>OZ020615.1:35419615-36118959 GCA_963971575.1 Liopterus haemorrhoidalis
ACATGAATAAACCAACAAATCTTTATTTTTGAAAAGCAATGTTTTTAATAGAATTTTTGCCAATAATGTGTCAAAAATTATACCACCACCCTGTTTCCCAGATAGGTTGATTTAAAAATCTGACAAAAAATTCAATAATGTAAGTACACTAATTTTAATTTTCAACTTTATTTTATCTTATTTAATGAATATTTCTACAACACTAAAGCCGCATTCAGAGCTCTTTAAATTGACGCGTTGTAGACTGTTCGTTGTTACGTTGTACGTTATGTTTTTGTACATTCTTTTAACGTTCTACCTACCGCAGCAGTTATAAATTAGTGGGTTTCGAATAATCCGACATCTGTGTGTCTTTAAACCAACTACATGACTTCGTAAAATGTTTTCTATCTATTATCGTTTTTATAATTTTGCTGTTCTAGATTTTAAGTAACTAAACTTAACCTAATTACCTAAATTGATCATATTTACTGTCCGTCTTTGTAATTTTGAGCAAGATTTGTTAATGATGACATTTTATTAGGTTATGTTAAGGCATACAATAACTACGGTGTCTTTGATTGGCTGAGATAGCCAATGTGTTTATATGTGTGTCTCATTAAAACAACTCACTAGCTATGAGTTTAGAAAATTATCCACAATCCGCAACGAACAACGTGTCAAATTAACGTATTAAATTTAGAGGTCTGAACGGTTTCACATCTTACCATATGACAAACTTGCTAGTGACAATAAACATAGTACAAGCTACAGTCTATGCTATTCTCTGAATGCGGCTTAAGGTATGTAAAAATTTTAATTTGTGGTTTATGTTATTTTATTGTATTTATTTATTTATTTTCATACGGAGATTTTATTATATTTTTACCATTTAGTTGTAGTTCGATTTAATAATTATGTAAAATTTTCTTTATACTTTTAAAAATTGTAACATCAAATTATATCTACGCTATTCTTACCGCTCTGATGAAGATTTAAAATATCGATACGTTAGCGAAGTTAAAATATTGTTTTAACTTCTGACCAGTCCGTATCCAATTACTTCCTCATAATATTAATGTGCACTGATGGGCATCGGACTAGCTCAACAGGAATTTTTGTTCAGATTAATTAGATACATTAAGGAAAGAAAAGGTTTTTTTTTTTATTTTAACACGATTTTTGCCAAAAATATGCTAAAACAAACTCTTGTCCCGCAGCTTATAACATACGAAGGTTAAACTAAAAATCTGATTAATGCACATTAATATGAACCAAAATATTACGACAGATATTTTTGATCAGATTTTATTTTCGGAGACGTACTTGGCTAAGGCCATATACGACTCCTTTTGAAATTAAAAATATAACTAAAAAAATGGAACTTCTGAGAATCGACTTACTCGGAGTAGAATACGTTATGTAATGCAAGTTGCGTAGCGTTCATGTGTGAACGTATACAGTATATTTTAACTGTATATTTTAACCTATTGTTACAATTATTTTAGTTTGTAAATTTCAAGATATCAAAGAGGAATAAATCATTTATTTAAGTCGTGAAATACTTACTTATAAAACAAATAATACATTGTTAATAGTGAGAAGTTGAAAAAATGAAGCCATCTACCAATAATAAATTTCTTTTAATTTAATGAAGATTTAAATGCGAGGGATGTTTCCAAAGTTCTGGGAATTTAGCTATAATTTTTATTATTTTGTTAATTTTCGTCACAATTACAATGTAGTTTTTCAACATAATCTCCATTTAACTGAATACATTAATCCCAACGATAAACAAATTTTTTTAAGCCGTCCTGAATTTTGAAATTGAGTTTCTGTTCTGGTCCCAACAGCCTTGGCACCCAGCGCGGCGAAACCTTGCTAACGCCCAAACAATCATGCAAGATGTCATGAACTTGTCGTATACCTATCCCTAGGCGCAAACTAATTTGACGAATAGTCATTCGCCTGTCCTCAGTAGGTCTTCGACGGCAGTAATGTTTCTTTCATTTACCGACGTGCTTGGGTGCCCACTGCGTGGATCGTCTTCTAGTGATGTTCTACCGGTTTTAAAACGATCGATCCACCGATAAACAGTACTTTTGGATTCTGCAGACTCACCAAATACTCCTTGCAGACGCTGAATAATTTCTCATGTTTGCACACCTTCTTTCCACAAAAAGAAAATTATTGCTCTTTGAGATTTTGCTGCATCTTCCATGGTTACAAAAACAGTGCTATGAAAACGCGTCTATATCGGTCGAACACCTAAATCAGACTGAACAATATTGCACTAGATAGTTGCATAAACATGCCAAGACTTGTCTGGCACCAATAACATTGCCTATAAGTTCTGCGTAATTTAATTATAGCACAATTCCCAGAATTTAGGAAACATCCCTCGTACAAAGCAAATCGCTGAGATTTTTTAATTTAAAATTTTATTGGGACGCAATTTTCGTAAATTATTTAAATTTAGTTTTAAAAAATTAAATGAAAGATCTTAGTACACAAATTAACAAATAGAATTGATTAATCATCAAAAAACTGTTGAATTTTAACATTTATAAATACCTACAAAATCCTGAAGTATGTAATTCAGACTTCACATATATATATATATATTTTTAAGTATAGCTTATAGTGTTTGTATTATTTATAACTCTGTTATTCTCGACCGTGGGGTACGCAGAAAAAAATTTCGATGGGGGGGATTTTTCACAACATCGGTATATATATGTATATACGGTATACATATATATAAATACGTGTTGAAAAGGGGCAGTTTTGAAATGCGGTATTTATAATTTTTGTGCTTTTCGAATTTTGGAGGATTGTTTATTACGATTGTAGTGCATTTTGTACCTATATAAGTTAAAATAATGTAGTGATTCGATTTAGAACCGTTTTTGAATTTCGTATTTAGTTTTAAGTAAAAGAGTGTTATTTGCATACGAATTCAATAAAACTATTATGTAGTTCTGTTTCCAATACTTGCTAACATTTCCTATTACGTACTTTTTTTATCACCTACAAATCCTTCTAATTTGTATTTAGATTTGAAAAATGACGCACTTATTTTATATATAGAAAAAAATTTACCACCGTTTCGTAAACCAATTTTCCAGAAATTCATTTTAAAATTTTTGCGGTTGAAAACTCATATTTCATCCTCAAAACGTATTTTAATTTTTCCTTTGTATTTGAAAACAAATATTTGCCTTTTTGATTCATAAGCACGCATGAAATTGAATCTTCAATATAATGAAAATCTTTAAATTCAACTTTAGCTTTGTAAATAAAAGAAAAAACCAATTTTCTTCAAAATTGTGAAAAACTCTAAGCATTAGTCAAAACAAAAACTGTCAGACAACAAAGAAATACATTCAAAAACTATCTATACAACAAAAAAAGTTGTGAACAGAAACAGACAAAAAAGAACATGTATCACAAAACAAGTAGAACAAAGAAAGAAAAGAAAAGTGAGTCTAAAATAAGTCGGATACTTGGTAAAAGTAAAACAAGGTGAAAAGAGTTTGGAAATAAACTTGCAGGCGATACTATAACAAGAAGAATTTTAACTCAAGGACAAAAATTTGCAACATTTAAGTTAGTGAGTTTTGGCATAATGAAACATCATTAACAGGATTCATAATTATCTATAAACAATCAACAATAAATGAAATAAATTTTTAAAAGTAGAGAAACCTCAAATACCTAAAAAGATAGGTAGACTGCGATGTAGTAGTGAGCGCCGGCGTTACGTATGGGCGACCGGGGCAATTGACCAGTGCCCCGCGCTCACAAAATCCTGTTATATACATATGATGAGGTAATGAAACGGGATTTTATAAAACCTCAACTTAAAGGTAATAAAAAAATATTTTAGTTTTGAAGTCTACATTTTCGAGGTAGCCTCCGTTTCTGCACAAACATAAATGTATTCTTGAGCGCATATTATGGCAGGTCTTACATTTGTGATATTTTCCAGGGTACGTAGAGTTCTTGCTTCATCAGGAGGATTATTTTTCAGTGCAGAACCAGTTTCCTCAAAGTACTTAATCTATATCATAATGGCATGTAATAAATATTATTATTTTTTGGGGTTTGTCAGGTCTTGACAAGCGCCCACTAATCGCAAACTTCAGCAACATTTTGAGCCGCGTCATACTAGAGACTAGTGAAGCGAAATACACACGACTGTAGCCCAAACCCTGGTGATATGCAGACACAGAAATTACGCCAGATCCAGTGCCCGCACAATGCGGAGTGACCCGAGCAGCACTGCTTTCTGCATTCTGCAGATCAAAGGGGTAGCAAAAGATCTGCAGGCGGAAATGTACTCGATTTCCCTTCAATAGGAGGCTTTTATACCACCCAAAACACCAACTATCAGGACTACAAGCTTAACTTTATACCCTAGATACAGCTTTCTAAGCTCGGACAAGAGATCCATATACTTCGACCTCATTTCTTCCTCCTTGAGAGAAATATTTTTCTCATATGGACTTGAGAATTCGATCACAAACATCTGTTTGGTCTCGATATCCAGGAGGGTTATGTCCGGCTTAGTGGCTGTCAGTAACCGCCAGATGGAGAAGGAGTTATTCCAATAAATGCAACCCTTGGAATATTCCACCACCAATACTATGTCAGAAGGGACGTACGGTATAACCGGTAATTGGTGAATACCATAGTCATGTCTAACGTGGTAGTAGAGCACGCGGAGAGCAGCATTATATCGAGACACGTAGCTCGACGTTGCAAGAAATGGACAAGCAGACAGAATGTGCATAATCGTTTCAGAATGGTGGTGGCACAACCCACAGAATATGGACTCCGCTATTTGGAATATGCGGGCCCTGTACGCCAAAGTATTTATAACACCATCCTGTCACGCAAACAAAAAACATTATTACGTCTGAATGACAGTGAAATATTTCGATGGATGTTGAACTAGCAGTAAAATAACTGTTGAATGCTCACGATGCATTCATTTTTGTATGCCTTAATGACGAACGTAAATTGCTCCACGTCCACTGTCCATGATTACTAAATGCTATACTCTTGGTAAGTCAGTGCTAATGCAAATGTTATACTCTACCCCAGCAGTGCCCGGGAAATTCGACTTCGAGATGTCCCGTTTCTGTGCTTCGCCCTCTGTAAAAGAGGAAAATTATTTATTTGTTCGATATACACTTCAAGGCCTTTTGAGCGATTTGGACCAAATTTCACTCTAATACTTTTTTGATCTTGCCGAAATAATGGCGTAAAAAAATTAAAGAATAAAAATATTTTATGGTTTAAAATAAAATTGTATTAAATTATATTGGTGCATCTATATAATTATAAAAAATACAGCGAAAAGACGAGAATTTACTTTGAATAACTGGTTGAACGGTTCTAT
The DNA here is from genome assembly GCA_963971575.1 of Liopterus haemorrhoidalis. Lineage (NCBI taxonomy): Eukaryota > Metazoa > Arthropoda > Insecta > Coleoptera > Dytiscidae > Liopterus > Liopterus haemorrhoidalis. Next base: position 35,425,002 of record OZ020615.1, read on the forward strand.
AATACACACCGTAATTGTTCTGGCCAGATTTTATTTTCGGGAGAACGGGTGTTTTCTGTTTTTTTCTTTTTGAGAATATTTTCAAACTTCTTTGTTATTTTTGATAATAAATTATCGGATCTATAAAAGGAGTAAAGCAAGCTTGTATAGCTGCAAACGTTAAATTGTTTGTACCTGCTACTTGACCGCTGAGCAAGGGCACGGATATGAGTTCAATTCCAGCTTATGTCAAATAATTTGTGTAAAAATATATATACAAATTACAGGTTCTGCTTAGCCGTTCGCAACCGGCTTTAAACTGTAGGTGCCTTTCTGTGTACGCTAAATAATGGACGTAATACTGACCAAATTACTCCTGAATGTACATGGATTGAAAACATGGTCACGAAACCTGGAAACAGGAGGCCTTGGCTCATTTCGGGCTGTTGCGCTGTTGGTGATGATGATAAAAGGAGTACCAATAAAGAAGTACAATCAGAACTCACTTGCACAGGACAGCGCAAAGTTTGCAGCCGGCTCTGTAGTCACAAAAAAAAAATAGCTTTCAAGATGCTAGCGCCAATATTTTCAGTACAACCTATTGGAAAGAGGAAAATAGGTAAACCAAAAAGGTAGGATAAAGCGAGACGATAAAATGTATGTAAAGAAAAAATGTAGATAGCAAACCGTCGTCCAGAAGTCGAGTCCATTATATTATATAATTCTAAATTTTAGTCCAGTAAGCGTGTAAATTAAGTCATAAATAGTCAGTTATAACAAATAATACCAAATTGTAGTCCAGACAAACTGTGGAAGCCAGGTCTAGAAATGCACGCACTATTAACGGACAGTAACACACGTGGCATAGGAATTGACGTTGCTTTAGCACGTGACAACACGTGCTTTAACATGCGTCCCCTTCAACTTCAATGCCTTAAGCTGCATTCAGAGCTCTTTCAATTAATAGACTCTACACTATACGTTATGCATATGTTTTATACACTGTTTTAACGTTCGACGTAGTACTTACAGCTCTTGGAAATTAGTGAGTTACGAATAGTCCGACATCTGTGTGTGTTTAAATCAACTATGGTGGCTAAAATATTTATTATCTATTATCGTTTTTATAATTCTACTGTCTCAGATTTTTAATAACTAAACCTAACCTAATTAACTAAATTGATCAAATTTACTGTTCGTCTTTGTAATCGGCGCGATGACATTTTGTTAGGTTATGTAAAGGCATACAATATGTACGGTCTCTCCGATAGATTGAGATAGCCAATGTGTGTTTACATGTCTGTCTCATTAAAACAACTCACTAGCTACAAATTTAGAAAACTACCAACAATCTACAATCTAAAACGTATTAAAAAGAGGTCTGATTGGTTCATCGCGTTACCATATGACAAACTTCACAATCAACAGAGCACAATCTATAGTCTACAGTCTGTTAATTTAAGAGCTCTGAATGCAGCTTTAGCCAAACTAACACACTATCCCTGTTTTTTATATTTTAAATGTGTTTAATTGTTAAAGAAGAAATATATTTGCGCTAGCCACATCTACAAAAAATTAAAAACAAAATTACCAGCCACAATTTAGCCCAAGTTACCAACCACTGTGGACTACAGCTCAATGGGTACCACACGATTATAGGGTATGTAGATGACCTGGATATTATTTCTAATAACACTTTTGAAACTTTATACTTTCAAATACTTAGGCACCATGAAAAATCAGGTCAAACTAATACAGCAGAAATTAAAGCTGATAATGCTTTGTATTTTGTACTTGGCCCCCTCTTCAATACCAAACTCTTGTATAGAAATATCAAGATCAGGTTACACCCAGTTCGTCCCTTTCTTATGTACGGCTCTGAAACAAGGACCTTAACAAAGCGAGATCGACAACACCTCATAGTTTTCGAAAATAAAATATTACACCTAATCCTTGGTCCCATTCAAATTAACGGTGAATGGAAAATCCGCAAGCACAAAGATATCCGAGAGCTGTATTCAAGGCCGAGGCTCAAGAACTGAAAGTTACACGATTACAGTGGATAGAAAAAGATAGTTGACGGAGGACACTCTGGTTAGGACGATATGGGTGGGAATATTGAATACCAATCGATCCATAGGAAGACCTCGCATGAATTGCAGAGGTCAGCTAACCGAAGATTTAACAAGAATTGGTATACATGACACATGGAAAGACCTAACAATTAATAACTCAAGTTGGATTACTTATGTGACTGAGGCCAAAAGTCTACATGACTGACAGTGCCCAAAAAAGAATAAAATAATTTAGCAATATATCAAAACAATCATTTTTGTCAACAAACAAAAATGCGATACTTACTGTAAAGACAATCTGATTACAATCTCCTATAGTTCACATCAATGACATTATTAAAATTGCGTTCTGATTTTGGATTAACCCTTTTGAATTATAAAGTGTGGGACAACATTTTTTAGCACATATTTGATGAAAAACGCTTGAAAAAATGATTTTCCTAAATAAAATTTTGATCGTTAATCCACGTTCATTTGATAACCTGCACTAAATTTTAAAAAGATATATTTTTTCAATGAATACTCTCTGACTAACTTAAGCAGGCCAGTTACGCCGTATCTAATAAAAAAATGAAGGGGGCGTCGGTAGTATTTCTATACCAGTCGTACGTACAATCACACAAAAATGAAATTTCAGAGTAAATTGGAAAGAGCTCGTGTCTTAAAAACTCAATCAAATTTTTTTTCGAATGTAGTCTCACTCACATAATGAAGTCGCACTCTGCGCAGTACAGTATCCCACCGGATACTGTAGCTTCAATAGCCCGACAGTACATTAGTTACTGTATAATTTCTATTAAGTTTATATTTTCGGGCGATATGTTTTTTTTTTTGTAATCTCAATATTTTTCATGTATGACAGACAAGCAAACAGACACATGAAAGCTAGTATAAGGGTATATTGGTCATACCTACGAAACTCTAATAAAGAAGCTAAGCGTGAGGAATTTTTTTTTCCTTTTATTTGTTGGCTTTAGCTGCTTTGGCTATTAGCCAAGCGTGAGGAATTGGTAGAGTCTATTTACCATAACAATGAGATGACATCACAGTTGAAAAACTACCCTTGTTGCCACTTCGCTAATTGTCAAAAAAGTTAGGTTATATCGAACTACTTCTACAAAAAGAATGAAAACCAATATTTCCTATGGAGGAAAGGAATTAGCAGTTCTTTCCAACCGATTTGTCGCGAAATTTATGGTTATAACATACATTCACAGTCATAATTTAGACTGTGAATGTATGTTATGACTATGTATGATTAAGTGTGTAATGTAATACAAAACAAAATGAAAATTTCAGTGCATAAGAATCATCAGAAATAATTGTTTTTAGAAATATGTCGTGTTCTTTTTATCTTTTTTGTACAATTTACTTTAATTTTTCGCCTTGTGTCACATAGACACAATGGGTTCGGGTAGCAAACTCGGAGTGATTTTTTTGAATATTTGAATTTCAGATGTTCGATACAATTTTACTTCGAATAATGAATATTCAAATATTATTGCCAGTTCGAACAGTTAATTTGCTAGCTACAAGTATAGTGTAGATTTCACGAGTACCCTAAAATTTGTTTTCGCTTGCATCTGATGATAATAAACCGTTATGACTCTACATAACAGACCTATAGTTATAAATTAGAAAAGAGAATGAACGTAATAAATGTAAATAGAACATATTTTATTAACATAATATAATATTTATTTATCGACCAAGCTACAAAATAAAATATTGTTTTTGATCAGCCACATTACAAATCACAAAACCTTTTAAAATATACAAACACAATATACTGAATAAGATAAAACTATGTTATAGAAATATCACCCAACACGGAAAATACTTAAATATACAAACAGTTCAAATACAGTAAAAATAAAATATTTTAAAATTGCAATAGGGCACGTATTTACTTCATAGAAAACCTACAGCATATTGTCCATATATTTTGACTTGTGTAAAATCATCAAAAGAATATATTGGATTTTTCAGTAAATAATTCTTGATAGTTCTTTTTTAGGGTCTTGTAGGTATGACCACCAAAAAGCCCTTATAACGTCATTCATGTGTCTATACGGTAAAAATTATAGTAAAACGGCTTAACATAGAATGTTGAAATTTGGCATTTTTACATCACGTATCCCAACTGTTCTAAAATTGTCTAATTCTACAACAGATTTAGTATGTGTTCGTTTCATTGTCGGGCTACTGACAGCAGCACCTCTCGATTGTTGTGCAGCAATTTTATTCACTTTAGAAATGCTGACATCTAATGCAGCAGTAACTCTCTAAAAAGTTAATCAACAATTATTTGTAGAAAAATAAAGTGAAAAGCATAAATATAAACAAAATTTTATATATACTTACATCTCCACACATTTCAAATCCATTAAAGGTTCAGCATCATCTCGCTCTCTTTCAAAATAATTAATAAGAGACAAAACCATCCTTTGAGCGCGGCTACTTAGAACTTCGACATTATTTATTACAATAATATTTGATTTAATGTAAAATAAAGTTTAACCTCACTTAAATGTCAAACCTGACTTAAAAACTACTGAACAGTACAATTTAAACATGGCAACGTGTAAAAACGATACCAAAATTTAGTAAAAGAATGTACCAACTGAGTAATGGTCTGATGTTGGTTAAATCACATTATGCCATTGGTACTTAAAATAACCAACTGTGCCGTCATCTCGTGTTTATTGTGATTGGAGTTTAGTCTGTTGTTCTTTGGAGGACAGAATGACGGAGAATTCTTACGGAACCAAAAACATGAGAAGTCATCGAGGTCAAAAGTCAACGCAATAGTCAGTACCTAAGAACAGAGAAAGAAAGAGAGAGAGGGAGAGAGCCAGTAAGGTTATGTGCTAATAATAGCTATATATTGAAAAAAAAAAAATGGTTTTTATTATTTTCTTTATTTATTTTAATTTTATTTTTTTACTTTTTAGACAGCTTTAAATGTCGTGGGTCGTAATGTGAACAGTATCGGTGGAATAAAGACGACATATAAATCAAGAAAGACAAAAATAACATTTAACAATAAGTTAAAGAAAGAGAGAAAACAAAACTGTAGGAACTGAAAGAGAAAATTGACAACGAAGAAAGATAGCAATAAAATATTACAATATGAAAGAAAAAGATGGTTGTATAAAATGTGAGACAACAGTAAAAGAGAAAGAGATAAAATTGCAAATGGAGAGGGATGCTGGATAAAATCTCTATTCTCACCACAGGAACAAGAGAGAAAGAACAATTACAGAAGAGAGACAAATATATCCAATATACACAATAAGTAAAAGAAAGAGCGGTAGAGAAAATGAGAGAAAAGGAAATAGGGTAGAAAAGGATAAATTGGCGAATGAGGGAAATGGAGTATATATTTTCAACAGGTGTGACAAAGAAAGGAGTGTTGAATAACAGAGACAAAAATAACCCTATGTATTTCAGTGTGTGAGAGCAGGATATATTGGGAAATAGAGAGAGAGGTTTCTGTAACGAAGAGAGATGTGTTCACAGCATCCCTTTTAGCACACCAGTCCTCTTTGGGCATTGAAGAGAGTAACGCCGTTCTTCTCTAACTTGTACCCATTATAACCTTACTTTACCATACCTTGTTACCTTTTTCTCCGTTCATTTTCTCTGAAAGTTTCTCTCACATTTTCTCCTAACTTTCGCGATTTTGTTTAGCATATTCCACAGTTAAAAAAGTGAAATTTTTTGCTAGACTATTTATTGTGAAGTGTGTGCAAATTTTCAAAAGCTTTTAGCACGTTTATGGTAAGTTAATATAGCTTTAGTTTATGCAATGCATGTTTGGACAGATACGAAAAATGATAACATTTTTTAAAAGTACCAATAAATTATTGAGATCCATTAATCTTTCAATAAATTGTTTTTAATATTATTGTTATTATATATTTTTTGTTACATTATTAATTCACATAATTTTTTGGCCGTCGTAAATTAATATATTTTCAACTCAAGGTTTCCCTACTGCGTACGTTTTGTCTTACAAATATTTTTGCTGTAATGTAAATTATAAAAAAAGAGAATATCAAGCTATTTTGTTTTTTAGGTAGCGTCCCACCAAATATTAATCTAATTAAAAAAAAACACTTGGACATAGTTTTTTCCGAAAATAAAATTTTACTCGTTAGTCCAGGAAACAGCTTTCATTTGATACCTCGCTAAAAAAATATAGTATTGTTTTCATTAAATACCTACGTATTTGTTTATATTTTTAGAGTGATTTTTTTTTTGTAGCGTCATTAATTTTCCTATTTGTGGCTCAAAGAACTATGTATATATGCATACTAAATTTATAACTCTCTAGGTCAAACACAAACAGACAGATAGACAGACATATACAGTCGAGTATCTTTTTATGCGGTAGGTACGTTCCACAGAACATAGAAAATGAAAAAGTCGCACTAAAAAAATCGCACATGAACAGATATCGAAAAGATACCTATTCAAATAAAAATCTGTACATTAAATATTTCACACGCTCACTGCTTACACATTCACTACTTCTAAATGTGATAGAATGCATTATTCTTATACTATAACGTGTTAGTTATACGAAATAAACACGACGGGAAATCCCCGAATACGAGATAAACCCCCGAATAAAAACCCCGAATTACCGAAAACGGGAATCCCCGAATTTAATGCACCGCAAAAAAAAAAAACGTAGAAAAATGATACGCATAATAATAGACGATTGTAAACATACATACAGACAAACAGATGAATTACGGTATAAAGGTTTCTTGGTCATACCTATTGAAACCCTAAACATCCATAGAACAAAAATAATAATGCGTTTTTAAACAATTTTGTGTAATGTATGTTTTTGCTGTTAACCCAATAATAAGCGAGATGTTTCAAGTTTGTTAGTTACCGTCCCTGGGGACGGATTTATGATCTTGCCGCCCGTAGGCTATAGTTACTCTGCCACCCTAGTTAATTTGTTATTATTATGTATTTTGCAGTATTCGCCGCCCTCCAAAATTTGCCGCCCTAGACTTTAGCCTACTTAGCCTATGTGTAAATTCGCTCTTGACCGTCCCCCGAAACCTTCCCTTTAGAATGAAAATTTTAATATATTTTCTTATAAAAACCCTTGTTAGGTATATACATTTTTCTGTTAAGCGGGGGAGTCAAGACCAGCCCGGGCCCTATGTATTTTGCAATTGCGACCCTCCAAAATTTGCCGCCCTAGACTTAAGCTTACTTAGCCTATGTGTAAATCCGCTCTTGGCCGTCCCCCGAAACCTCCATTTAGAATAAAAAATTTAATATATTTTAATATATTTTGCGGCCCAGGCCCTAGTAAAACAATATTTCAGAGCCTGGGCCCCGTGAAAACTATAATTTCGACCCGATCCCCCTAAAAACAATAATCCCGCCCCATGCTACGAAATACGATAATTAAGTGCTCGATGACAGGTAGAAAAATGCGTGTAGATAAAATTGTTCTTTATTTTTCCTGTAGTATATAAGATTTGTTTATGTGACGTGCCTTTTGTCCACACAAAAGCTACCAATAAAAGCGCAACAACTGGGCCCAAATACTAATAACTGATAACGGCTAAATACATAAACAAAATGTGCATTCATATCGAGTCTGAGGCCTGAACCTATAAACACTAATATTTCAATTATTTTTACGTTTTTATTAGAATTACCGACAGAGAAATTAAAATATACAACTAAATCTTAAATAATAATATTGTTTAGTGATTTGTAAAAAAAATCTAGTCTAGAGCCCTGCAATCTGCGCGGGGCACCATACATTTTTACCGGCTTTCCCCGTCTCTCGACGCCTCTGCTGATAAGTCAATAACAAGGGAGATATTTTGAATTTTTGGTAAACAGTTTTAACCATGGAACACCCTTTTAGAACGAAAATTGTCAGGTGCTATATAGCCTATGTTCGAATGCCGATATTGTTCTGTTATCATACTAAAGTACGTGAAAATATGTCAATCTATTTTTGTGTAAATCTCGAAAAAAAAAACGCACAGAGATTTAGACAGGCAGAATTTAATATTTTGGTGGATATCTTATGTCTTAGTCTTATGATTACTTGAAACGTGTAGAAAAAGTTAACAGATAAGGCGCGCACCGGGAGGGGGGAGGCTCACGGTGGTGAGACCCCCATAAAGTTTCGAAAAACATGTGATTGTTAGTGAAGACCTTTTATTCGGTCATTTCTTCGACCCATCCTACGAAGATCGTCGTAACTCAATATTTAAATTTTTTGACTTATGTAAGTTAAATATTAAAATACACTATATTCTTTATATAAAACCAGTGGCGAAGGAAAGCCTCCGCTAGACTTACCCTCCCATAAAAAAATAATAATAAAAATAAAATAAAAAATAGAAAATTAAAAAAAAATAAAAACAAAAGATTTAGGTAAACCTTCAAAAATACATCAAATTATGTTTTATACAAAGATTGGTTTACTAGTGTTACTATGAATTTTCAATAATTTTAAAGTTTAATAACTTCCGTTTCCGGATCTTTATAAAAAACCCAATTAATAGAAGAATTTTTTAGTATTGGAACGAACTCTAAAGCTGCATTCAGAGCTCTGTAAATCAACACGTTGTACGCTATGGATAAATTTTAAACGAGGTCATTTGGTATGATCGGACATGCTCGTGCTTTGTCGTTGCTATACTACTGTTGAGCGATATAGTACGAGCTTGTCCGATCATACCAATTGCACTCGTTTAAAAACTGTCCATAACGCACAGCGTGTTAATTTACTGAGCTCTGAATGCAGTTTAAGTTGAACCGTGCTTGAGTTATCGTGTATACACTCTACAGACACAAATACACACACACAGACACACATACGGACGGAACTTCGAAATTAGGTTTTTTGAATTCCCTGGATCATGAAACGTGGTCATCAGTCAAAATCTCGACATCGAAAATTTTAGCGATTATCATACTTGCCCCTTATATTAAGGTCCTATATATTAAGGTCGGGCAAGTAAAAAATATATATTTAAAACTGTACGTTATGCTACCAAAATTATATTTTTGTGTGATATAATTTTTTTCATGGAAAGATTACACGATATTCTAATATTTAACTGAAAATATTGAGTTACGATAATCTTCGCAGGACGGGTCGACTTGTATTTTGGTAGAAATGAGGTCATCACTTTCTGTTTAGTAATTTAAATAATTTCATCTTCCGAGCCCCCCAGAATAATTCCTGAGGGGCGACTGTAACATATAAAGCCTCCAATATATAAATAAGTTATCTACAAAACAGCTATTTATTTCAAACATAATTTTGGAATCTGTGTACTAACCTTAATAATTCTAAATTAATATGCATCTTAATAAATGTGCTAATAATTGAATAAATACATCGCATTTGATTCTATTTAACATAAATTTCGTGCTCAGTAACTGTATTAATGGAAGCATAATTGATTAGTATTGGTTGTCAATCAAATAATTTTATGTAAAACTGCGCATGTGTTGTAAAACATATTTTTGAAATATAAAATATATTTAAAATTTATTATTTTCGAACATTCTCATATAAAATACCGGCAAGACACGTTACAATATAAGAATTACAACAACAAAAATTATAAACATAAAAAAATTGATGTGAAGTGTGAAATTTCACACATTCTGGGTTTTGCAGGTATTTAGTAACTGAATGATAATTATTTGGGATGCCAAAACAAATTTTATGTCAAAATATTTTTTTATGAATTTTAATACGAATGCCATTACCATTATTTAAGTTTCTAAATATGTGCAGTATTTTTTTTAATATAGCAAGATTCATTAAGATTTTGAAAATTGCGCCTATGGCTTCCATTGGTTGCTTAAATCATAAGCTCCGCCCTCTGATTTCGTCAAACATAGAATTAAATTATAATTTCAACACTTCCCACTGGTTATTAAATTTACGCTTTTAAAAATTAAATGCAACATTTACCAAGATATAACTAGAATTTTGACAAAATAATTTAAACAAAATAAAATTGCAAAAAAAAACAGAAAAAATAAAATTAACAAGATTCGAACTCTAGTTTGCAAATTACAAGGCGTACGACAAAACCAACTACGCCACTAAAGCTACTGATCTGGTGTGTTACATAGCGAATTAAATATTTAACATATTTTAGTTAAAAACACAAAAAATGCGTTATTTTCCGAAAACATAATCTGATCAAAAATTCCTGTTGTACTATTCCGGTTCACACCAATGTACATTACTTAGAATTTTTTCAGATTTTTAGTTTAAGCCATCTGGGCTACAGGGTGCGGGACAAATGTTTTTTTGCACAATTTTGACAAAAATCGCTTTAAAATAATGTATTTTGCAAAAATTAAAATTTCATCGTTAATCCACGTACCAAGGGCTTTCATTTGATACCCTACTCAGAATTATAAAAAAATATATGTTTTTTTTTTCGATGAGCACATATTTGTTTATATTTTTAGGAGGATATGTTTTTTAGATGTTTTAGTATTTTTCCTATGTGCGGGTCAAAGAGTTGTATAAGCATGCCAAATTTCAACTCTCTAGGTTTAGCCGTTTGGCTACAATTTTTACCGAAGAGACAGACAGACAGACAGACAGACAGACGACAAAATGACGGTAAAAGGGTTTTTTGGTCATACCTACAAAACCCTAAAAACAGATCTTTTTACTGTGGGGGTCACGTTTAATTACAAGAAATATGTGTACCTTAAAACAGTGTTTCTCAACAGGTGGTCCGCGGACCACCAGTGGTCCCCAGAAAAATTTTAGTGGTCCGCGAAAGTTTTTATAAGTGTTTATGCAGTTTTTTTTTTTAATTTTTATGCACATTTTTTAATAATATATATAATGTAAATTTTGTTTATTTTCTGTAAACTTTCTGTGATTTTCTACAAATAAAATAAATGTATTTAGTAGCACATTAAGCATATTTGTTTTTTTTTTGAAAAAAATTGACCAACAATTATTTTTAGTGGTCCGCGTTAGAAAATTATATATTAAACTGGCCCGCGGTGCGTTTTTCGTTGAGAAACACTGCCTTAAACGTGTTGAATTTTTGTTTGGGGGAGTTCTTAAGTTCGTGAGCTCCCGACGATCCGTGCTTGAATATAGTTAACACAATTTTAAAAGTTGCTAGCTGGAGTACATTTTGCTGTAACTTACATGATAAGTGAGAAATTTCAGTTTCAAGTGGAACACAAAATAATCGATTTTTTATTCTAAACCACTCTTAACATATATATTTGATGTCAAGTAAATAGTAAGTGAGTTACTTCGTTTATAGGTAGCTCTCAACTTAACTCCCCAAATATACACGGTGTTAGGTAAATGTCCGGCACAATTTAGAAGACAGCATGGTGACGTAGAATGCAATCGATTTTCCCTTTGCTAATTTTCTCTAAAATGTGAATTTCGTCCAAAAATAAACAAACAAAAAGATGCCCCAAATTTTGAAAACCACTGATTTTTTTAAAATTTTCATATTAATCCAGAAGTTGTGTAGAGAAAACAATATTTAAATTGTAGTTCAATAACAGATCAAATTTTCTCCATGACAACTACACAACAACTGGATTAATATGAAAAATAAAAAAGTCAGTGGTTTTCAAATTTTGGGGCATCTTGTTGTTTGTTTATTTTTGGACGAAATTTACATTTTAGAGAAAATTGGCAAAGGAAAAAACGATTGCATTCTACGTCACCATGCTATCTTTTAAATTGTGCCGGACATTTATCTAACACCCTCTATATTTTATGAAAAATTGCATTTAACAGAGAGGAATAGTTTATTTTCTCATATTCATTTTTGCTGTTGAGTAAATGATAAATGAGATATTTTAACCTTATAATTAACACTCCCCTTGTCCCCGAATAATTTTCTAATTAAAAACTGCGTTGATAGAACAAAAAAAAATCCTCATATGCAATTAAAGTAAATAATAAGTGAGATATTTTAAGATTTTAGTTTTGGGTGTACCTCCGTAATTCCTCAAATATCCATTTAATCGAAAAGCATATACAACAAAAAAGATTTGTTTTCTTATTATAAGCAATTTTTGTAGCATACATTTTGCTCTCAAGTTAATAATAATTTTTGAAATTTGAAATTTATTTGTTTAATGGTTTAAGTAGACTACAGGCCAATGTCTAAATGGTACATGAAAAATATTTATATACATGACACTTATATAAAACAAACATATTATTTAGTGAATAATATAATAGAAATATTATGTAAAAGATAATAAAACAACAAGAAAAAAAAAAGACCAAATTTAGATTATCTATGAAAAATAAGAGATAAACAATAATAATAAAAAAGAGGCAATTATTATCACATTTTTCTATATATAATAATAATGGAGATATTTCAAAAGTTTAGCTTTAAGGTGTCCCCCCGTACAGTGTTGGACTAAGGAAAAACAGAGCCCTAGGCAAGGTTTTCATTTCGGGCCCTACTACTTAAAAAAATCATAAAATAATGGAAAAAAATGTATAATAAAACCGTTTTACGAGATATAAGATTTATTTTCTTATTATATACTATTTTTGTCATATATGATTTTGCTGTAAGCCAATAATAAGGAATATATATGTAGACTTTAATTTTAGGGTGTCTCCCATAACCACAAATTCAATTCATCTAATTAAAAAAATTAATTGAACAAAAAAAGTAGTTTTCTTACTGTAAACAATTTTTGTTCTATATATTTTTCTGTCAAGTCAATAATAATTTAATAAATTGTTTTAACCCCGAAATACCTTCCTAGAATAAAATTTTTGGTATATCTTATAGCACAGTGTTTCTCAACCAAAAACGCACCGCGGACCAGTATAATATATAATTTTCTAACGCGGACCACTAATCATAATTGTTGGCTCTTTTTTTGCAAGAAAACAAATACATATATTTGATGTGCTATTAAATACATTTATTTTATTTGTAGAAAATCACAGAAAGAGTACAGAAAATAAACAAAATATAAATTCTTTATATAAAAATGTGCATAAAAAATAAAAGAAAACAAAACTGCAAAAAACACATAAAAATTTCGCGGACGTCCGCGGACCACCTGTTGAGAAACACTGTTATAGCCTATGATCGAATCATGGTTTTACACTATCACCGTACCAAATTTTGTAAAAATATGTCCGGCCGTTTTTGCGTGAATCTCGGACAGACAAACAAACAGACAGACAAAAATTGTTCTTTTCTTCGGATGTTGTCTTAAAATAATCTGAAACTTGTAGAAACCAAATATAAGGCCGAAAAAATAAAAGTACACATATAGCCTCCAATTTAATATATAGATAAGTCTGAAATTATAAATCATTTAAAATTTTAAAACTATATCATTACAGAAAATCGGAAAACTACGGGCAGGTCACGTTGCAGGATAAAATTCAGATACAAATTAAATAAATATCTATTTGTTGTGTTACAATCCTACTGGGTGTTATCAATCAGTAGGGATATCTTGACCTTATATACAGTTTAACGGAACACGTAAATGTTTTTTTTTTTTTTTTTTTTCTATCAGTCTTGGAGATTTTTTTGCCAATATGTTTGTTTTCTTCCATGTCGCCCTCTTTTTTTCATTTTCTCTTCTATGATTAATGTAGCTGCATCTACGATACCGCATTATGTGACTGAAGTATTGGAGCTCTTTTTAGTGGTTGATATAATATCTAATTCTTTTTTCCGCCTTCTAAGGCAGTGGTGAATCAAGCTTGAATGAGGCTCCTGGCTGAAAATTTCGTCGCTGCCTTTGAATCATGCTGTTTTCTATTTACAAATAAAAAATGATCACATTCTGGTCATATATACAGAGTGAAACAACACTAATGTTCACGTTAATTATTTCCTTAATAAAAAGAGTTATAAAAATATTATTCGAATAAAACTTACTTGGAGCAATGGGAGTAAGATGATAACCGTATTAAAAATTAATTTGCCTTTGTTTTGCAAAAAGTATAACAGTAAATAACTTTTCTCCACGACCACTATAGAATTTGCCAATTCTAAAACCAATTTTGACTACAGAAAGTTAATATTCTAACACAAGAGTTGGAATGTTATTCTAAAGCATTTACCTTCTTATGCATTTTGCTTGTATTTCATTCCATCACTTGTTATGGAATAACTATTCCATGCTTGTTGTCTTTTGTAGGGTTACATTAAGATATATGCAACGTTTACATTAAATAAATGCAATATAACTTCCTAAAAAGTACTAAAATTTGGCCGATGTGCGGCAAATTAAATTAAAATTAAACAAATAATAAATAAAAAATAAGTTTAGTTAGTTGATTAATTTGTTATTTAATATAAATTATTTGTTAAGATAAAATGTTTAATTATTTGTTATTTTTTTTTCTTTCTGGTGGTCGTGGAGAAAGTAGGGTCTGTGACTGGGCTGGAAGAGAAAATTCGATGCTCGTGGTTTCTCACGCTCCCCTGCGGCTCGCGCTCGAAATGTTCCACTCGCATCGAATTTTCTCAGTCCAACCTTGTTACAGAATATACTATTCTTCAAATTACACTACACATATTATTTTATATATTATCATAGAACTTTTTTTTCTGTGTTCAACGGTGTCAAACTTGTATATCCTTACATAACAAAATATATGAGAAAATCGCATTTTGTGGCCCTCAAAATGACGACTTATTTGTTGGTAAATAATGAAAACAAATGCATGCAATTGTTTCTACTGTATGAAAATTAGAATTATTCAAGCGTTTCAAACGATAAATTTTGAAAATAATTTTTTTTGTGTTCAAGAAGCTTTTAAAAAACGCGTACAAAAGCGTAGTGAACAGCAAGGTCGTCATTTTGAACATTTAGTATAATAGGTAGATTACCGTTATGAGTCAGTAATCACTTATTATTTTTAATACCACATAAACTCGCTATTTTCAAAAATTTAGTCAAGGACATAAAAGTTTTACACCTTTGAAAAGAGAAAAAAAGGGGTCTTTAATATTGTTTTAAATAACATGTGTAGTGTAATTTGCAAAATAATTATTAACTGCCGTGCCTCTTGCAAGACAAATGAAAAAAAAAAAGTTTGATGCAACTATAGTCTGACCTTCATTACCCCAAATAAGTTTTATTTGAACAATATTTTTATAACTTTTTTTATTGAGGATATCATTAAGATGAACATAAGTGTTGCCCCACCCTGTATGTAATTGATACGCAAATATAGTAAACCAAATATAATTTGAACACTTAAATTGATATTTAAATTAAATTCAAAATTAAATGCCACTTTTCAAAACTTCAATTCACAAAAAATATAATTTCATGTTCTACTCAATATCGGAAATAAAAATAGTATGAAAAATGTGCACACTTTTAAGTCTGTGTTGATTTTCAGTTTGTTTTTCACAATAATTTTTTATTATTTGCAGTGCACAAATAAATATACACAGTCGGATTTTTTTTATAAAGAGAACACGTCACCGAGCAATCAAAGATATACGGATGAAAGTTAGACTGCACTTAGTGTCCTTTAAGTGCTTAAAGCACTACTGATTTTATATACTTTGTACTGTATTCTAATTTAATTTAAATCAGTAAGTTTATATGTAAACGTAATTCGGCAATGACTTGTGGCACCTTTCACCTTATAAAAAATCCGACTGTATATTTTGCACTGATATCCTATACTAGCTAAAAACAGGCCCTTGGCTGCAGCCCAATTAGAGCCCCCCTCTTAATCTGCAACTGTCTTAAGAATTTCTTTGTTGCAGAGTTTATCAATCGGTACCGAAAACAAGCGTACTGGGTTACTGGTTGAGCACACGCTAAACGCTGATATTGTATGTGACACTGACAGATGACATAACCTATACATTGAATATGAAGTTTCATAAAAATCCTTTTAGCCGAATATGCTCTGCACGTGTGCACGGACCGACAGACAGACCGACAGACAAACAGATAGACAGACAGACAAACAGACAGACAGACCGACAGATATCATGCTAAAAATAGTCAAAACGTTATGTAGGGACATCAATTCGTGGAGATCCATCGAAATCTCGAAATTTCAAAATCGGTATGATCACAATACTTCCCTTATATATGTGGTCGGTCGGTAAAAATGTAGCATTTTGCTACCTGAAATCATAGCTTCATATGTTTTTATTAGGAATGCTTTCATTATCAAAAATCACTTCTGTCTTGTGCAATTAGTGATTTAATTTTCTGTATAATATACTAAATATACTTCTATAAATCTAAGTCTTCCTGTTTCTTGTAAGCTGTTATGAACCTCTAAGCCTCTTTAAAAGTTGGTGTCCTTTCTCTTTTTATTTCTACTCCCTTGGTTCTCAATCAAGGTGCGAATTTCATAGAAATAATACAGATATAATACGGAGAACTGAGTGTAGGGAGTCTGTTTGATGCTATGCGGGAGATAAGAAAGATAAATATGATATTTTAAAAATATATGTTCAATATTAAAATATTATCATTTGTAAAAGGTATATTTAATGTTTTGTCCCCGTTTGATTCAGCTTACTTACGTATTGGAGATATAGTATTGGAAACCTATTATTTTATAAGTTATTCCATAAATTAATAAATAAATAAATGATTTACTGCGCAAAGCAAGAGTCAATTCAGTCCCTAGTAATTAATTCTTTTACTTCTCAATATTAGTTAACTAAAAACTGCTTTTTGCAGTTCAACGCTTCAATACAGTTAGACTATCACTTCATCTCTTTCATGGTCTTCCTAAACTTCTACGCCTAAAGACTGACATTTCTTATTACTTTGACTTCTCTTTCCTTGTTTATTCGACTGATGTGGTCATTTCATTTTTAGTTTTTTATCCATACATTAATATCTCCACCCCAGCATGTTTTTCTTAATAATTAATACTTGTTTATATAGGATTAATAGGGCCGGTCAAAACTTCATTTCGATTAAGTGGAATTCAAATAATACCGGAGGTCAAATATATATATTCTCTTTGATAATATTTTTATTCAGAAAACTAAAAAAAAATACTTGAAAGACATGTGACAAAGTATGAATCAGTCACAAAAATATTATAAAATAGACATTAGGAAGCCGGCGTACCTATTAAAAAGATAGTTAAAAATATATCTTCGACTCATAAAAACTTCAAAACCATTATATAAAAATAAAAACTTAACTTTATTTTTGATTTTTGCTTTAATATCTATATTTAGATTGTATTATTTTTTATAATTATTATCTCATCTTATCGTAGTCCCATCGAGCCGTAGTTGAATTACTGTACTGTTACTGTAATTGGGAACAGAACTGTCTAATTCCAAGAAGTGATGGGTCTATAACTACATCGGTGACCCAGTCCAAAAAGAATAAATAGATATACGTTTTTCTTAACTGTATTCTTTTAAATTTGTTATTTTAATGATTATGTTCTTGTATCTACATATACAAATATTCATTCTGTAGCTGGGATTCGAACCCGATCCTGAAGGTTCATTGTACGATTGTAACAAAACCTTGGTACACCTTAGTAACATTTCACGATATCTAATAGTGCGTCTATATATCGTTCATTACAACAATTTGTTAACGCGTTAGAATTCATTCGCGCAAATTTTCACTTATTTCCGTTAGAAATTCGTGATGTTTACATCAGGCATGTGAAACATACAGTCTGCTGGTTGGGTCCGGCCCGCGACTTTTATTCTCCGCGATGACTTTTCCGAATCGCACTGAATCCAGTCCGTCAGCAACCTAAGAAATGTTTTTCTGATTTTATTATTGACTATATTATGGGAAATATTAAGTCCCAACCGTCGCATTAAATAAAAATGTGTTAGTATGTATTAATATTTATGTATTATGGAAAGTGTGTTATAAAAAATATTTATTTTATAAGTTTTGGGAAAAATCCATTATTTACCGGAGTATATTTCGAGGAATAATTTCTGGCAATCTGAGCAGTAGGTGGAATAGAAATATATAACTGGCAACTACCTAATTTGGTATTAATAAGTATCTTCAGGACTACAAAGGAAAACACAATGTCAAAAAACAAACGTTAAAATATTTACACAACAAATGCATAATGTAGTACGTTTTTTCAAGAATAAGAAGTATGATTGCACGTGCTATTGGCTAGTGCAGCAATCCCAAAGGGGAGAAAAAAACGCTTTATGAATGAATTTCTAACTAATTAAAAAGAAGGTAGCATATTATCCTGCAACAATTCGTTTGATGATCAAGTTTCACAAGGAATATCCACTTCACCGAAGGTATGGACCTTCGGTGAAAATCTATATGTAGCTGCCGAAATTTATAGCTTCGTGTACATCATTATCTATGTACAAGGCAGCTGTACTCTCTCTACTTCTCTACATCAGTGAATAATGGTATCTCTATAGACGGCATATAAAAACTCTAGAAAGATTCCACCAAAAATGCCTTATACCTTACTGAGATTCAAATTATTGTTGTACGTTGTTACGGACGATGAGAAATGGATTTATTACGACAGTCTTTAGTGGCTAAAACGTTGGGTGGACTCCGGCCAACCAACCATATCGATGCCACGATACACAACATCCACAGCGATAAAGTTCTGCTCAGTATCGGTGGGATCAGGAAGGAGTGGACTACTATGAACTTCTACAACCACGTCAAACGGCGAAAGTAAATCACTACAGTAAGCAACTAAAGCAACTGAAGAGAGAAATGATCAAAAAGTGACCTCAAATAGCCGCAAATTGACGCAAAGTTATCCTTCTGCATGACAATGCCAAACCCCATATTGCCAAAGAGTCCTAGGAAGCGCTGTTAGACATGGAATGGGAAGTCCTCTCTCACCCTGCTAACTCACCAGGCATTGCCCCTTCTGATTACTACCTATGTATATCGATGCACCATACTTTGTCTGGTTAGCGCTTCTCGAATGCCGAAGATGGACGAAAATAGGTAGATGATTGGATTACATTAAAATACAGGTTCCTTCAATGCGGGATCCGTTTGTTGCCTGACAGATGGCAAAAGGTCGTAGATTCAGATTGCCAATATTTTGATATTACAATGTACTAGTTATTTTATATAAGTAAATAAATTGCAAAAGATCTCATGAACTTTTGCAACAACCTAATATTATTTTTAGGCGATAGTCCTGGTTATACACAAATATTAAAAGCCGAGATAAAGCAGTTTTACACTGTAAAATTTTTCCTGACTGTTTATTATTCAAGTAACATAATTTTTCCATAAATTTACACACTCATTGGCATCACAAAAAGCTAATAACTATTTTTTTTTAAATATTGAATAAAGCTTTTTTAATATCCATAAAAAAGTTAATAAAACCGAATTGAACAATTCAATTATGAGCTTAATAAAATCAATAGCTTTTGTTTACTTTTATTATAATATTAAAATTTTACGTTATTTGGCAGTTTGCGGATCGACCTTTGACCTTGGACTCGAACGTAGAGTACATATGCCACTGAAGGTTATATAATTTATAGAGCCTGGATATGTAATAAAAATTTATAATTCAAAGAATTTTTGCCGTGGCACATAAAATTTTAATTTATTATTTAAATTAATATGTCACCTTTAAAATAGGGGTAGAGTTTATTGTAAAAAATTAAACGTAAAACTGTTTTTTCCATTAATAATACAGAGTTTTTTTGTATATTAGATGTGTGCACAATTTTATTTTATTTATTTTTTTTTTTTCGCATGTTTTCACTTTATTTTTATATGATGTAACAGTATAACAGTGGTGATAAAAAATCTTTCATCTCCCTGCAGATCTGAATTTTACTTTTCTCAAATATATTTTTTGTTTATACCAGCTTTTTAAATATTTATTTGTATAATAATGTTTACCACATCATTAGCAATATTCCTAATTACCTTTCCAGAAAGTTGCGGTGTAATTATGTAATAATTAGTCATCTAGTAGCCTCCTCAGTGGCGTAACTATAGGCCCTCTGCGCCCGAAACAGCGGAGTAGAGGGCCTATTTAGAAGTACATCGAACCTCTAAATTGAGTTTCTTTTTTTATCCTTTGGTGTATTTAGACAAAATTGAAGTAGATTCTACGGGGCCTAAATAAAATTGTACGGGGCAGCCCAAAATGTGAAGTTGCGCCACTGTGCCTCCGATACCATAACTATGCAAATGCCTAGTTTTAAGATGGATTCGGTTTTGATATTAAGAGGTGACATTCTCTATTCTCAAAAGGTTTTCAAAAAAGGTATTTATTTCTTAAGTTGCAAAGTGGTATATTTAGATCAATATTCATAAGAAGATACGGTAAATCAATTAAGTTTTTAATAATTTTAGTAAGAAAAATTACATCATTGTTTTTGCGTCTGCTATGTAAGGTAAACATTTTGAAATAATAATATCTTGATAAGTATGAAACATGTGATATTAGGAAGCGATAACTCAAATAATTCAGAATTTTTTTTAAATTATTTCAATGCGATGATCATATACATTATATCTGCGATTCCATATAATGGAACAATAATTTAAATGGCATAAGACAGTTATAAAGTGTTTTAAATAAGATCATTTGAAAAAATGCTCAAGTAGGCGATGGACAGAAGTGGGGTATGTCTTTTATTGTATACTGCAAATAGAGCTGGGAATGTTTGAAATAAAGTATTTGAAATAGTATTTCAATTATTTTCTTGCATTTGAAATATTGTATTTCAAATACTCCAAATAAATGTTCTTGGTATTTTGATTTGCAAATATTTTCTCCGTGGTATTTGTATTTGATGTTTGTTGTCTGAAAATTTTAGTATTTGCAATATTTAAAATATTTTCCTATTATTTCAAATATTTTATTTAAAAAATTTCCTAGTACTTCAAATAATTTTTATATTTCAATACCATTTAAATTATTTGAAATACATTATTTCAAATACTTTGATCGGCATTTGGTATTTGAAATACTTATGGTATGCGAGTATTTGGCACAGCTATGACTGCCAACAATTGTAATAGTATTGATTTGATTTGTTATGATAAATCCACTGTTGATTTAAATTGTTGTTAAAATTGGTCTTAAATAATATTTTTATAATTATTTATATCATGTGGTATAATAAAATATATGCTAAAAATTTTCTTGGCCAACTGTCAGGTTTTTTTCACATGATCACTTTGAATAAGCTTTTTGCAATTTAAATTACTTCATTTATTGTCTTTCTATCTTGACAGCATCAACATGTAATGAAAGAAGAGTCAGAGCAAACTGTGTAACGAAACGCAATATTCAATCAAGTTTCACCATAAAGAAGGAAAATCTAGTAGAGAAATTGCAGCAATAGTTTACTACAATTGAATTGGTTATTTCGAAAAGGCCACAACTCCAGAAAAGTAAATTTTACAGGAGAACAGAAAAACGTCTCCGAAGAGCGGTATTTTCAAAGTAAACAGAGAACAACATCTACTTGGATTATATAACAAACAGTGGAGATGAGGCATTTTCACATGCAACAAAGCTTAAAGGATATTTTGAGTCAAATGGTGACTTAACTCATTTATGCAAAGACAAGAAGAGGCCTTTCCGAAATAACCGACTCAATTAATATTAAGCGCCTAGGTTAATTTTGAAGTATAAAGTTTAGGCACTGAGGCTTCAATCGGAGAAACTTGTTTTTGGCAAAGCAGCGTCGACTCTAATCGTTATTTTCCTTAGGCTAGGGTTACACAGTATCCGTGCGTGCGGTAACGAGCGTTTACACTGAACGTTCTTGTCTTGAACCGCGGATGGGTGGTTTCAGTACATACGTGCGACTTGCGTGCGTTTTCATTCAAATTAAAGTATTTTATTTTAAATATCTGTTACTGAACAGCCAAAACATATAAAACAACATTATTTATAGTAATAAAACAAATTATTTTTGTTATATGCATTTTTAGATGAATATTTGTGGAGTTACGGGGTTATCTTGAAACATCTCCATTATTTTTAACAGCAAAAACGTGTATGATACAAATTGTTTAGAATAAAAAAAAATTATTGTCCGAAGTACTTTTTCATCTGGATGAATAATAATTTTTACGTGGATCTTGGAAAAAACAGACAGACATAAATTAATTTTTTGTTGATTTTTTCGGACAGAATCAAACCTATTTGTTTCTGTAGAACTTGAAAGAAGAAAACAAAATAAATAAATAAGCAGATAAATAACGAAATAAAAAATCCTCATTGTTATGCAACAGCATATTAACAATTTCTTCTTCTAATTTTGTAAAAAAAAGTCTTTGGATCAAAACTCATATTTTTGGCCTGCTGGACGCATCAAAAAACAAACATGTTTGTGCGTCGACGCAAGTTACCGTACGCAAGTATGCATGTACTGTAACCATGCTCATTTAACTTCGTGTGTTTGTTTTGTTGTCAGTTCTCGTGCGTTCAAAAAATCGCACGTTTCCGCGCCCAATGTAACTGCACACTTACTCGTCCACTTCTAGACTTTAAGGCATTGAAAAATGCTGGGAAAAAATAACAAAAAACAAATTATTTTAACAACAGGCAAAATAGTTCAAAATGATTTTAATAAAAAAACAAATTAATTTATTTTTTCACGTTTATGGTCTTTGTTACTGAGGCAATTAGACAAGACAATTCAAATTTTCGTAATGAAAATTCCATGCCTGAACGGTAAAAATCAATTAAAACGCCTGATTTGTAACATAAATATGTAATATATAAACATAAATAATTGTACAGTTTTCATGTAGTTGCCTTGGGCTTGCTGAGAACACCTTGAACATATGAGTATTAACCACTGCTTTTGAAAGAAGAATTCTACGAAGTTGTCTGTGACAATGTGGTTTAGTGATAGATGTACAACTTTGAATTGTACAATGTGTATAGACAGTATACCGAGAATAACTAGACCAAGAGGAAGAGGGCAAATAAGATGGCTTAACAATTTATAAAAATTCATACAAAAACTACGTCCTCAGAACTGGAGAAGATTGGCAGTTGTCCGAGCAAAATGGAACATATGGAGCCAACAGAAACCCTTTGAAGGGTTAGACAAGCTAATTAAATACAATCGACCCTTGACATTCGCGGGGGTTGGGTTCTCGTAGTTTCCGCAAATGTGGAAAATCTGCAAATATCTTGAACCATAAAATTAAATTTCGTCAACATGTTTATCGAAAGTACAATATTAGAAATATGTGCAATCAAAGTTGATAATCAATATAATACTGTCTGATTCTTTCCAAAAACTATAAAATACCAACCAATTTTTTTAAATAAGTTTTTTATGACAATTTAATTTGCAGTAGCAATATAAAAGCATTGGATAATTATAAATATTTACAGTTCAGTAATCAAACGTTTATTGGAAATATCAAATTATAGTAGGTATATAACTCATTTTATATCTTTGAAAAATATTTCAAAAGGCTGGATTGTATAGACTTTTCTTTTTTCCTTTCATAATAAATTTATTTCTACGGATATATATTTTTTTCAACCAAGACAAAATACCGCGATAATCAAAATTTTGATTCGCACTAAATGAAATTTGATAGTTAATCATAAAATTTACCATCGAGTTAATTTGAAGCTCGAAATAATTGAACATATGCTAATCAAGAGATTCCTGCATTTAGTATGTCCAAATTGTTTCATTAAAGTCGCATCTCAATCAAGGAACTTTTGCCGACCGGCGTAGCTTAGTGCTAACACAGTTGCACTGCGTTGATAAGGTCTCGGGTCCGAATCCTGTTCAGGCATGGAATTTTCAAAAATTAGAATTGTCCTGCCTAACTACCGAAGTAGCAAAGGCAATTAAAATTAAAAAAATGAACTTTTCAAAATCCTTTTCGTTCATTTATTTAAGTATAAATATTAATTTCAAATGCTTTCGTTTAATAGCCTAAATTATATTTTTACATATTCTTTTTTAGAATTTTGTAAGTATAACCAAAATCTCTTATAACGTTAGTCATATGTCTGTCTGTATGGCCCATTGATGTATCAGTTGCTGGCCCAGCAACGGTAAAGTGCAAAATAATCGCATTAGTTGCAAGATTTATTTCTGATGGTTTTAAGTAAAAAGTATGAGTGAAGAAGAGTGCTTATAAAATGCTGGTAAAGTACTTCGTATAGGCGGAATGCGAAATACAAATGTGAAGTACATTATTAATACTGGCGTTGCACTTACTTTTGGTGCCAGTAATTTACCAGCATAAAAGCAGTTTGCCAGCATTCGGCCGTTAGTTGAATGTTTGCTGGGTAGTTATATATTTTCTTATAGATATCTTATATATTTCCATTTGATGTTGTGTGTAATGCATAGTTTTTTAGGTTAAATTCAACGTATTTCTATTTTATTTTCTTTGATCATATTTCTGGATCCCATCAGCCCTTTTTAAAACTACTTGGCCTATTAAAATAATGTATTTGTTTCTATTCTTATTTTCATATTTTCATTTCATTACGATACAAGTGACAGCCTACGAATATTACATTCGTTAAATGGTTGCTATGTGGACGTACTAAACATGACATCACATAAACATGTGACGTTTCCAGTGACGCAAATGCACTGATTCGCGGACTGCCCTATAGCAGCGCCGGCGCTAGTCTTTTTGCCGCCTCAGGCAAAATTGTTTTCCGCCCTGATGACAAAATTCAACAACGGATTTGTTATTGAGAACTGACAATAACTGAAGTGACGCCTAGCGGAATATTTTGGAACTTAACGGAATAGGATTTTGTTAGACGTGGCTCATTTAATTGCATTGTTTCTATGTGTTAAAGTGAAGAAAAGTAAATAAAATGTCTTTAAAATCGCAACAGAAAATTAACTGCAATGTGAATTATTGTGTATCAAATGGCAAATGTCAAAAAATCCTATTCCAATCGCCATTTTGTAAGCGAAAACAACGCCTCTATAGGTAATGTCACTTCTCAATACATGCACTCAACATTTTGCCGCCTTTCCAAATTTAGCGCTACAGGCGAGCGCCTGCTTCGTCTATGCGTAATACCGGCACTGTCTGCTAGTAATAGAAGAAAACAGAAAATTACATTTGAAACAAAAAATTACATTTGTACACTTTTATTTTAGCGCAGTGTTTCCCAAACTATCGACAGTTACGGACCACTTTCAGAATTCCACGCTAACCGCGGACCACCGACACCAGTTTTAATTATTTTTATTTTTTTTTTGGGATAGACCCATTATTAGGGTTTTGTAGGTATGACCAGAAAATCCTTATACCGTAATTTTGTCTGTCAGTCTGCTGTCTGTCTGTCTGTCTGTTCGGTAAAAATTGTAGCTATACGGCTAAACCTAGAGAGTTGAAATTTGGCATGCTTTGTCCGACACATAGGAAAAATACTAAAACATTTAAGAAACATATCCCACTAAAAATATAAACAAATATTTGCTCATCCAAAAAAAATATATTTTATAAAATTCTGAGTAGGGTATCAAATGAAAGCCCTTAGTGCGTGGATTAACGATCAAAATTTTATTTTTGCAAAATAAATTATTTTGACGCAATATTTGCCAAAATTGTGCAAAAAGTTTTTTGTCCCACACCCTGTAGCCCAAATTCTAAGTAATGTACATTGGTGTGAACCGGAATTGTACAGCATGAATTTTTGATCAGATTATGTTTTCGGAAAATAATGCATTTTATGTGTTTTTAACTAAAATATGTAAAATATTTAATTCGCTATGTAACACAGTAAAGAAGTAAACGTCCGTAGTCTAATGGTTAACGTTCTCCCTTCCGAAGTTGCAAATTAAGGTTCGCTTCCTGTCAATTTTATTTTTTCTGTTTTTTTTTATGCATGTTTATTTTGTCTAAATTATTTTGTCAAAATTCTAGTTATATTTTGGCAACTGTTGCATTTAATTTTTAAAAGCGTAAATTTAATAACCAGTGGGAAGTGTGGAAATTATAATTTAATTCTATGTTTGAATGAATACGAAATCAGAGGGGCGGAGCTTATGATTTAAACAACCAATGGAAGCCACAAGGTGCAATTTTCAAAATCTTAATGAACCTTGCTATATAAAAAAAATACTGCACATATTTAGAAACCTAAATAATGGTATTAGGCATTCGAATTAAAATTAACTAAAACATATTTTAACATAAAATTTGTTTTGGCATCCCAAATAATCATCATTCACTTACTACTTACCTGCGAAACCCTGAAATGTGTGAAAATTCACACTTCACATCAATTTAATTAAATAGTTGCAAACTGAGTTACAGACCACACCACACTACACTCAACACTTCAGTTCAGTTAGGAGTTCAGTGTTATTTTATTATACTATTATACGCTATGGATTAACCTTATTTTTGAATTACATTAGATATTTGTTTTAAAAGTATCAAAGTATAAATCAAATAACGCATTGTTAATAGTGAGAAATACGTTTCAGAAATTGAAAAAAACTGTTGATTTTGATGTGATTATAGAACAAATATTCCTAGATATCCAGTATTATGTTGGCTTCTTACACATACAAATATCTACAAAACCCTGAAATGTGTGAATTTTCACACATTTCAATTCACACTTCACATCAATTTTTAATATTAATGAAATTATGTGTGCCCGCACCTCCAAGAATTGACTGGCGGACCACAGTTTGGGAAACGCTTTTCTAGGGTACAGGTATTTATGTCATTTTTGAAACATCTTTTGTTTCGAAGACTTAAGTGGGTTTTACACGATTCAATTTGTTGATCAATTAATTGAAAAAGTTGGCCTTCAATTAATTGATGTGTGTAAAGTGTAAAAATTTCGTCAATTAATTGACAAAAAATTTGATCAAATTTATTTTGAAGTTCTATTTTCGTCAATTTTTCATCAATTTTTTGGGGAATTCTAGGTATATTTTTATCTGCTAAGATATTGCCAACTGTTTAGTTGTAGCATAACCTCGAAATTTATTATTTGTGTTTCGTTTTCAAATCTAACATAACCTCAAACGTTCTAATTTATCATCATCTAGGTTATTTCTTTTGTTTTTGTTCACAGCTCGTAATTTTGTTAATATTTTTTCAATATTTTCATTTTGATAAATATGTCAACATGTATTACAGTTGGTAATGTAAAAATTTTCAAAAAAATTGATATATAAATGGTTGTGTGTAAAGTGATGTTTTTTTTTCAAGGTTACCAATAAATTTTTCAATTAATTGACAAAAAACTTGATCAATTAATTGAACTGTGTAAAACCAACTTTTTTTAGACATTTATGTGAGCCAAAAAAAATGATGTGAAGTGTGAATTTTCACACATTTCAGGGTTTCGCAGGTATTTATTAACTGTGTGATGATTATTGGGATGCCAAAACAAATTTTATGTCAAAATATTTTTTTATGAATTTTAATTCGAATGCCTAATACCATTATTTAAGTTTCTAAATATGTGCAGTATTTTTTTATATAGCAAGGTTCATTAAGATTTTGAAAATTGCGCCTATGGCTTCCATTGTTTGCTTAAATCATAAGCCTCGCCCTCTGATACCTTCAAATATAGAATTAAATTAAAATTTCAACACTTCCCACTGGTTATTAAATTTACGCTTTTAAAAATTAAATGCAACATTTACCAAAATATAACTAGAATTTTGACAAAATAATTTAAACAAAATAAAAATGCAAAAAATAAACTGAAAAAATAAAAATTGACGGGATTCGAACACAGTTTCTTACAGTGGTTTCAACTCACTAAGCGACAACACTACCACTGTGCTATACAGGTCACTCGTTTACTATGTTAAATAGCGGATTAAATATATTACATACTTTACTTAAAAACACAAAAAATGCGTTATTTTCCGAAAACATAATCTGATCAAAAATTCCTGTTATACTATTCCGGTTCACACCAATGTACATTACTGAGATTTTTTTCAGATTTTTAGTTTAAACCATCTGGGCTACAGGGTGTGGGACAAATTTTTTTTTTTGCACAATTTTGACAAAAATCGCATCAAAATAATTTATTTTGCAAAAATAAAATTTTGATCGTTAATCCACGTACCAAGGGCTTTCATTTAGGTCACATCATTTCATCAAGGGCCACACAGAATTTAAAAAAAATATTTTTTTTTTCGATGAGCATATATTTGTTTATATTTTTAGGGGGATATGCTTTTTAGATGTTTTAGTATTTTTCCTATGTGAGGGTCAAAGGGTTGTATAAGCATGCCAAATTTCAACTCTCTAGGTTTAGCCGTTTGGCTACAATTTTTACCGAACAGACAGACAGACAGACAGACGACAAAATGACGGTATAAGGGTTTTTTGGTCATACCTACAAAACCCTAATTATGAAAAATTTCAACTCTCAAGGTGCAGAAGCTTCAAGGTTCATCCGTCGGTCCTCGAATTCTAAAGTACAGACAGACAGAGAAACAGGCACATAAATAACGATAGAAAGGTTCTAGATTTTTCCCACGATATTCTAAAAATGTCTATAAAATATTATACGCTCGAAGTTTACATTGCTCTGTAAATATAAGAAAACGACTTGAACAATTTTTATAAACATAATAAGAAAAATCTACTGGGTACGTTTTCAGTTTTCTAAAAAAAAGAGCTGAAGTAGTCAATAATAAATAAAGTTGCAGTGAAATAGGATTTGAGTTTGAAATTTTCAAATATATTTACAGGAAACTTTGAAAATTTGATTTAAAAGTAAGAAAATTATATTTCTAAACTCAATTATACATTTACAGTCATAAAACATGGTACATGTATAGGGTGAGAAAAATATATAATTAAAGTCTACTCAAAGAATCGAATGGCAGTAATGATATTTATTAAACTTATTTTTTTATGCTCCGAGATACAGATAGTGTCTGGGTACGAAAGTTTTTAAATTAAAATGGAAGGTACATTGAACACCTATAAATAATACTACTATTATATTATACGAGTTTTATAAGACAATGTATTGTCACACGAATTGTTTGCGAGTGCTCCAAAGAAACAAGTGTGACAATACGTCATATAAAACGCGCATAATATACTTATTTTATAGAAATTAAATTAAAATTTCATTTATAAAAAATATCGGAATACAATCTAGGATTTTAGATTTTTGTGAAAAGCGGTAACCATAGCAACAATGTATAATAAAACAATTTCTATGATAATAACACAACAGTAATTTGACTGATGCAAAACAACAAACTTTCTTTTTCAATTTTATCAGTTATAATTTAAAATAATTATCTGAGATGGCAATACTTACAAATTGTATTAAATAAACATTTGAGGTTTTCAATGACACGCCGTAGACGAGTAGTACTGTCAATCTCTCCAAATAAAAAGTCACCAAAAACAGTTTAACAATTGCTTCTATTGTCAAACTGTTATCAGGTTTAAAGTCTATTCCAAACGATTAGGCGGAACTAGATATTCAAATCTAGTAATTTTTACAAATTGATTGAAGCTTTTGATCATTTTGTTCAGGAAAAGCCTATATATAAAAATCGCTAATAACAACTTACAAAAATTAAAATTCCAGTTAGTTCCGCCTAATCGTTTGGAATAGCTGTAACAATGATATTATTGTGAACGCAAAGTATTAAAAAATATTTTACTTTCAAAATACCGGAAAATACAATTTTCCATAATTTCTACAATATTAAAAATCAGCTGTGGCCACCAAAGGATCAACCGCCATCACAAAGTACTTGTTTAATTTATGCTGCTTTATCAAAAAATGTCTCAAAAAAAGTTGTTAGTTATTGCTTTTATAGCAACTTTTGGTAATAATTTTTTCGAAATATTTCTCTGTTGTGAAATATTCCTAAAAATCCTAAATCCGACACGAGTAAACTCCCATTTCTAGTTAACCGATTTTTACCAAAAGTTGATCAACATCAATTGATGTTGATGTTGACACTGATTGATGTTGATTGATGTTGACACATCATTGATGTAAAAAGCTTAAATATGAAGTTTCATAAAAATCCTTTTAGCCGAATTTACTCTGCACCTGTACACGGACCGACAGACAGACTGACAGATAGACAGACAGACAGACAGACAGACAGACAGACAGACAGACAGACAGACAGACAGACAGACAGACAGACAGACAGACAGACAGACAGACAGACAGACAGACAGACAGACAGACAGACAGACAGACAGACAGACAGACAGACAGACAGACAGACAGACAGACAGACAGACAGACAGACAGACAGACAATTTAAAAAATCAAAGTTGTACTTTTGCTTTGTCCTGAAAAATTTGGATGCTGCCATTTGATTGTTTTGGTAAACTTTTTTTCTTACTTGCTCACACAACACATTTTCGAGAACAAAAGGGATCCGATTTTGTCTAATACAGGATGTGTATTAAAAAAAAAAAATAATAATAAAAATATGGCGGTTTCATATTTGCTAGCCGAATACTTTCAGAATTTGGTGACATCGATTCACTCAATGAACACCTCATTTATAGAGATGACTGCACCAGATTTTTTTTTTTTATATAAAAAATAAACGGTCTATCTATGGGTGCCCAAGCGTTGCTATACTGAAAGCCATGTTTTGAAATCTTGAAATATTGAAGAACCACAAGCTTCTTAATATTAAAAGTGGATTAATGTATTTTTTAGTTAATTTTAATCCTAATTGTACGTACAAATTTCTTAAACTTCTTCTCTTCTGCGGTTTCAATCCAATGATTGCTTGGGGGCAGCTTTCCACGCGTCTCGATCCTGGGCCAGTCTTTTAAGTTGGACTTTTTTAGAGAGGCCTAACTCCTCCATCGGCTGTCCGATGTAGTCCAGTCTAAGTCTAGCCCTGCAGTTTGTTCCATCTACTGCGCCCTCCAGTATGGTATTGACTAGTGTTGTATCTGATAATGTGCCGGATCCAAGAATTTCTTCTTTTACTTAGAGCATTCATCAGACACGGTCTCTCTCCAATCCTCCGGAGCATCTCTTCATTTGTGACTCTGTCCACCCAGGGAATCTTGAGCATTCTTCGTTTCTATATATATCTATCGGATAGATATCTAACAGATAATAAGACTCTTTAACTAAATAGTTTTATTTGCAATAAATTTGAAAATAATTGTATGAATACAATTATCAAAAAAGCGTATTCAAATACTAGTTCAAAAAAAAAAAACTGAAATATTGAATTTGTCCTTTGATCTGAAAAATTACCATAAACAAGATAAATAATGAAAAAATTGTAAATATTTTTTTTTGACTTTTATTAATGTTTTTATTTAACGAATTTTTTTATATCCGGTTTGGAGTGTGTAATTGATGTGCTTAGTAATTCTGTTAAACGTTTGTTTGGTAACTGGGAACGTTGTTCATTTTTAACAAATTTCATTGTTAAGTACGTTACAACGATTCGCATGTGTAGGTAGTTCCAAATATAGACAAGATTTGAGCCACAAAATTTGTTAGAATTAGATATCTGGATTTATAAAGCAATTAATAAAATTCTACCATGGATTCTATTGAGTTCAGGTTTGATCTTCCTGAATCTCTCTAATTTCAAATTTGCGCTGTTAGGAAGATCTCAGATATATCGAATTTGTTTTCAATAACATTAATTGAAAATTGATTTATTCTAATTTTTATAGATGCTTTTAAAGCATTTTTTGCTGTTTAGAATATTATTTTTATTATTATTATTATTTTTTTTTATTTAAGAAAATAAAGGTACATCAACTTTAATGTCGCAAGCACCCACATG
The DNA here is from genome assembly GCA_963971575.1 of Liopterus haemorrhoidalis. Classification (NCBI taxonomy): domain Eukaryota; kingdom Metazoa; phylum Arthropoda; class Insecta; order Coleoptera; family Dytiscidae; genus Liopterus; species Liopterus haemorrhoidalis. The sequence goes on from OZ020615.1 coordinate 35,456,830, forward strand.
GAGGGAATATATTTCCTGAATTTCATATTTCTATGTCAAGGAACGTTCTTTCAAATAAAAAATACCAATTTACCCCTTTAGGGATGAAATTTAAAAAACTTTCAAAACGCTTTCTAAATATTTTAAATAGAAAATTATGTACCAAAATGGAATTTTATAACTCATAAAATACAAAGGTTTCTATAACTCACACCAAATGTAGATTTACCACTTTAGGGGTTGATTAGGGGAAAATCCTGAATTACTGTTTCAAAATTTTGTATGGCTAACCTTACATCACGGAAGGAATATATTTCATGTCTCTATAGCCAAGGGAAGTTCTATCGAATATAAATACCCATTTATACTCCCCTCCCCCCCTATTTATATTTAGAGGTGAAATTTTAAAAGACTGCCCGGGGTTGATTATGAGTAGGTAGCTTAATTACGGTTTTATATATATATATATATAGATTACAGATAGATATGGGTTACCTTTGTAAACAAAAACCAAATAGATAACTCATTTAATAGATATTGTATGCTTACCTCATGGAGGGAATATACTTTGCGAATATCATGTATCTATGTCCAAGGGATGTTCTATTAAATAAAAAATATCCTTTTACCCCTTTAAGGGTAAAATTTTGAAAAACTGTCAAAATCATTTCGAGATATTTTAAAAAGACATCTATATGCCAAATAGGAATTTTATAACTCAACCAACACAGAAAATACGGCGGTTTCTATAATTGTTTCTGATTGTAGATTCACCCTTTTAGGGGATGATTAGGACAAAATCTTGAAATAGGTTTTTTAACATTTATAGTAGTATATATTTTAAGGATAATTTTTATAAGCAAAAACCAAGGCGATATATTATTGACCTAAAAGAAATTGAGGAATCCGTGTAAACAAATTTCACCCCTTGTCACCCCTGAGAGGTCGAATTTCGAAAAATCATTTCTTAGGGGGTTCTTAAGTCATAAAAGGGATATACTCCCCGAATTTTATGTTTCTTTGTCTAGACGAAATTCTATCGAATAAAAAATACCAATTTACCCCTTTAGGGGTGAAAATTAGAAAAACGGTCAAAACGCTTTCTTAATATTTTAAAAAGGCACCTATATGCCAAAAATTAATTTTATAACACAATAAACACAAAAGATGCGAAGGGTTCCATAATTCACCCTGATTGTAGATTCACCCCTTTAGGGGTCAATTAGAACAAAATCCTGAAATAAGTTTTTTAATATTTACATGAGTAATCATTGTGAGCAAAAACCAAGTCGATATCTTATTGGACCTAAGAGATATTAAGAAAACCGTGAAGCCACATTTTACCCCTTTTAACCCTCTTTTCGCCCACTTAGAGGATGAGTTTCGAAAAATCCGTTCTTAGTGGGTGCTTACGTCATGGAGGGAATATACTCGCCAAATTTCATGATTGTAGGTTCAGTGGTTTGGGCTGGGCGTTGATTATGAGTAGGTAGCTTAGTTACGATTTTATATATATATAGATTGTTGATTATATTTCATTGTGTGGGTATTATGTATGGTGGGGGTAGTTTATATTTGTCTGTACAGTTTTGTGTCTGAAATTTATGTCGGATTTTTTTGTTATTGTCGTTAAGTGCTTCTTGTAGGGTGTCAGATATTTGATGCATTCTGTAATAAGGTGTTGTACTGTAATCAGTGGCGTAGCGTAGCGGGGGCGGTGGGGGCGGACCACCCCGGGCGCCACTTTTTGGGACGTCAAAAATTCACAATAAATAATATCTTGTAATCTGAACTAAAAATTTGAACCATTTCATTCTAGTTCTAAATGGAAGTTGATTTGTATTTTATATTCTATTCGCTGCTATTCGTTATATATGTGTTCTTAATTTTATGTAATAATAACTTAATCTGGTCGTCGCATATCATAAATGTTGTCTATATTTCAAGTGGCATACGTGTGAGAACTTTTGTAACAAATGTGTTTATTATACAGGGTGTTCAATCCAAGTTTGCCACCATTGCTATCTCGAGAACTATTAGAGTTACGAGGTTGGTTAAATTAGCAAAGAAATACCATTTTGCAAGTTTATTTACAATTTTTTTTATGATCAGTGGTTTTCCCAATATGGAACCCAACTTTCTTATTTTAAATGAGAACAAATCTTTTTTATATTTTCGTTCGGATGGGAATTTTATTCTGAATTCAACGAATACACAGTTTAGTACCCTTTCATCACAAAAATTAAAAATTCCTAGAGAAATTAAAATTAAATTTCCTAGATTATTTCTTATGGGGCTATGAACATATTGCTTATAGCACTGTGCATCCAAACGTACAACATTTGAAAGACAATATTGAAGATATTATGTCATAGAATTAAACTGTTCAATACATTTTGATACTCATTTGTTTCATTCATAGCACGCTGATTCCTATGCGATTTGATTTAAATTAATGTCAATTTAATATTATTTTTTCTCAAAATTTTTGTGATGTAAGGGTACTAAACTGTTTATTCGTTGAATTCAGAATAAAATTCCCTTCCGAACAAAAATATAAAAAAGATATGTTCTCATTTAAAATAAGAAAATTAGGTTCCATATTTGGAGAACCACTGATCATAATTTTTTTTGTTAATAGTTTTGTAATAGACTTGCAAAATGGTATTTATTTGGTAATTTAACCAACCTCGTAGCTCTTATAGTTCTCGAGATAGCATTGGTGGCACACTTAGATTGAACACCCTGTATATAAAACATACATACATGACTTCTTTATTTGTACCCTGTACAATACACAATAACAAATTTATTCTTGCCGAAAAGTTCTTTAGATTTCTGTAAATTTTGGATCCTTTTGGATTTAAATACCTAAATAAAGGGGCGGCGAATTTGGCCTTCACCCCGGGTGGCTGAAACCCGCGCTACGCCATGACTGTAATAATTGTGTTGCAGTCATTACATAATGGGGGATCTTTTTATCGTAGTCAAAAAATTACAATAAGGTAAAGGAGGATCACCAATGCTAAATTTACATTTAACCTTAAGTGTAACTTATTACCTCTAATCCTATAATCGGTAAGCCCGCCCTGAGTCGGATCTGGACAGGTAATGCCAAAAGTTTATATGGGTGAAATAAGAGCAATATTTTTTTTAAATTTTTTTCGTGTATTTATTATTCAAAAATTACAATCCCTTTAATTCTGCAAATTATTATTATTACTTTTTTTTTAAATGTGGAACGTACGATAGACATCCGTAATACGTCAACTCTTGCACTCAACTGATTGTTTTTGACAAAAACACGTATAATTTTGTTCAATCGGCGTTTGCGTTTCATTGTGATTAAGCTGTCTGTAGGCGATCAGGGGCATTTCGATGAAATTTGCACGTGTATTTTTTGCATGGATTTATATATGATGCGCCTTGAGGCGGTGTTGGAAACTAGAGGGTTAATTATTTTTTTATTATTAAAAATACCATAAAAAAAATATGAGCCGCACTAAATGAAGCAACAAGCATAAGCGACGAAGGACAACATTCAACAATAAATCGCTCAAATAACACTAGATACATGCGGAAGTGTCATGAAAATATGAAAAAAATTAAAGAGGTTATATTTGTAGCGTAGCTAGAGGCGGCTATTTATGTATCAATTCTATGCAACCCATAACGCGTTCCGTAAGTAATATATAAGCGTTATAGGCAGGGATGGATAACGTAACGTAACGATACCCCATAACGTTATAATAACGATTCAACTACAATTTTTCATACAATAACGTAACGATATAATAATAACGTTATATAACGTTATAATAACGAATAACGCTTCATAAAAAGTTATTTTATAACGTTATTTATTAACGTTATGGTGAGATTAAATAAATCTTTTTAATTATGTGTTTGATAATCTATAAATCCTTATAATTTTGTGTTTGTTAACCTATAAATCTTTCTGATTTTTTGTAACATAAATCTTACTAATTTCGTGTTCGTTACCCTTAAAGACTTTAGGTTTATTTCTATATGATCGTAATTTTAGTCATTGTTAATTCGACTGATTATTGTAAGTTCGACTGTATTTTTATTATTTATAACTTGTTGATTATTTATAAATTTATATCTTATGTAATATAAGTTTTTTTTTGGGAATTTAAAATTTAATATGTTGTTTGTATTTCATATATGAAAATAAAATTAGAATATCTAAAATCTAAACGTAATTTGATATTATTATTTTAAATTTACACTATACAGATCCCAAATACAGTAATACCTCACACATTACGGTAAATCGGTACCGCTCATATACAGTGCTTTTTGAATCCATACTAATCGAGGCATGGAAACAAGCAGTTTTGTCAAAAAATTAATATATATATTTTTTTTATCCGTACTATAGAAGCCGCTCTGTGCGATGTATTACAGTATAGGTAAATTCAGTTACAAATAAAAAAAAAAATATATAACGTTATATAACGTTATATAACATAACAATTAATTTTTTTAGCGTTATTTATAACGTTATGTAACGAAAAAAAAAAATATATATATATACCGTTATACAATAACGTAACGATTTGAAACGTTATTCATCCCTGGTTACGGGTACCTGAATGCAACTTTTTGATTCTGCGCGCACTCTTAACCAGTGTTGTTATGTATCTAGATACAGTAACTAGATACTTTTTCAAGTATCTAGATACAAATTAGATACTTTTTGAAATATTTATCTGTATCTGTATCTAGATATTTAAATGTAAGTATCTTGTATCTGTTTCAGATACTTTGCTCGTTACTTTATTATTATATAGTGATACCGAGCTGATATAATAGTTTAATTATAAATTGTCATTTTGAATATTTTATTTTTGCTATAAACAAAATGCAGAAAGGAAATATATATGGAATATCAAAAAAAAAATGTATTCTCACTCGTTTTTCGTAGCCTTTGAACGGCCTTAAAAATAGTAGATTTTATATGCAATACATAAGGAAAATAGGTCATTACTAATGAAAACTAAGTTTTTGAATAAATATTGTTGCTATTTTGATGACCAATTTACTAAAAACATATAAAAAATTATATCCACACAACTGGTTTGGGAGTGGACCGTGGTTTTGTGAAGCCTTGGGCAAGAAAAACTAAGGCCCTTCAAAAGTATCCAGTGATTTAAAGTACACTTTGATAAGTTTTTGAGGCATTTCATCATTTGAGGGCTGTCCATGCAATTGTGGATATTAAGTTCATTTCCTAAAGGACGTAGAAAATCATTATATTTTTGATAATTCATATAAATTTAATTTGTATGCGTCAGAATGTCAACTGAAATTTTGTGAATTAAATTTGTATGGAATGTCGAAAAAAAAATTATCACATATTTCTTATCAGTTATTTTTTATTCGTGATAAAAAATTATGGCTAAAATTTGATTTAAAGGAACATTCCCTTAACAAGAACATCGCTGCGAATCTGTAAGACTGAAATTAGTCTTATACTAACATAATATAAAACTTAGTACAAAATTATTTCGTAGAATAGTGATTTACTTTGAATTTAGTGAGCTTTTTGTGACGTCACCGCTATTTTTGAACAGCCTATATAATACTGATTAATACGCACTGTTTGTGTAATTTTAATGCATTATTAATTGTTAGCTTACTATGTATTTCAGTAAAAATGAATTTCTTAAACAACTTTTATATGGTATTTTCATTTTTCAGAGTTTTTTCAAAAGTATCTGACCGGATCTAGATACCAAAAATTTTGGCATGTATCTGTATCTAGATATTTTTCATAATTCTGTATCTGTATATGTATCTAGATATATTTTTAAATGTATCTATTACAACACTGCTCGTAACTGTACCTGTAAATATTAGGGGTGCTCGCAGAATCAACCAATGATCTATAGGTACCTATAACACCTATAGATTGCTTACGGAATCCGTTACGGATTACACAGAATTGACCTATTAGCTTATATCGTTTTTCATACTTAATTCCAATGGTTAAATAAACGATCTATAAAATACCATTAATTAACGTTTTATTTAACCACTATTAAAAAACAAATCAGGCAAAATGTATTCAAACATTTTGTGCCTCATTATTTGCCGATTGTTAAAGAACGAGTTAGTTGTTTTAACTCGAGTTGTCACTAACTCAAGTTAAATTCATATGTTTTTGTATGTTGTTCTGACTCCAGTTAAAACACTTAAATCGTTCTTTAGCAACCGGCCATAAAAGACCTAATGTTGCGTAGAAATAACAACCCTATCATTAAAGATTTTCCTTTGCTATAGCTACGTTATTAAAACATCTTATTGCTAAAGAGTAAAGGAAGAAAAAAATCTAATATAATCTATAATTTTCATAAGAGCTACAATAAAGTGGAAGAAAAAGAGTGATATTTAAAAAATTTTAATGCAAAGGAAAAGTACTTCTAATACCTCCTACAGCGTAAATTCGTTTTATAGATTGTCAAAGGCAATTTACAGCCCTTATTTATTTAAGAGTTCGATAAATTTTAAATGCTGCGTTACGTTTCTTATTTCTTTTCTAATTTCCTTTAACCTGTAACATTCAATCTAAATTTATCTTTCTTAGAACAGTTTCTACAAATGAAATAAACTAATTTGAGATGTTACATATAATATACAGGTGTTCATTTTGATGTGTCCACTCTTACTATCTCGAGAGCTAAAAGGGTTATAAATGACGACGAAGTCATGAGAACAACTGACAAACTGACTGATTTTTACTACAAACTTATCCAAAAACTCGTCAAAAGTATGATAAGTTTCTCAATCTAAATGGTGATTATGTAGAAAAATAAGTGATACATATTAACGAAGAATACAGACATATACAGGAATTAACGAAGAAGGCAAAAGCAGTAATGGCGCAAGTTTGGGGAATAGGCGAGAGAAAATTTACGGACAATTTCAAACGCAGAATGTTTATGTTTGATACCTTCGTTAAGAGCGTGGAGGCTATATGGAGTGGAAATATGGAGAAGAGCGAGTTATATTGACAGAAAACACAATATTAGAAGAGTGCTGGAAAGAGAGAGAGAGAAGATGAAACGATACTAAATGGAGAATGTAATGGGAAAAATATTACGAACGAAACGGTTTTTCCATAGAAGAAGAAGAAAAGGTCAACAGATGACAAACATAATAGTAGAAAGAGACCAAGAAGTGCAGTAACAAGAACAGTATAACAGAATATAAGATTCTACAAATAACAAAGTTTACAAAGATATAACCACTATTGGATTACCCAGATACCTGGCAGAAGGCACGAGGAACCAGAAGGTAATCGCAAGATTCAGATGTGGCAACGAGGAGACGGCAAACAATTATTGGATGGAAGAAATGGAGAAAATATATAGAATCGGCAGAGAAGAACAAGAAACAATATATAATTCTTTCTTTATTCTTTCTAACAAGAAACAATAGACTACCTAAGAAACTGTGAAGGAATGCAGCCAGAACCAAGAAAAACAGAAGGCCTACTAGATGACTCAGGGAGAGGCCTAGCCTAGGCGTAAAAATGGCGTCAGATGATTGAATTTTAGTAAGAAACGTTCACACTTCAAAATGATATAAGAGATATGTGTCACTGTCCACAGCATACGCACCTAAAGTCATCTACACATTATGAACAATGGCTTTCAATGCAACCTTCTATTACGAGGGTTGCCTTTTATATTTCGGGATTTGAGATCAAAATCAATTATTTATCCACAAAAGTGGCTTTATTGTTTTTCAAAATATTCTCCATGAAGATCAATACAGTTTAGCATGCGTTTGAACCAATTTTCGAAGCACTTTTTCCACTCCGATTGAGGTTTTTTCCACTGCGATTGCCAAATTATGCGGGATCCAATACGAATAAATCTTTTTGACGACCAAATGTTCATGCAATAATGAATGTATGCTGGTTCCACTAATGCCTAAGAAAACCTCAATCTCACGATAAGTCACATGACGATCCTGCAGTATCAGTTCACGCACAGCATCAATGTTTTCCGGAACAACAACCGATTTTGGACGATCTTTATGAAATATGTCCTTAAACGAACTACGGCCACGATTGAAGTCGGCAAACCATCGATAAACACTAGACGAATTAAGTTCATTGATGCACTGTTGTTGGGTTAATCCACGTCGAAAGTTGTAAAAAATAATCGCTCGAAAATGTTCACGATTTAATTCCATTTTTAGCCGAGATGTATTTTTTGGATGACCTTCACGAAATTCGTCCTTAAATGAACTACGGCCACGATTGAAGTCGGCAAACCATCGATAAAAAATAGTCATTGATGGTGCTTGATCGCCAGAAGTCTAATTAAGTTCATCGATGCACTGTTGTTGGGTTAATCCACGTCGAAAGTTGTAAAAAATAATTGCTCGAAAATGTTCAGGATTTAATTCTATTTTTAGCAGAGGTGAATTTTTTCAAGTTACTGTAAACAGCACAAATAGCGCTCGTACGTCAAAACGTTCTGAGTACGTATACCGTCAAAATATCAAACTTTACTATAGAAACACCAGTTGCCAGATGGCAGCACTAGTTTAGCGCAATCCCGAAATATAAGAGGCACCCTCGTAGTTACCAAAACTACGTATGGTTGTACATAACATTAATATATATAGTGCCGGAAGCCTAGAAATGGAGAACTTATATGTCTTCTAGAGTTATTTATATACTCTTAGGAGTTAACTTATTATTATTTTTTTATTATTATTCGTTTATTTCACATACTGATACGAAAACTCAAAATGTTGACTGACATTTTTTTCGTCTATTTTAAGCTTTCCATGATAGACATTTCCAATTAGTGTTCTAAACCTTTTACAAATTAAATTATTCATATTTTAAATATAAGCTTTTTTGTTGGCATTAGAGTTAATATCCCTCTTGTATTTTAAAATCGTTACCATTATTCAAATATAAGCGCTGTCATAATTTGGTTATTTTTCTTCTTTGAAGTTTTTGCAATTTTTTTGTCACATTCTTTCAAGATACATGACACAGATGTGTCTTTTCTTTGTGTAAAAAATGAAAAGTTACATTAAAAATACATACTCAAATATCAACTATTTTTGTATGTAAAATAATATTTAACAATTTTGTTTTGAAAGTATATTGTGTTTCAATATTTACAAACAATAACATAAAGAAAAAATTTGGGGCTATATTCGTCTTTTTTATATTCTTTCGTCATCATGTTTGGTTTATACACGTTTCAGATGATTTCGTGCGGGATTCACACAAAACCAGCTGGGCATAATTTCACTTAATTTGTAATGATGCCAAAGCAAGCCCAGGATTCAAATATAGGATACCTGGCATTTAAAAAGGGCATTGGGATACATGGCATTTCATTCTAGGGGGGGGGGGGCACTGGGGCGATGTCAACTAATAAACTTTAAGTAACTCACCTTTTATTAATTTTACAGAAAAATATATGTGAAAAAAATGGTTAAAGTAAGAAAACAATTATTTTTTGCTCCATGCTTTTTGTACAATTGGATGAATATTTGGGTAGTTACAAGGGGACACCCTAAAACTAAAATCTTGAAATATATCACTTGTAGGTTCCATCTTTTAACGATATTTTTAACGACAATTTTTAATTTCCTTCTTTTGCTAACATGGTTGCTTCTAGACAAATTTGCAGTGAAAAACATTATCAAGGGTTTATACATATGTATAATGCATTATGCATTTTGTACGCATCCAATAAGTTCGTCGATTGTATTCAGTGAAGCTGTATGTTGTAAGGATTGTATATAATTGAAAAAGCCAAGATCTAATACATTAAAATCTGGACTATTTGGCAGTTGTGGTTTAAGTCTATTGGGAACTTCTTCCTTGCAATTCAACACAATTTTGATCAAAATTCGCCATTTTGTTAGAACAGCGGGTGTCACTTTGTCTAAAATACGCGGCTTTTTTTCTGAGAATTACTTTTGACATATGCAAAACTATTTGCGCGCCATTTGTTTATTAGTTGCCTAGCAACCACTTAACTAGAAATAAAAACAAAAAAGATCAAGATAATATTACTTTTGTTAATCCTTTGATATATAGTAGTATTTTTTAAGCAATGTATATCATATTTTCGGACGAAGGAAGTATATATGAGGAACATCAATAATTAAAGAGACAAATTGATGTAAAAAAAAAACGGTTTGTAGGAGGAGTTTGGTACTTTCATGACTTTAGGTTGGCATCACTGGGATGAGCTGAGAACATCTGACGGATAAAAATTGTTTTGTTTATAGCCTCAAAATTGCATTTAACGATGGCGTGTCCGCTTGAAGTTTCCACGTTAGTTAAACAACGTTCAGTGATCCAGTTTTTGCTTTCTGAAGATGAAAAACCGGCTAAAATTTTTTCTCGAATGATTTTGCAGTATTTTGAAAGTTGTATGAATCGCGCAAATTTTTATAAGTGTGTAGAACAGTTCAAAAATGGTCGAACCTCAGTGACTGACGAGCAACGTTCTGGCCAGCCAGTTGAACTCCTTCGCTTGAAATCCGCATTGACGACATTATTCGTGCAGACCGACATATTACAGTTGAAGATATAGCAAAAAAAAAAATTGCAGTAAGTGTTGGCACAGTTCATCACGTTATCATTGACAAGCTCAAATACAGCAAAATAAGGCAAGGTGCAAGGAAACAAGACTCAAAGTGTGTACAAACTTGAAAGAACGCTATGAAAGGGAAGGTAACGCTTTTCTAAACATGATTTTAACGTGTCATGAAACTTGGGTTCACCATTTTGAACCAAAATCCAAAAGACAAAGCATGGAATAGAAGCACACCAGTCCGAAAGAAATTCAGAACGCAAGCATCAGCGGGAAAAGTCATGTTGACCGTCTTTTGGGATGCCCGAGGTGTCGTCTTTTGTGATTATTTGGAAGATCAGCGTACAATAAACAGTGCCTACTACTCAGACATGCTGATGAACAAAGTAAAGCCAGCAATGAGAAAAAAACGTCGCGGATCTCAAAGAAAAGGCGTGATATTGCTCCACGACAATGCTCATCCTCATACCGCCAAGCTGACCCAAGAAACCATTGAAAACATGGGTTGGGAGATATTACCTTATCCTCCCTACAGTCCAGATTTGGCTCCCTCTGATTTTAATTTGTTTGATCCACTCAAGGAGGCATTACGTAGAAACAAGTTCAGCGACAACGAGGAAGTCAAAGAATTTATGGGAAACTGGCTCAAACAACAAGACAAAGATTTCTTTGCGCCAGGTATAAAAAAACTAGTTCATCGTTGGGACAAGTGGATTAATATTCGTGGGGATTATGTTGAGAAGTAGTAAAAGTCTTATTATGTAAAAATACAGTTTTTTTTTTTTTTTCTATATCAATTTTTCTCTTTAATTATGGAATGTTCCTCGTATATACTGTGCGATCATTATTTCTTGTCAGTTACATAACAGTAAACAATGAGTTTAAAAATATCAAAATTGTATTCTAATTCACAGCTGAAAATCTCAATACAACAAAGAACCAATCAGATTACTTCATTTGCCCGAACTCACCCGAGGAACAACGAAAATATGTGTTCCTAGCTTAATACCCGTTATCAACTCATTGGCGTGTAGAGAAAAATAGTGTTCTTTTAATAATCAATTCGTATAATGTAATAAAAATAGAATGTACGCCTATGTATACATGTCCTTGGAAATAAATTTGATAATTAAATGTTTCTGTCAAGTATTGCATAACGGACAAGATTTGTTGATCGCTCTGTTTAATAAATTGATGTTTACAAGCATTTTGGGCATAAAATACGAATTGACAGAAACAATCAAACATGCGAAATCTGGTAAACCAAGACAAATTTTTAAAAATAATATCCCTATGTGCCTTAGAAAGAAAGCTTTCGAACTTTGTGTTATGCCTATCTTAACCTACGAGGCGGAAACCTGAACACTGCCTAAAGCGTCTACTAGAAAGATGCAAGTAATCCAAAAGGCCATAGAACGAGCTATGCTCGGTTTAACGCTGAGGCATAAAATACCAAATGCTGAAATTCATCAATAGACGAATCTAAACGAAATCCTTGTAAAAGTAGCTACCATGAAATGGAAATGGACAGGTAACTAGGTACAGCAACAGACGACAGGTGGACCGAACGGATTATCGAGAGGAGACCATGGCAGATAAACGTAGCCGAGGAAGACCACCCACTCACTGGACTAATGACGTCAAGCGTATATCTATGAACTGGCTACAAGAAGCTCATGACAGAGAAAATTGGAAATTTTTTAGGGGAGCCTATATCCAGCAGTTGATTCGAGCGGTTGAAGGATGATAATGATGTACTGTATAAATTATGTAAGACAAATTATTAATTTTTACAAAAAAAAAAAAAAAAAAACAGGAAGATTTCAATTTTCTGCAGAATTTATGTCGTGTTGCAAGTTGCAACTAACAAAATTATATCTACACGTCGTATAACATTGATTGAATTAGGATTATAGGCATCTTGAGTAGCTTCAATAGTTGTCCCGAGGGACTAGAACAATAACAAATTTGCATATAATCTGGAGGGAGTTAGCTGCTTTGAACACAAGAGTGGTCTTATAACCCTTTTACTAGCGGACATGATTGTTAAGTTTTACACAAAATATTTATAGCGCATTTAGGTTGTTAAAGTTTTATGTTCTCGGTCGTACAAGTTGATTTAGTTGCACTGTCAATGTACAATGTGGGATTTTTATGAAAAATAAATTATTAGGAATTATAGTTAGGGCCGGTTTTGATTTTACCGAGAGTAGGACTTCACATCCATTACAGTATATAACCCCAATTTTTACTTGTCCGACCTTAATATATAAGGGGCAAGTATTGTCTGCGCGAAAATTTTCGATGTCGAGATTTTGACTGATGACCACGTTTCATGGTCCAGGGAATCCAAAAGACCTATTTTCGAAGTGCCGTCCGTATGTGTGTGTGTGTCTGTGTGTGTGTATACACGATAACTCAAAAACGGTTCAACTTAGAGAATTCATTCTGGTACTAAAAAATTCTCCTATTAAATGGAAAGAACCCTATTGTTTTTTATGAAGATCGGTTGACTAGAAATGGGAGTTTACTCGTGTCGATTTTAAGATTTTTGCGAATATTTAGCAACAGAAAAATATTTCGAAAAAATTTATTGAACAAAAGTTACTATAAATGCAATTACTAATAACTTTTATTTGAGACGTTTTTTGATAAAACGAAAAATTTTGAAAATTTTTCCAAGTTTCATACTTATGTATATGTAACGTTTCCATGGTCATGATAATTAATTCGTAACTAGTAAACCAAGCCTTGGACAAAAATTTGTATAGAACCTAATTTGATGTATTTTTGAAGATTTATCTAAATATTTAATTTTTTTTTTTTAATTTAAAATTTTTTAAAACATTTTTTGTTATGGGAGGCCAAGTCTAGCGTAGGTTTCCCTTCGCCACTGGTTTATTTTACTGATGTGAAGTGTTAATTTGGACACATACCAAAGCTTCATATCCTAAACTATACTATTATTTAACACCATAATAAAGAGCATAATCCTTTATAGTGCCGAAGTATGGAAAATAAACAATCGACAGGAGAATAAAATTAGAAAGATGAATTTCTGGCGACAATCAGTAATATGATCATAAAAATAGTAATTATCTACGACCATCAAATAATAAATACATTATGTGTCCAACTGTAAATACATAATGTTTTTCATATTGCAACAACCTTGCGTGTTAACCCGCCAAAAATTAACGTTTTTTTACACTGCAAGTTTTTAATAAGTAAGTTTGTTAGTTAGTAAAAATAATTGGAGCTCAGCAACGGTGGCTATTTGCGCCTCACACATCTCATATTTATAATTAGAATATAATTTATAAGTTAGAATAAATAAAACAATAAATAATTATATTGTAGATTACAAACAGCTGATGGTTTGGTAGCCATCTTGTGACGTGAAGTTTGACAATTGACTCTCAATATTTCGCCTTCGGCTCGAGTGGTAAACTTCATCTTCGTGAAATATAGCCTGTTTTATATCTTTGTTAAATATAAAATTATTATAGCGTGCGTCGTATGTTAAAAAAATCCTTTAGATGAAAATTTGGTGCAAATTTTGTTGCATAAATTGTTACTAATTTTATTTCAGATTGTTAGTTTTGTATGAGAAACTTATAATCTATGGAAACATCTACATACAAATAGTCAGCTGATGGTTTGGTGGCCACCTTGATGATGTCAGTTCTGAAGTTTGACTATTAACACTTTCATTAACAATTCTGTGTTAAATTATATTTACTCATTTACTCGCATTTGACTCGCATATATTGGCTATATTTCACTCGGATGATTACAACCCTCGCCTACGGCTCGGCTGATATATAGCGTCCATTATATATTTCAGGAGTATGAAGTTTACTACCCAATCCATAGGCGAGCGATGCAATATAGATACAAATATATAGTTTTATCATTACAAATATAGTAAATTTAATTTAAAAACGCAGAAGTTTGAGCGTCAATTGTTTAACTTCAGAATCCACGTCATCAAGATCATCGTCATCAGCTGATCGTATTATACAACAATGTTTAAAAAACTATTATTTATTGTTTTACTTGTTCTAACTTATAAATAATATTCTAGTTATAAAGATGGTCTGTGTGAGGCGCAAATAGTCATCATTGCGGACTACCAAACATTTTAACTAACTTACTACAGGTCGTTCATTTTCGAAACAACACAATGACTCATCAAATCGACGCGAACTTCAGCTATTTCACCAGTGGCGGTCCGAAACACAAACAAGGTACCTAACAAACAGCTGACTAATAAAATAAAGTCATACACCACGCTACTGGTTTGCGTGCGCTCAGACACAGTAAGCTCTCAGTCAAAAACTCGTTTCTGCTCAATGTGTTGTTTCGAAAATGTACAACCTATAAGTAAAAACTTGCAGTGTAAAAAGCGTTGAATTTCCGGGTGAGCACGCATGCGCGTCACATTTTTACACTTGTTGCAATATGAACAGCATTATATATTTATAGTCGTAGATCAATATTTTGATTTATGATGCTGAAGACGTATGTTGCGCCTTCCATGAAGGACTCAATGAAATAATACAATTAAGTTTCCAATGAGGTTGTCGAATATTATCTAAAAAAGAATCTTCCAATCACAATGTAATTAAAAAAAGGGAATAATGTTCTGTATAGTCCCACCAGCACCATATGTTTAGAGAGAAAGCGCATACTAGTTAAAATGAGGTTTGGCATGGGTGAAGCACCACCCGCTTCTTTCAAAACATAACTTTTACGATTCAGTCTTATCTTTTCCAAAATTTTTATTCTAAACTGAAATAAACATTTATTTGATGTATTTGTTAGTATTTAGCTCGTATTGACGCATTAAAAAAAAAAAACTTTAATAATGAAATTTCCGTATTTATACGGTTAAATTCATATGGATGTTCAAGGCTCAAATTCCATACTCATACCCATTAAAGCTCATAGTGAATGTACGTTATGAACGCATACACAATGATATACAATTATAATTGGGCAAATGTGGGGGAAAAATAAAATAATGTGCACTTGCATATAAACTAGATAATTAGGTAAAAATTTAGAACAGAAAAAGCTGGAATAAGGAATTTTTACCTGTTTTCAATGAGATTTATAATATACATATTTTGAAAAACATTAACTTCATAAAGAGTCCCAAAAATTACAGTTATATTCCGACGTAGCGTCATGTAATTCAAGCAAGGTGGAAGGAACGGTTATGGTTATTGTGCTTAAAATAAATTAAAAACGAATTTAATCATACACATTTTTAGAAATGCTGGTTAAATGTGGATGAAAATATAGTTTTATACATTTCCAATAAAAATATTTTGAAAGTAGATATGAAAAGGCTATCACAATCATTAAAAACAAACATTTCTTTTAAAATCTCAATTTCCGATTTAACTATATGTACACATTGCGAAAGAAAACAAAAGCAAAGAGCATTCAATAGAAGCTAAAGTTGAAACTTTGCCTATAAAGCATACTAAAATAGGGGGAAGGATTGAACCATAAGTTTGTTAAAATATTAAACAGGTTAACGTGTTTAATTTGGTAACCAGAGACTGTAATAATGTCAATTAGTATCAGATATTATAAATACTATTATTATGTCGCAATATAAAATAAATAATATATTAAAAATAAGATGCAGGACTTCATAGAAACCATAATAAGTTCGATTGCCTTAGTAAGGTTATCAATCTGTTCATGAGTACCGTGCCATAACCTAATGCGACTTACAAATAATAGTCTGACTTCTCCCTAATATCCTTGATTCTCGTCCAACGATTCTCCAACTTTTCGATGCCCTCCGAATAATACAATTTCTCGAAGCCCTCAAAATAGGACTCTGTTTCATATCCTCCTCATTCGACCCAAATCTCTTACCACCGAGCCATTTCTTCAAGTTTGGAAATAAATAATTGTCGCAGGGGGCCAAATCTGGTGAATATGGTGGATGATGAACCAATTCGTAGCGCAAGCCATGAAATTTTGCCATTGCGACTGGGCACTTGTGGATCGATACGTTGTCCTTGTGAAACAGCACTTTTTTCTTCGCAAAATGCGGCCGCTTTCGCTTCAAATCGGCGTCGAATCGGTCCAATAGCTCTGCATAATATACGTCCGCGATCGTATTGCTCTTTTACAGGTAGTCGATGTGAATGATACCATGCGCATCCCAAAAAACTGTGGCCATGAATTTGTTGGCCAACAGAACCACGTTGGCCTTCTTCGGCTTTGATTCGCCAAGAGCAGTCCGCTGTTTAGACTGTTTCCTTGGTCTCTGGTGTGTTGTGATGGATCCATGTCTCATCCATGGTTACGAAACGGCGCAAAAAGTCCTTCTTATCGCGGTTGAACATCGCCAAACATTATTTCAAAATGATCAGACTATCGCATTTGTTGTCGATTGAGAGCAAATGTGGCACCCATCTGGCAGAGACCTTCCTCATTCCTAAATATTCATGCAAAATGTTGAACACCCATTCGGTTGAGATACCCGCAGCCTCAGCTATCTCGCGTTTAATCACTCGTCGATCGTCGATTATCAATCCATGGATTTTATAGACCATTTCTAGCGTGGTGAACTCTTTTGGACGGCCTGGATGCTCATCATTAATGCTCTTACGACCGCGTTTAAATTCGGCTGTCCAATATTTAATTGTTGATATCGAAAGTGCAGAGTCCCCATAAACATCGTTCAATTCGGTGTTCATCTCATCGTTCGTTTGCTTTTTCAAAAGCAAGTATCTAATCATTGCATGATATTCAATTTTATTAATTTTTGTAATGCAACAGTTGTTCGCTTTCAATGACTGTCAAACACAAACTAAATGACGCAGCAGGTTAAAATTTTACAGTAGTCATTTGAAGGTTAGGATTTACGAAAAACAACATTGATTTGATAGTGGTGGCGCCATCTCTTGCCTATGCCGATTACTTTTCAACTGCCCCTCATATACTCACAATCTAAAAGTATTGTGAATAAATTCAAAATAGAAACTAATCCTGTTATTACAAAGTTGCTAAAAAAACAAAACAGAATTGTTTAGTTTTTCAGAAATAAAACATCAGGAGGAAAACCAAAACAATTATTAAAAAGTAACGATCGAATAAATTGAATTACGCCTAACGATGCATGGCTTTATTATATAAATAAAATCTACGTGGAAAAATGAATATTGAGACCTATAAAAGGTTGGAAAGTAAAAAAAAACAAAAAAGAAATCTTGACAAGGAATAAACTCTGTAAGTTTAAAAGAAAGTTATAAGAGCAGGGGTGCCCAAAGCGATCGTTTATCTTTATATATTCGAAGTTTATGCAAGAAAAAAATCAATTTTATGTAGATAAACTACAATTTTATTTTAAAATATTGTGACTCAAAGTATACAGTATAAAAAATGAGGTATTTTTTAAAATTGAATGTATATATACAGTTTTGCAAAAAATTGGGTAGGGCAGTATTGAGGATACAGCCGCTAGGAAGACTACATCAGCATCATTTTGTTAGGATGCTGACCCGAAGAAAAATAAATACGAGGGGGGGGTAAATTAAATATTATTATACAGGTCTGGGAAAAAGTTCGTGGCGTTTTTGCCGATAGAAGGCGCCAATTGCAAATAACTCAGAAAACACAGATTACAGCGACACCACTAAGTGCTCGTTGGAAAGGTGACAGTTCGAGCGTTACTTTGAGTGTCTAAACATCAAAATTTGTGCAGTGGTTGGAAAGTTGTTTGCGTTTGAAAATGGAGAAAAGTAATAAAAAATTGCGCTATATTTTGCAATATTATCACGACAAAGGGAAGAACGCTGCGCAGGCTTGTGAAAAAATTTGTGCTGTGTACGGTGAAGGTACTTTATCAAAATCTGCTGCGCGGAAATGGTTCGCTCGCTTTCGTTCTGGTAATTTTAATGTGAAAGATGATGTACGCTCTGGCCGTCCAATCAGTGAAAAAGCTGATGAAATTCTTGAAAAAGTCCAGCAAGATAGGCATATCAGCAGGGTCGATATTGGTACGGAGCTAGGCATTGACCACAAAACTGTTTTGAACCATTTACGGAAAGCTGACTACGCAAAGTATCTCGATATATGGGTTCCTCATGAGTTGAGCGCGAAAAACATGATAGACCGACATCTGCGATGCGCTGCTGAGACGCAATGAAATCGAACCATTTTTATATTAATTTTTATTTAATATACATTATATTTCTTGTCACTTTGTACGCTTAATACCAACGACTTCTGCTGTGGAGCTTTTAAATAAGAAGAAAAATTATCGCAATCCATGTTATTATATTAAATTTAAAGTCTTTTAATTATAGGCATGCTGTATGAAAACGTGGAAAATCATATTTTTTTATTACAAGATCACATGACCGTTTGAGCCCTTTGGGACCCTCCGAATCGCGTGCATATATTTAAAAGACTTTAAATTTGTTATAACTTTCTTTTGACAAAAGGGCAAGCAATATTAACCAGAGAAAAGCACAAAAATTTTGTGTTTAAGTGGAAATGCAATTTTCCCTATGACCGGAAAGCGTGCGGGGGTTTAGTACCATCCCTTTTTTGTTGTCACAGGGTAAATATTCTCTTCTCCAAAAGGCATGCTGTATGAAATCGGAGACCAAAAACTGTCATGACCTCCCGGTCTATATTCAGTGTTCATCATTTGCACAGTACTTGACTGAAATACAGTCAGGTCACAACTGATTAACTGAATCTTAATAACCAACATCTCAATTAGTAAATTCATGTCTCATTAAGAGCTTTTATCTTTTTGCTTAATCTTTTTGCTTCTATTAATAAACCTTCGGCGCCGACTTGTATAAAAGATAGATGAACCTTGCAAGTGGTTCCAGATTTATCAGAATACCTAATTGTTCTGTGTTAGTATGAATGTAGTCTTCATCAATAATTCTAAATAGTATTATGGACTACTTAACTTGATAAATCTCTCAGTATTATCCGGTGTAAGTGCGACGTCAATTACTACGACATTTCCCCGAGTTATTGAACTTGGGCTAAGGGTAAAAATAAAAAGCTACTGTAAAAAGTTCTCGCTAAAAGAAATAAAGCGACTTTATAGCAAGGTGTATGGGTTTAGAAAAAGCGGAAAGAGACCTTTCACTGCAACTACTGAATGGTGCAGAATTATAAAAAGCTCATGATGTTTTGTAGATTTATAAGACTCTGTTAAAAATGTATACACAAAGTGACAACAAAGAATACTAACCACAGAAAATGTAATAAGGTTCTTAATTTTTTATATTCCTTTTTATAAAACATGGAGAAAGAAAATACATGGAATATTGGAAAACAATTTGGATTTAAAGTAACCGAACTTTGTTTAAATCAATATTAGTGTATTTTATAAAAATAAAAAACCAGCTGTGCCCACCACAGAACCACCACAACTTAAACAAAATACTTTCTAACAGAGAAATTATTATTGAAAATTATTATTTAACGCAGTGTTTCCCAACCGTCGATCCGCGAGATTTTTTTACTATGCAACTATTTGCCTAATAAGTTATAATCCATTTAATTTTGAGAAGAAAATCTCGGTCTTTAATTTGTTAATTGGTTAAATAATAATTTGTTTCTTTTTTTACTAATTATATGCGATTTTTTATTTGTAGTTTTTTTGTGTGTTTGTAATCAGTGCAATAAAAAATATAAAACTTTTCCGATACACATTACTTTCTAAACTTGCCGGCCCGCGAATTTTTTCTAGGTCGCTTGCCGGTCCTTCCTGATAAAAGGTTGGGAAACGCTGATTTAACGTGTTATATTTCGTTGACAATTTCATTACACATATTTTTAATTTATCGTAATGATTGAAACTTCCCTACATATATGTTAAAATAGATACCTACTTGGAAAAAATATCGCAAAAATATGAAAAGATAAAAATTTATTAAGTCGAATCAAAATGTTCCTCAAATAAAAGAAAGAAAACATTTTATTTTTTTTTTGAACAAACTCTTTTATTGCTTTTCAAAATATTCACCTTTAAGATTTATAGACTTTTGAGTTCAAACCAATTCTCGAAACATTTTTTCCACTTTAAAGTTGGTATCTCAAAAACATGGTTTTCGAAGGCTTCACGTGCATCTTGAGGTGATGAAAATCGCTGTCCACGCATTTTTTGTTTAACATTGAAGAACAAAAGTCGTTAGGGGATAAATCAGGTGTATACGGACAATGAGACATTAATTCGATGTTTTTCTCCTTCAAATAATCAATTGTTTGACGTGCTGTATGGGAGCTTACATTATCATGATAGAGAATGATGCGACGTTTTTGGTTATTTTTCCTGATTTAATCGATGACTTCTGGCAAACAAATTGTTGTATACCATTCAGCATTAACTGTTCTCCGATCCTCTATAGCAATGGTTGCGTCATGTCCAGTACAACCGAAGAAACAAGCGATCATTTTCTTGGAAGTGCTTCGTGAACGAACAACTTTTGTGGGTTTAGGTTCATCTTGGAAGACCCAAACAGTGGAAAAGTTTGTTTTAAACGCTCACTGTCAACAAACTACTCAGTTAATTTATAAGCTGCCACTGATTTCACAATAACAAATGTCAAATTTTGAATATCGTAATGACACATTTCAATATTGCCATCTAGTGGTCGTTTGTAAAAACATAAAAGGTGACTCTCGTACTACGTATGTCTATAATAAAGAGTAAATAGTGAATCTAAGCGGTTTGTGAGAGTAGATGATTTTGATTTAATTTAGATTGAATCGAAATTTAATAATAAAAAAAAACAAATATCTTCCCAATTAAAAGCGTGCAACGGTTTATAAAATAACCCTGCAGGTATTCAAAACCAATTTACCAAAAAATACATACAAAATATTGACCTTTCTTTGTGAATGCAAATCAATTCATTTAAAAGTGAAATTTCATCTATTCTACAAAATATAATCAAAACAATGATTTAAAGAACAATTACTGAGAAATTTAATACTGAAAGACTTTGAAAGTTTTGAGAAGGAAATACGAATCCAGTAATACAAGAACCCCAGAAAATACAATACTTTACAATTCACCTTTAATTAACCGAGCTCGCCTACACGAAATAATAAGAATAAGAAATAAAACTGCAAATTGAGTACAAGAAAGAAATATACAATATCCATTTTACTGGCAAAATAATTTTACGTGGCATAAAAAAATATCATTTATATTTTCTTATATTGTTTACTTAAAAATTACTTGTTGGAATATGTGATTATGACATTGGCAGCAAATGTATGACATATATTATGACATTGACAGCATAGATGTCAATAATTGTATTTAATATGTAAAGTCTGTTCCTTTGGTTCAGGTTAAAGTCACTAGATTATACAAAGTAGCGCAACGGCGGCCATACTGGGGCTAAAAATGTCGCCAACACAAATGATTTTCAGAGATTCCACCAGTAAAAAAATAAGAAACTAGTACAAACAAAATTTTTATTTTAAACATTGTAATCACGATTTTTTTAATCAAAGATGAACTACAACAAAATTGTGGTACAATTTCAATTATTTTTTTAATTTTTATTAAATAAAATGAATATAATATATAAATTTAAATGAAACTTAACCTTAAATATTCAATCCGATGACAAAGGAGGTTATTAAATTAGAGCGAGAAATAGAGATGTAGCAGCGCAGATGCAAACTTAAGAACGTAAAAATTGCTGCTTTAGTTTGCCTAATAGGGGAAGCAATGTTGCCAATCAAACCCTGGGGTCTGCCGGCTTCTTCAAAGGATTGCGCTACTTTGTATAATCCAGTGACTTTAGTTTAGGCCAGGGGTCGGCAAACCGCAGCTCGCGAGCCGCATGCGGCTCTTTGAGTATTCGTGTGACTCTTAAATTTAAGTTGAAAATGTTGTCCCTCAATTTATTGATGTGTGTAGACTGGTCAAATTTCATCAATAAATTAAACAATTTATTAATGAAAAAATGGATTAATTTTGAAAATAATAATTTTGATTAAATTTATTTTGAAAATAGAACAACTCCTTTTTTCATTAATTTTTTAGAGAATTGTAGGTATATTTTTATGTGTTTAGTTATTGTCAACTGTTTATTTGTAGCATAACTAAGAATTGTATAGGTTATGTGTTTCGTTTTCAAATGTAACAGAACCGCAAACGTTCTAATTCACTTTCATTTTGATAAATATGTCAATTGTTTTACAGTTGGTAATGTAAAAGTTTTCAAAAAAATTGATAAATAAACTGATTAGTGTAAAGTGATCCTTTTATTATCAAGGTTGTCAATACATTGTTCAATTAATTAACATGAACTTTGATCAATTTATTGATCAATAAATTGAACTGTGTAAAACCAGCTTCGGGAATAAAATTTAGGCAAAAAAAAAATAAATAAAAATATCTTCACGCAAAAGTTCATTTTAAATGACTAAAATAAAACATATTTATGCACTACTCATTAAATGATGCTAAAAGAAGTCATGCATTAAAACAAAATTATGGCTCTTTAAAATGTTTCCAGATGCCGTAAAGAGTGAATTTGGCTCTTTAGCCTCTAAAGTTTGCCGACCCCTGGTTTATGCGGATTTAACTAGATTTTCAATTCTAGTTACTTTTACCGATTGATTGAAGCTTTTGATCATTTTGTTCAGGAAAAGCCAACTTCAATATATAAAACAATAGCTAATGACAACTTACAAAAATGATAAGTCCGGTTAGTTCCGCCTAATCGTTTGGAATAGACTGGATGTCAATGCAGTTTTCATAGAAACATTAATCTGTGACTTTTTGTTTTTGAAGTATAAAATTATATATACGTAAAAATGTTATATAAAATAAAGCTACTGACGCTGTAAATCTAAAAGATAAACCAGGAGCCTGGGAAATAAATTGTATTATGTTCAATGCATCTTGCAGACAGAATAGAAATGCAGAAACACTGAAAATTAAAATGGTGCAGTATTTGGTGGAATATTTGATGGAGCTTTTATTTTTATTAAATGCATTTTTCGCTAAGCGTAATCGATTAATAAATTCTTTCCCACCCCACTGGACCATATGATTTGGTCTAATACGAACTATGCATGGGCGTTCTAAATACTCTACCATTTCTTTATCATTGTCTGCTTGCAAATCTTCTAAATCAGCATCCATGATTTCCTTCTTTAAAAATAAATGTAAATTATCTAAAAATAATAGACAATATTTTTTTTTTTGATTTCAGTATAAATTAAAGTAGATTACCAAATTATTTTGAATTTATTTTTATATAGGTCACAATAAAATAGTACACATAATGAAAACAGGTGTTTGTAATATGTATATAAAGTGTAGGTATGTCTAATATGTACATAATACCTGTTATATTATATATTTTACATTTATATGCTTATATTATGTACATACATTTATCAATAAAATATTTTTGACACCTATCTGTCAAACTCATTTTTATCCAGTGGATAACATTTATCAGTACCTACATGGTGTGAATAACTTATCCTATAGATATCTTAGTTATCTATAGATAAATAATTGGAAATACCCAAAAAATCGTTTATTTCCTTGATAACAACTTATCCCATTGATAGTCAATTTTATCTATGGTTCGAAATACCGGGCCTAAGAAATGCAATTCATTACTTGTCACAAGTTAACAACAAATTGGAATTCACGTCGCTGTCGGTGAATACTTGTAACTCTCTTGCAGTCAAACGCAAGGGCGTAGACAGAATTTTTTCTTGGGAGGAGAGATTTTGAAAATATCCGTTTTAACTTTTTATAAAATAAAAGTACAGGCATTTATTAATTACCCCATTTTATGGCTGAAAATAATTTAGTGTAGTAAAACATTTTTATTTTAAATTAGTTGTTTTACAAACATGTTATGCATTTACCATATTTTTAAATTTTTATTAAATAATTGAGTTCGTCTCATGCCTATGGCCGGCAAGTATTAAAATAATATTTGGCTACTGAATATAAAATGAATATCATGTTCCACATTTTTTAAACCTATTGTAAACAACGGTTTTAAATATTGTATATTATTTGTTATTTAAAGTTATTAGTTAGTTTTTGCAGTGAAAATAAAAAATTTGTTTATTCACTTTTAAATAATTCTTAATTTCACAGAAAAATTGCTTGAAAAAAAAAAAAAAAAATTAAAAAAACGAAATGAACCCCAAAACCGAGGCTCCATTTTTTTTGTAGAACCCTATCCCTAACCGAATCCTATTAACACATTTATAATGATCCCGAACCCTTTTTCGGGGTTTTCCGGCTCTGGTGCCGACTAGATTTTGAGGGACCGTCCGATATCCCAGTACACTATACTAAATTCTAGAAAATAATTCCTGAAAATATCGCGTTATGTACAATGAAATAGATCTAGATTGGTTTATTTTTCTCAATTTTAATCAAAATTATAATTTTTGTTGCGGTTTTTGTATTGTGAAATTGTTTTAGTTCTTAATTGAAACTTATAATTTAATGTTTTATTGTCTAAATAAATAACAAAAAGGTAGTACTTGTCCTTTTGAAAATTAACATTGCGACTAAACAAAAAAGGTTAATCGATCTGCCACAATCCTGATTTGACAGCCAGTATATTTGACAACTGCAATATTGAGTGAAATGAAACCTGAATTGAGATGGACATATATACAATTAATGGCGCATTTTGGGACGACGAGCGCAGTGTTTTATTACTATTACCAATGTCATTACCAGTCTGGACACATAAAAACCATGACGAATTTAACTTGTAATTTCTAATTACAGGATTATTATTATTTTCTGTTCATAACGTTCAACGATGTCTTCCGATTTCCAATCTTAAATGTTGTCTAACTTAAAATTGCTCTTCTCTCAGTCTTCCTTTGTTGATCTTTTTTCTAATTCCTTCCATTCAACTTGTTCTACCTGTCACCTTTTATTCGTTGTTTATGACCGTGTCTATGCCCACGACTCTACAAATCCTGTCGCCTGGTCGCCAGTTACTACTGTTTTTTTCATCTGGCAAAACTAAAGCACTGAGTCCAATTTCAAGTAACTTTACTACTGAGGTCAAGTAACTTATTTGTTTAGTGTCTACGATTACCTACATACACCTATATTATGACAAACCACCATAATATCTTAAATTCTTTTGTTCCTCACTTGTTCTCTCCTTAATATTCCCGCTGCTCTTTTTCAGAAGTTTATTTCTGGAACATTCAACATTTTTTTCTTCTTCAATGGCTAATCTTCTTTACAATGTTTGAAGATTCTCTGCTTGGTTTCCTTAGATATTTACACAATGATATAGTTTTTCTACCCTATGTGCATGGTTCTTGGTCGCTTTGTTTAGAGTTCCACCTTGGATGATTTTCAGTCCCAAATATTTATATTCTTTACAGTTTCTAAATTGTAGAACGTATTGTAAGTTGTAGTGTGTCTTGTTATATTTTATAAGTACCTTGTAATATCAGCTTGATTCACGCAGCCGTTATGCAACAATAAAATCATATGGACATGGAAGATATTAATGCTTGACGTATAACAGTTTACTGAAATTTAAAGCAACGCTTAAACGTCTTATATTTGGAAAACCTTAATACGCGTCCAGACCACGCTATGTCGAACTGTTCTGAACTGCGAAAAAATTATTATCCTATTTGGACGACAAATTCTGCCGAAACGCACCGGTCTGCAATCGATCAAACACGATCCGTCAAGTGCCGGTACTTCAACGAAATCTGCATATTCGGGCGTAATCTATTTGGACGAGAACCATGATATACAGTACGTTTGCGCGTAATGTGCCCAAACTGAAACGTAGACGATAACAACTCAACCATACTCGAGAACACGACAACAGTTTATCAACTTTTGCAACTCCATGCCATTTGTTGTAATTTGGCGCAGTTAGGATCAGTACGATGCGTTTGGTATGGATGAGGCTTTGGACATATTTAAACGGATAATATTGAAGCCGCAAAGAGAAAATCGAGTATATTTGAATGAGGAAAGAAGTCGAAGTAGAGAAGAGAAAATGCAAATGACGACGTAATTATTCGACTGCAAAAAACTCACGAAACACACTGCAAAGAACACGCGAAAACATGAAAAAGGTTAAACATATCACTACGTATTACAGTTGTTACGTAGAAGATTTGGAAAGGTTAGGCAAATAATTAGTAGAAAGAGAACAAAACTTGGGTCAAATAAATTGATTCTACAATAATACAGTGCACAAAACCAAAGTTGTTTTATCTTTTCGCGAGATTCTGGTTAAAATTACAAAATGAAACTATCTGCCATATTCACTAGACTAAAATCTGTTTTATAATAAACCCATAGCATAAACGCATATGCATTGAACAATGGATTTGACCCATCAAAACATCTGTTTGTAATAAACAGAACAAAGAGAGTAGTGTAATTTTAATGCTTATGTTCCATAACATATCTATTATAAATCAGGATTAAGCCTTGCGTCTCTTGACTATTTCTTAAAATGACAACAGCTCTGTATTAACGTAGATTTTTGGACCTTGTGCAATATCCAACATAATGTGGACAAGTAACCAAAAAACACTTCAAATATTGAGTTCCAGACATGTTTTGAACATTATCAGCATCGTTTAACAGTGTATTACTGCACAGGTAGAGTAAGTTGAAAAAAGATAGTAGCCATAACTACGTGAGAAAGTAAATACAAATTTAGCATGTTTATTACGAATGTCCAATTGTCACCCGTCGTATACATTTATATTAAATTACATAAGAGAAGACATATAAATTAATTAACTAAAGGTCTTTGGAGGTATAAATGACGCGCATGACTGGGACCATTGTTACTAGTCTACTTAAATGGGATTAAAATCATTTAACTATACGAACTCTAAACAGATAACCACAAACAAACTTAGCTTCCAACAACCCAACATAATAGATTGTAAAATCCTTTTTTTATATCTATACAATTTGTCCTGAAACTTCAATATAGAAGGTTGCATAATGTTTTCATGTAAAGCTATGTACTCGCCTAGCGAACGAACATGAGAGGACAAAAACAATGGAATTAAACGAACACAAATACCAACAAAAGTCTGAAATGAACAAACAAGAAAGAACAGAAACGAACAAAAACTAGGTTTTTGTTGGTGTTCCACCAGTTTCACCAGTTACACATATAGCACATAAACAAATTCAAACGAACAGTTTCCTTTGAAGTACCAAAAAGCGATGGATTGTGCTTCATTATATCCCAAGTTGTGCGTTTATGTTTGTTTGTGTTCGTTATCACCGATCCATCGATCGACCGTAGTTGTTCGTTCATGTACTATAATAATAATAACCAGCACTTCAAGCCAAGTTGACCTGCAGCTGGTTTGAAGATGTTTCGACATTGATCCCAATTCCTATTTTTGGCTTCCCATTCAATAACTTTCAGTGTATGCAGTTCTTGTTAAAGGCATGTTATCAGCTACAATTTGAACGACCTATTATTTTCTTGATTATTATTCCTCATTTTAAAACTAATTTTAGTACTTTGTTCGATCCATGGCTCTATTGCCAAAATCACCTAAGTCTCTTTGCTTTAATTACCCCATAAATGCTCGATTCACCATAAAGTTCCTTCACTCCAGCATTTGTTCTTCTGATCACATACCGTCCACTTTACTTTCACTATATATTTTGCTTAAAACCTTTTTCTTTTTTTACCAAAATGCGACTTATTTTTCAACATAGCCTCCTTTTAGTTCTAAACAGTTTGCCCAACGATATTCCAACTTCTTTAAACCTTCCAAAAAGTACTCGAACTATACGAAATAGGCATGTGTTTCAGCGATGACCTACTCGTTCAATGCTTTTTCCAACAAGCCATTTCTTCATATCTGTAAAGAAAAAAATTCGCAGGTGGCAAATTTGGAGAATGGGGTGGAAGAGAGTTCGTAGTACAATTCGACCAATTTGGACATTGCAATTGTGAACGAGTGTTTAGCACACTCTTGCACTGTCTTGGTGAATCAGAACTTTTTTCTTCGCCAATTTTTTTTTTTTTATCTCTTCATTGTGTAATCGATCCAATAAAGCGGCATAATATTATCCTGTGATTGTTTTTCCCTTTTCCACATAGTCGATGAAGATGATGCCTTGTGAATTACATAAAACCGTAGTCATGACCTTTCCGGCCGAGAAAACTCTTTTTGCCTTCTTCGGAGCACTACCGCCAGGGTAAATTCAATGTTTAACTGTTTTTTTCATTTCTGGTGTATACTGATTGACCCATATATTATCAACTGTTATGAAAACACACTTGGATTGCACTTGTACATGTCTTAATATTACTACGATGGTCACGTGATTTCGTTTTTAATCCACTGTGAGCAGACGCGGCACCCATCTTACCGATAACTATTTCATGCCCAAAAATTCATACAGCCTATGCAACACACACTCTTCTGCGATGTTTATCATGTTGGATATCGCGCATATCCGTACTCGGCGTCTTCAGTTTTGACTTCATCCGGACGTTCCTGGCGCTTAGAATCATTTGTGCTGGTGCGACCAGAATGAAATTCAGTGAACCACTTATAAACCATTCTATGCGACGGATCAGAGTTCCCATAATGCTTTTTTAGCTTTACTTCAGTATCCTTAATGATTTTTTCAAGCAGGAATGAAGCACTTTTTCATTGTATCAAATAAACATAAACTTATCCTCTTCCGTACTCTATTCAAAATGCTTTTTAATAGAGTTCTTTTACTGATCTACTTGAAACTTAGTTTGTATGTCTAAAAAGATATGCAAATGTAAAAAATAGTATCAAACTTGCGATCTAAGCGTCATCTCTTATCAAAGTCACTGGCATATTAAACAACACTCGTATACGTACTTTGGCTGCAACGTCATCTACAGCAGCGTTTCTCAACTGAAAATGTGCCGCGGACCAGTAAAATATTTAATTTTCTACCGCGGACCCCTAAAAATAAATGTACTATCAAACAAATTGTATACGTAGACTTTACATCACTGGTTTCCAACCTGTGGGGCGCGCCCCCCTAGAGGGGCTCAAGACTATTGCAAGGGGGTCACTCCTCAAGTCACGCCTTCGGCACAGAAAGGTTGGAAATCTCGGAAAGGCTCGGAAAGGCTCTACATATATCTTAGTAATAAAAAATCACTGGAAAATGAACAAAACACCCAGAAAATAAACAAGAATTCATAAAAAAAATAACAAAAAACCTCAAAAATAATAATTTATAGGCCTTTCGCGGACCACTAAAATTTTGTTAAAGACCACCAGTGTTCCGCGGACCGCTGGTTGAGAAACACTGATCTACAGAGTACAAATTACAAACTAAACATTTATTAACAAATCACTACAGAGGAAAATAAATCTTGAATAGTAGGTAACAACAGGTAACAACAGGATTAGCAAATGAAGGAAGCACTTGTGTTTATCAAAGGAGAGTTATAAAGATCCAGCTGTGATCGTGTATCCTTAATGAACGATCAGCTGCGTGTTTATAACTCTCCTTTGATAAACAGATAAAGTGTTTCCTTCATCTGCTAATCCCGTTGTTGCCTACCGTTCAAGATTTGTTTTCCTCTACAGTGAAATGTAAATATGTTTAGTTTGTAATTTGTACCTCTGTATATGGCGTTGCTGCCGAAATACGTACAGAGTGAAATATAAACCAATTTTTGTGAAACTTACCCAGTATTTTATTTAATTATTTTTATTTAATACTAACTAGAGTATCCGTACTTCGTACTGTTTTTGTAATATGCATTTTTGTGGTAATGTAAATGATTAGTGAGATATTTCAGTTTCAAGTAAAACAGAAAATATTCGTTTCTTTATTCTAAATCACTTTTTGTATATATCTATATTAAGTAATATTATGCAAATAATAAGTGAGATACTTATGGTTTTCCAAATATTTATCTTTGCATTGAACAGAGAGGAATAGATTAATTTCTCATTTTAATTTTTATTGTTAAGTAAATGATAAATTAGATATTTCAACTTTATAAATAACTCTTCACATGCCCCCTAAATAAACTTTTTATTAAAAACTGCCTTGAAGGGAAGAAAAAGAAAAGTTTAATTATATACCTTTTTGATGTAAAGTAAATAATAAGAGAGAAATTTCAAGATTTTAGTTTTAGGGTGTACTCCGGAACTCTTCAAATATTCAACCAATCGAAATAGTATATAGAAGAACTTTTTTTTTTTCTTATTTTTGTTATATATGTTTTTGCTGGTCAATAATAAAGAAGATATAAGTTTAGCTTAAGGATGTCGATCCGTTACTCCCCCAATATTGATCTAAAAGAAAAAATATATACAAATCAATAATACAAGATTTGTTTTCTTATTTAAACTATTTTTGTAATATATGATTTTTCTGTTTAGTCAATAATAAGGGAGATATATGTAGATGTAATTTAAGGGTCCCCCTCTTAACTTGTAATCTCAAATATTCATTTATACTCTATCTCAGAAAGACTGATAGTAAAAAATTTATTATTTGTAAAAAGTTATTGTTTTTTCACACAGAAGCGGCAAAACAAAAGCGACAAAATATGAATAGTTCGAAACGAAATATTGTTAAAAACAACCGAGTGTGCCGCACATCTTATATGGGAATACGAACTAGGGTTAAACACAATAGATCATAAAAATTTTACCCTAAAATTTTGAGGAAAAATATGGTCACAGGGGTTTGTTTAATGATATGATAAATATTGTCACAGGCGTGCGTTTAATAAAGTGATAAATAGTAATATAGAAATACACAAAGCCAAATTTAACGTGTTTACAATGTGCAAGCCACTGGTAACTGCCTGACAAAATAATTTATTACTATCAGTTTTTCTGAGATAGAGTATAATTGAAAACATTCAAATTAATATTTAATTAAATAATTAAATAATTCATGTTTTTTTTCATGATTAAAATTGGTTCTTTTATCTATGTCTCAATTTTTACCTAATGGAAATTTGAAATTTTGACATTTACATTTAAATATCTTTTTCATGGAAATGCTCAATGCATTCAATTATGTGATGTTTCCCCTGCCCTTAAGTAAATTAATCTATAATTATAAATTATACATTTACTTTTAAACAAAATTTAATTTCGAAAATATGACTTGTAAATTACTCGTTTACTTAAAATGATAGCCGTAAAGCCCGAAAAGTTCATGAAAATCATAATTTCTAAAATATATCACCATAAAATCTAATTTCCAGCAGTCACAAATCTACAAAGATAATTAACTAAAATCATAGCCTCAGGTAAAGTGAGGTTAAATTATGTGCACCTAATTCCGGACCTGTCCTAAAATCACGTGTATCTCTAAATGGTAAGAGAGCGATAAAATCTAAATTAGGACGACCCGACCTGACCGACAGATCAAGATCCATTTTATTCTGAACCACACCGTCTCTTAATAACGTTAATTTAATCGTTTACCGATCATTTTATTAAGTTAGAAATCGAGTGTGAGCTGAATTTATTATAATTAATATCGATTATTATCTAAAAGATAGATAATTTTTAAGGTTTCGTAGGTATGAGAGTAGACAAAAACACTTAGGACCGCTTTTACAATCGTTGGATACAGCTCGGATAACGCTATTCCCGGTATAAAGTAAAAAAATCGCTTTTACAAGACTCGGATAAAGCTCGGATAGGATAAACATCGGAATAAACACCAAAATATCTTATCAGGCCAACGACACTTCAGATAAAGGGCAATATAAGTTATTCCCTTGCTCCGATTGGTGAATAAGTATTTGTTACCCAGCAACGGTAAAAAATTAAATTGACATGATAAATGTCACATTATAACATTTGAATTTTTATTACAGTTCTATAATTGTAGTTGCACCAGCGCAGTGGTTAGCTCAATTGCTTTGGAAGTGTGGAAACATGAGATCGGTTTAGTATGGGCAAAAAGATAAAAAAAGGCTGTTGCAACCATAGGCTCAGATTTTTTACAATGCTTGTATCTCTAAATTTTCGAAATATGGGGCATGCTTCACAGAGAACGGTGGTCTCAGCTACTGTAAGAAGTAATCGTTAAGTCATGTCAGAGGACGCTAAAAAGTAATCGTTAGGTCGTCTCCAAAATCTAGACATTGCCATACGAAATAATAATAGTACAGTAATCCCTCGTTATCCATGTATTTGTTCAGCAGTTTTGATTACACGCAGTTGTGAAATAATAATATAATTTATTTTTTGATAGTGTAGCAATGAACCAGCCAATTACTGCTGGAATATGCTCCAAGCACTTTGAGCACTTCGAATCTAACTGGCCACTATCACCCCTTCCACACTATGTACACATAATGCCTGTTTTTGTATATGTATATATGCAGTGTTGGGCTGGAGCCGGTTCTAATGAACCGGTTATTATTTATTTATATATTTTTCAAAATGCGAACTGGTTGTTTTTGTTGTTATACAGTGAAAAAATACTCCTGAGTAAAACTGGTTGTTACAATTATGGTAGTCCACCATTTTACATAATATGTGTACGCTTAACCCGAGTTTTTTTGTCCACAGTTTGTTAGTGGAACATAGCCTCCGCGGTGATAAGGGATTACTGTACATAAATATAAACCACAATCAGAGCCACAGTGTGCGGTTGTACATAGTCCGCACCGCACACGAGTGTCTCATCAAAGGCACGAGGGCGAATATTTCGACATCTCCCAATATTTCCCCAAACATGCTCAAATGTGTTGTTAACATTAATGTCAAACAATAACATGTCTGCCTGTCTGTATGATAAAATTTGTATCCAAACGGCTAAACCTAAATAGTTGAATATTGGCATTCAATATACAATTCTATGACCCAATATTGGAAAATTACTACAAAATCTGAAGGTATTAGACGAAAATTAAATGATAGGTCTTGATACATAGATAAACGACCAACATTTTTATTTTGAGAAAGCAAATATTTATTATGCAATTTTCGACAAAACTGTGTCCAAATATTTTTGCCCCACACCCCTATTTTACAAAAGAGTTACAATATCTCAATATTGTATATTTATGGGAACCGAAATAGTTCACTCAGTAGAGTTTTCAGAAAAATATGAAATTTGTTAAAAATATCGATTTTTTTCTTATTATTTATTGTATAATATTGATATATCTCTTTATTTGCACAAAAAATATAAATAAACATAATATGAACAAGTATAAATGCAAACAAGATATAGGGAGTGTACACCACTAATACCGTAAGGCAGCGTTTACTAAACTTTTCAGACAAAGATCCGGTATGTTTTGCAGTATTTTTTCGCGACCCAACCTAATACAAATATTAAAATAAAGTTGACAAGTAGAGTTGCTATTTAGCGCCTCACTCTGATCTGGAGAAAACAAAAAGTTGCGTATCACAAAAAGTCACTTGAACGGAAGAAATTCGGAAAATCACTTGGAGAACGGTGGGGCGAAATGCAAAATATCACTTAAAGAGCAGGATGCAGAAATTCTGAAAGTCACTTGAATTAAATACTTATAGGGTTATATAAATAAAAAATTAAATGTCTCACATTTAATCGCGCGATCCAGAAAAATAATGATCAAATCCAGAACTCGGGTACAAGCTTTCAAAATCCATAGTGTCCGGGAAAAATCTGAAGAGATGGCGATCCAATTTACATGTAATAATAATAACCCGGTAATAAATAAAAGGAAACTAAAGAACAAAAAATAATAAAAATGTTATACTGTTTTTAACATTTTAATTTAACTGTTCTTAGTCTGTGATTATAATCGATCGAATTATATTAAGAAACTTTGTCCTATAAAAGCTTGTTCTATAAAATATACTTGGCCGTAATAATGATAATCGGATAATCGGATCCAACTGAAAGTACGAGGGTGCTGATTAAGAATGCACTGATTACCACAAAAACTACCATATTTATATGCACATTATTTATTTGCCAAGACGAATCAAAATCACCAAAAGATGCTTGACTAAATATAAAAAATATGTGTATTTATTGGTTGCCTAAATAATTAACAAAAATAAATCTTCAACTCAAGGCTTTTTCAATGTGAAGAAAAAACATTTAATAAATTTAGAACATAGAATAATTGAGAGTTTAAATGACGAAAACTTTACTACTACGCCATATCTACAGATTATCGATTCACGCTTTATAGAATTTTCTACCAGATTTGAGGATTTTACGACATTAAAACTGGTTGTAAAATGTTTCATAAGACGTTGTGCTGCTAAAATTTTAGCATATTTTTAAATTATCAATATCTAAGACCTGGAATTAGAAATAATACAAATACAAAATGTTATTTTATAGACACATTATACTGATTTTGGAACCTAGTCGATGAAATAAGTATCCTCGTTTAGGTTAATTTATTTAAAAATATCGATAACGGCTCACAAACTCTCATATCTATAATTATTCAAACACAGGTAATTCTTATAATGTGTATTAAACAGCCTGAAGGCCAAAATAATATACATTTAATACATTTAACGAAAATATCATAAACAAAAACAAGACAAATTTGGAATTCAAGTTTAACAATTGCGAAACATTAGAGAATACATTTATAGTTTAAGTTAGTATATATTTAATATATTAGCTGAGCTGACCAACAAGTGTGAAACGTTTTGTCAAAGCGTAGACTCACTCGAATCAATATGTTATTAGATTTAAGTAATCTACTACGTAAACTATAGACGTATTTTCTAAGTTCAGCCATACATGTATTAACTTCATTCATAACAAACATTTCACTTGCACTACAATATTTATAAAACCCATTGATAACTCTAAACGCATTGTTGTAGCAAACAACTAATTTACGAATACCGGTTTTGGTGGTGTTAGCCCAAAGAGCAGATGTATACATACTGCCACAAAACGTGTTGAAGGTATTTACGTACAACAGTACTGCATCTAAAGAATCTATGGTTTAACATATTTGCTTTAACACATACAGAGCCACATTGCCTATCAATGTCAGCTGTATCATTTAAATCATCACAGATGATATGACCAAGATAACACACAGAAGGTACTCTCTTAACGCACTGACCATTGGGTGAAATGTCGGGCACTGTATATCTCTTATTCTTCGGGTGAAATACAATAAACTCTGTTTTATTAACATTATAAATTAGGCATGCTCCAGAGCATAAGATTCACACAGTGCCAGCAGTTTGTTCAGTCCAGCCAAAGATGGTGCAAAGACCACCATGTCATCAGCATAGCTGATGTGGTTAACAAGTAACGAGCCAACCAAACAGCCAATCCTTTCCTCGTTCAGCCGTCGGCTAAGATCATCCATGTAGATGTTGAACAAGGAAGGTGATAACAGGCAACCCTGTGTTTTGTATAAATGCACTGGATTTAGCTGTGCCCCAGCGAACTCTTTTTTGTTCTCTATCAAACCAATGCTGTAGTACAGAGGTTATTCGAGGGCAGACGTTGTTCTTCAAGAGTATCTGTAGAAGTTTTCCTCTATCCACCCGTTCAAAAGCGCGGCTAAGGTCTAATAAGCACGCAAATACAGTCGTCTCTCGTTGTAGGTACTGCATTATAGCTGACTTTAGCAAATCCATCGCCATATTTGTGCCATGAAATTTTTTTAAACCAAATTGGTTGTCGACAACGCTTGAAGTAGGCTTTTCTTAAATATAATGATCAAAAGCCTAACTTAACGGGTAAAAGTGACTAGAATTGAAAATCTATTTCCGCTTAAACCAAAGAAACAGGCTCTACATTTAATATTATACGCCCTTAACGTGATTTTAGATTTTCAATTGCGCTCTTCATGCCAAAAAGATTGCAGACCTGGTTTAAGGCACATAAAAATTAAATTATTGTTTTTTTCTCAGCCCAACATGAATTCTATGTAACCATCAAGGTGCGTATAATACTATGGCCAGAGAGTGTATATTACTTGAATAATATGAAAATAAACACAAATTCGACTGGTGTTTAATATGTTAATATCCACTCAAGAGTTCTAGTTACCCGGAGTTCAAATGAATAGTAATAAAATTAAACTTATCTATTAAACTAGGGAAATGTCAGAGTTTGTGAAGACCACTAACAGTTCATGATTCAATTACATATGATAACCTCAACATAAACAAGCGACATCACCTATGTACCTAATAACTTTAATGCAGTATACATGTTTCATACTCTGGCCAGTTTTAAATGAAATTGCAACTTCGTTTAACAAGATTTGTTCCAGATTTAAAGCACACTTCTTAATGAAATATAAAGCGTTTTCTACCTTATACCTCGAGAACTCTTAACAATTTAAGGAAATAGTAATTAAACCCTTCTAGAATGTTGTTATTATTCTTTTACGAATGACTAAAACGTGAAAATAAAGTATATAAATGTTCTGAAAAGGTGTTTATGTTATTCGATTAAAGTTACGGAAATGAATATACCAAAATACAGAGTGTGTTTAAAAGGACTTTACAACTTTAAAAACATATAAATATTTATTCAAAGGATATATACACAATGTTTTGAAGTTTCAGAATGTTGCGAACTAATTCAACAGTCGCATTTGATGCACTTAATCTTGATTACTGTTTTGACCAATATTTGCCACTGCGAGCGCTTACTACCGCCGCAGGGGCAATTCTCAGGCGCATAGTGTGTTCATTGTGTGTTTTGACTTGAATAAACGAAGTTTGCTATACGAAGTTTGAAGAAATGTTCACATTCCTCCAAAATTATAACGTTCAGTTTGTTGTTGAATATCGTCGTACAGTCACATAACTACAATGCTTGGGGGTCTCTGGGCAAAAATGTGGGCTTCTATTGCTACTTAAAAAATTGATGTGACGTGTGAATTTACAAACATTTTAGGGTTTCGCAGGTATATAATAAGTGAAGGCATGCCGCTGCGTGTGTAGGACAAATTTTACTTTGTAGTAATCACGGCAAAATGAACGATATTTTTAAAATAATTTATCATCTGTTAATCTAAAAACTAATTTTATGTTAAAATATTTTTTTGTTAATTTTAATTAGAATGCCTAATACCATTATTTAGGTTTCTAAATATGTGCAGTATTTTTTTTTATATAGCAAGGTTCATTAAGATTTTGAAAATGCGCCTATGGCGTCCATTGGTTGTTTTAAGTCTTATGCTCCACCCCTCTGACTTTGTATTCATTGAAACATTATTAGAATTATCAGAGAAATAAAATGCAACGTCCACATAATGTGTAAGGTCGTTGAACTTATAAATAATCTAAGAAAGAAAATAATCTTTGAACTAATCGAGTTTGACTATGAAAATAGTGGATAGTTAAAATCATACAATTATACTCTATCTCTGAAAGACTGATAGTAATAAATCATTTTGTCATGCAGTTACCAGTGGCGTGCACATTTTAAACACGTTTAAATTGGTTTTGTGTATTTCTATATTACTATTTATCATTTTATTAAACGCACGCCTGTGACTATATTTATCACATCATTAAACACACCCCTGTGACCATATTTTTCCTCAAAATTTTAGGGTCTAATTTTTATTGTCTATTGTGTTTAACCCTAGTTCGTATTCCCATATAATATGTGCGGCACACTCGTTTTTAACAATATTTCGTTTCGAACTATTCATATTTTGTCGCTTTTGTTTTGCCGCTTCTGTGTGATAATACAATAACTTTTTACAAATAATAAATTTTATTACTATCAGTCTTTCGGAGATAGAGTATAGTGCAATCTATTAGAATCTATCAAGAAAGCATTAGTTAAAATTGTTCAAAATATTGCAATAGAAGGCACTCATGTTGTCACAATCAGTTTTAGAATTTACCACTTTGATATTTCTTTGTATGTTAATGCTTTCACTAATAAGTCTCTTACTCAAATTTTTAACTGTCTCTAAAATTTTTCTTTCTTCAAAATTAAATTTATGATCTGTTTGAAATGAATGCGTGCTAAGTGCTGTATTTTCCTTCTTATTTTTGATTTTTTCCTGGAAGCTATTTTTGTGTTGATATAAACGGTTTTTGAGATATTGTTTTGTTTGCCCTATGTAACCTAAATCACTTCCTCATCATATTATATTTTCCGAACGTAACTCATCTAATTCAAAATAACTATATTAACAGAATTTTTTAAAGTATAGAAACGAGAACGACATATTGTTCAAAAACAAAAATGAAATTAATAATATTCAATAATGGTTTTTACAAGTTTTCCTTCATGTTTTCCAATTTAAAATTTGATTTTACTACTCGTATTAACAGATAAATACGAAGAGGCAGTAAAATTTTTTGTTTTTACTCATATTCATTTTATTTTTTCTGCATACTCTGTTTATTGTGGTTAGGTGGAACTAAACTGGATTTTCTTTTTCTCATATTTTAATGACCTCCGTGATTATGTAATGTTTTAATGTTGACAGCCAAGATCTAAATTTCAAAAGAAAAAAGTAACATATTATGAAAAATAAACTAAGTACATTAAATACAATAAACACTTTTTTAAAACTAATATATTTTAAAATTTATATTAAAAACTACACAAAAAGTCGTGTAAAGAAAATGATATGTTATAAAAACAGCTCACCTCCACCTAAAATATTTACTAAGTATAATAGTCTTCTTTGATCTAAGCGGAACTAAATGTTGAAATCTACTAACTTTTAACGACTGAATGTAAGGTGACCATTCGTACCGGTTTTACCAGTACTGTATAGTTTTTTTGGTCATTGGTCCTGGTTAGTCGTGAAATATAACCAGTACAGTTTAGGGACACAAAATCAAAAATTATTAATTTTTCAAAAGATCGAGTAATCGTTCCATCTTTCAGTACGCGCGTAAATTTAAACACAAAATACGGCTCAGCAGTGTAGCGGCCTTTTCAAATGTACCTTCTTAATCTACAATATAAATAAAAGTAGTACATTTTATTTTTTCACTTAAAGGCAAAAAAACTAAGCTTACTCTGCAATATTTTTTTAATATATATTCTACGATAGCCACTTTTCTTCATGCTGACTGAGCAGGCACGCTCCTAGAAAAATTAACTGATAGGGGGGTCTATTTCTAAAAAATATCCGTTAAATAATATAAAATTTATTATTGCCTCTTTACGGGGAGTGGTGGTCTTATATGTTAATTACATTTTGACTATGATTTGTTTTTTTATCAACGAAAGAGATGATTTTATTTTCAGTTGCTTAGTTTTTATTAAGTATATGATTTTATAGTTCCTGGGGGGGGGGTCAGGACCCAAGGACCCCTATCCTATTGCTTGCGCCAGTACTTGAGCTATTTTAAATGTCCTGGTTTTATATCTTACAAAAATGGTCCCCTTACTGAATGAGGCTTTTTATCATTTTGTTTAACAAAACCCACTTCGATCGTTAAAAAGTGAGCTCGTGAAAACTTAAGAAAATAAAAATTCAATTTACGAGTGAAAGGAATCAAGAGTCGGAATTGGTTTTCAAAAATACCGACTCGGGAGTCTTTTATTTTCCTAACGCCTCCCCATACTTGGATCACACAATCGTTCGTGGCCCGTGGTGCTTCTTTTAATTAATTTAAGTATAGTAATGTGACGTGTTATTATTATTGCTACCAGTTTGGTTATGGACCCGGTTAAGTTGGCTATCAGTATGCCTTTTTCTTGTTGCAATGCAGAGGATATACTGCTAATACGGAAAGATAAATTTATTGGTACAATCTTAGTTTGTTGTTGTATATTTTTATAATCGTTGTTTAGGAAAGTAGATCTCAATGCAAAGTTTACTTTCATTACCTTCGATAACATGAATAGAAATAGTTCAGTTAACAGACTTGTTTGTTTAGTTTAGTAGGTACTTGAATAAGAAGCTTTCAGTTTATGTTCAAAATTTGTTACAGGCAACACTTTGCACAGAGCAAGATAGTCAAAATATTGGGTAGTTTATAATCATGTTTAATTTGGTATTATAGCACATCAAACACATCACAATAACTATATTAATAATCTGAGTATGAGACGAGAAATAAGAGAATATATTACAGTGGATATTTATTTTGTAACTAATTAATAAATAACAGTGAACATGTCCAGTGACTATAAGAAGAAAGTAGATGTTTCTTTTATTCTAGATGTACATTTCGTTAACCACGTGAACATCATCAGTAAAATAAATTACACAAAAATCTTTACAGTATTTATACATTAGGTATGATCAGTGGTGTGAATGTGGGTGAATTAGGATATTTGAACATTTACGATTATTGTAGATAATGGTAATGAATTGGGGAATTTTTACAATAAGGTTGTTCGAATTATCTCTAAGAGTGGGTTTTGTAAAGGACTTAAATCCGTGTTTATCGGTGGGAAGAAGTCGAGAATGAGGAATTACAGGAGCGAATCGATGAAGATCCGTGTCAATTGCAACATGAGCTCGCGCAATCGTTGAACGTTGATCGATCAACAATTTCTGTGCGTTTGGCAGCCTTAGGAAAGATTTACAATGAAGGAACTTGGGTACCGTACGAATTGAAATAAAGAGACCGAGAGACGCAAAACCATGTCTGAAATCTTGCTTGTCAGACAAAAAAGAAAAGGTTTTTTGCTTCGTATTGTGACTGGAGAAGAAAAGTGGATTTATTTCGATAATCCCAAAGGAAAGAAATCCACCCAGGAAACCCATCCGCATCGAGACCAAAGCGGAATTTTCACGGCAAGAAAGTAATGCTCTGTATATGGTGGGACCAGAAGGGTGTAGTGTATCATGAGCTATTAAAGCAGAGCCAAACCATCACTGCCGAACTTTACCAACAACAATTGCTCCGTTTAAGCAACGCATTGAAGAATAAGCGGCCGGAATATGCAAAGAGACACGACGAAGTGATCCTCCAGCATGATAACGCTAAACCACATGTTGGAAAGATTGTGAAAGCCACTTTCGAAGTACTTGGCTGGGACGTTTTACCT
Organism: Liopterus haemorrhoidalis; assembly: GCA_963971575.1. Taxonomy (NCBI): domain Eukaryota; kingdom Metazoa; phylum Arthropoda; class Insecta; order Coleoptera; family Dytiscidae; genus Liopterus; species Liopterus haemorrhoidalis. The sequence goes on from OZ020615.1 coordinate 35,498,416, forward strand.
CACCAACCGTATTCACTAGACATTGCTCCATCACATTATCACTGGTTCAGATCGATGGCACATGGGCTTTCGGGTCAGCACATACCAATTATCAAGAAATAGAGAAATGGCTCAATGAATGGATCGCTTCGAAGGACGAGTCGTTTTTCCGTCACGGAATACAACAACTGCCAGACAGATGAGAAATAATAATAGCAAGCGATGCTGATACTTTGTATAGTGTATTTTTTTCATGTTTTTTCACAATAATTTTTTTTCTAGAAGAAGAAATGGACCGAATTAATTCACACACCTAATAGAACTGACCTCTTCAGTCATGAACAGAACTCAGCCTCGTTGAAATTTGTGAAATATTTTTCTTTTAGTAGCGAAGAGCTGTCGTCGATTCGACTTAGCCGTTATGTATTATTTGCAGCTGCGAGCTGAATCTTCAATTAGTCAAAAGTCGTTTCATGTTTACAATCTCGTCTTGTCCTATTTATGCGTGTTCTAATTTCTGCTTGATAGTGTAACGTGTAACCTATCGTTTGTCCACGGTTTAAAGTCTAAGGTATTGTTATTGCTGTTACAAAACTAATTATTCACTTTCCATATGTTGTCACTAGAAAATAAAAAACAAAACTTCAGTTTTCCACTGGGATACAATCCAAGAATTCCCAAGGCTGTGGCCAGATGTTTGCCATTCTACTACAAAATAGAAAAAGTTTTAACCAAAGTTTTAAAAAACAACACACTTATATAAAACAAACGTCAATACACTTGTCTTGCGCAAAATGTTAACAAACATGGATTAACAAAATTATGTATTATCTACTAGAATATTTATTAAAAAATCCATGCTGTAAATTAAAAATAAAAAAGATTTTAAATAAAAGAAACCTTTTTCGGGTTGCCATAAAAAGTTTGTTGCAAATTTGAGATTTACAAATGTCCACTCGTCTATAAATCTGAACCTTTGCGCTTCTGAGAGTTGGAGTTACTGCCCATTTTCTCTGGAAATTCTTAGATACTTCTCTGTGCACATGTACAAAAATAATCTTACAAAAGAACTATATTATTTGTTTTATTTAATCAACTAAACTTTAGAGTGCTGCCAAAAAATGTGATAAAATCGCTAGTTATTTATTTGTAATATTTTATTTTTATTTGTTTCTTTTAAAATGTTATATTAGGAAGCCTTTAATATAATGCGTATTACAATTCAAAGCCAAGTTCCTGATTTTTTTTCGGAAGTGGAATATATAATAATAATAATAATAAAATTTATTCATGCCCTTAGGCTTTGAAATACATTGTATCTATTGCTAATAATTTCATTGTGTTAACTACAAATATCTTCGTTTTTCGTTTTTGTTTGAAATGTTCTTGTTTATCTTCGCTTTATTTCTGTTTTCTTCGTTTTTGCTTACCTGTCTCCGTGTCTGTTTCTGTTTATTATATCTTCATTATGGGTACTCCTTTTCCGGAATCTTTTAATATTTCTGTCAAGCTGATTTTCACCTCTTGTACTTTGCAGTCATACATTATATGCCACAGCGTCTTTTCTCTCCTTTTTCACAGTCTGCATTTTCTCTCTTCTGGATTTAACCACGGATTTAACCCGAGTCTCATTCCCACATCGAAATCTCGCTATCAGCTGTATATTTTTGTTTTCTGTCAAATATCTTGGCATGTTGATAGTTATTATTTGATTATATATGGGGGAAAAGGTGCCGTTTTCTATTCTGTTCGTTTGTGCCTGTATCTGTATTTCAGTTTCTCTTGCTATTATGATTTTCAGTACTTGGTCCCCAAATTCCCTCACTAGTTCTATTAATTTTGTAGAGAACCCCTTATTTTTGTAATATTTTCTTCTATTTTTCTCCCATCTGGATTTTTCTATTCCTCTAGTATTCATTCAACTCCCTTCTCCTTAATTCACTCCAGCATTGGTGTAATATCGACTCTTCCGGCATTATCCTTATACGTTCTTCGTATCTCATCTCCAACGGAAGTGGAATATTATTGTCATATATTAGCTACTTATGATTAAATAAATGATTTTATTTATTATTATTAGGTTAAGACGATCTTTGACTTCTTCCAATTTCACCAATATTTTCAAGACCAGGAGTCCCCAAACATTTTTGGAAGAGGGCAACTTTCAGAGACTGTTGCGAACTTAAAGGGCCCTGTGCAAGTGAGCGCTGGCTATATTTCATTTTATATTATATATAATGCGGGCTTGGGCCCCCAGGAAATTTGGGTTCCTAGACGATTGCCCCGGTCAATCATGCGTCATGCCGACCTCTGCCGCGGAAAATTAATTTAAACTCGATTGAGTGCTTATGCATCGACATTGTTTCTAATAACAAAGTCGATGAATAAACAATACATTATTTATATGGTAATAATAAAACATACTTTCATTCAAAATCTAAATTATATTTAAAAAATCTAGCAAAATAATGATAATAATATTATTAAAATATGTAATAATAATAATAATGATAATTTTATGAATATAGTATAGTATATTTAGTAATTATTTATTATTATTAACATTGTATTTTTTTATTGGTTTTTAGAGTTTTGTAGGTATGACAAAAAAAACCTTATACCGTCGTTTTCTCGTCTGTGTGTCTGTCTGTCTGTCTGTCTAGAATGTATAGCTATAGCTAGAAAAGAAAGAATACTTTAAGTATTTAAAGTGCTCAACACATTTTAGTTGTGTATTGTTGATACTTAGGTTTGCAGTTCTACTTTTTGATGATTATCAGAATTTTGGTTTTCCCTGTATTGATCTATAACTTTTTTGCTTTTAAGTAGTAGTAGTTTCTGTGTATTAAGCCTAGCAGCTTCTGAAGCCCTCCGGCAGTGCTCGCCATTAACACTGGTTCGTCAATTTTGAACCTAGTCGAACATTATATCGGAATTGGGAGGATATTTGTGTTTTCGCTCGCTACATCCCTGCATATCCCATTGTGTTTAGGAATATCTCTGTAATATATTTACTGAAAATTGTAAAATATGTTGATCTATGTAATTTATTTTTAACAAGAAGATTACTTTGTATGTTCGTAAACGATCCTATTTACATATACAGTGTACAAATATAGGTATTTAATAATAGAAACACGTAGGAAATGTTAAAGTAATAATTAATAGTTTGAAAAGTGACAAGTGTTCTGGTTTGTCAAAACGCGTTGTTACAGACCATAAAGTATGTACTTCTTGCATAAGTCTTTAAATACTTTTACAAAGTTTCTACGCTATTATAATTCTAAGTTTTATTTGCATTTTTACGACTGGATTCTTTACAATTCATTCTCTGAAGTTTTAAGTTAATTTCAAAGTGCATGTTACGTGATTATTTTATCGTGAAATTGTTACTCAAGAAACTCTACTGCTTTTTTTTGATGTTATGATTAGCTATGATGATGTCTCACTTCTGTGCTACAACATAACAGCTGAACGTTGAAAAGCATTTTAACGGTGCGTACAACCACCACAGACTACAAGATTTGTATACAAAACTTAACAATCTGAAATAAAATTAGTAACAGTATATATGTATATATATATATATATATATATATATATATATATATATATATATATATATATATATATATATATATATATATATATATATATATCAATATTTGCAGCGAATTTTTATCTATATAAAAGGTTATTTTTTATTGGAGGCAAATTTTTCCCTCAATAACTTAATAATAGATATAAATAATAGATATAATAATAGATATAACGGCCTTCTTTAATTATGGCACTTTTTCGATTTGCGGCACAAAATGTTTCGTTAACGGCAAAAAAAAAAATGTGAAAAAAATTTGGCCAGAATGCATAAAAACTAATGATCCTGAAGTTGATTCTTTTTCTGAAATTCCTCAAATCATATTGAACCTTGCATATGATCTTGATTTTGAGGATTTGGAAGAAATTGATGTGCTTCATTTACTAGATGCGGATAGAGAACCCTTTTCACACGAGAAACTGATCCAATTAGAAGCAGAACGAGCACTTGATGAGGAGCCAGAGCCTGCTGTATGCAAACAGCTAACAACAAAGAACTTGTCGAATGCGCTTTTTTATTTCGAACAAAAAATAAACATCCTTCGTCAAACTGATCCCGACGTAGAACGCAGCGCTAAAGTTTCTCGAGGAATTAACTCAACCATTAGCTGTTCTAAAGAACTGCAAAAAGAAGCAGAAAGCAAGGCAAGACAAGCAACGTTGGACAAATTTTTTAAACCAGATCAATCCACAACAGCGGAAAGTGATGATGACAGTATAGTTTTTTAGTTTCAGTTTACTATTTTATGTATTATACTTGTTATGTATTTTTAAATGAAATACATATAAAGAAAAAAATGCATTTTACACTAAAAACTAAGTTGTTTTATAAAAAAAATTGGAACCGATCCTATTAAATTTTTATGGGTTTATATCAAAATAATTGATCGTAAATCGAGGTATGAGTGTATATTTATTTTGTACACAGAGTTTATGTGCAGATTCTTTTTAATTTTTCATTAACCAAAGACCAGAAAGAAACCCTAATTGATTCGAAAATATATCTCTTTTTATTGTCACTTTTGCTTGATTATTCGGCTCATTAGTTCTCTTTTGCATCTTGAATCCGTTGTTATCTTTCTTTTTAAGTAAGTGAACTCTTAACTCTTTCGAGTGGTTTACTATCCAGCAATACTTGAACCTCTGTTCTATATTTGCTAGTTCTATAAACATAGTTCTCTCCACACCCTTCATAATGCAATGTCGAACACGTGAATTGTTGTCTTCCTTCAACGTTTGAAAAAGGCAAGACGCCGATTCAATGTGTTAAAAGATCAAGTCAGGCAAATAATTGGTGTATCAGTTTACACTTTATGGCTAAACAGCAGTAACAGGAACTTTCAACATTATTTTAGTACATTCTCAAGTATTTCCTGTTGTTATTTTTATAGATATTTCGAATGACTGAAGAAACCGACATCAAAATAACCGAAATTTCTTAGTATTTTATATTTATCTTTAACTTATATTTGTCTTTGGTTAACCACAAAGTTTATTGCGAGTTTGATTAGATTTTTTGTCATTTATTTTTACAGAATTAAAAATGAACACGATATTTCATGCTGTATAAATTGTTTTGGGGTTTACAATATTTGAAAAATACAGTTGTCAAGTTCTACTTTTAACTTCATGATTCGTACTGTAAAATATTCCAATTTAAGATTAGAATTTTGCCATTCCAATACGACTTTAATCCTCTCTGGTACATGTTGATAACTTTTTTTTTCAGATAACAACATATTACGAGTATTTCAGTTTTTTTTTTTTTTTTTATTGGGTGGATACTGACTGCTGTTTCTTTTGCAATTCAATACGAATTGATGTATGTTTTTGATGTTTACTTAGCAGTTGTGTATTAATTCTTCAACATTCTCTTGTTATTGTTTGGGAATCTCTCCCTCTCTCTCTATCTCTCTCTTTTCTCTCGTTTCTCTCTCTTTCTTTCTCTCTCTCTTTCTATGTCTCTCTTTTTTCTTGGACACCGTCGGTTTGGTTAATAAACAACTTCATCAGTGGCGGTTCGTGGAAACTTCAAACAGAGGTGTTGCAGTCAAAATTATAAGAGACATTTTCTATCGGGAAAGTAAATCATTATTAAGATGGACAAATAAAATCATTTAAAATACAGAAACAAACATTACATTTTATTATGTTACTCAAGCAGAAGAAAATTAACATTTTATGTGCTGTACAAACAGGATCAAATTTCAGTTGAGGTAAACACCAAGAATAAAAAAAAAAAAAAATAAGTGTTGAGCAAAAAAAAGGTCCTCACTTCCAAAATCCAAGTAACGAGCAAAAAACAGGTCTTCACCTCCAAATTACAAATCCGGATAATTTCTAACAAAAGCCGGAACCCCTGAGACTCTGGCAGGAAACTCTGAGACACCGGGTGAAACCCTGAGACTCTGGGTGAAACCCTGAGACTCCGGGTGAAACCCTGAGACTCCGGGTGAAACCCTGAGACTCCGGGTGAAACCTTGAGACTCCGGGTGAAACCCTGAGACTCCGGGTGAAACCCTGAGACTCCGGGTGAAACCCTGAGACTCCGAGTAAAACCCTGAGACTCCGGGTGAAACCCTGAGAACTGGTCACCCTGTGTACAGAACATGCGATATCCTGCATATTTATTCATTCCTAAAAAGTACAAAAATATATGTAATCAAACATGCATTTCGCAAGATTTTAATTGTAAACCACTGCAGCACCTAAAATGTATAATCAGCCGTTACCCCCAGTCAATGCCAATCGCCGCGTTACCATAATCAATTTGAGCTACCAGTGCTTGCAGCACATTGTAACTTCATGACTTGAAGACAAACTTGTTTTACGCATAACGCACGAGTAGTGAGAGTTTTTAATAAAAAATTGAGTAAATTTAGAGATAGAGTGAAAAATATAATAAACCTCTGTTATGTTTAAATTAATTTAGTTTTGAGGGTGCTGCAGCGCATATGTGCCGGCTGCTACTAGATTTCACTCACAAAATGTTTAGTTAACACAAGGTGAAAATATGTGGTGGAAAAAATGACACGAGTCAGAGTTTTAAACTAATTATACATTAGGAACAAATATAACATAGTTGTAAGTTCTTGCCTACTGAGACGTCGGTTAACGAATAAATGTCCTGTACCTGTTTTCCTAGATTATGGGCACACAAGGGATGTTTTTTCCCTGATGGAACAATCTGCAAAACAAATGTTAAACTTTTCAGATGGATAACAAAGTAATAAAGTTCTTAATTCTGAAATCTTACAACTTAATCGTTGAGCCCTTTTTCCATTTCTGGTGTCGAGATTAGAGTAAGTTTAAATTTCATTTATATTTATTTTCTTCTTTCACGGGGAACGTCGTTTTTTCATTCAGTTCTGTTTTGCGTCCTATTTATTATATCGTTCCAGGGGATTTCCCTTCTCTCTACCACTTTTCTCTTTTCATCGCTCCATTTTTTCCTAGGTTTTTCTCGGTATCTTCTTTTAGATACTCTGGCTTCATATATCTTTTTCGTATATCTACCTTTATCAGTTTTTCGGATATGACCATACCATATTTTTTTTATTATTAAAAGATTTAGGTACATCACTGCGAGGTCGTTAGTACCTTCTACATTGTACAAATATACAGGTAATACAGAATTGTAATAGTACATTAATATACAGATTGCGTTGGTTATTAAACATAATAATACTAATAAAATTATTATTTGGAGTGGGTATGGTGTAATGTTGCTAGTCGTAAGATGGGTCGTTTATATGTCGTCATATAGTTCTGTTTCTCTTAAAAATTTAAGGAGATTTTTTATTGTTGTGGAATTATCACCTAGAACTTCAGACAGAACTTGAGGAATGCTACATGTCGTCCGAATGTGTTCATATTTTCGGAATTCTAGAAGTAGATTGGGTATCGTCTTTTTTGTCTGACATGTGTCGCAAATTTCTGGGTCTTCTCTTCTGAATATATTGCTATGGGTTACTCTAGTGTTTTATATTCTCAATATATTTAATATTATTTATTCCTTTCTTGTGCTGTCCACTTTCCAAGCTGTGGTGTGATGTTTGAATTGCCTCAGTTTATTGTTTTGGACGTTGTTCCAATCGTTGTTCCATAGACTGTTTATTTTCTGTTTAATTAAGTTTCTATAGCCGTATACTTGGATTGCTAAGTTGTTGTTGGGGACATATCATCTTAATTGGGCTTTTTCTATCATTTATTGTACTAATTTTGTTCCCAGTTCTTCTGTATGCTCCATATTTTTTATTCTGTCCAGTTTTGTCTTCCTCTTGGTCCTTTGTAGGAACTTCAACTCCCTGCTTCTAGTTTCTCCGATGTTGTCGAAGCCTGTAACTCAAATGTCAATATTGGAATGTCCATCTTCTTAAAAACCTGAACTTCGTAGCCTCTGTTGGAATTGCTATTTTTGATAGTTATTACCCGGTCTGTTTTACAGACCAATAAAAATACATAACCCAGATATTGAAACCAGGGATGGAGTCAGAGTCAGAGTCTAAGTCGTGAGTCGGTGAGGAGTCGAAGCTTGTCAGAGGAGTCGGGAGTTGGAGTCGAGAGTTGAGAGCAGTGCCGTCTTATGAATTTTACGGGCCCTAGGCCAGCGGTATTTAACGGGCCCCTGGAGGAGTCAAATTATATTTTAAAAATACCAATGTGAGCAACTACAAAGTATTTAAACCCAATTTGTAACCTTGATTATTCATTGCAGCTATTTTATGTAAATTAGGTTTTAATTACAAAGTGTTAGATATAAAATAATTAAAACAATATTTTCTGCTAAACTTAAATCTTTATTCTAGTTGCAAAAACAATAGACAATAAACAATAAACTCAAAATAATATACAAAAGGAATTAGAAACTAATAAAAATTTTCATAGACCTAAAAATCAAATGGGAACTTTCCTGCATTTAACAGAGGCAAATTCATTTATAATGTCATTGCAATCTAATTGTTGGACAGCATCGCTATCAATGTACAGCAAAGATAATGCCGATAGCTTTTGTTGAGCCAAACTGCTTCGTAAATAATTTTTCACCCTTTTGAGGGCAGAAAAGCTTCTTTCGCCGCTAGCATTGCTAACTGGCATCGTAAAAAATCTTTTCAATAAAATTCCTACATTAGGAAATGTACTGCACATATTGTTTTGTTTGATTAATTTAAACATTTCAATTATATTTGTTTTTTTCAATGATTTTTCCAATTAAGAAAATGTTTCATTTCGTCGTCTAAATCTGTTACTGAAATATCTATCTCGTAAATTGATTTTAAGTCGTCTAATTCAATATCGAATTTAATTCAAAAAAACATTGAAAATTTTTGTACATTTTTTTATACGATTCGGAACGTATTTGTATTTGATTAATGATCGTATCACAAATAACATTAAATATTTGTATACGAAACTAATCTCGTCCTTTCAAATTTACGTCTTCTACTGATCCTTCATCGTGAAATACTTTTCTCTTTAATAATCTATTAGTATCGATGTATTGTTTATTTGTTGAAAATAACAAGCCTCTTTTTCGCATTCATCGAAACTATTTCTTATATATTTAAATATTTTTATACTTATCCACGCATAGTAAAATGAATTTATTTTTTTCCATTAAAAGACAATAAAATTTTTAATATCTAACGGAAAATAAAGTCGATTATCAAGTGTACATTTTAACAATGCAACGGCACATAAAACTTTGATTTATTATGTCTTAATAATTTGCATCTGCATTTCTTAGAGACATACAGTACATTTAGTATCAGACGTGTGAGCAATAAGAATAAACGAACTATTAGTGTTTTATTTGTTATGCAAATTTCATAACAATAAATTATGTGGGAAAATTAGGTCTAATTAAAGCAGTGTAGGGTGGTTGAAACTTATTTAATATTTTGTAATATTTTGTTATTTAATATTTTAAAAAATGATTAACTTTGCAAACTAAAATTAAGACCGTCGGCCGGGCCCCTAGAATAAGCGGGCCCTAGGCCATGGCCTCGTTGGCCTATGCGGAAAAACGGCCCTGGTTGAGAGTCAAAACTATCGCATTTTATTCAAATTTTATCAAGGATGATAACATACCGAAAACGAAGGTTCCACGACATTTGAACATACGACAGATTAACATGCGACAGATTGACGTGCGACACTTAAACATGGACAGATTAACATGCGACAGATGAACATAAGTCAATTGAACACACGACATTTGATCTCATATTTCATTATTATTTTTTTGTTCCAATTTACTTATAATCGCTTCACTAATAAACAAACTTATTAGAACGAAATCATTCTTTTTACCTACCGACATCGAGATATACCGAAGTATAAGATTGTTTAAAATAACCAAAACCTAGTTCTTAGATGTAAAAACTTTTTACCAACCGCCAACATATATAAGGGAGGTATTGTGATCATACCGATTTTGACATTTCGAGATTTCGATGGATCTCCACGAATTGAGATCTGTCTGTCTGTCTGCCTGTCTGTCCGTCCGTCCGTCCGTCCGTCCGTCCGTCTGTCTGTCTGTTGTCAGTCTGTGTACACGCGCAGAGCAAATTGGGCTAAAAGGATTTTTATGAAACTTCATATTTAAGGTTTTGACATCAATGGCATGAGTTGATCAACTTTTGGTAAAAATCGGTTGACTAAAAATGAGAGTTTACTCGTGTCAATTTTAAGATTTTTGTGAATATTCCATAACAAAAACATTTTAGAAAAAATGTATTTTACAAAAGTTGTTATAAAATCAATAGCTAACAACTTTTATTTGAGACATTTTTTGATAAATCGAAAAAATTTTGAGAAATTTGTCGAAATTTTGTCTAGGTACTTATCTATTTTTTCATACTTATATGTAACGTTTCCATGATCATGATAAATAATATCTCTGTTAGAAAATATTGGGCCAAGTTATTTCTACTCTTCTGCTACAATGTATTTTATACAAGTACTTTGTGATGGCGGTCGGTCCTGTGGTGGCCACAGCCGATTTTTTACCATAATCTATTTGGTATTTTTTCATTTCTTTTCTGGCGTTTTAATGGTTGTATGGTGCATTGTTGTTGCACTATGTCGAAAACTAACTGTAGTAACTATACTAATGTCAGTGGTTCATTACAGGTTCTCCATATTGACTAGCTAAGTCGTTCCTGTTATCTTATTTACCAATACTTGTTCTTTTTTCTATTTTCTTTTCTTACTAGATCATCTTTAATCCATTCCATCCTACTTAATCTTATCCATTGTAAACTGCATCTCATTTCCTGTATGATACTCAGATGTGTGTCAATTTTCGGTGTACACAATGTGTACAATCTTTATTCGTCGTTTCAAAAATCATTATTTGTAACAATAATTTTCTACTAAATTACTCAACACCATAAAAAAATTGGCAATATTCTACACAAACTCGTACGTAAAATTAAATGTTTATTTTTATATTTAGAACAATATAGAGAGTGTAGGACATTCAACCTAATGTTTTTATCTAACAGACTAAAGATTTATTTCCGAAATCTCTGTTGAAATTTATGTTTTCTCACTTTTTGCACTGTTTATTCTTTTTTTGCGTAATATATTAGAGGGAAGTTAAAATAATCTCTAACGTATTAATTTAGACAGGGATTATGTATGATATTTTGGGGATAAAGTTTTAAATGGACTTGAAAAAATACGGAGAGTGTTTCCCCCTATTCTCGCCTGTCACATACGATTCAATATGTTTGGACTCAGACGTGTACAAGGGAAACATTTTAGTTTTTTAATGAAATTAAAGGTTTGAAATTTATTTAAAATAAAACGATTTTTAAAAGTTTACTCTAATGGATTAATTCAATTAAATGACTAGATTTTTTAATCTAAATTGAAGTTTTGTAAAGTAATTTAATTTGATTGTGCAAGAGATTTTGCTTTGTATTTATATTTCAAACAGACCATTCGTTTTTGTTATATGAACCTAGAGATTAGTTTAGTGACTATTTTGGTTATTTAACGTAATGTAAATGGATGCGTGAGGGTGTTTTAAGGTCTAACTTATTGAACTATTAGGATGTTGCCAGGGTCGTTCCGTGGGTTACCGCCGCCAAGTTGCAAAATTTTTGTGCCGCCACATACAAAAAAAAAAAGATAAAGAAAATAGAATGTCCAAAAATAAAGTAATGCGTTACGCAACATTATATTTATCTGCTCTTTAAGAAAGATTCTGACTAAAATTGTTGCCATTGTTGATGCGAGGGTCACGTTAGGATTATTGAGAATATGAAAATCAGGTGAAATATAAAAGCAGCACTATCATTTTATGCAGTTATTTACCTTTCATTTAAAGTTAAAATAGGCAATAAAAAAATCAAATTATTTAAGAGTAGATCAGGGTGTACCGCAAGGAAGTGTACTTGGGCCACTTCTATATATTTTATATGTAAATGACATTGCAGGGGACACTCTGAGCTCAGAATTTGTAGCTTGTAGCCTTCGCTGATGACACCACGATAATGGGCTTTGATTCTGATAGTCAAAATCTTGTTCAAAAGATTAACAACGATCTTAATATTCTGTACAATTGGCTTGTATCAAATGATCTAATTATTAATGAAAGTAAATGTAACTTTATTATATTTACTAAACGTAAAAAAAGGGACACAATTCAATTAATTAAGATAAATAAATTTATTGAACAAGTCCAGTCTACCAAAATACTTTGAATTTATGTGGACGAATGCTTAAACTGGGATGTGCATATAAATAGTATTTGCAAGAGAATATCCCAGGAATGCTGGAAAGTAAAAAAACTTGCAAAATGTTGTAATAAAAATGTAGTCAGAGCGTATTACTTTGGTCACATTTAATCCATTTTGTCATATGGTTTATTATGCTGGAATACGAGTTCAGAGTTCAGAGTGCGCCCTGCCTCTGTCAATTTGTTTATGTAACTTGCTTCTTTCAATTATTTATAATACAGTGTCTTTACCCTTGTTTGCCTTATCTATGTACCGCACTGTTGGACATTCTAATCCTCTACTTCAGAGGGGCACCTGAGTGTATAGCAGCTTAGTAAGATTGTTATCGGCAAGCCGTTTGGCAGCGTCGATCCACCTTATCCTGTTATCTTAACAGGATAAAGTGGAATGGTATCTGCTGCTTCTATCCAACTTCTATCTATATCAGTTTTTAAAAAAGTATAGTCATAGTATAATTTAATTCTCTGCAGTTTTCAGCAATTCTTCACTATTTTCCAATTTTGTTAATTAAATACTAATAGATTTACTTAACAAAAGGGATAGTTAATAATAATTGTTGAAATAACGAACATTATAAATTTTCACTATTTTCCGTTAATAACTGGTCACTATGGCGACATTTCAAAACTTTCGCCATTTTCAAATCAATGAAATAAGATATAGTATTTCCAAATAAACATTAATTTAAATCTAATTTTATCCTTTTTTCGTCCATTTAAACCCCCATTTGCCCACTAAGTTCTTTTAAAATGTGATTTCTCCAAATTTAAATAATCGGTTATAAGGGTGTTGTAGGTATGACCACCAAAAAACCCTTATAACGTCACACATGTGCCTTTCTATCTGTCTGTACGGTAGAAATTGTAGCCAAACGGCTTAACGTAGAAAGTTGAAATTTGGCACGTATATCAAAATTTTTGACCCAAATATAGAAAAAATACTGACAGTTCAAAAAATACGGGATAAATATAAACAAATATATATTTAATAAGAAAATAAATATATTTTTTTTAAATGTTGACTGGCATATCAAATGATCATACAAAATGATCCATGCATATCTTAATGCGTGGATCAGCATACAAATTTATATTTTTGCAAAATCTATTTTTTTTTTACGAGATTTTCGCCAAAAATGTGTCAAAAAATCTTTTGTCTCCAACCCTATCTCCGGCTCTGGTTGATGTAAAAATCTGAAAAAAGTCTCCATAATGAACATTGGTGGAAACCAAAATAGTTCAAATCAACATGTCGTAGATAAAAAAAAAATATTTTTTAAAAATTTATTGTGTGATATGAAAAGGAAGCTCTTAAGACGTAGATTAAGGAACGATAAGTATTTTTTTAATTCGTTTCTTTTAACACGATTTTAATCAAAAATGTGCTAAAAAAGTTCTTGTCTCCCCCTTTTTTACCCAAAGGGGTTAAACTAAAAATCTGAAAATATCATAAGTAATGTACATTGATTTGATCCGGAAACGTACGAGAGGAATTTTTGATCAGATTGTGTGAAATATATTGCAGTTTTTGTGTTTTTGACAAAGTTAGTTATTTTCTTAATTCATGGTTAAATTATGACATAATGTTATGAATTTTTTTTATTTATAGCTAAGATATAGCATGTCCTTTTTTTTAAATAAAAATATAATTGTAACTCCCTAAAGCAGTGATTCTTAACCGGGGCGCCAGCGCCCCTTTGTGGGCGTTTTGGAGGTCTGGCGGGGCGTTTTTAAATTTTTAGCATTTAGGGGGCGCTGCAAAAGTTCAAGTGGACATTTTATCAATATAGAAAAATAATGTTCATTTGCTCAATTGTTGCGTACACTGGACACATAACCATTGTAAATAATTGTGTAGACGATCGCGAATAACATATCGCGATCGGGTTACCACGTTGCGTCTGACTGTTTGGCTTTTGACAATTAGTGCCCGATATATTCGAAAAGATGAATGAAAATCTCCTGAATCTTCAAGGAAACAATATCAGCTTTATTAAAGCCAAAGGAGTTGTATTGAGCTTTATCAATAAACTCAAATTATATAAAAAATAATCTTTGTCGGCGAGAATACCACAGTTTCCTTCTTTACAACAATTAAAAGAAGATACGCTCAAGAATTCTGATTTGGAAACATACTGTAGCCACATGGACGCCCTTATCGAAGATATGATATTACGATTCAAAGACTGGCAGAAACTTGTGATACCAGCTTGGTTAATTAATCCATTTTTATCAGACGTAGAAAGTCAGTCAAAATTTAAGAGCAGTTTATTGACCTACAAAATGATTGTGTAGCCAAAATAATATTCAATCAATGTGATTATAATGCTTTTTGGGTTCGTTTTCGTCCTCAATACCCTCTTCTGTGGAAAGAAGTAAAATTACCCATCATAGCATTTTCATCTTCCTATTTAGTAGAAAAGGGTTTTAGCGCAGTAATGCATATATTGAAAAAATCACGAAATCGATTACAAATAAGCCAAAGAGGAGATTTGAGATTATGTTTGACTAAACTTGAACATTATATTACGAATTTGGTCCAATCACATGAGGCTCAAGGATCTCATTAACAGTTATTTTAAATTTTTTTAATAAAAATTTTATATTGAGTTATTTACTTATTCTATTTAAATATTATTATAATGTTGTATGTGATATTAATATGACATAAAAGGCAATAAATACATAATGTGTATAAAAATAATAACGTGTTTTATTTCTATTTCTCATCATTTTTTATTTGTAGTAGGAAATTCATTGCATAAAATACATACCCACATAGAGAAAAGTGTAAATTTTGTTTTTTGTGTGGAGGGGGCGGCGGATAATTTTACTGTGGTAAAGGGGGCGATTCTTTCAATACGGTTAAGAAACACTGCCCTAAAGCTATATGGAGAAAACTTACTTCGGTGGCGAGAATATTTACTAACGAAAAAAAGTGCTCTGACTTATATAAGTACGATTTATAAATCAGGAATAATCACGTAATTATAGTAAATATCATAAAAATTATAATAAATAATTTCGCAAGGTGCAAGATAAAATGCTTCACGTGACCGGCGCCACCGTTGGCGATGAGTGACTCTCACATGAACATTCTATGTGGCATTTTTCTGGCGTAGCACGACGGGACACTTATATGTATTGTTACCAAATGTCTGTACTACCAATGTTTACAAAGAAGTTCTTCCTTAAATTATTTGTATGAAACACATATTATACAATGGTAGATTACAACAAATAAATATATTTGAATGTAAAACGATGCGCAGCAACCAATCTTGAACCGATTTGGAAATGGAGCCGATCTAAGCGGGCTACGACTATTTTTTTCCGGTAGCGAAGCAGCAGGTATACTGCTAGTTATCAATAAAAAACATTCATATTAGCTCAAAACTGCCAATAAAAGTCATGCCTCTTAACTCTACGGATAAAGATCTCTTATTCGATCTGTACACAAATGCTGCCGTGAATCTTGAACACTTAATACTACAAGAGTTTGTATCGACTAAATATTTTCTAAAGATATGTAGTACTAAGGACGACAGTCCAGAAAAGCGGATTATAGAGGGTAAAGAGAAATAACGAGCTCAGGGTCATATTTAGAGAGGATGATATTGTTGGGTAGAGTGATTGCGGGAGTAATGGACATACAAAAGAAAATTTTAACTTTAGATTAATTGTATTAACAGTATTATTGTCAGTAGAAGCATAGAAAGCACAGAATAGAACTAGGCGGGAAAGGAGGAATTATGACTGTTTTAATAGTTTTTAATGAGTTTTAGCTTGCGTTTAGTTTTAAGACCTTTATGCAACCAGGCATAAGACTAACATTCACTACTGAATAACAAGTTCAAATTAACAAGTGAAATAGAAGCATAAGTAATAGAAAGAATAGAATCAACTTTAGCGACCCGATTCTGTAATATATCGCATAAGGTAAAACGCCATATAACGTTTTTGTCTAGTTTGACGGGTACACGCAATCAATTCGAGTGGTTCGCAAAGCTCTCGACCTGATCCGTTCTGTGTCGGTTCTTGTTGCGAACTTAAAGGAATTAGTATTTGTTGGGACGCGTTCGAGGAAGTTTTGACGCTTGCAAGCATGGACGTTTGACATAAGTTTACCCATCCTTAGGGTTTATACAAAAACCGACTTTTGAAAAAATCGGTTTCCATTCCATTATTTCCAGAAAACCGGTGAAACCGGTTTTCAAATTTTTCCCAAAAAAAATAATGAAAACAGCAAAAAAAAATATATATTTTTAGGTTTATTTAATATTTTTTATAGAACTACAAAAAAATAATAAAATAAAGTATACTCCATTCAAAACTTAATAAAAAAAAAAAAAAAAAACTAATATAACAATTAACAAATTTCGGTACAAAATTATATACAATATATTTATTCATTTAGTGTCTTTTTCAGAAAATATGATTTCAAAAAACATAACATTTCCACGGAACGATTACTTAATCTTGTACTTAAGTAAGTTCCAATATTTCCTGAAATAGAAAATATTCTCGCACTGGCTCCTGACCTTAGTTTTATTGTTCTCAGGGCATCAAATAATAACTCTAAATTCTTTGTTCTTTTATTAGTGGCCTCAAATACTGAAAATTCAGCCTTCACTGGCTTCGGATTTGATATGTTTTCTTCAGGTTCCTCAAGAAATCTATGCATTAATTTTTTCATTGTTACTTTTAGAACATTATCCTTGGCCTGATTAATAATTTCTCCGTCTTCGTCGTCTTCGATATATTCGTCGTCGGAAATTCCGAATTTAGATGTATTCTAAACAATATTTTTCCAGCTAACTTATTAATATCTTTGTTGAAATATTTTGTGGATTTTGCAAATATAGCAAAAGAGTTGCCAGTTCAACTTGTCTTCTTTCTTGAATTCGTACTTCTAAAGCATTTAATAATTTGACACTAATTTTAGTCTTTAATTTTTTTTATCTATCTTAACTATCGCATAGCATTTGTCAGTTTGCATGTTAAATAAACAAATATTCGCTTGAAGATTTTGTACCATGAGTTCAAAAAGAAATTACATAAAGGTTGGCTATGAAAAAATAAAATAATGTCTACTGCAAGTGTTATAATTAATTAACTGTCATCACTGTTGTTGGTGTCATAAGTTATTTATTGTTATGTAAAGCTTGCAGTAGACATTATTTTATGTTTTCATAGCCAACCCTTATGTCATTTCTTTTTGAACTCATGGTATTACTACAATATGTTCAGAGACTATTGTCAAAATGTTTGAATTTTAATTTTATTTTAACATATTAATTCGAGTATCGAAAAACCGTTGTTTTTTTTTTTCAAAATTTTTTTCAAGTTTCAAAAATTCTTTCGAAAAAAAAACGGGTTTTTAATCCGGTTATTAAAAACCGACATCCATACACACCCTAGAGTCGATTATAAATGTTAGTTAATAAATTTCTTTAATTATTTTTCGACATGTTACGCCAGCAGTTTAGCTTCTTCAAGATTTTTTGTGCGGTTCTTTTAACAATAATTTATTAAAATTACAATGCAGAGTTTATCCTAACATAACATAGCTTAACTCAGTAATGCCGGGGTAATTTTATTTGCGAAACTTTCCATAAAATGAGTGATATTGTGTATTTAGAATACCCAATAACTGAAATTTAAATTTTGTATAAATGTTCGAGTTGAAGTGGTCCCGCGGCAAGATGGTTGTCTACGGAGCACATGGACCTGAGTTCGAATCCCCTCATCTGTTTCGGATTTTTATATTCCGATATTATGCAGTCAGCTCTGGGGTCAACTCAGCTTAAAATATTATAGTCAAAATGAGTCCCTGTTTATACGGGGATAATAGGACCGTCAAAACGTCACTCTGACCACATGTCTCATATTGTTTCTGCCCGTCATACGCCTATCTCGGTGTTGGGAACTTAATATTTATTTATTTATGTTTGTTCTTAGCATGCAAGAAGTTATAATAAATTATCGACACGTAGATTTAGCAAGCATTACATGACGTGATACATTACAGTATCGGTTCACTAATGTGGACCCAGTTTTAGTGCTCTGAACCTTAAAGGCGTTACACAGAACAGAGAAGTGATGCTTTCTCCATACCACCATTTTTTTTTTTTGCTTCCAGATCTTTTTTTGTTCTAAATTCTTATGTATGAATTATTGTAACATTCTGTATCTAGGATGCCGCATTGTGTGCCCAAAGTATTAGAGCCTATATTGATGATCGAAATTTTTCTATTTTTTATTTAGCTTTTTTTTATTCCTAAGGATTTCCACGGTTTTGATTTTATCTACCAATGATATTTTCAGGATTTTTCTCTATTCCCACATTTATAAGGCTTCCAGCTTTTTACACGTAGATTTGGTGAACATTTATACTTTCATTCCATGTAGTAAGATGGAAAAACGTAACATTTTGTCATCTGAAGACTTAGTTTGATATCTGTATTTTTATGACATAAGAATGCTTTCATTTTCACAAAGGCATTCCTTGCTGCTGAGTTCGTGATATAGTTTCCTGTTCTGTATCTCACTTATTATTATTTAGACTACAACCTAAATATTTGAAGAATGCCACAACTTTATTTTCCACTACTATTTTCCGCCATGTGCTCGAGCTGTGGTAATTATTATAACTATAGTTGTTCACTTTTAACACTAATGCCCCGGGTATAAGACTAATATTCACTACTGAATTGGACAATCTTACCTTCCACAGCTTGCATATTTTCTTCATCTGCTATCAAAACTGTGTTATCAGCATACCTCAAGTAATTAACTCTTTCACCACTAATTATAATATTTTAATAATTATTATAATTTAAATGTAAATAAAGACCTGCAGACAGAGCCGCAGTAAGGGGGGGGTGGAGGGGGCGACGGCCCCTAGCGCACTAAGGAAAAGGGCGCCGATGAGCTTGACTAAGTGGCGCCACATTGTGAAAGTGAGGACCTTTTTTTTGGTTCTTCACTTGGATTTTTATAGGTGAGGATTTTTTTTTTTTTTTTGCTCTTCACTGGGAATTACATATCACTATTTGCCAATTTTTTACATTTATTTGCCAAGAGGCGCCAAAACCCAGTTTTGCCCCTAGCGCAAGTTTTCCTTACTGCGGCTCTGCCTGCCGAAGTTATAAGTTCAGAACTGGAGAGGAGTTGCAGTAGACCGAACAAGATGTAGCAGAAGGTTGAATTGAAAGCCATTGTTCTCGTGTAGATGGCTCTAGGTGCGTATGCTTTGGGCAGTGATTGATGTCTCTTACGTAATTTTTAAGTGTGAACATTTCCTACTAAATTCATGAGACGCCATCCTTTGTTTACACAAGTGCTTTTCTATAATCGAATTCAAAGGAACGCGATAAGATGTGTACTTGTACACTACTTTGATTTGAGAAAAAGTGAGGCTGAAGCTCATCGATTGCTTGTGAAAACTTATGATGAATATGCTCCATCGGAAACAATATGTAGGAATTGGTTTTGACGATTCAAAAGTGATGATTGTAACGTTCAAGACAAACAACGGCCAGGTCAATTTAAAAAGTTCGAAGATGAATAACTGATTGTTATATTAGAAGAAAACCCTACTCAGACACTCAAAGAATTAGCTCAATAGCTCAAAGTTGTAAGCTGACGTTTGCAAGTCATGGAAAATATCCAGAAAGAAGGAAGATGGCTGCCACATGAATTGACCGAAAATGTAATTGCTAATCGATTAAACATCTCGATTTCTTAGCTTGCAAGGCATAGAAAGAAAAATTTCTTATGGCGATTCGTGACCGGCGATGAAAAAAATAATCTATTTTGACAACTCAAAACGCAAGAAATCATGGGTTGATCCTCGACAACCATCAACGTCGACACCAAAGCGAAACATTTATAACAAAATAATCCTGTTCAGTTTAATCCTGGCCATTAACATGTTTATAGTATTGTCTTCTAATTATGAGTAGGTATGTTGTAAGTTCCAAAAAAATTTAGGTCAATAGTAACGAACTCTTCCCGAGCAAAACCGGGCTGGCCAGCTATACTCTATTCTTTTAAGAATAAAATACTCTAATGTTTTTAAAAAAGTTATAATTTAAATGCATAAAATTGCTATTATTCTTAATTTTTAATTAAATTGTAAAATATAGATAAATGAACAGTTCAATAATTAAAATTAATTAAAATTAAGTACAATAATTCTATTTTCTTATTTACAAATAATTTAAAATTTAATTAAAATATATTATTTATACAAACCTGTTACATATAAAAAAAAATATAACAATTGAAAATGTAATTAATTTTTTTATTTATACAAAAATTATAAAAAATAATTAAGAAAACTATATAAAATAATATTGGAAATCAGTCCGAATCATCAATGGATTCTTCTTCACTTCAAGTTTATATTCAATAGAACAGAACACAAATTATTAATATGGCGCTCGTTGACGGCCAAGAATGTGACAGATGACAGCAAAACAACTGTTGTGTTTGATATCAGAGGCGTACGTACCTACATTAATTCATTTTCAGACGACTACATTTTAAAATATTTCTCTTAATATATATATTCTAAATTAATTTCAAATCTATTTATTCACTGGCTTTTATATTCTAACATTATTTAAACATATACCTCCCTTTTACTTATTAGAAATAATAGGTAGTAATATATTCACTGTAAACTTTTTTTTGTACGCCTATGTTTACAAATTTGGGTTAAAATAAATAGAGATAAATAGAATAAGTTGAGACAGAAATCTATTTTTCTATAGTGTTCCCAATTAAAAACAATATCGAAATAGCTGCTATCTTACCCACACTCCATTCTTAAAAAAAATGAAGTGTAGTATATTATATTAAGTTAGTTTTTTTTTATTATACACTAACAGAAATACCCGGCGTTGCCCGGAAGAAAAATAAAGTTTATTAAACGATACTTACATTTAAAAAAAATAAAATAAATCAAATTAAACGATATATTCATTATTTTAATTCCGAAATATAAATGACTGCTGCACAACCAAAAAAAATCAAATTATTTCAGAGATTCAATGCCAACATACGTTACCTTCGATTTTAGTTATTTAATTTAAAGCGTTTAATTTATCAAAATAGTTTTATGTAGGGTTTTAACAAAGGACGTAGGCTGCGTACGATATGTCATCAACTGGTACGTGTAACGTGTAGCAACCAAACTCATTCGGCAGTGCAGGTCAATTTTACAAAGTTATGACATGAAATAAAGCCTAACATTCCCACACACAATTTAACGTACATTGCGCTTTATATATTAGATATATTCGATGTTAGCAGTTTTCGTTATTATCAGTTTTTTGTTTTGTTTTTGTTTACTCCGATCTATTATACATTTGATATAAAGGTCCTTCGCTTATCACCCTGTTTTATTTATTTATTTATTTATTTATTTATTATTATTATTATTTATTAGTATTATTTTTTTTTTCTAGCGAGTTGGCCTAACAATTTCGAGTTACTAATGTTACAGTTTTCGAGGGTTTTGTATGCTGCAGCCCGTTAAGACTATAAAGCATGGTAATCTTTAAATTATAATATGCAGGCTTTTTAAAACACGGGACTTAAAATACCCGTGAATACACACACAGGGTTAACTACGCTCAAATAATATAAATTTTTACAAATAACGGATTTAAAAATAACCTTCCATGCTTACATTTGTGAAATCCCTCTTTCAAAACAAACTAAACTGGCTCGTAAAATTCTCTGTAAATTGTTTAATAAACCAACATTTGTTTAATCTCCAGACAGAATCTGTAATCGCTTCTGTAAGTTAACTGCTGCCAAATAGCATTGTACGGTGTCACCTGTATTCGTATCGTACGCGAGATATAGAAATAGTACCACAACTGCACTCGCGGCCAAACTTTATAACATTCTTGTATTTCTTCCGCATTCGACAACCTATTACGTCATTACAGTTTTTTGTTTGGCCCGGACAATATCACTAAAAATAACAATGTCAAATAAGATTTAATAATATATACGTATATTCGAAGCTAATGTTGATTATTGATTTTGTTTGTGATTTTGAGGTTTCATTGTATTTTATAGTTTACATATTTGTTAAACAGGGAACTGTAAACATAATATTATTAAATTTCTTTTTTGAATTTCAAATAAAACAATACAGTAGCGTATGCAATAGAAGTTGAGTGGGATAAAAACGTCTCCCATCAATTGTTTTCCTACGGATGTAAGGAAACGCGCCTACTTATCTAAAGTCTGTTCTACATTACACTTTTATCCATAGCACTACAGATTTTGTGGGTAATATTGACGTAAAAATTATAATGTGATACACAATACTTCCTTCAAATTTTCAATACTCTCCTACATACCACCCACCTTTTCAAACTAGATTCAGTCAGACTTTTGTTTGACGTACCAATACTTTGTTAAGTATACCAACTTGCGTTTATTTAATAATGGTTGAAATAAAAATTTTAGTGCTGTTCTGTTCTACTTTTTATGACATTTTTAATAACCCTGATTGAGATTTGGCTTGTAAATAAAAACTATACTGGCTAATGGTTACTATAATTAAATATAAACTAGCGTAATTCAACGATATTTCTCTACAAAGCGACAAGCTTCTAGCTTAGCTCTTCTTGGAAGTTTGTTTATATAGCATAATTGTTGTTAAAAAAGAAAATAAATTAAATTGTTGTCTCTTTTCGTTTGTATATTGTTACATTTATATTTTGTTTGCAAAAAAAAAAAAAAATCTGCTTTATTTATAAATGTATGGTTACCTTTATATTGTATGGAATCTTTGTACAATTTTTGTTTTCCTACAATTAAATAAAAATATTTATAAATCGGTTATTGTAACCAAACTATTAACTGTCACTTCAATTTGTTAAGTTGTCCGTAATAAGTAACAAAAGACAGACGGTGTTGAATGCCTATTTCAGTTGCTTTTTACTTCAAAAGATAGTATTAAATGTTTGAATGACGTCAGAAGTTTGAAAGTATATTTAGAAGTATACTGTAAAACAGCCTTAACTCAATTCACGCTAGTAAGGAATGTTTTTCTATAACTCGCCAGGTCTGACAATCATATAAGAGAACAGATTTTTTATCGTCCAAACCCCCCAAATATTTATCTCATTTTAAACTTTAATTATACACGCAAGTGATATGAATTTTCGAATTACGAAAAACAGTAGACACGAAGAAATCCAATTCTTAGCCATATTTACCGACCGCCAACATACTATATAAGGGAGGTATTGTGATCATACCGATTTTGACATTTCGATATTTCGATGGATCTCCACGAATTGAGGTCCGTACATAACGTTTTGACAATTGTTAGCATGATGTCTGTCGGTCTGTCTGTCTGTCTGTCGGTCTGTCTGTCTGTCTGTCTGTCTGTCTGTCTGCCTGTCTGCCTGTCTCTCTGTCTGTCTGTCTGTTTGTCTGTTTGACTGTCGGTCTGTCTGTCGGTTCTGTGATGGCCACAGCTGATTTTTAAATGAATTTTCGGTTTAATGAAGAGAAAGAAAACGGGATGAAGCAATTATTCACAATTTGGAAGGCAGCTTGACGCGACTGATATGGATCTTGCCCATGTGTGTTGTCGTGCGTGTGCACAATCACTCGACATCCTTAATAGTTAGTTCTTCCTGTCGTCTGGAAGATACGAAATTTAATTTTTCAAAGGCAAAGTCTTTCAAATGAACCAGTTACCGTTTTCAGGCAGAGGACAGGAGTATTTATTTTTTCTGTAAAGTATATAATAAGTTAGACGACTTGTTTTTTAGGTAGCATCCTCCATTGCCCCCAAATATTCATCCTATTTTAAACAATTTAGGTCAGTTATAAAATAATTTGGATAGATAATGTTCATTGCCAACTCAAAGTAATTATTTAGATTCTAATACAGTTTATTTATATATTCTAATCTTTGCGCGCACGGCAGAAAATTGCTTAACACTGTATCATCTCACGCGTATAAGTCCGTTTAGGTTCGTCTGTCAATTGCGAAATGCATCATGACAAATTGAAAACAGTCTTAAGTAATTAATACTTAAAAAACAATTTCAGGATATTTTTGCTATTTAGTGTGAACCATTTGCTATAACCTCATCAAAACCAAGAGAATTTTTTTTTGTCCATTACTTTACGAATTAAGAATTTTTTGTTTAGTCATCACCATCATCGTCCTTATCCGACTGTTGCCATCCATTGTTGGATATAGGCCTCCCTTAAGCTAAACTCCCCTATGCCGCCTACATCCAGTTTGTGATTATTTGCTGGATATCATCAATCCAGCGAGTAAACTCCATTCACGATAAATATGAGATGACGTCACACTTGGTTAATTTTATTACCAATGTCATAATATAAATTAAGCAATATGAAAGCATTACTCAGTTGTTACATTTAGTTACAACATGTTGGTACCACTTTTCTACGTTGCCACGTTTAAATAGCATTGTTCAGTCGTATTTCTGTTTGACCTATGAACGAGTGAGGTGAAACTTATGTACATAGTTGCATATAACCTAGCTTTTTTGACAATTAGTGAAGTGGCAACATAGCAAGTTTTTCAACTGTGACGTCATTGCATTCTAAACGTAAATGGACTTTAGGTGGTCTTCTTCTACTATTTTCTTGCCACGGTCTCCATTATAGAACTATTTTGGTCTATCTATTGTCGCCTGAACTACATGTCCTGTCCTCCATTTCATTGACGCCACACTGACCATATCGGATAGTTTAGTTCTTCATATTTCCTCATTTAGCACTCTGTAAAAGTGATTTCAGGCATAGCTCGTTCCATGCACTTTAGGGCTTTCTGAAGCTTTTGATTGAGGGTTCCGGCGGCATAAGTCATGACAGGTATAACTCACATTTCATACTATATTCTTTTTAAAGCCAGTGGTGTATTGTATTTAAAGAAGTTACGAGGACAATCGAAAACTGCCCAACCTAGTGATATCCTTCTTATTATTTGACAGGTTTGGTTGCCTATGCCTATTGTCACTTCATGATCCAGAAATTTTAAGAAATGTTCCATTTGGCTATTGTCAGTGTTAATACATATTATTGCTCATTACGTGAATTTTGTTTTATATAGTTTCATTTTTAAGTCTGCACGTTCAAATGCTTTCATTAGTTCATATTATCATATTATCTCTGGTTTCATGCATACATTTCAATATCAAAACTATGTCGTCTGCGAATCTCAAATGGTTTAATTTATCCTCCATTTATAGTGACTTATATTTTCTTTCATTTAGGCCCGGTTTTTCCACCTTCAGATAAAGTTCCAGGTAACTATCTGACAGATAAGGTTATTTGTAACTTCATCTGCTGCATAAATGTCATCCCGTCTTTCAATACAAATGTATCTATCGAATAGTTATCTAACGGATAATGAGACTGACGTATTGAATTCACTGATTGGTATTGACATTTATTCAGCAAATGAAGTTACAAATAACCTTATCTGTCAGATAGTTACCTGGAACTTTATCTGAAGGTGGAAAGACCGGGCCTTAATACACTACATTAATTTTTTTTTTTTCACCTGAAATTTCTGAACATACCAACTATTCCTTTCTTACATAAATGTGCATGATTGAGTCGAACTCAGAGCTGACTGCACCTCTAGTCCGAAGACGTCATATCACGAAGCCTGCTCTTATTTTTCAAATGTCATCTCTGCGACGAAGGTTGGCTAACAGCATGGCAATTTTAATTTTAAACACGGCACTTTGGAGTAGTTTCACGGTTTGTAGACCGAACCTCTTCCTGAGATTCTTCTTCTTCCCACTATTCTTGATCCTTCAATTTTCCCTTGCATTATCAGTTGGGGAACCTGGTATTTCTCGTTTTTCATATCGTTACCATTTCTTAGTTTCATTTTAAGGTCTTTAGAAAAATCGGCATTTCATTTGTACGAGGGCATATTGAAAACTAATGCCTCCATGGCCATAACTTTTATAACGACGGGCCAGACTGTATCAAAAGTGGTTTGCCATTTACCTTAAGTATCTATACATAAGTCCTCCTGGCGGAGATTCTCAGCAACACCGAGTTTGCGCATGACAGTTCTAAACATGGCGGCCGGCATGGATGTGCGGTTAAAACAACGAGCTGTCATTGAAATTCTTAGTGCGGAGAGTGTCGCGCCCATTGATATCCTTCGAAGGTTAAGTGCCGTCTACCGTGAGGCGTTTGTTGATGTGAGTACTGTTAGGAGGTGGGTAAGAACAGTGATAGACGCAAGTCCTGCTGAAATGGATGTCCATGATCGGGCACGCAGTGGCCGACCAGTGTCTGTATGTGGTGAAAGGCAGGTAGCTCTCGTGGATGAACTGGTTCGTGAGAGTCGACGGTGTAAACAAACTGACATAGCCAACAGGGTGGGTATGGAGGCATTAGTTTTATTATGCCCTCGTATAATGTGCAAATAAAATTAATAGTTTAATTAAAAACGGTTCCCAATGACTATGTGGCATATATTAATTTGATGTATAGATTGTTACTAATTTTATTTCAGATTGTTAGTTTAAACACGAAACTTCTAATCTCTGGGGATTATACGCAGTGTGTTTAACGCTACGTATTTAAGTAATCCGTCTCCAGTAAGAAAACGAACCTTTAATAGCAAATTTAATTCGGACGTTTTTAATAAACATAGGCGGATTTGTGGCTGTGATATAAAAACCACTTTTTTGTTTCTCTTGGTTGTTATTGGGAGAAGAGGAATCACGCAGAATGTTGATGAGTCTAAAAGATAGTTAATTTTCTTTTAATTATAAGTACTATTGTACAAAAATAAATCTGTATCCAGAAAACATGTATACTTAGTTAGTAACTTTTCACTTATATAATCTATAATAATTGGTACCTATAAGAGTTGCACATTACTACAACACGATCCGTCACTTTTATAATGTGTCGCAATGCGAAAATGTATAGAAACGCTGGTTTATATGGCGCGTAATTGAATGCAATAAAATAATATTCATATTTGAAAAACTGAAATTATTTCTTCGACTTATAAAATATTTAAAATAAAGTGGTATTTGATCTGCCCACGTACAAAATAATTTGAACTAATTTGACAAAAAATAAATGATCCATATAACCGTTAAAAATAATTTGAAATATTTAAATTAATTATCTCCGTTCGAGGTTTACCAAAATACCATCTCAATGTCACTGGCACTGTAATATACTGTTCGTTGTATTTTCTCTGTATTACTGTTGTCCTCCATTTCAGTTGATTTACCGTGCATTTACGTTCGCGAAAAATCCCAAAAGGGAAATTAGTCTGGGAGAATTTCCGTGTTACTATATAAAATAATTTATGCCCCCCCAACATGGGCTATCTTTTACATATTTCATTTAAAAAACACTTAGGGTCTTTAGACAAATCGCCTTTTCATTTGTTTAGTGTGCAAAAGTGGAAAAAATTAAATCTTCTAACGATGTTTTAAATAATCACAGACAAGGTATTTGCATGTCTAATTATATTATCTTCAACTTTATACTTTCAGCAAGGGCTGTACAAAAATGTACTGTCAGCAAAATCGATACGACGAGCTTTTTAGCAACCTAATGTTCCTACAAATAATAATGTGGCCGGGGAAGCTTTGTTAGTTAAATGGGATTACCGAAAATGAAATAATTTGGGGTTGTAAAATAATGATGAGAAAATTATATTTTCCCTACAATTGTATTTAGAGGTATGTAATTATGAACATTTGTGTATGTTTCTACATAATGGCTTACTTATGGTTAAGCAGTGCGGCGCTATGAACGGAAGATATTATTTTACATTATTTCGCATGATAATAATAAGAAATCAAAACTTTTCGCGTCGAAAACCAAAGCAGCGAGGAGATGCAATTCAACAAGGCGTTCGCCAGGGATAAGTTTTGTCACCTTTATTGCTCAATATATATTCCTAGAACATCTTGGATGAAGTACGGTATTGACGAAGTGCAGCTTGACTATCAGTGACCGAGTCATAAATATCATTCATTACGAAGACAACTCTGGGTTACTGATTAGTAAGGATGGGAAAAAAACATCGATGTATCGAAAACATCGATGTTTGTTTTGAAAACATCGATGTTTTTACCATCGATGGTCAGCTGGCGATAGTATCGATAAAACATCGATGTCTACTACCGATGTCGATGTTTAAACTTTGAAATTCAGAAAATACCGCTAGAGGCGCTGGAATCTTAAAAATTTAATTTTTATTTAAATTAGTACACAAAATATAAGCGCCATCTATTGTGTTATAACAATACTAATAGTGTTAGTTCTTATTCTTCTTAGCAGTTAGCAGAATACGAAAAAATAAGAAGAAACTTTTAATTTTTGCAGATAATGCGAACGACCAACGACGCCAACACAGTTTTTCTTTTTGAGTCTTGTTGACACTTTCCCAGTTGTTATTCCTCCAATCCCTGGATTTTTGTAAGTTGTCATTAGCTATTTTTTTATATATTGAAGTTGGCTTTTCCTGAACAAAATTATCGAAAGCTTCAATTAATCGGTAAAAGTAACTAGAATTGAAAATCTAGTTCCGCCTAAACCAAAGGAACAGACTTTATTTCAACTTAAAAAAGTATAAAAATAATTGTGTATGTATATATTTTTATGTTAAATAATATAAAATTAACATTAAGATTACTATATTAGTATTGAAATAAAATCCAATATTTCATTTTAGAAATGTAAAAATAATAAGATCTGTTCCTTTGGTTTAGGCGGAACTAGATTTTCAATTCTAGTTACCTTTACCGATTGATTGAAGCTTTTGATCATTTTGTTCAGGAAAAGTCAACTTCAATATATAAAAAAATATCTAATGACAAATTACAAAAATGAAAATTGCGGTTAGTTCCGCCTAATCGTTTGGAATAGACTGTAGGTACAAATTAGGATTATTATATTAGGTATAATAATATTAATGTGAAATTAATTACTATTAAAAAGGAATATTTCTATTTCAAAATCTAATAAATGCTTTTTGTGTATTACGTGTTACTTTTTTCGTATTTTATCTTTACATTATTAAATAAAACCTATATAATATAAATAAATAGCTTTTTTTAATATTAATAAAACATCGATGTTTCCGATACATCGATGTTTTTCCTTCGATGTTTTTTCAACATCGATAGTAAGGCGCCGATCTTAACATCGATGTTGAACATCGATGTTTTGCCTTCGTTTACAACCCTACTGATTAGTAGCAAAGAAGATCTAGAAACTTAACTTAAACTTGCAAGGAGTGCGATGCACACGGGCCCATGAGCTCGAGAGGCCCACGAGCCAAAGTGCTAATGGGGGCCTTATTTTCATTAATACTTACCATTTTTATTTGTTTATTTTATTTTTTTTGTAATATTAAAGGACAAAGAAGAGGAAAAAAATACCATTCGTAGGATTAAATACATTTATTATATAAATTAATTAATTAATTAATTAATGGATCAGAAAAATTAAATTTGTCTGTTAAATAGACGTTAACTGCATACTTATTGCACTATGATTTAGATCAACATTTTCTACAGCTTGTTCTGATGATTTTGTTTCCACTTCGTCACCCTCTGGCACTTGTTCAGACTCTGTGTCATCTTCTGCTTCCAAATTTAATAATAAGCTAGTAGAAGGAACTGGAGAAGTCGATTCTGCCGTCGATTGTTTAAAAAAAGCTATCTAGTTTAGGCAATTTATTTATTCCCTCTTTCGCTTCTTCTTTTTTCTTTCTTTTCGCCGCCCCGCTCTGATGTTTCGGCATATTTATCATTATAAGTATATACTATATTAGACATGTATTAAACATAACAAAATATCTTTTTAAACTTACCTTATGATAAATTAGCACAAATGAAAATTCTAACGTATTTTTACAGCTACCTGAATATCTAGAGATACATTTAAGTAAAAATAAGAATAAGCACAGCTATAATACTAGAAATGCGGAAAAGTATAATTTAAAGCAAGCTAAAAAGTCATCTACACAAAAATCAATATTTATAAAAGGGTTACGAGCGTATAATAACTTACCAACGGAAATAAAAAATGTCAAAATTTTGAGGGAATTTAAAAGAAAGCTTAAAATGTACTTAACTAAAAATAATTAAAAGTGTTGTTTCTTTTTTATAGGGATAGTTGCATTGTTAGGTTTAAGAGGGTATAATGTTGAATTATGTTAGGATAAGCTGTACATTTTCATGTAATTATGTAATGAAATGCTAAATTGTATGTATATATAGCTATAAGCTAATAAATAAATATTATTATTAAAACAATTGCACTCAAGCATCAGGTAAACTTTAAACTAAATATTAACAATACAAATTATATAAATTGATAATATGTATGTCAATAGGAACCGTTCGCAATCAGGGTAAGAGTTGAAATAAATGAAATCAAGTAAAAGACCGTTGTCTACGGACAATTCAGACTTGTTCAGACTTGTGTCGCGTATTGTATAGTTAAGCCAACATTCAATGTGTCTAATGCATTTCGTTTTTTACATTTAAAAAAAGAATTAATTTGCGACCTCCTATTTCTAAATCTAGGGAAAATACAATTAGATTATGGAACACAGAAATTATAATTATTGGGTACATACATATATATTTCCTGGCAAGTTGTTTCTTTAGGCATTTCACTTTAATTTATTAATTTTGAAAATACATATTGCATTTTAACAAAAAATCATTTTAATTAATTTTGATTATCACAAAAATAAAACAGCTTTTATATGAAAATTTTTTTCGAATAAGGCACAAACAGACAAATTTAAAAAATTAAAATGACATTTAGAACTTAAAATGAGCCAAAAGAACATTAAAATTTTAAATAATACAAGGAGTAAGGAGGGGCCCCTTAATCCCAGTGGCACACCGGCCCAAAAAGGTGTTGCTACGCCACTGAGCAATACAATATTTTGACATTTTTAACCTTAACTATCATCTGTATACCACCAATGCGCATGCGTGTTGCGCTTCTGTAACTAACTTCATTCTTTTCTCAGTAACTGTCACTAAGATAACTTTCATAGCAACGTCCCTAGAGTTGGATATTACAGAATACGAAAAATGTTAAAGTTACTATTAAAATCACTATAAAAGTTATCTTGCAGTAACGATACTACACGGTAACTATTATGGTAACTTTTTACAGAATTGACCTGATTATATACACATTAGCTATGTCACTTTACATAACCTAAAAAATGCTGTCGCACAAATTTTAATATACTTCGTCAATCGCGGAACGAATTAAACGTTAAAACAGTCTATTAAATTTATCCACAATTCACAGTGTACAGTGTATTAATTTTGAAGTTATATAATCAGCTTAGTGTCACAATTTCCAAAAATTGAGAAACACCCGTGTACGTATTGCAATACTGGTTCTGTATATTTAAGTTTATTAAGTAAGATTGTTTTAATTCATGAACAATGTTTAAATATTTTTTACTATTATTTAAATATTTATTCTGCGCAGTATTAAACAGACTCTACTTGAAATTGTCCCTTAAAAAATTGGAATAATTTGATTTTAAAAGCAGCAATTTTGCTTGGCCATCAAAACAGTCAATTTTATCTCTGTAGTAGATTAAAAACATTTTTTTCAAAGCCTGAAAAATGCCCTAATTTATATTTGGAACGTTTTCAACTATAAAATTTAATCAGTTTAATTAATGTTACATTTGAGAGTGATTTTCTCAGCTTTTGGAACCAATGTGGGTTTGGTTTCTTTCAGGCTAAAAGTTCTCCATTTATAACTTTTAAAGCTCAACATTACATAAAGCTTTACTGAGATTAGTTGAGGTTTGAAGCTCCAGTCCTCGTTGACCACCAAAATAATTACATTTTCTACAGAAAAGGCCTTTTTATGAAGTCGACACAACGTGATTATGAAGAATAAGTTTTCAAATTTTAATATTTACTATGTAATGTTATATAATGTAATATGAATAGAGTTTTCAGATTATTTGATCTCATGCTTGCCATCTGTTACAGACTAATACCTTCTTATTATAGTTACATAAGTTGTACGTCGTTATAAAAATATATTCGGTTCCTTTATCATCTGAACAACGTCTTTTAAGTATCAATACGAGGGCTACCTTTTAAGTTTTTACAAAAACTAAGAAAGAAAAAATTTGCTTTGGAACTATTTGTTTTATTGCCTTTCAAAATATTCGCCTTTAAGAATTATACACTTTTGAATGCGTTCAAACCAATTCTCAAAACATTTTTTCCATGAAGTTGGTATCTCAAAAACATGGTTTTCAAAAAAAAAGTCGTTAGAGGATAAATCAGGTGAATACGGACAATGAGACATTAATTAGATGTTTTTCTCTTTCAAATAATCAATTGTTTGACATTCTGTGTGGGATCTTGCATTGTCATGATAAAGAATGATGCGACGTTTTTGGTTGTTTTTCCTGATTTTGTCGAAGACTTCTGGCAGACAAATTGTTGTGTACCATTCAGCATTAACTGTTTTCCGATCCTCCAAAGGAATGGTTGCGACATGTCCAGTTCAACCGAAGAAACAAGCGATCATTTTCTTGGAAATGCTTCGTTACGAACCACTTTTGTGGGTTTTGATTCATCTTGGAAGACCCAAACAATGGATTGTTGCTTAGTTTCTGGTTCATATGAATAGATCAAAGTTTCGTCACCTGTTTAAATTTTAACTTACGATGTTGTATACGGATTTTGCAGTGCCTAGGTTGATTTTTTTTAGCATTCCCTTACACCAATCAACACGAGCCTTTTTTTGAGCTTCAGTCAAATTATGTGGAATCCATCGGGAACAAATCTTTTTCACAGCTAAATTTTCATGCAAAATCGAATGTATTGCAATCTGCGAAATGCCAAAGGATGCCTCTATCTTACGGTAAGTCACATGCCGATCTTCTTCAATCATTTTGCGCACAACATCGATATTTTTTAAATCACAACCGATTTTGGTCAACAAAATTTAGCAAACCAATTGTAAGCCAGTCTTTTCTGATTCATTACCATGGTGGTTTTCTGATGGTGCATCACTCCCAAAAATTGAACGAAACGAATCTACGCATTGTTGTTGAGTTAGGCCTTTACTAAAATCATAAAAAAACATCCAACGAAAACCTTCACGATTAATATCCATTTTTTTCACAAACTTGTTTTTTTAAACGCTCACTATCAACAAACTACTCGGTCAAGTTATAAGCTGCCACTGATTTCACAATAAAAAATGTCAAATTTTACGAATATATTAATGACACATTTCAATATTGCCATCTAGTGGTCGTTTGTAAAAACATAAAACCCTCGTATTACACAGAATACTCCTACTAAATATTAATTAAAAACAGTAGCAGCTGGTGAGTAAAATATTGGGGGGGGGGACTTTTTGCTCCATATACTGCAGTGGTGTCCAGCCTACGGCCCGCAAGCTCAATCCGGTCCAACAAGTTTCAAAGGTCTCGCACGAAATTTTTGTGTCTTGTTTTTTGGAATCACTA
The DNA here is from genome assembly GCA_963971575.1 of Liopterus haemorrhoidalis. Classification (NCBI taxonomy): domain Eukaryota; kingdom Metazoa; phylum Arthropoda; class Insecta; order Coleoptera; family Dytiscidae; genus Liopterus; species Liopterus haemorrhoidalis. The sequence continues at coordinate 35,532,303 of OZ020615.1, forward strand.
CCTCCACCCCGTCATCAAAAAATTTTCGGAATTTTTCTACTCCCCCTGTCCATAATTGATTTGATTTTCAGAATTTCTTAATCACGTTCTCAAATGATTTTAAGAATTTCTACCACCCTGGCCCCCAGTCCAACTCAATCTGGTCCGTGATATATTTAGAATTGACATACACGATGTATCAAGGTAGAGGGAACACGATTTTTTTCGAAAACGCGATATTTAAGTTGGGAAAAAGATTTACCAGTTTTTTTTAAATTTATTTCTTTGGTCTTACCAGGTCTTATTAGTTAGATGTCAGTTGGAATTTTGCTCTGTTAGTTGGTCTTCACAGTATCTTGTATACATTAATCGAAATGAAAATGTACAAAAAAGGTTTTTAAAATATATCAATTTCATATTCACTAATAAGATTCCTGTCATTAGAAAATAGAAGAGTTATTTTAAATATCAGTTTTTCTTACAAGATTTTCAATAACTTAATTGATAGCCAGTATCTTTTAAGTAAATTTAATATTCTTGTTCACTCTTACAATATTAGAAATACTGAATTTTTAATATTATCTAATAATAGAACTAATTCTGCATATATTGCCCCGATTAATCGTATATCATTAAATTTGAATAAATTTATTAAGATGAATAATTTTCCCGATATATACTCATGTAACTTTAAGTGGATAAGTATAGATCATTTGTATGAAAGTATATATATTTTTTTATTGTGATACTGTTTTAATTATTTCGTAAATTAGTTTCTAGTGCCACACTATTGGGTTTTTACCTGTTGTGTGGCCAAAATTGTTATAAATAAATAAATAAATAAATAAATCTTTCTCCATTCTTTTTAGGGTTTTGTAGGTATGACCAAAAAACCCTTATACCGTCATTTTGTCGTCTGTCTGTCTGTCTGTCTGTCTATCTGTCTGTCTGTTCGGTAAAAATTGTAGCCAAACGGCTAAACCTAGAAAGTTGAAATTTGTCATACTTATACAACTCTTTGACCCGCACATAGGAAAAATACTAAAACATCTTAAAAACATATCCCCCTAAAAATATAAACAAAAATGTGCTCATCGAAAACAATTTTTTTTTTTTAATTCTGAGAAAGGTATCAAATGAAAGCCTTTAGTACGTGGATTAACGATGAAATTTTTATTTTTGCAAAATAAATTATTTTGATACGATTTTTGCCAAAATTGTGCAAAATAAAATTTGTCCCACACCCTGAAGCCCAGATGGTTTAAACTAAAAATCTAAAAAAATTCTAAGTAATATATATTGGTGTGAACCGAAATAGCACAACAGGAATTTTTAATCAGATTATGTTTTCGGAAAAACACGCATTTTTTGTGGTTTTTGGTTCACAAAGTACAAAAGTTATACCAATGTATGGCACCCACATGCAAGGCGTGGTTAGAGCACTGGTGTCGTAAGCTATAATTCGCTGGAAACGAAGGGTTTCGAGTACGGAGTGAATCTTATTTTTTCTGTTTTTTTTTTTGCATTTTTATTATGTTGAAATTATTTTGTCAAAATTCTAGTTATATTTTGACAAATGTTGCACATAATTTTTAAGAGCGTAAATTTAATAACCAGTCTTATTATATGATTAACAGACGATAAATTATTTTAAAAATATCGTTCATTTTGCCGTCATTACTACAAAGTAAAATTTGTCCTACACACTCAGCATGTCGCCTTCACTTATTATATACCTGCGAAACCCTGAAATGTGTGAATATTCACACTTCACATCAATTTTTTAAGATAAGTTTTAATTTTTTTCATTATTCTTCACACGCAGAAAATTTATGCTAATAAATAAATAAAATATTTTTGTGTATATGAATACTACTTAGAAACTAAATAACGCTTTCATCGATTAAAAAGAAAAAATACACTAACATATACGTGGCATCGTTTATGGTAAAATAGACTTGTTTTTTAACTCTCAGGATACCGGAATTAAAACAATTATAATCAAGCGAAAATGTTCAAATTATATAGAAAACTGCTAAAAGCATGAATGCTAAGAACTGTGCACCTAATTATCATAGCAGCAGTTGTTGCGCAAGGAAAGTAGAACAACAAAGGGAGAGATGAAGAGAGGAACAGACACCGGGCACATCAGCTAATAAAAATATATAGACGGCAAAAACTTGAAGCCTTCAGGCGAAAAAAATTATAAATCCGGTATTCATTTCGTACATTATCATTGTTTGTTATGCTTACTATTACCGAGTTAGAAAATGCCACTGGCTAATTTTCAAATTTTTTTGTCAAGTTAAGAATTCTTGTTAGAATGTTAAATAAAAATAAATACGTAAGAAATTAATGATATTCTGTCGTTCATTAGTGTCACATTTCTTTGCAGGTGATTTCTTTTTCTGACGTTCAGGTCCGCCTCTCAATTAAACGCAAGTGCCACTGACTTTTACCGTCTCAAAAATATAACTTGAATGTGACCTAATATCCCAACTGTCACAATTTCCCGTTGGCTATAACTCGGGAAGAAGAAAACTAAAAATTGATAGATAAATAATAAAAATCTTATCGCGCTCTCCGAAATTCAATATTTAAGTAGAAAGTTTGAGACAGTGAGAGGAAGTTTCCCGTCTTTAATATCAGTCTACGGTAGATTATTTCCGATTCCTGGATTATTATCAGCGAAGCGAACGGTGAGGCGACAAAGCCCAGTCGATAGCCAATAATTGAATTTATTGCCGGTTCAAATATCGTTCAACGTTTAACTACAAACATCGGAACAATTTATCACATATCAAACTTTTTAAATTGTTATTAATATATAGACAAGAAACTGATCATCCAGTTCGTTTGATTTACAGTGAAAGATATACACCAATACCTTATTTTACGAAAGAAATACTTTCCTGAAAAGTTGTCTCCAAGTTATTACCGACCGCCAACATATATAAGGGAGGTACTGTGATCATACCGATTTTGACATTTCGAAATTTCGATGGATCTCCACGAATTGAGGTCCCTACTTAACGTTTTGACTATTTTTAACATGATGTCTGTCGGTCTGTCTGTCCGTCCGTCTGTCTGTCTGTCTGTCTGTCTGTCTGTCCGTCCGTCTGTCTGTCTGTCTGTCTGTCTGTCTGTCCGTCTGTCCGTCTGTGTACACGTGCAGAGGAAATTCGGCTAAAATTATTTTTATGAAACTGCATATTTAAGCTTTTGACATCAATGACACGAGTTGATTAACTTTTGGTAAAAATCGGTTGACTAGAAATGGGAGTTTACTCGTGTCGATTTTAAGATTTTTGCGAATATTTAGCAACAGAAAAATATTTCGAAAAAATGTATTGAACAAAAGTTGCTATAAATGCAATAACTAATAACTTTTATTTGAGAAGTTTTTTGATAAAACGAAAAATTTCGAAAAATTTTTGTAAAATTTTTTAAGTTTTTATATCTATATTTTTTCATACTTTTATGTAACGTTTCCATGGTCATGATAAATAATATCACAGAAAATATAAGGCCAAGTTTTTCTACTCTGCTGCTAGAATGTATTTTATACAATTACTTTATGATAGCGGTCGGTCCTGTGGTGGCCACAGCTGATTTTTTTTTTTTTTTTTTCTTGTAAAAATACATACATACGAGGGCTACCTTTTAAGTTTTTACAAAAACTAAGAAAGAAAACATTTTTTTTTTTTTGGAACAAACTGTTTTATTGCTTTTCAAAATATTCGCCTTTAAGATTTATACACTTTTGCATGCGTTCAAACTAATTCTCGACACCTTTTTTCCACTCTGAAGTTGGTATCTCAAAAACATAGTTTTCGAAGTCTTCAACAGTTCTTGAAGTGATGAAAATCGCTGTCCATGCATTTTTTGTTTGACATAAGGGAACAAAAAAAAAAGTCGTTAGTGGATAAATCAGGTGAATACGGGCAGTGAGACATTAATTCGATGTTTTTCTCCTTCAAATAATCATTTGTTTGACGTGCTGTGTGGAGCTTGTATTGTCATGATGAAGAATGATGCGACATTTTTGTCCAAGTTTCGTCACCTGTAACGATGTTGTATACGGATTTTGCAGTGCCTAGGTTGAATGTTTTTAACATTCCCTTACACCAATCAACACGAGCCTTTTTTTGAACTTAGGTCAAATTATGTGGAATCCATCGAGAACCATCCATTTTTCACAGTAAAATTTTCATGCAAAATCAAATGCAATCACAACCGATTTTGGTCGACCTTCACGAGATTCATCACTGACGGACGCACGACCACGACGAAATTCTGCAAACCAATTGTACTCTTTTTTGATGGTGCTTCATTACCAAAAGTTGAACGAAGCGAATCTACGCATTTTTGTTGAGTCAGGCCTTTACTAAAATCGTAAAAAATCACCCAACGAAAATCTTCACGAGTAATATCCATTTTTACACAAATTTGTTTTTTTAACGCTCACTGTCAACAACCTATTCGGTCAATTTATAAGCTGCCACTGATTTCACAATGACAAATGTAAAATTTTACGAATATAGTAATGACACGTTTAAATATTGCCATCTAGTGGTCGTTTGTAAAAACATAAAAGGTAACCCTCGTATTACAGCCAAACTGAAACTTAAATGAAATATACGTGACTATTTACAAAATCTAATAATGGTAGCTAAGGTTGTAAAATAAATGGAATTGTAAAAATACTATGAAATATGTGATACCCGACGGAAATTTGTAATACAATATAATCTAGAAATTTCCATTTGATGGGTCATAAACCATTTGCCGCCACAATAGCGTCAACATTATGTAAATTTAAAATATAATGTATCCAATAATAAGAATTGAATTCTAAAGGCGCATCCCCACTATACCGCAGTTTGCCACTTGGCAAGGCCAGCTGGCAAAGCTAGTGGCTGTATAAACGTCCACATCTGTGTTGGCATTTAGTTTAGTCGCACAATGTTCACCGAGGAAGATTTACTAATTGCTTCAGCTGCTGTTATCATACTTGACAGTGAAGAAAAAATACGCAAACGGCGCAAACGACTATTTTGGGTACGTCCAAGTCTTCAAAGTAGATCACGCACCGGACTTATTACTTTCTCTTTGTTTTTAATTTCGCGTGAAAAATGACACACCAAGTTTTTGATTTTTCTATCAATTTCTTCTTTTTGTACTCCAAAACTAACCACAATTTCCAATAGAGCGTCACATCTCTTATTCCTGTCTTTATAGTCCTTTAAACGACAGTCCCACAAAACAGGACGATCCCGGTATAAATTGATCAAATTAAACACTTTTTCGTTTGTCCACTCCATCTATAAACAACGTTGCTCATATGCGTCTGAATCACAACCTGAATTTAAGCCTAAAGCCGCGTGATGCTAGTTGGCACGTCCCCACTCACCGTTCTTATCGGCTCTCTTTGAAGGAGACCGACACTCGAGCGATTCTCGTTGGCATGCCGCTGGCACGATGGCATGTGCCAACGGTCACGTCTACATTACTGCTGGCATTGCCAACTGGCAAACTGCGGCATAGTGTGGACGCCGCTTAAAACTGTAGACCACTCTGTAATTGTAAACAACTCTTGTAGTTTCTTTGTTTATAAAACTTATACCAAACCAAAAGTCAAAGACTTATCAAAAATACCGCAACATAAAACACACATGTTCTGTCTTTGTTTATTGTACTCCCGTTGACATACGTAATCTTTTCGTCCACAGTCGAAAGCATTACATGGCTGCCATAAGTTTTGACTCTGTCTATTTTCTGTAAAAGTTAGCTAAAATAGGGAATATAATTGGTTATAAAAATGAAGGCAACTACAAATGATATCGTTTACTTTTATTACGAATTTTTATTCAAATATTGTTTTTTTTTTTCTGTACTGTTGGTTTACATGAATACCTGATTGGATGTTCCATTTAATAATTTACTGTATTTTTATTTGCAGAATCCAGTACCGGCTTGTGTTTAGTTTGCTCAGCAGAAATAAAATTGGTAAGCTATACTATTTTATCGTTTTTACTATAGCAACCTGTTCTTAACCAAATTTATTATCCAATATTAATTGTACAGGTGTGCACAATACATTGTAAGTTTTCTTATTTTTAGAGTTGCTGGCGTTTACTTTAAGCTAATAACCTCTGTGAAATTTGATTAGGAAATGAAACTATTTTATTTAAATAGAGTTATTTTATCAACCTACATATTAAAGGGTTCAGTTATTCGGCCGGTCAAAATAAAGTTTATTAACAGATTAAATTTTACGAACGACAGGGAAAATAATGCATGAGAGATTATTCCAATAACGACAAAATATGTAGTTGATCGACAGAATATGCAGGTGAACGACAAATCCTACGCCCTCTATGAATCCGTGCAGTGGTGCACCCAGGAATTTTTCTTGGGGGGGGGGCTGGAAGACAAAATTATTTAAATTATGAATAAGGTTCACACTTCTAAATTTCAAGTGATGATCTAAAAAAAAAGGTCCTCGCTTCGTAAATACAAAGTGATGACCTAAAACAAAAAAGGTCCAGACTTCTAAAATACAAATGACGACCTAAAAAGAAAGGTCCTCGCTTCGGAAATACAAAGTGATGACCTAAAAAAAAGGTCCTCACTTCTAAAATACAAATGACGACCCTAAAAAAAAAGATCATCTCTATTTTCTAGTGTGTTTGTGTGTTTTTATTTTTATTTCCTTCCTTCTTAGGGCTGGGGAGGGGCTCCCCTGGGTGCGTCACTGAATCCGTGTATAAATTAACGTCATATGGAAAAAAATATATGTTACCTGTCATATTGAAGAATTCAAAGAAATATAATTTAGCATTCGAGCTGGCACGCATATAGAAATCTGGTATGGTGGGGGTCCATTTCGAAAAAATATCCGTAAAATAACACAGGAGGGGAGGGGACATTTACATTAATGTAATTTTGCTGAACTGATTTTGACATTAAAAGAATAAAGTGATTTTGTTGTTCAATTGCTTAGTTATGTTTTTATTAAATAAGTATAGTATATTTATTTGATTTAAGCGGAACTAAATTTTGAAAATAACCGTTAACGTTTAGATGAAGCTTTGCATTATTTTGCTATTAACAGCCCACTTCAAGTGAGCTCGTGACAACTTACAAAAATAAAAATTCAATTTAGTTCCATTTATACGTTTGGAATGGCCTATATACGATTTCTTTGGTCCTGGAGGAGTCCGAACCCAATGACCCCCCCTTGTGTGCGCACTTTTTGCGGACCACTACAATTTTGCTAAGGACCACCGGTTGAGAAACACTGGTCTAGATTTTGCAACAGAATAATTATTTTTTTATACCTATAAGTAAAAAGTCTTGCTGATTCCAAAAATTGAAATCGACAATAATTGAAAAATGACACATGTTGTTATTTGTAAAAATATGAAGCACCTTCTTACCAAGTAACATTTGTCTTTTTTTTTTTAATTCAATAATAAATATATATATATATATGTATATAGCCACGTTGCATTTCTTTTTCCTCATCTTGGAAAAGGTAAAACCGACGTGAGATCTTAGTTGACATTAATATGATACTTGACAGTACTATCTACAAGTATTTCATGAGCAGCACGCCACCTGCTCCCTGCGAAAAAGGACGCTTAGGCCCCCCCCAAAATTTTTGTCTCACTCTAGATTACAAAATTATTAGCGCATCTAGGCTCCAAAACTTTTGGCGTCCCTTAGGTTGATTTTAGTTTAAATCTAAAAATTTTCAGTAGTGTTTTAGAGCAGCGATTACCAAATAAGGTGAAACATGTTAGTTCTTTCCAAACTGACAGCAAAACCTGTTGTGCGGATTGTGCGGATATTTTTGCGGATGCGGATTTATTATTTACAAAAGCTGTGGATGCGGATCATGGATATGCGGATGCGGGTCGGATACAGAAAAGCATATCCGCGCAGGGCTCTCCATTAGACTGTCAGTACTTTCCAAATGGTTTGTCGCGATACCTTGGTATGTCAAGATTGAGTAATAAGGGTGACGCGTAATTTATAATTTAAATATATCTAAATAAAGTGAAAAATGAAAATTTCAGTTGATTAATTATGCAGCTTATACCGGTGTTGTATGTGATAATAGGAACTGGCATTTACATATAAAAATAATTTTAAATGAATAATTAAAAAAAATTGTAGAATTCCGTATTTTATTTACTATTCATCATTTTTAAACAATTTATCTTTCTCGTGGGGATGTCATTTGTTTTTTAAGTAATGTTAAGTGTGTCGCGATGACAAAAAGGTTGAAATGTACTGGTCTAATCATTAACATCTTTCATTTAAGACTTTATATTACATTTATTGTTATTACTTTTCGTTAATACAAAAAATTTTATATTTTATTTCGGAAAACTTTATATTGCTCCGAATTTTTAAACCAGTTGCTATGGGAAATAAGGTTGGGGCTAATTTTTTTCATATTTCAGATAAAAAAACGTATAGTATTTCCAAAATGAAATGGCCCCTTTCTGATTCCAATAATGACTGATAGTATAACCCTTATAACTGCTGAGTTTATGGTTCTGTTTAAAATAGTTGTCAGGACCATAATAATTATTTAAAATAAACGTGTTTTCTTATATGCTATTTAGAATGAACTGTATATACTCATTCCGCCTTCTTCAAACTTTTTTATTAAAAGATGCACAGTCGTTATATTTTTCGAACAAGTCATATATTTTATTTATTATTGTTTTCGACATACAACTATCTATTTTCTTGAAAACTTGTAAATCGGGTCGTTTTCCCTGCTGATTTTTGCCACGAACAATGATACGTTGATTTGTTCTGTATGGAACACTAGTTAATTCCGCAGTTCTAAGTATAGGTTTGTCTTTACCTTCCGAAACTAACTTCTTATAAAGGTTCAGTATCAGAACTTTGAAATTTTCTGACAAATGACATTTTTCTTTAGTAGCCACGTACACATTTGCGCATTCCACGTCAACGTCCACATTTTCGCGCTCCAAATCACCTTACACAGATTCACTATTTTCACTACAGAAATTAGGAATTTCTTTAAAAACAAATGGTCGCCAAAGAGCAATATTGTTAATGTATGCACGCTATGAACGTTGAAAATTAACTAACAAACAAGTATAACAACCCCTAAAATTTAGAAACAATAGGATTATAAATTTGGAAAATATCCTTAATGGTTTTTAAGAAACTTCAATTGAACTAGTGTTACATCTATTCGATTTAAATTAAAAATTCTCTTAATATCTCTTATATTCTTTTTACTGCAATAAGTCTTGGGATTACTGCCATAAACCCATCAGGGCATTGTTAAGCTTCTTAACAAGCGTGGCCATTTCATTTTGGAAATACTTTAGCAAAAAAAAATCTATTTCGGAATATAATAATGTTCATTAACACGTTGAGTGTCATGCGAGACCATGTTTGTGTCGCATTTTTTTAGGACAACAATTTCTCTGGTCTCACGTCAACCAGCTTTATATTCAGCCATGTGATGTTTGTCTAGTCTCATACAGTGATATACATACGGGCGGAAAGTATACGGCCAGCTAGACATATTTACGTCCCCGGCCTGAAATGAGACCACAGCGTCATCATGTGGCTACATGAACTATTATATTGAAATAAAACAGATATTTTTTTGTATTTATTTAAAAAACAAAAGACTTTTTCTGTTTATAATTTCTTTATACCTGACATGAGCGTTTACTAACGCAGTACCAGTCAATAAATCTATTACTAGAATATGTAAGTTCATACAAGTTCGTGGCGATACATTGGATTCACTGCGGCTAATTAGTACTTGTAATATTGTACCAGGTCACGTAAAATCAACGTGTCACCAAAAAAAAAAAGCAAAAAAACGCGATTTTAACTTTGATTAAAAAAATCTGACATCAGTTCCTGAATCAGTAAGGTAAAATCTATATTTTAAATGCGGAGCCTTGCAATGTTCCCAGACGGAGACATTGACCAGGTTCCTGCTCTGAGGAGCACGTTCGCGACGATCGTAAGGCAGGGCTCACGATCTGGATGAAACACGCGAAAGGACTTTATTGGGCGCAATCGCACGTAATGGTAGAATGATGGAGGTGGGATTGGATATATACAGGTTCATGGACTAGTGGTTGAAACGTCACGTAGCAAAGGGCCCTTTGAGATCCTGCTGGTTTCGTAATACACCCGGTCTGGAATGGAGAATTTGGACACACAGCCACGATCAATTTCACAAGTCCACACCATATATTTGCGAATTATACTAACAGTCACGAATGTGTATCATGCGTAAAATGCATTCACGAAAACAAAGCAGAGAGAACGAAATGATGTAGAACAAGACTAATTCTATCTCTGCTTAAAGACGCACGATACTAAGAGCTCAGATAGTGCGGAGACCGAAATGAGCGACTAAAATACACTAATGGCGGGTTGCTAAAGTAAGAGTTATCTCTAACTCGAGTTAAAATCATTTGTTTTTATATGTTACAACATACAAAAACAAATGATTTTAACTCGAGTTAGAGATAACTCTAACGTTAGCAACCCGCCATAAGACAAGAGACGAATGTCTATAATATACATTCGTGATCTACAAGAAGGTAGGTAACCTGAACGGCAGTCGAGCGTACAAGAAGAACTGAGTACAAAAACTAACACGACACAGATGGTTTGAATGTTATTCGGTAATTTAACTAAAAATAATGTTGGACTGAGAACCCTCCTCCCACATAAATCATAATTATTTGCGCGATTGGCGCAAACCATATATTTAAAAAAAAATAAATTCGTCACTCAACGAATTAATCTACGCATTAAGAGTTTTCGTATGATGCCCCTACTCAAAAGTTTTAAAAGATACTTTTTTTTCGAAACATACTATGTATATTTTATTGGAACAATGTATTTATGTTGAAGTCTCAGTACTTGTCCTATACATGGGTCAAAAATATATCAAATTCAAACGAATACTAATGGGAACACCTAAACATCTAGTGTATTTATTAAGCACTATGCCAAAACAACACTGCTTCTGTTAAATTGGATGGTATAACATCAAAGTCGTTTATCACTAATGCAGGAATCAGAGTTGCATTCTATCACTTATGCTATTTAACATCTATACAGACCATATAATGAGAAGCGCTCTGGAAGATTGGAATGCTGGAGTTTCAGTTGATAGTAGTTGAATATCCAATAGATGATACTGCGTTATTTGTATCTAGTGACACTGGAATAGGTGAATTATTTGTAAACTTAGGGTAGAGGATATCTGTAACAGTATGGAATGGCAAATAAAACGGTACAAACAAAATCATGATTAGAGACTGCCAAAATAACAACAGACCGGAATAAAGCAAATTGAAGCATGCGAAGTTGTAGACCCGTAACATCTACTTAAAATATTTTATCTTAAATCAGAGTAGCTCAATATCTGAAATTAGACTGCGCATATATTTTTTTTTTTTTCATATATATTTTTCCTTATTGCTATAACTTGCTTAAAACTATACAACATACTTAGTTAAGTATCGAAAACAAAATAATGAGTATTTTCAAAAAAAATTTTGGTACCATTCGCCTCATGCCCTAAACATTAGTGAAAATTTCTTCGCATGAACCATGTGATATACCAACTTCTTCAGCAACCTCTCTAATTATAATTCGACGGTTACCAAAAATTTATGGCCCTTCAAATTTTTTTACAAATTAAAGCCCTTCTAAAGTATCCAGTGATTGAAAATACACTATGATAATTTTTTGAGACATTTCACTCAAGGGCCGGCCATGCTAGTGTGGATATTAAGTTCATTTCCTAATTGAAATCAGTAAGATAAGTAGGTGTGTTTCCTAAAGGACGTAAAATTGAATAAATTGTTAAACGTTCATATAAATTTAATTTGTAAGCGTGAGAATGTCAACTGAAATTTTGTTTATAAATTAAATTTGTATGGAATGAGAAAAAAATAATCACATTTTTCTTATCAGTAATTTTTTATTAGTTATCAAAATTGATCGTGTCATTACACGAATTCCTTTTCAACTAGGGCAAATTTGATTGAAACGAACATCCTCTTAACAAGAACATAGCTGCGTATCTATAAGACTAACATTAGTCTTATAAATATGTAGCTCATACGTTAGCACATATGGCCAACATAATACATACGTTATTTAGTACAAATTTATTCCGTAGAATAGTGTTTTATCTTGAATTTAGTGGGCTATTTGTGACGTCTCGGTCACTTTGAACAGCCTGTATAATACTGATTAACATGCACTGTTTGGTAAAAATATGGTATTTTCATTTTTCAGTGTTTTTTCAAAACTATCTAGCTGTATCTAGAAACAAACATTTTTGGCATGTGTCTGTATTTAGATATTTTTTATAATTGTGTATCTGTACCTGCATCTAGATATAATTTTTCTTAGGTATCTGTATCTGTGTATAGATATATTTTTTAATGAATCTATTACAACACTGTCCTATATTGTGAGCTAAGAAACATGAACATTAATTGTGTTGGCGAAGATTGCTTAAGTGTGGAACAGAATGCAACGAGTCTACGGCGCGTTGACGGCGTTTGGACGGCGCTATCTGTCAGAGGAAAGTTAAAATCAAGCTGTCGTACGCAAGTGCACAGAATGCGCAACGTCCTACGGTGTTCCAACGCCGTTGATACTGAATGTTCGTCAACTTCCAACATTTGACGCCGTTGAACGTTGACGTAGAACACCTAACCTCAGTTTTTACTGAATGGTAAAGTGTTTGTATGTATAAATAACTTGCATACAACATAAATAACATCACACACAAGTATTCATCATCCATTATAATTTTAATAAAAGAAAGCGCACGTATTAACACAGATATAGGTTGTCACATGACACTTTGACGGCGTTAAAAATGATTGCATTGTGTGCAGGCGAAAATTCAACGCCGTTCTCAACGGCGCTAACGTAACGCCGTCGCAAATGACGGCGCGCTGACGACGTAGCGCGCTGTGCATTCTGTTCCAGGCTTTAGGATTTTGTGGACAACTCAACGCACGAATCTGTACTAAGGAAACTGTATATTAACCCTTTTGTTCTCCTCGACCAAACTAAACACTTGTACTCCTTCGGGTCATAGTGACGCGATACTCTGAAATACGATACCATACCAAACTTTTGTTCATTAAAAACTTTATTTTTGTAAAACAATTATTTTAAATATACAGACTGTTTTTTTAGAAACTGTTTAAGCATTGTTAACTTCTTTGTTATAAGAGATACGCAGGAGATTAACTAAGGAAAGATGAAGTATTGTACTCTACAAATAAACATATTTTATTGGAAAAACAATTGAGCTTCCAATAAACGAGTTATTAAAAAAAACATTATTTTAAATGGAATATCCAATTTTTGTTTAATTTTTCGTAAAGAAAATATATGTTTCTTTAACAAAACAGACGAGCATTATGGGTCGAAACCAGTGGTTTTTAACCGGTATTCCGCCGAACACTAGTCTTCTGTGAACATAGAGAAAGTGTTCCGCCAAAATTAGTGAAAAAGTCTGTGAAAAATTAAAACGGTTATTAAGACGAAAAAAAAAAACGAAAACGAAAAAGTAATTATTTTAGTTTTTTCGTCTTTTGTAGTCTTTACTTGTATTTTTTACTTATGTACTTACGTTAGCTTTTATCGATTTCTATAACGGACCGTACTCACAAAATGAAATTTTCCAAAATAACAGTTGAATTTTGGATTTCTGTTCAAACGAAGTTTAAAATTATTTCTGAGAAAGCGATTAAAATTTTATTACAATTTTCAACATCGTACTAACGCGAGTTTCGTTTTTCAACATTAATGAATATTAAGACAAAGAAACGTGAAAGCCTGATAAATATAGAAGAGAAAATAAGAGTAGCTATTTCACACATAAGACCAAATATTGAAAACATTTGTAAATGTCATTAAATCCCATTGTATAAGCCCAAATATCCCATTAAAAAGAATGCGATAATTTTCTTTTTTTTAAATTTCATTTACTGATTGTTGATTGCTATCGAGTGATATGTAAACTGTTTTGTATGCGATTTTTAATATATTATGCAATATAAAAATATATATACTGTTTTATTTTACTGTGTTTTTGTAAAACTGTAAGTGTTCCGGGATTCTGAAAAGGTGGAGAACCACTGGTATAAACCAATATTAAAAAATCAGATGTGGCCACCACAGGACCGACCGCCATCACAAAGTACTTGTTTAATTTATGCTGCGTTATCAAAAAATGTCTCAAATAAAAGTTGTTAGTTATTACTTTTATAGCAACTTGTTAAATAAATTTTTTCGAAATATTTTTCTGTGAAATATTTGAAAAAATCTTAAAATCGACACGAGTAAACTCCCATTTCTAGTTAACCGATTTTTACCAAAAGTTGACCAACTTGTGCCACTGATGTCAAAAGCTTAAATATGAAGTTTCATAAAAATCCTTTTAGCCGAATTTGCTCTGCACTTTGCTTGTGTACACAGACCGACAGACAGACAGATATCATGCTAAAAATAGTCAAAACGTTATGTAGGGACCTCAATTCGCGGAGATCAATCGAAATCTCGAAATGTCAAAATCGGTATGATTACAATACCTCCCTTATATATGCTGGCGGTCGGTAAAAATTTATTATTGACTATGCTAGCCCTGATTAAACAAATGTATCCCAGTAAAACAAATATAATATCCATGTTTCACAGACAGCTATTTTAGGAAGATGAATTCATTGTTAAAATCAAGTCTTCATAACTTTTATATTATTTTTTATTTATTTAAAATAAGTTGTTAAGACTAGATTTTAAACATTTATTTTATTTTATTAAAATTCCTCCCTGTCAGCATATTATAATTTCGAACAGGCGCGCACCCTTTATTTATTTTTTTTCAGGGGGGGCTTGCAAGACAAAATTGTTTTAAACGTGTTGGGATAGACCGAGACGTACATTTTTATCGGGAAATTGCTGATCCGATCGACTCATTCTAACACGGCCCGCGCATATCTCTAAACGCAACAAGTGCTGACCGAAAAGCAAAAAAGGACTTTACCTTCAAAATTCAAGTGATGATAAAAAAAGATGTTCGCTTCCAAAAGACAAGTGATGACTAAAAAAATTAGATCTAAAAGTCAAGTAAAGGAATGAAAACTTAAAGGTGTTCTTTAAAATCACTAAAAAACATGTGTTTTTGAGTACTTGAGGGGGGTTCAAGTCCCCCCCTCCGGGTGCGGGCCTGATTTCGGGTTATATTGACCCGAAGATGATTTGTGTAACATTTACTCTTAAAAATTAAAAAGAATACAAATTATGTCATCATAACAAGAAAGAGACAAAGTCATTAAATATTAAGAAATAAAATAGTATATTATTATACGAGTTTTATAAGATGATGTATTGTCACACGAGTTGTTTGGAGTACGACGAGCGAAGCGAAGAGTGCTCCAAAGTAACAAGTGTGGCAACACATCGTATAAAACTAGCATAATATACTATATTTTATACTTTGCATCACTTATGTTATAGAAATTTTAAAATTTCATTTATAATAAATATCAGAATACAATCTAGTGATTATTGTGAAATGCGGTCGCCATAGCAACAACGTATAATAAAACAATTTCTGTAATAACACAACACAACAGTAATTTCATAGATTCAAAACAACAAACCTTCTTTTTGAATTTTCTTAGTAATAATATTATAAAATAATTATATGACATGTAAATACTTACAGATTATATTAAATAAACATTTTAAAATATTTGAGGTTACAGTCTGTTTCAAACGGTTAGGCGGAACTAAATGGGTATTTCATTCCTTTAGGTTGTCACGAAAAGAGACCTTGCTTGGGTTATTTCATTTTTCACGTTGGAATGTCAAAATTTAAAATTCCAACAATGAAACCATGGAAACGAATGACATATGTCAAACTTAAATTAATTTTCTTACATATTTTAATGACAAAAAAATAAATAAATGGGATATTTGTATTAAGAATGACACAAAAAATCAAAATATAAAGATAATGATATTATAAAATGATATTAACCTTAACCAAAAAATGTTTGTTGCAATTAAGATTTACAAATCTTAAACAAAACGGCCGAAAAGCATGATTTAAACGATGAAAGTAACTAGATTGCAAAATCTAGTTCCGCCTAACCGTTTGGAGCAGACTTTATCAATAGACAATACGCCGTAGACAAGCAGTACTGCCAATCTCTCAAAGTAAAAAGTACCAAAAACAGTTTAACAATAGCTTCTATAGTTAAACTGTTTTCAGTGTAACAATGATATTATTGTGAACGCAAAGTATAAAAAAGTTATTAAAACATCAAATGAGTTTTATGGCTATACACACTCGAGGCGAACAGCAGGGTTAAATCAATGAAGAAGACGAGGAAACTCAACTGAAAGACTGATAGTCCAAGAAAATGTACAATGAACTCGACCTCGGGGAAGATCACCGATCCGATGTTTTAACCAGATGACAGCTTTTTACAAGAAACTAGAAATAAGAGTCATTTGAGATGCAATGGATTGGTATAATTGGGGAAGTATAGTCAAATTATTTGACACGACCATTGACCACGATGCTTTGTTAAGAGCAACACGAAGAAGAATAATAGGTCAAAAGGACGTACATGCATGCCTAGTTTTAACTAAAGTCAGTATATTATACAAAGTACCGCAAGCCTTTGAAGAAGCCGACAGACCCCAGGGTTTGATTGGCAACACTGGCTCCCCTATTAATCAAACTAAAGCAGCAATTTTTACGTTTTTAAGTTTGCGTCTGCACTGTCACATCTCTCTCTTTCTCATTTAATAACCTCCTTTGCTTCAGACAGACTGTTTAAGTTAAAGAAAATATTATACTTGAGTGTTTTGTTTAACTTATTATTTCAAAGCTTATTATTATTATTAAAAACAATGCCTAAATGTGCAATGATTAATAAAATAATCCCAAGAAAATCGTATTTCACAGCGGTTTGAATATTTAAGGTTATATTACATTTAAATTCATATATCTATATAATTTAATATATATATATATGAGTCATTCTTTTTCATCGAGAGACCCCATGCTGTCAAAAATATATTAGTCTATGAAAGGTCTACCAGGGCTCATTCGATGCTTATTGTAGTCTAGTTTCGAAATCCGAGTGGCTCTTTTACGGAAACATCGTAACTTATCAAATATGGCCACCAATCCCACGTGACCTCTACCTTTTCTTCGATAAATCGATTATAAAGTCAACACAATCGAGTCAATTTGGGTGTCAAACCCCTGAAAATGTTACCTTAAAGGTAGTTGAGGCGGCTGTTAATGAATCCAGGGTCAAATTTAGAAAATTCAATATGGCGGATGCAATATGGCGGCCGAAACCACGTGCCAAGTGAAGAATTTTTAAAAAATGATTTGATTTCAATATGATATACTGCCTGGGGGTTTATGGGGTCACTGATGATGAATTCAGGGTGCAATTCAGAAAATTAAATATGGCGGATCCAATAAAGCGGATTCAATATGGCGGCCAAAACCACTTGATGAAAAGAGATTTTCAAAAAATCACTTGATTTTGTCCTTATTTAATACCTGGAGGTTTATGGGGTTTCTGATGATAAATCCAGGGTTCATGCGAGAAAATTCAATATGGCGGCCAAAATCACTTGACAATCGGAGATTTTTAAAAAATCACTTGACTTCAAACTAATTTGATACCTAAGGGTTTATGATATCGTTCATGATAAGTCCAGGATCGAACCCTGTATTTTCTAAAAGTTTTTTCAGAAATCTTCCCTTATTAAGTTAAATAGAGTCGATACAGAAAAATTAAATTAAACAATCCACCTAAACACAACTAGAATTTCTGTGTCCGTAACACTGTTTCTAAATCCAACAATAATTATTTTATAATTTTTATTTTTTTATTTTTTTTTTCAATTTTTTTTTTATTTTTTGAACTATAAAAACTAACTACTTTGACTTATATTTACACTATTCAAACTATAATTTCTCAATTTTTTTCCAGAAATCTTTATCCCTTAATAAATTAAAGAGTCGTTAAAGAAAAATTAAATCAAACAATTCCTAAAAATTTATCATGAACGATCTCATAAACCCTTAGGTACCAAATTAGTTTGAAGTCAAGTGATTTTTTAAAAATCTCCGATTGTCAAGTGATTTTGGCCGCCATATTGAATTTTCTCACATGAACCCTGGATTTATCATCAGAAACCCCATAAACCTCCAGGTATTAAATAAGGACAAAATCAAGTGATTTTTTGAAAATCTCTTTTCATCAAGTGGTTTTGGCCGCCATATTGAATCCGCTTTATTGGATCCGCCATATTTAATTTTCTGAATTGCACCCTGAATTCATCATCAGTGACCCCATAAACCCCCAGGCATTATTAT
Organism: Liopterus haemorrhoidalis; assembly: GCA_963971575.1. Lineage (NCBI taxonomy): Eukaryota > Metazoa > Arthropoda > Insecta > Coleoptera > Dytiscidae > Liopterus > Liopterus haemorrhoidalis. Next base: position 35,550,760 of record OZ020615.1, read on the forward strand.
TATATTGAAATCAAATCATTTTTTAAAAAATCTTCACTTGGCACGTGGTTTCGGCCGCCATATTGCATCCGCCATATTGAATTTTCTAAATTTGACCCTGGATTCATTAACAGCCGCCTCAACTACCTTTAGGTAACATTTTCAGGGGTTTGACACCCAAATTGACTCGATTGTGTTGACTTTATAATCGATTTATCGAAGAAAAGGTAGAGGTCACGTGGGATTGGTGGCCATATTTGATAAGTTACGATGTTTCCGTAAAAGAGCCACTCGGATTTCGAAACTAGACTACAATAAGCATCGAATGAGCCCTGGTAGACCTTTCATAGACTAATATATTTTTGGACAGCATGGGGTCTCTCGATGAAAAAGAATGACTCAAATATATATATATATATATATATATATATATATATATATATATATATATATAATTCTACCACAATTTTGTTCTAGTGCTTCTTTGATTAAAAAAAAGCGTGATTACAATGTTTAAAATAAAAATTATTGGTAGTACTAGTTTCTTATTTTTTTACTGTTGGAAACACTGAAAATAATTTGTGTTGGCGACATTTTTAACCCCAGCATGGCCGCCGTTGCGGTGCTTTGTATAATCCAGTGACTTTAGTTTTAACTCTCTTGTTCCAGCCGTTTGGTTATATTTTCTCTGTACATAAAAACATTGACGTGATATGGATTTTTTTGGTTATACTTACGAAATACTTAAATGAAGTTTTTTTAAATCATAAAATTTCTTCAAATGAAAATTCACATTTTTCCATTTACAGGGAATTTAACTTTTGCAAGATTTACAGCTTAGTTTTGTGGGATATGAAATAGCAGTAAATTAAAAAACTTTTACCTGAGAAATCTACTATTTTAAACTAAATTAATACATAAGAAACTGTCGTAACTTCATTAAAAATAATGTATTACCAACAATGGAATAACTTTTAAAAATAATTCAATATTTTAAGAAATTAAATTCAACATATTAAAAAGAAGATTGTTACGTTAGCACTTCTGATTTTTAATTATCTTGACAAATAAACTGTTACAAGTCTTTTGTTAAAGTCACAAGTAATTTTCCTGATAAGACTCCACATTTTAATTCTGTGTAAGTAGATTGCAAAATAAAAATTAAATGACCAAAGTAAAAGCAACATTTTATCCGGAGCTACGAATAAAGCTTTGGGTTGGGTAAATCCTTCGCATTTCTTCCTAATGCTTTCTCCACTTTGAAGTTTTTTACTAAAGACTTTTTAAAAAGTTGAACGTGGACTTGGTGCATTTTCTACATATGGACCTGCATATATGAATATACATGTTATAATATTCCTAATGCACGTTGTGCTCAGATATAAATTTTATGGGATATAAAGATTATGGCGCAGTATGAACAACCAATAGAAATATAAACCTTTTATGACCTAACGTGGAACGAATACAATGAAGATTGATAAATCTATTTCGGTTATTGTAATTATGAATCATGAGTAGTTTTGATTCAGTTTATTTGTAGACATATCCGATTTCACGCAGTGTTCACATGATGTGATCAAAGACAATTCGTTTAAGCTCACGTTTACGAGATAGCTTAACAAAGACCCCGGGGTTTGCTTATGTTACAAAAACCAGTAATAGCGACACAATTTATACTACAGTTGCATTTTCTTTTTGGCAACTACCTTTTTTTGCCAATGTCCAAAAAAAAAAAACGGTTGACGAATATTCTTGAAACCAACTCTTTAAAACGTTCTTCGGCTGATTTGTCGGAAAACCATAAACAAAAAGATAACGTGCCTCATATCAGTGAATATTATTATCAGCTGTAGCGATGAAGTGTCATGTACGAGGTCTGTTCAAAAAGTATCGCGAATTTTGAATTTCCGCGGGTTACGTATATTCGATTTTCGATTTTTTTGTGGCGTTATGTTGGTACTCATGTCTCTCACTTATGCCGGCAAGTTCGGCCGTTTTGAATGTTCAGTTAATTTTTGACAGTTGCTTTGCTTGCACGTGTTTTGGCTTGTCTTCGATTTTCGACACCCGAGCACGTTAACAACAGACGAAAACATTGATGAAGTGAAGAAAATAGTATTGGCCAATCGTCGAATCACCGTTAGAGAAGTTGCTGAGGACCTAAACATATTGATTGGCTCGTGCCATTCGATTTTTACCAATGATTTGGGCATGAGACGGGTCGCCGCAAAATTCGTACCAAAATTCGTCGTCTTTTGGCCAAAAACAACACACTAATAATGCCGCAGCCACCGTATTCCCCAGATCTGGCCCCCTGTAACTTTTTCTTGTTCCCGAAACTGAAGAGGCCCATGAAAGGACGACGCTACGCTACGAGTGAGGAGATAAAGACGGCATCGAAGGAGGAGCTGAACAAGATCACAAAAAATTATTTTTTCAAGTGCTTCGAGAATTGGAAAAAACGTTGGCACAAGTGTATAATATCTGGTGGGGATTACTTTGAACGGGACAAAATAGATATTCATGAATAAATAAATTATTTTTGAAAAAACGAAAATTCGCGATATTTTTTTAACAGACCTCGTATGTTATTTGAATTTCTTTCTGTTTTTGATACAACATTCGTAGTAAAAAATCCCCCACTTCATTCTTTTTATTCTTTCGATATTGTGCAGTCAGCTGTGGAGTCGGCTGAGTCTTAAGTATTTAATATTTAAAAAAGTACGTGTTTATACAGGGATAATATGACCGGTCGCAACGTTACACTGACCACGTGGCTTTCATATCTTATAGCTGGCGGTCTAGAAACGGAGAACTTATTATTTATTGTATATTTTATTTTTTCGCATTTTTTGTGACACAAAATATTAATAAATCATTAAAATATATATATATGTTCTCGCTTCCTATGAGCTTCTGCCATCTTTCGGATAAGTTACGAATTTCTGCGCGGGACAAAAATAACGATTTGAAAGCAGTGAAATCGTCGATCTGGTGTCTCAGCCACATCTAGGTACCTCTGTCCAGCTAAAGAGTTTTGTATCGATCTGAATAAATAAAAATCCGAAGGTATCAAGTCAGATAAACAAAAAAAAGCCGAGTGAGGGAAAATTTCCCAGCCCTAGTTTAAGATGGTTTGTTAAATAGTAAGAGCAACGTACGGCCTAGCGTCGTCGTGCAGCGAAATAATCTTACAATTATGCTGTGTTTTTCAGAAAATGCAAAAAAAAAAACTTATATGTCGCAAATCTGTTTAAAAATTTTAATTTAAAAATACAGAATTATTAGACAAAAAATATATATATTTCGTAAAAAAAAAAGTCAAATAATATAACGTGACAAAACATTTCTTTTGTTTCCATATCAACTTTTGTTGTCTCCATTATGACTATTGCAAACCATATTATATAATACAACAAAAAAAAAATAACAGCTTAAGCTTGAAAACACAAACAAATAGTCTAAACAGGTGATATCGGTAAAACAAATACTTGAAAGTAGAAAAATACATTTGAATATGTCTTATTTTAAAAACAAATATTACATTACCTTATAAATAGCACTGCAATATGTTTTATTATATTCAGTTTCTTGTGTAACTCTCATTTAATTGGGGAGTATGTTTTTGTTTGAACCCGTTAAGTTTAGATAGCAAATAGAGCATGATTTATGAAGAATTTTAGGTTCTGAAATAGCCTGCGAATAAAAACCATACAAAAGAAGACAAATCCGTTAAAAACTTAATTTTTGTTGAAAATAGACATCTCCCTATTTGCATGAACCGTTATTTGTGCCAAATGGTCTTTTCTGTTACTTTTCTTCTACCAAAAGATTAAGTTGACTAATGATCGACAGTAACAGTTTCGCTTATTTGGATCGTAAAATGACTCTTCATGTATTTGTCATTTATTTGATGGCTGGCCGTAGTCCACGGTTCGTTGACTGTACGGTTCTCTCACTCCAGGTGTAGGTGACGTACCTCAGTATGCCTAAAGACGTCTACAGATGGTGTGCCAACGTTCGCCAGCGCTACTTCTGACGCTGGCTGTAACGTGTAGCACTAGTGGACACTTGTACTTGTGTACCCTTCTAACGTCCGTGCTGGCTTAGTACAAAAATAGTGAATTTGGGCCAGCACTTGTAATGGTCGCAACTTCAACCTTGTTTTTGATACCTAAATTAGATTAAAAGTACAAAAAATTAGTTTTTACTTTAAGTAGACTTCATAATTACGAAAAATGGTTATAACCTTCCTTTTGAGCACAACACTCTCGATGTGATGACAAGTGTGTGCGCGTCGTGCGTACGGTGCTAACATGCATGTACAAGTTTGCACCGATGTTGGTCAAACTCATTTGACTTGTGATACCGCCTCTGAAGCCAACGTCGGCCAGCAGCAAGCCCAGCTTACGCTGGCTGTGACTTGTGACTTGTTGCCCCTACACACGATCCGCGGAGCTAGACAAGCAGAAACATTGTCCGTGACTTGCCACACCATCTGTAGGCACCTTAACACACAGCGTTTGTGGAGGTTGCTATGTTAAATAACAAGAATAAATAGCATAGCAACCTCCATAAACACGGTATGTGTATTAGACCTACTGCAATAAGTCACCACCACCCGAACTGAGACAACCATAAAGATTACGGACCGTGGCAGGAGTTTACCCATGAATATGCTTAGGATTTTTGTAAGTAATACATTTTTCGTCGCCTGTAAAAAAATTCCACATTTTTTTTTTATTGTATTTTGTCTGGCAAATAACCAAATGCGTGTTTTGAGTTAAGTGAGTTCATTTGGTGCCCACTCGCCGAGCTTTTGAATTATTCCATGTCATGTAATCATGTTGAAACTGTTCAACTCGCATATGTACCGCGAATCCCTCTTGTGTCTGCGATGGTTTTTCATTCAATAATGCTTGAAAATAATCAGCCACCAGTCTTTGCAGGTTTTTAAAGCGTGGTCAATCAGCGAGCTTAAGATTACCGGCTTTAGAACGTTGAAACCAACATATGCAAGTGCTGTGAGACACATATTCACCAAGGACAGAGCAAATTTATTTTTATGCTTTAACGGCGTTTTTGCCTTTACAGTACTCGTCCCGATTGCGATATCGAATAGTTTCGTCGCTTGTAGTGTTCAAAACTGTTTTGCGAGATTATGACAAATAATATTTCAAAACATTCGAGGCCAATTTTCCAGAAATTTAAGAAGGCAGGCTTAATCGAATTTTAAATAATTATGCCAGAACACAGAAAAAAATTATTACAGTTAAATTGAAGTAATAAAATCATTGTTCATTGAGAACAGGAAAGTCTAGCTAATTTTCTGCCAGACGGAATACATATTATTATTTTATCTTTTTATATATACATATAAAAGGATAAAATTTGTAAAAAGTGCCTATTTTGTCTTAATCTCTTATATTCATACTGTAACAAGTTTTATAAAATACAAGCATTAATTTTAATCCTTGATAATATATATTTATAAAAATCTCTCTAATCATCTGTTAAATTTAAAAAATCCCCATCCGGACCTAAGGAAAATCTTCCACTAATTTTTAATTATAATAAAACAAATTTCCTGTAACATCATAAATAATAAAACAGACTTAAAGACTTCTTCAAACTTCCTAGAACTTCTAAAATTTCCCTTCAAAATCTTCCCTAAAATAATAAATCAAAACATCAAAAACCATCTCAAAAATTTACTCATCATAAAAATATAACATAATGTATCTTTGACATTAAGCTTAATGTATTCCACCCCCCACCAGTTTTCCACAAGCTTCACTCTAGCGCCCTTCCTAAACGTCACAGTCATTGAATAATTTCTCCACCGAATTTTCCCCAGCGACAGTGGCGTCACCAGGTAGGTAACTCTGGTTAAGTTATCTAGAATTACGGTACATTAGTATCTGGTATAGTTAGAAAATATCATACAATGCTTGAATAGTATTTGACATATTTATTCGAGTTTAAGGTAAATTCATACGTGCTGTTCTTAGTTTACATCGCGTTTATTACAGTTTAAACATTATTCGTGACTAAAATTATCGAAACGGCGCCACTATCGCCTTCTGAACTTTTGACACGAAAAAGGATAGTCATCTATCAACGGATGTAAACAGTATTGGTTTATAATCAATTTTTGGTCAAATTTACGTTTTCTTGCTGTATATCGTATATTTGAATTATAACCGAGTCTTAAAAAAGTATACAAATATATGTGAATCCATTTATGATAAAATTTGCTGTTTGTAAATGAATATTTTCAGAAGATATAATGCTGATGCTAGGTCATACTCACAGAGATAATGAAATATTATACTTTGATCTTAAAACATTTATTTGAATACTTAATATATACACATTTCTCTAGAAATTTTATAGAAAGAGAACTGGTAATTTATTCTACACAAGAAAACTGTCAAATATTTGCAAACTAACACACTTATGGAACATCCACATGAAATAACAAGGGGTTTTACTTATATTAACAATAGTTTACACAACATTATACGATTTTCTTGCACATGTGAGACTGGGAAAATGAAAAATTCAACGTTAAAAGCTTGTTTATATACATCTGAACTGAAATTCCCTTCAATAAATAGAAACAAAATTTTAAAATCATTAATAAAGTTTCTTCTTCGCTTGTAGCAAAACATAAGTATAAATGGTGCATTTATTAACTTTTAAGACATTTTTCTCGTTGGTGTTAAAATTAAATTGCAGAACTAATAAAGAAACTTTGTCATACAGTATAATTTTTCTAATAAAATTCATCTAATATAGGAAGATGTTCTTCCTCTGAATGACAACCATACACACAAATAGGAGTATTCAATATTTTTTTCTTAAATTTATCACTTTATTCGTTATAAAACCGGAGTGAGAATGGATAGAAAAAAAAAAAACACATGCTGAACTATGCGTACGTAAGCAATACGTATACGTAAAACGTAAACAATGACAGTATACTTTTTAGAAGTGTTCGTTTTATTGCCGTTAGAGAGTTAATTTGAGTCACCAATAATGCAAGCGATTAGTTTATTTTGTATGAGATACTGCTTTTACATCGACGTGCTTTTAAGCTGTCTAGATTGTCACTAACAAGTTCGTCATATGGTAAGGCGAGCAACCATTCAGACCTCTAAATTTAATGCGTTATAAGTTGTCGATTGTGGATAGTTTTCCAAACTTTGTAGTTAGTGAGTTGTTTTAATGAGACAGACATATAAACACATTAACTATCTCAGTCTACATCGTAGAGAACGTTTACAATGTATACCTTTACATAACCTAACAAAATGCCATCGCGTCGATTACCACAAATCTCGCAAAATTACAAAGACGAACAGTAAATATGATCAATTTGGGTAATTAGGATTGGTCTAGTTAGTAAAAATCTAGGATAGTAGAATTAAGAAACGATAATAGATAATAAATATTTTACGAAGCCGCCGCAGTTGGTTTAAATACACACAGATATCGCAAAATTAGTAACGCACTAATTTTCTTAGCTGTAAACGCTGCCTTGAACGTTAAAACTGTCTACTATACTTATCAACAATACACAGTGAACAGTCTACTAATTTAAAGAGCTCTGAACGCAGCTTTATACTAACAGCTCTTTAGCTTTAAAGTAAGTTACTGCTACAGCCAGGGATTCTTTTTTAATAGAAAGATTTCTGAACTTACTATTATTTTAAGCGCTTTTTGTTATACTAACATCTCTTTAGCCCCAAAGTAAGGAACAGCCAGAGCTTTTTTGGTAGTAAAGATTTCGCAGTTTGCATCTTTGTAAGTTCTTTATTTAAAGACTAGCTGCCCCGTCCGACTTCGCTCGGGAATAATTCATTATTATTGACCCCGTCGTTATTATTGAAAGTGTAGCAACTTAGGGTTTTGAAATTCTTAGTTGTTAAAATAGTATACCAACCTTGCCACTGACGAAACCTATGTTGTCGCTAATATTTTAAAGAAAATACGTTTGATATGAACGGAAAACATGGATTTCGTCCATGTTACTGTGTTTCGCTACTGTCTGCTTACCAATGAAATAATGTACAAAAGTGGCATTGAAATAGTTATTTGTGTATCATGGCCAAAAAGTTTTTCAGCCGCATCTGAATGCCGAGGTGCAGCCGAGGACTTCAAACAGATAAAGACGAAAAAAAAGCTTTTTGGTCAAGGTGCAAATCATATTTTTGGGCGACCAAAAGTAATTTTTACTAGAATTTAGTTTTTTTTATTTACATTGGATAATTTATGGTTACTGAACAATTATAAATATTTGACTGTCAGTTGTTTCAATGTAACCATGGAGTTCTTGTAACTTAAGAAATAATACATAGATGGCTCTAGCATCCAGCGGCAAAAAAATTAAGCGAATCGGCATAGGCCGAAAAAGATTTACTTTTTCGCCGGTACTAGATGATAAAAACGAACTGTTTTTGATATGGTCGCCCAAGATAGCCTTTTCTGATAACAAATACACAACGAATTGGCACTATCGGACAGCTGTCAGCATCAAATAATATTCGTAACTAAGTTTATCATTAAAAACGACATGTACAGATAGGGTATAAACTTTGTGATATGAAAATGATTAACACGGCAACGCGCTGAATTCAAAGGCATATCAATCATTAATGAACAGAGCGTAGATACAAACAAGAAAACAAGAAAAAAGATTATACAGGTAAGACAAAATTACGCTAAGATGTTAGAACTTAATCCTATTAGTGGGGAGTTATGCATGTCTGGCATAACTAAGGCATTTTCTGTTGACGTGAAGAATTTTTGGTTCAAAATGTGGTTTTCATGGTTTTCAAGTTTGATAAACAAAAGTGCTGAAATTGTTTTAGTCTTTTACGAAGCTCTTGTTGAGTTCGCAAGATTCATCGGCGAAAAATCGCGTTCACATTCACTTAAAGAAATGGGAATGTTATTCACAGCCTATATCAAATGCAACAGTTTTTCTGGATATGTCTTTTCGAACATATATTCACAAAATCCGCTTATCATTTTTCTTTCATTTAGTTGCAGTCTCATTAACATGTGTCCAATTTCCACTTATCCAAATGTCAGTTAAACATTAACGTCTATAGACTAATGTTTTTGGCCAAGCATGTGAGTCTAAAGAGCTAACTCAACATCTTTGTTGTCAACAGTTACTTTGCGGTGTTGAAGAGCTCAGAACACACTTATGAAGAGTGAACATTGTCGAAGAGGAATCATTCAAACGTATACTCTTCCTTCTTTGAATTTATTATGACAACAATATCCAATTTTATTGCCAACATAGAGCACAATTAATATTTTAACAATTTAAGAAAAACATCAAAATACATTGTAAGTAATTTTCAGAAATTTATTTTAAAACTCTTTCAAAATAGGTTCCGGAATGCCGTTTTGGTGCTTCCCAACACAAAAATCGTGCTACAATGTTGTGCGGGCCACAATATTGTAGCACCGTAGCGTTTATTTTTGGTGAAGCTTAGCAAATCATAACGTACATTATGTCTGAAAGCTTGTCTTATCATCGAACATGAGTGATTTGTGCCAATTTTTAAAAGTAATATATTAAAAATATTTTAAATAATATTGGTAAGTAATAAATTACTAAGCCGTTCTTGGGCACTATTGGTCACGTTGACTTTTGTCCTAAAACAGATCCTAGAACAAGTTTTCTCAAGCTTCAGGACTTTAAAGAATCCTTGAAAACTCCTTGGTATATCAATGAAATCTTTTCTCAGCTATCTATTATGAAGTTTTTCACTGGCCGATGGATCTTCATCATATATCCTATTCATTGTATATATTCTTTCATTATTTAAAAATGATTTGAATATCAAACTATTTCACAAAGCTCATAAGTCAACGTTAAATTACATTCTTCACTCTTACTGATAGTTTTCCATCACTGACAGCCTTGTCCTCCATGAATGAATCCAACCGACTGGCCAAAATACATTGACAGACATTTAAAACAAGGCAAATTCCATTCATGTTGTCGCTAATATTTTAAAGAAAATACGTTTGATATGAACGGAAAACATGGATTTCGTCCATGGTACTTGTGTGTTTCGCTACTGTCTGCTTACCAATGAAATAATGTACAAAAGTGGCATTGAAATGTACCGATACAAAAATTTGTATTACTCATCAGAGACGAAATACGGAAATTCCATCTGCCCAGTTTAATAAGTGTCTATACAGCTGAAGCATACAGTATACTCAAAGCAAGCCGATTTATAAAACAAGATAACCGAGAGACGAAACATTATACTATCCAGACTGATTTCTTAAGCACTGTTCAAAGTATGTAACAACTGTACTGCAAAAACCACATTATTCAAGAAATACAGGATAAACTACACAGTGCAATAACAAGTGGAACACAAATTATAATACTGTGGATTCCTTCGCATACAGGAATTACTGGCAAATAAAAAGTTGATCAAGCGGCCAAAGAGCAGTAACAGCTGAAGAACTACAAATGCCAATCCCACAATCCGACAAAAGCTACCAAAGCAAAAAACGTTCGAAGAATGGAATTCAATCTGGCAAGCAGTGCAAGGGAATAAATTTAGAGAAGTTAAACCAAAAATCTGTCGCCGGAGTACTCTAGGAAGAAGAAAAGAACAAACCGCTATAACTAGACTACGAATCGGACACACGCTACTGACTCACCAGCAACTACTTAAATGGCCTGATCCTGACATATGCGATGTATGCAATACATCCATTACAGTCAAACATGTATTAATAAACTGTGATAAATACGACGTAGAAAGACGGAGTAACAAAGTGCCAGTTACAATAGTGGAGGCTCTAAGAGATAACCTAGAAATATGTGCTAAAATAATTCCTTTTCGAAAAGACACTAATTTGTTTAACAAAATATAAACAGTTTAGTACCACTATTTAATATAATCTATGCAATGTAATTTAATATGTAATGTAATTAATGTAGTACCATGTAAATAATGTCACGAGTTGTAAATAACAAAGCAGGTGAAGCAACCCAATATAAGTATAATTAAAAAAAAAAAAAATGTAGAATATGTACAACATTGAAACCAATGCTGACATGCACAGTATAATATAGTGCCAATGTTAATTACATTATATTTTTTATCACAGCAGATAAGTTATAAGTTATATGTATCTGTTGATTTATAGACTGAACACTTGTTTGTTTTTCGTCACATCATCCTTCAGCCATTCGAATCCATTTCTGGATATAGGCCTCCCTTAAAATTTCCAATTATCTTTGTCTTGAGTTTCTTGTAGCCATAAATATACTCTTTAGGTCATCAGTCCAGTGAGTGGGCGGTCTTACTTGGCTACGTTTCCATAGTCTCCACTCGAGAATTCGTTCGGTCCATTTTTCGTCTATTGTTCTAGCTAGATAGTATAGCCCTTTGTGTTACTTGTAGTTTACTAGCAGAAATATTAATAATAATACAATAGTTATGGTTTTATTTCACTTTAATAACTTATATAATTATAATTAACAACACAACTAGTTTCGTCTTATTAGGACACTTTAAAACGTCCTAATAAGACGAAACTAATCGTGTTGTTAATTATAATTATATAAGTTAACAAAGTGAAATAAAAACATAGTTATTGTATTATTATTAATATGAATTTTCACAAAGTAACAACCTACACCATCAACTTTACTAGTAGAAGCTTTAGTCAGTGTTAAGTTTCCAGCAGGTAGGTTAAGCCGGGCATAACACAGATTTCAAAAGTTTTCTTTTTTCGGAACACTGGAAAATCATTTTTTTAAATATTTCGTAGTTCACCAATTGCTGCCCAACCTTCTGATTTTTTCGCACATTTGATTGCCTCTGTTAATTCATATTTCGTGCCCAAGGTACTTGTAAGAATTAATCTGTTAAATATTGGCATCCTCGAATTTTAGTGTTTCAATAGTTTTTAGCCTATGTGGTCTAATGCATGTCCCTGATTCAAAGCCTATGATAAAAGTTATTAGGGATGTGTGATAAAACAATATTTAAAAATATTAATAACTAGGATCCGCTATTGTATAAATGATGCCAACATATCATTTGCTGTCGGTAGTGTGGCCAATGCTTGTGGTGTGCCGTCTTCACATATTTATTATGAGTATACATACAGAAACGTTACACTTCATATGATTCTCCACCGGAAACGCATCTTCATCCCAAACGTTACATATTTCAAATAGCAGTGAAGGATGGAAATACCAATTTTTTAAATCTTTTAGCATTAAGATCTTAGGTAAATATATAGATATGGATTTAAAAGTAGAGATGAAGACCTTTTTCTTTTGCTCTTCACTTGTATTTTACAAGGGAGGACCTTTTTTTTGTTTTGCTCATCACTTGTATTTTACAAGTGAGTTTACAGTTTTTGGTCATTACTTGTATTTCAGAAGCGAGGAGCTTTCTTTTATATCTTCACTTTTTTTTGTCTACCTCTCCCCCCCCAAATTCCTGGGTGCGCCACTGTCAAATAGCAATGTGTTTTTTACAACTTAATTAATTTCTCAACAATCATCGTTAGTCGAACACATCGTAAGTTGAGTCTTCATATGTTATATGCCAGTTCTACAACCCCTGCAACGCAACTATTATTTAGTTAAGTATGTAATATCTCTAACTTTAGATATTTGAAGCAGCAAGGTGCTTTTTACAACCTAATAAATTTCTCAACAATCATCGTTATTTGAACAGGTCGTAAGTTGAGTCTTCATACATTATATATCAATTTTACACCCCGTGCAACTCAAATATTATTTAGTTAAGTATGCTATATCACTAAGGTTAGATATTTGAAATAGCCAACCAATAATTACAACCTAATTAATTTCTCAATCATTGTTATTCGAGCACATCTTAAGCTGCGTCTTCATATGTTATATACCAATTTTAAACCCCCTGCAACTATTATTTAGGGTAAGTATGTAATTTTTACACACTTAGGCCCAGTTGCACAGTAACCGCTTAAGTTTTTATTTAGGCTTAAGTTTTAGTTTATGGTTTAGTTGTTGCACAGTTTCAGTTTTTGGTTTAAACTTAAGCTTAAATAGGAAAATACTTAAGCGGTAGATTTGTTTTGTTTAACCAAAATAAGCTGTCAGATTGCTGCAGATTTTTGGTTATCTGTCATATTAAAATGGATAAAATTAATTTGGTTGAAGTGAATGAGGAATATGATGATGATTATGAGGAAATGTTATACATTAATTTATTTATTCGCCCTCGCCGCACTCCCGTCTATAGGCATCGGTTTGATAATTTGAACTTGATTAATTTACCATATCAGTTGGCTTAGCTAAGTATTTTTTTATTTTTGACTGTGCAACATCTGACACTTAAGTATTTGGTTTAAGCTGAAGCTTAAGGTTTAGCTAAACTAATACTTAAGCGGTAACTGTGCAACTGGGCCTAAGTCTGAATGATTTTGACGTACAATACGTCTATTATTTCGTTCTTCTACTGGGTTCCTTGATAAAAATGTCTGTCACAGAAAAGTGGACACCAGACTTCCGCACCAGACATCAATAATTTGAAAACTATAAAAGTTGACAACAAAATAATAACAGAGTTGAAGAGAGGAAGATTTAAAGAATCTGCCGAAGGAGCGTTCAAGGTCAAATGACGCAACAGTGAGAGAACGTATCTGCTATTTTGTGGTCAAATAGGCGCGCCCGCGCATAAAATAGTATAACTTGGGACCGCGATCTGGTAGCACGTACCACGAAGTCTCATTCGTTTCTTCTACGCGAGATCTATCGATATATGAAATAATATTTATGAGAAAATTGGTTAGACAGCCGAAAAATATAAACTTAAATATCTCTAAACTTAAACTCTGCGCATACACTCATTTCTAACATCCACCCAACAGCCACGTGACGTATTCTACGCTCAAAAGACCTGCGGTCGTGGCTCCAATGTATATATATTGTGTCCTAGATCTTCTCGCTGGAGCGTAGGGCCTTTACTAACTCACGCCATCCGGTTCTGTGAAGAGCGACCCTCTTCACTTGGCGCCAGGTTGTACCGTGGACATCAAGTTCTTTGTGTATTCTTCTTCTCCATGTGGACAAAGGGCGACCTCTACGACGGCTTCCCTGAGAGTTCCACTCTAATACCATTCTGGAGATGTTGTTTGCTGCCTTTCGGAGGGTATGCCCAATCCAGTTTCACTTTCCTACCTGGATTTTCAAGTACATAGGTTTTAGTGCTGTGGATTCCCAAAGATGAATATTGGGAATATGATCTGACCAAGTAATGCGAAAAAGTTTATGGGTAATTTCTTTAGTGACCTGCCAAGTTTCGCCGCCATACATCAAAACTGATTTTACATTGGTTTTATGTATTTTACTTGTTGAGCTTTAAGTAATCTGTTGTTCACGTCCTTCGAAGTTCCTCCATCTCTTGTTATTGCACTACCGAGGTAGCAGAATTCTTCCACATTTTCTAAGTCTTCGTCGTTGATGGAAAATCTATTGATGTTTATTTGTTCCAATCAACATTACTTTGGTTTTCGCTTTATTTATGCCTAACTAAATATGCCAAAGTACTTATACTTTCAAGTTTGGCTCGAATATCTTCGTAATTATGTGCCAGAAGGCATATATCGTCTGCATAACTTAAATCTTCCAAACGGTTTTGGAAGTTCCACTGTATGCCTATGTGTTCTTCAGCCAGCTTTGCTTAGCTCCGCTTTTGACGTCAATACTTTTTCTTCTCGCCCCATTATGCAGAACTTGCGAACTTGTTTCACGGTATAGTCCTTTTATGAGGTTAATAATTTTAATAGGGACCCCAACATGTTCATGAGAAAGATGCGATTTTATCATCTTTGGAGACTACTAATTCTTTGCCTTCATTCTTAAATAGCGTGCAAACGTCCATTTGACATTATATGATAAACATAATTATTTCTTTAATGCAATTAATTTCCTCTTGTGTTTAAACATGATTATTTATTAATTTTATTATCGCTTTAGGAATATCCAATACATTTAAGCACGCCATTGTATAAACGAACAGGCGATTCTGGTAAACAGAAATGTTCCAATACAAACACGATTATGACAGACATATACGCTAATGTGTGCAATGACCATTTTCTTTATACGTTATAAACTGGATAAACACATGAACATAATAACAAATAAAACAAATATAGCTACTGTCAATATTATAAATATATAGATAACAAAAAGAAGTAAGGTAACATAATAAAAGCAGTAAAAAAAAAAATTTATAAAGTGAAGAGGTGTATAGCAACTTAATTCACATTGTTCTTTAAGGTGAAATCGTTATCATTTGCCAGCTGAGTTTGTCCGTTGCCAGGGCCGATTTTTCGCCTAGGCCAACGAGGCCATGGCCTAGGGCCCACTTATATAAACGGCCCAGTCGCCGGTCTTTATTTTATTTTGTAAAGTTACTGATTTTACAAAAAATAATAAATAAATAAATAAATAAATAAATACATATCAAAATGAATAACATTATCATTATAAATATACCAGGAAATTCATATTTCAGACGAACTCCTGTTCGGCATTATAGAATTTATGTATGTAAAATGTATTGGGTTGATGCAAAATTAACGACGATATTTTTTTTGTATATAAGTTTATTCAACAAAAAAATTGCTGTTTGGAGACGATCTATTGCTGTATGGAGACGATCGAGCTGAGCCAGATAGACGTCGTTGTTGATGTTGAATAGCCGTTTGCCGTTTTTGTGTGGCATTCGCTTCTGTTGACGCTCATCATCTTAATTGCACCAAAAGCAAATGCCGTTTACATTGATCTCCCAATGGATGATTCCGCTTCTATCCCACCATACGCACCACATTGCCTTCTTACTGTGCGCACCGTGATATTTCTTTCGGTGTTTCACCCGGAGATACACAAACTTTATTTCTTTTGACGTTTTTGAAGAGCAACCACGATTCATCACCAGTGACAAGATTCTTCAAAAATGACGATTGCTTGTTTTTCTGCAACAATTCTGTGAAAAGTCGAAGTCGATCGGCTTTGTTGTTGTCGGAGAGTGCGCGAGACACCCATCCAGCCAATTTTCACACTTTTCCAAGCATTTTTAGGCGACGGACGATCGTGGATTGGTCGACATTGAGTCTTCGGCCAGTAGCCGGGTTATTATGCTATCGTCCTCCTCCAAGGCTGACAAAAGTACCTGATCGTCGAAATCCGATAGCCGTCTTTTTCCTTCAAGAAGAATCCTTAAGACTTGTGTCACACGATTGTAACTTGTAGAATCATATTTCAACTTGTTTTTGACTGATTCTTCCTTTGCCGAAAAGCTCGTTGAGATCGCGAAATAACTGTGCCGCTTTCCATCCTTTCTCGAAGGGGTACAGCATTATATGAAGAACATAAATATGATTTTCGACACGCATTTTTTCATCTTAAAATCAGAAGAATATTTTTATAATTATTACGTAAAACAAATATCATTTTTTAACACAAAATAAAAACTCTTAATTTTGCAACCAATAATTTTTATAAAATTAAATATAGCGGTAATGAATAATCAAGGTTAAAAATTAGATCTCAAAATCGTTGTAATCGCTTAATTTGCTATCTATTTTTAATTAAATTGGTAGAAAATAATCAATTAATCGATAACGAAATTTAAAAAACATGCACTCGCCGGTTAAGAAAACAAAAATGGGACAGTCGCAATATTGTATTTTAAAGGCTGATAAAAAATTATTTAACATTTTTAATAGAAAACCATAAGTATCGGGAAGTTATACAATGCTTCTATAACCAGTCTGCATAAACAAATATTTTTTGTTACAAACTAAATAAGCTGTAACAATAAATAATGCCCGTTTGAACGAAGTAACGTCAGTTTTAATACAAATAACTCATTGTTAAAATAAAATTTTGGGTATTAGTTACGCATCTTAGAGATTATTAAACTCCTACAAGTGTTTTTTTTTTTGTACTAAAATTAAAATGTGACCGGGAGACATATGATCTATGAAGATGTTCATAGATCATCTTCATTATATGAAGATGACTGCAGTATTGGAACACCGCTGGTATTTTATACAAAAATCTGGTTCAAGTCATCCACGAGCAGCAAGTGCTTGATTGTTCTGTACGAACGTGGCTGGCCCTCAACTTTTAACGCAACTCATCTCGCAGAAGAACGAAATTCAACAATTGCACCCTGAATTGTTTAAATAAGGTTGTGGGCTTATATTCAGAAGACTTGCCCGGCTTTACTCGCAAATCATCGAGTTGAGAAACTGCGGATCGTTTATGAGCTTTTGAACTGGCTGGACATAGACTATAGCAGTATATTGTTCAGAAATGAGCAACGGTTGAGTTTAAAATCTCCAGATGGGTGAAAACGAGTGCTCTGAAAGCCTAGTAATCTAGGGATTTTATAGAAAACAGAAAAGCAGGGTCATCTACCGATCTTTGTTTCAAGTGAAGTAATAAAATAAAATTAATTTCGATTAATAATGAATTAACCTAAATCAAAAATATCATATAATTATTCAATAAACTGAAGCAAAAATAATGGATTATTTCCATCAATAGATTAATTGTTGTCATCTCTAATCAACATGTCCGGCCCATTTTCACTTCACACTTCATGTCATTTTTTTATTTACTATTTTATTTACATGTTTACTATCGAAAACCAGTGACGAAGGGAACCTCCGCTAGACTTGCCCTCCCAAAAAAAAATTTTTTTTTTTTTTTTCATATTTAGATAAATCTTCGAAAATACATCAAATTATGTTCTATACAAATTTTTGTCCAAGGCTTGGTTTACTTGTTACGAATTAATTATCATGACCATGGAAACGTTACATATAAATATGAAAAAATTGAGACTTGGAAAAATTTAATATAATTTTACAAAAAAATTTTAAAATTTTTCGTTTTATCAAAAATTGTCTCAAATAAAAGTTATTAGTTATTGCATTTATAGTAACTTTTGTTCAATAAATTTTTTCGAAATATTTTTCTGTTGCTAAATATTCGCAAAAATCTTAAAATCGACACGAGTAAACTCCCATTTCTATTCAAACGATCTTTATAAAAAACAATAGGTTTCTTCCCATTTAATAGGAGAATTTTTTAGTACCAAAACGAATTCTCTAAGTTGAACCGTTCTTGAGTTATCGTGTATACATACAGACACACACACAGACACACAGACACACACACACACACATACGGACGGCACTTCGAAAATAGGTTTTTTGGATTCCCTGGACCATGAAACGTGGTCATCAGTCAAAATCTCGACATCGAAAATTTTCGCGATTACAATACTTGCCCCTTATATATTAAGGTCGGGCAAGTAAAAATGGTAAGGACTTAGTTGTATGTCTTTATTATTTTTTGTTTTTTTCTTTCACTTATTATTAACGAACAATAAAAAAATTGATGTGAAGTGTGAATTTTCACACATTTCAGGGTTCGCAGGTATTTATTAACTATGTGATGATTATTTGGGATGCCAAAACAAATTTTATGTCAAAATATATTTTTATGAATTTTAATTCGAATGCCTAATACCATTATTTAAGTTTCTAAATACGTGCAGTATTTTTTTTTATATAGCAAGTTTCATTAAGATTTTGAAAATTGTGCCTATGGCTTCCATTGGTTGCTTAAATCATAAGCCTCGCCCTCTGATACCTTCAAATATAGAATAAAATTATAATTTCAACACTTCCCACTGGTTATTAAATTTACGCTTTTAAAAATTAGATGCAACATTTACCAAAATATAACTAGAATTTTGACAAAATAATTTAAACAAAATAAAAATGCAAAAAAAACTGAAAAAATTAAAATTGACGGGATTCGAACACAGTTTCTTACAGTAGTTTCAACTTACTAAGCGAGAACGTTACCACTGTGCTATACAGGATCACTCGTTTACTATGTTAAATAGCGGATTAAATATATTACATATTTTACTTAAAAACACAAAAAATGCGTTATTTTCCGAAAGCATAATCTGATCAAAAATTCCTGTTGTACTATTCCGGTTCACACCAATGTACATTACTGAGAATTTTTTCAGATATTTAGTTTAAACCATCTGGGCTACAGGGTGTGGGACAAAATTTTTTTTGCACAATTTTGGCAAAAATCACCTCAAAATAATTTATTTTGCAAAAATAAAAGTTTGATCGTTAATCCACGTACTAAGGGCTTTCATTTGATACCCTACTCAGAATTTAAAAAAAATATTTTTATTTTCGATTAGCACATACTTAGGGGGATATTTTTAGGGGGATATGTTTTTTTAGATGTTTTAGTATTTTTACCATGTGCGGGTCAAAGAGTTGTATAAGCATGCCAAATTTCAAATCTCTAGGTTTAGCTGTTTGGCTACAATTTTTACCGAACAGACAGACAGACAGACAGACACGACAAAATGACGGTATAAGGGTTTTTTGGTCATACCTACGAAACCCTAAAAAGGTGTAATCAGATGGAGATGTATCTGGTGAATATGGGGACATGTAAGTGATTGGTGTCATTCTTGAAACGGGAGGCTACGCGCTGTAGCATATTGGTTCTTGTCAGGTCATGTGGTGCTTACATGCTTACTGTACCGAACCCGATACGTTACTTTACAACGTACCATTTATTGTCCACTAGGTAGCGAGCCTGTGATATTACTTAAAGTCTAATCTCAAACTGAAATGAGATTTCTGACTAAAGGAGTTCGGGTAGTAGGCGTGAGTGTTATCCAGGGTTCATCATTACGATATGTAAATTAAATGATATGTATTTGTATTTACCAACCGACTGATCAGGCATCTTGTAATTAGTCTGGATCTTAAATGTTCACTTAAGTTCTTAAAGGTGAAGGTTTACACACATTAAGACGGTTTAAAATTAATGAATTAAATTTATCAATAGTAATATTTACAAAAAGTTTAAGTTTGAAAGATTAAAATGTATGTAAAATAATGAATAAAATAAAACAAACAGAATCGGATAGACCACCAGAATGTTGACACAGTGCCTCTACGAATTCAACAAATTAGATCTTAACGCTTACCGGACTGAATATTGTCTGATCCCGTCTTCAGAGTGACGTGTCTTTTTATGTCATTTCTAGCCGCATTTCTACGAAAAAGGGTAAAAAGATTGTTCAAGAAATTATTAGAAAATAACTTTGAACAAAAGTCTCCTTGAACAATAAACTTTAAAAAATATTTTAAAGTTACGTGTTGTAAACGTAAAATTTCTAATTTTCTATTATTTGAATTCTTAAAAAATGTTATTTTAAAATACCTTTTGTAAAAACGATGGCAACCCCTTTTCAAAGAATTTCTCGCGACGGGCGATTTGTGAAAGTTTGTTCTATTATTTTAGCGTTCTGACTTTGGTCTATAATTCGATTCGTTACATTACTTTATACGGTTTAAATAGTGATGCATATGAAAATTTATATGTTACCGCTCATATTAAATGCATTAGCAAATTATTCACACGTCAATTCGGAATTTACTATCTCAGTTCATTCTTTTCGAGAGTTCTTCCTCATCGGGCGAATCACCTAAACATGTCTCCTACAATACACATAGGATATGAACCACTTTAAAACCTTTGATGGGTGTACACCCGTTAAATTAAGCTGAACAAGCCAAAATTTATTGGAAAAAAAAAATTAATGATATATGTACACAGTCCGAAACAATCCGGACGCTTATATATTTTTAAAATTAACCTTTATAACGTTTCAGTAGAATAAATTATAATACATTTTTGAATTGACATATATATTAAATGATCATATTTTTCGTGCTATTATTCCTACCGCAGCGCTCCCATTTTCGGACAGGCAAATAATTAACACCAGACATTGCATAAATCTATATGTAAACCCCCCTTGCTTCGCACCATAACAGTGACCCTAGGTCTGAACTGTCCAATAAGAACATATTGGAGCACTGTCCAAAGCGGTGAAATTAGCTACACTATGACATGGCAAGTGTTGCATCTTGTCGGAAAAGAGCTATCTACAGCGTAATTTGCGATGCCGGTAAATGATCGCAAATAAAAAATTCTTCGTAAACAATACTGTGAATAATGAATGAATAACGAAAAACGACACGGACTTATTAAGTTAACTGTTAAATGGTTAAGTCTGGCTGTCACGCAATATAAGAAAAAGTTCTAACAACTACAACAATTTATTTAGATGACAAGTATTTACTGATCGACATAGTACTACAAAGAGGGCCCAGCGAGAATATCAGCCGCCCAGTTACGACCATCACATTGCAGCCCTTAAATAGGGCCAGAGATTAAAAGTCGGAATAAGAAAACTATTTTTACTACAGGTATATCAAAGAAAATTTCTTGTTTTAGCGCGTTTAATATGAAGTGTTCAGTGGGTGCGTTCTGTTGTGCCAATTCTGTTTAGATTTAATTAGAATACGCGTTTTGTTGGGACAATATTCTTATTCTATTCATTCTACTCATTCGATGATTTAAGGTTGAATGACCGGAATGAATAAGTGTGGTGAGGATGAAAAGTTATATATATATATATATAATTGTTTATTTAGGGGTGCTCCAACAACTTGGTTATTAGCACCTCGGGACATTGGTTTACATTATTTTACATTTGGTACATATTTGTTTAGTTACATTTATAGGTTTTACAGTAATTTGATACATTTTGTGGTTATATATTATATTATGGTATATATGCTAAATTTTATCGAATAATTTGGCTTCTTTTAGGAACTTGATGATCTTATTTTCGTTTTGGTTTGAAAGAATTTCATCTGGGTCTGCTGGTAGTTGGTTGGAGCTTCTTTCCATATGGTATTGAGGGCATTCTATAGTAATATGCCTTACTGTCAGTCTGGTGTTGCAGGTCTGACAGTTTGGTGGGGCTTCTCGTTGAAACAGGTGTTTGTGGGTTAAAAGTAATATTTGAATGCAGTTGTTTTCATTAAGTTTTTAAATGAATTAATATTAAATCTTGGTATTACTGCTTCAAAATAATTTTCACTTTTAGGTATATTCTCATTTTGTGTCCTAAAATAAATGCATATATAATTTTAATATAAGGTAGTATTGCTAAATCTAAACTTAAAGTGTATATATAATTCAATTATTCGTTCTAAAACATTACTTTCTAGAATCTTTCGAAAGCTTTCCTCTTCTGCATTTAGTATTTAGATTATCCACTTACTTAAGCGAAATACGTTCATTTTCACACGCAGCCAGAGTCTATGATTTGCTGTGACCATATGACTTCACCGCCATACAAATGTCATTCTATGTTTACTTCGCGATCAAAATTGTCGTTTTCTTACGCATCAATTCTAGTACTTGTAGTGATTGTATATTTTGTGTAACACAATGAACAATTTCTTGTAATAATATTGTTTTATAACAGTTTCTGAAACTGTTTCAGTCAGTGCCGGGTTTGGACCCTTCGGGATCAAATGTTAAATATTTATTTACTACTTAATAACAAATATAAACTATAAAAAATATAATATAGGAAATAATAAGAAAAATCGAAAGAAACTTAACTTGTTTAAATAATTCGTACTTTTCGTATTTTTGTAGCTGCTAACTTATTTATTACATCATTATGTTAGGAAAATCGATTTTCTTTACAAATTCAGGCTCAATGCTTATTAAACTTGTATGTGTACAGCCTGCCTTGTTGCATTGTTGTTCAATTCTGTTTTGTAAAGTTTTGTTAAGATGATGAACTACTTATCTGGGAAACTCCTTGTTAAATATTATGCATTCTCAATCAACACTATTCCTTTATTGGCGCCCGACGAATTTATTTTTAGTCACATATGACCAAAAATGTTGGGATAGCTGATAAAAATTATTATTTTTTTTACTTTTCAATGCATTTTAATAAAACCGTTTAAATTAAAAATTCTTTTTTTTTAATATATATTTATTTTATCATTTTCAATCTATTTGGATGGTATAAGCCTGCGATTCTTAACCGGGGTGTTCCGACCCCCAGAGGGGTCCCGAAAAGACCTTAGAAATTAAAAAAATATATATTTTTTACCAGTTTTTGCTTTTAAAATTACAATAAACTTAATTATTAAACAATATATTATTAAGAACATTTAAAATATTATTTCAAAAATTTTCTTGGGGGGTCTAGAAAATATTTTATGATAGTTGGGGTTCCCGAGTATAAAAAGGTTAAGAACCGCTGTTATAACCAATTTTGCTGGTATAAGCTATATACCACTGTTAGAATTTTTCAAATCGGTTCATTCATTTTCTTTTGCAGCACACAAGGGGGTCGCGCATTATTGGTTGGGAAACATGAATATATTACTCAGGAAGATCTAAGATACCTGTCAAACAATGAAATGCTGGCAATGAGGTCATGTTGTACCCATCTTATGAGATTCTGAATTCATGCATCCACTACTCAAAGAAGTTTTCAAATTGGTTAATTCATTTAATTTTTCACATCAGGGAGTTGCGCCTGCACGATTAATTACATTAGGACGAAATATTGTATTTTTACTAAAAATACATACGTGTGCAAAAATTCAAGAAAATCGGTACGGTAGAAGTAGGCTAAAAAATTATTACAAGATTTGAACCAGGCAAACAGACAAACATGAAACCAACCTAAATAAAACTGTGTAAAAACAAAATGCCAAACTGATTTCATTTCTGTTCTTTAAAAAAAATTCTCGTAATGTCGTTATTTTAAGGTTTGAATGTTAATTTAAGGCTCGTGTTTGGGACCAATTATGTATTCTATTTATATCTTTGATATGGAAAATGCAATAAAATATTGTAAAATTTGTTTTCGTTTTTGCCGACGATACCCAATTAAACTTATCTTTCAGGCCAGAGACAATAATTGGAGCAATTTAAAATGTGAATAAAAATCTAGTTTCTCTTCTACATTATTGCAATAACCACTGCTTAACGGTTAATGCTAAAAAATCAGCATTTATGCTCTTTGAGAATAAATCTACGTTTGGATCACGGTTAAGTGAAAATTGAACTAAACAATAATTTTCTACTATTGGTTTATGTACACAAGAACAGAGCCGCAGTAAGGGGTGGTGGAGGGGGCGACGGCTCCTATCGCACCAAGGAAAAGGGCGCTGACTGGCTTGCTAAGGGGCGCCTTGTTTTTATTTACCAAGGGCGCCAAAACACGGCCTTGCCCCTAGCGCAAGTTTTCCTTGCTGCGGCTCTGCACAAGAATCTAGGCATTGTGTTCGATACTCAGTTAAGATTTAATTCACATTTATTAAGGCACTTTTTAAAAGAGCCTTACTCGCCTTAAGAAACTTATTCTTGAATAAATTTTGTCTATCTTGCAATTTAAGGAAATCACTTTTATTTTAGTCACTGTTATTTTAGTACTATCCATTTTTAATTTTGGTGATAATATATATCACTCCTGTATCATTAGCATTGACAAACTCAGAATTCAAAACTACTGTATAAGATTTACATTATAGATTCGAAGCAGAACACCTACTTAAAGGGTTGAGTTCTTTAAAGTGGCTAACTATGGAACAACGTTGAAATTTTAAACATCTACTCATAATTTAGTGATTAACCAAACGTCTAGCTATTTAATCTGCAAAATAGTTCCGAGAACTTCTGCATATCCTTACTCTTAGCGACTTTTATAGCCTAAATGTTGCAGTTTACAAAAACTCATTGTTGGAGGATCCTTCTCCTACTGCGCCCCATCAATGTATAATCAAAACCAAATAGCCAAAAATCTCTCCGTGCTCAATCTTTTAAAACAAAATATAACATGGTTGCTGGCAAAAAATCACACAAGGTAATCTCGATTCTACTTCTGATTCTACTACTGATCTACTTTCTTTTTTTTTCACTCAGGTTTTATGCGCCAACTCGCCTATAGAACTATACTTAATTTTATATTATGCAAATTTGTATTGACTGTAACAATATAATTTGTATTTCATATATTCATGTATAGGCTATACCAATTCTTTAAGCGGACCCAAATGGAATTTTCATTTTCTTAAGTTGTCACGAGCAAATTTTTTAATGTTTGAAGTTGGCTTTTACTAAACAATATGATCAAAAACTTCAATCAAACGATAACAGCTACTAAAATTCAAAATCCAGTTCCGCATAAACCAAAAAAACAAGCTATTCTAGCATTTTGAAAAAGGTTAAGTTGGAAGACTAGTCCAGACTAAAACTTGGCCTACAATAAAGTTTATTATTTTGGTTTGTCAGGTCTTAACAAGCGTCCACTAATAACAAACTTCAGTAACCTTTTGAGCCACATCATACTTAATATTAGTCGATCTGTATCCCAAATCCTGGCGTTATGCAGACGCGAAAATTACGCCAGATCATGTCCCCGCACAATGTGGAGTGACCCGAGCAAAACTGATTTTTGCATCCTGCAGATCAAAGACCTGCAGGCGGGAATGAACTCGATTTCCCTTCGGTAGGAGGCTTTCATATCACCCAAAACACCAACTATCAGGACTATAAGCTTAATTTTTTACCCTGGATACAGCTTTTTAAGCTCGGACAAGAGATCCATATATTTGGACCTCGTTTCCTCCTCCTTGAGAGAAATATTCTTCTCAGCTGGATTTATTATTATTATTATTTAATTTTCATTTTCCGTCCATTCTCTGTCCTTACTGAAATAATAAACATAATTTAAATAACAGTAAATTGTAACAGAAAATTGATGTACATTTTTAAACATGAAAGTATTTGACATTTTTCAAATTAAAAACTTCCTTAAAAAGTTAATAAATTACAACGAGAGCGCTTTTGTTTGTGCCAAACCTTAATTTAAATCGCCTATGAAAAACTCAACATTCGTTAAAATACATTGGGTTTTTAGCTTATGTTACTAACAAGATTAAACTATAATGTTAAAATCCCGAGCTTTTTCCTTAAAAACAAACTCAAAAATCCTTACCAAAAAACACATTCATCATTTTTTCAACCCCTGTTCCGCCTCTGTGTTGATACAGGTATGTACCTGAGTACGTGTACAGGTAACCAAGCAACGGGGTACGGTGATACTCTCTCCTCCGGTTTCCATGGTGATGACGGCGGCCGTCTCTCTCTAGAGCATTGATTGCCGTGCGGTGACGTCACTGACGACGTCGCGAGGACCACAGTTTTGATGATTTATAGGCTGAAAGAGATTCAGATAGACTAGACGGAATACACTGTAAATTTTATTGTCATAATGGGGTAGTAAATTTCGTTCTTTAAAATGGATTTTTCGGAGAATTTTAAAATAAAAGTTTGGTTATGAGGCTTAAGTTTGTTGGTTTTATTTGGTTTTTGCATAAAATTTTTAGGAATAAATTCATTTTTCAATCACAGTAAAAAATTTCAGTATCAAGAATTTTATAACTTTTCAAGGTATACAAAGGTGTACAAACATGTACAGTGTACACAATTTTTAATGATATCTTTGTGTGTGTATTATGTATATGTATGTTTAGTTATATATACAGGGTGTTTACATTTCAATTTGTCCACTATTGCTATCGCGAGAACTATAAAAGCTACGAGTCTGGTTAAATTAGACATCAATTGCCATTTTATAAGAGAATATCATGAGAGAAACAATGTTTTGTTTAGATCAGTGATTCTCAAAACGTTGTACCTATTTTAAATAGGAACGCACATTTTTTTTTGATTATTCGAGGTTTTATTCTGAATTCAACGATATAAACGATTGAAAAAATAATTGGGAAAAATTATGTGAGGTGTGAATTTTCACACGTTTCAAAATTTTATAGGTACTTAGTAAGTGATAACAAATTGAGGGTACATATTAAAAATCATAAATATTGATAAGTTTTGAAAAATTAATTCACATGCTTCCATCAAGATCCAGCTATGGCAATTCAGTTCGCCGATCAGTCGAATTAATATTGTAAGCAGGTTGGGAAAAATTCTATAATTTTCGAAATAATTGCCAGATCAAAAATCCCTGGTGTACTATTTCGGTTCAGATTAATGTGCATTACTCAGATCTTTAGATTCAGAGTATTCTACACTGTATACGCAAGAAAATCGCTGTATTTTTAAATAATTCATAATGGGTTACGAATTTAGAAAAAATAAAACAGACAACAACAACAAATGATATTTGGTCTTTACATATATTTTGTTATTTGTTTTGATCAGTTGCAGAGATAGGCAAAAATTGCCAAAGTAAGATATTTAATAATTAACCAGATTTTACTCATACTATTCAATTGGCATAAAGTGTTCATTGTTGAGAAAAGGGCAGTGAGAATTATGTTTAAATTAAAATATAG
This sequence comes from Liopterus haemorrhoidalis, assembly GCA_963971575.1. NCBI lineage: Eukaryota > Metazoa > Arthropoda > Insecta > Coleoptera > Dytiscidae > Liopterus > Liopterus haemorrhoidalis. Next base: position 35,578,111 of record OZ020615.1, read on the forward strand.
AACGTCTTGCAAAAGTACATTTATTTTAAATAATTTATTAACTTTACCTTGTAGTTATATATACTAAATTTAAAAATAGGAATAAATTTGTATTTGGTACAGAAGTATATAATACTCGAGGGGATACAATTAGCCTACCTAGGCACACAACCTCAGCCTTTGAAAAAAATGTACTATATATAGGCGCTAAATTATATAACAAATTGAACAATGACACAAAAAAGCTGCCAACACTAAAATTCTCAAAAATAATTAAAAACTTCCTAATATCCAAAGCCTATTATGACGTCAATGGCTTCTTATCAGATAATATTGATATATAACATTGTAGTTGTTGTAGTTATCACTATTGTTGTTATTTTATATAAATTTATATTTCTTATTTTTTTGCATTTTCTGTTATAAATATTATATTCTATATGGTTATATGTTGATATGTATATTTATGTATATGCAAGGATGTGTATATATACATGTACATGCTTGCATATGCAGTCTAGATTTCACATGGTTGATTGTCACATGTAAAAATTTTGCTTAAATGTTTGAATTTTTTCTCTACAGAATCTACATATGTATTCTTTTATAGTGAAATAAAACATTATTATTATTATTATTATTGATCAAAATCTAATAAAAATCTCATATCATTTTGTTGATTATGTTGTATAATTTTTTCTAAATTCGTAACATTTTATAAATTATTTGCAAATACAGTTTGTGTGTAGAATATAAGATCCTATTAGCCCCCCCATGACCTATGACCTATAGGATGTGGGACAAAAGTTTATTAGTACATTTTTTAAAAATGGTGTTAAATTAAAGAAATTTTAAAACATTATTTCTCTTTCCTTAATCTACGCCTTAAGAGTTTTCTTTTGATACCAGATAATAAATATTAAAAAGGAACTTTTTTTACGACAAAAAGTCAGTATTTTTCGAAAAACTAATCTGATCCTGACTTTAAGAAACATAGTACTAAAAAAGGAATTATTTATGCAAAAAGATTACAAAGATTAGGTGGGATAGATAGACTAGGGATTTTTGGTTATGCCTACAAAACCCCAAAAATTGCTTCGCTCATTGATATTCTCATATAAAATGGCGATTGTTGCCTAATTGACTTAGCCTCGTAACTCTTATAGTTCTCGAAATAGCAATAGTGGACAAATTAAAATTAATACTCTATACATACATACATACATACATACTAAACATAATAATAAACATACATACACATACACATAATACATATATTCACACTAACTCGCACAAAGACATCAATCAAAAATGGCATTCATGTTTGAGCGGTTTCATAAATTGAAAAGTTATAAAATTCTTGACACTGAAACTTTTTACTGTGATTGAAACATATAATCAATCATTTTTAGGGTTTTGTAGGTATGACCAAAAATCCCTTAAAACGACACTCTTGTGCCTGTCTGTTCGGCAGAAAATGTAGCGAAACGGTTGAACATAGAAGGTAGAAATTTGGCATGCTTATACGAGGCCTGCCTTTTAAGTTTTTACAAAAACTAAAAATGATTTTTTTTTTGGATCTGTTTTATTGCTTTTTAAAAGATTCGCCTTTAATATTTATACACTTTCGCATGCGTTCAAACCAATTCTCCAAACATTTTTCGAAGGCTTCAACAGTTCTTGAGGTAATGAAAATCGCTGTCCACGTATTTTCTATTTGACATTGGGAAATAAAAAAAAAAACTTTAGGGGATAAATCAGGTGAATAATGAGACATTAATTCGGGCAATGGGCAATGAGACTTTAATTCGATGTTTTTCTCCTTCAAATAATCAATTGTTTGACGTGCTGTGTTGGAGCTTGCATTGTTATGATAAAGAATGATGCGACGCTTTTGGTTGTTTTTCCTGATTTTGTCGATGACTCGCTAACAAATTGTTGTATACCATTCAGCATTAACTGTTCTCCGATCCTCTAAAAGAATGGTTGCGACATGTCCAGTAAAACCGAAGAAACTAGCGAACATTTTCTTGGAAGTGCTTCGTGAACGAACAACTTTTGCGGGTTTCGGTTCATTTTGGAAGATCCAAACAGTGGATTGTTGCTTAGTTTCCAGTTCATTTGAATAAATCCAAGTTTCGTCACCTGTAACGATGTTGTATACGGATTTTGCAGTGCCTAGGTTGAATGTTTTTAGCATTCCCTTACACTAGGGTGACCATTTTCTTAAGAAGGCAATGCGGGACAGAACAAAAAAAAGGTCCTCATCTCCCAAATCCAAGTGAAGAGCAAAAAACAAGGTCCTCACCTCCCAAATCCAAGTGAAGAGCAAAAAAAAGGTCCTCACCTTCCAAATCCAAAATGCGGGACAATGCGGAACAAAATGTTAAAATGCGGGACTTTTGCGGGACAAAATGTTAAAATGCGGGACGAATGGTCACCCTACCTTACACCAATCAACACGACCATTTTTTTGAGCTTCGGTCAAATTATGCGGAATCCATCGGGAACAGATCTTTTCACAGCTAAATGTTCATGCAAAATCGAATGTATTGCAGCCTGCGATATGCCAAACGATGCCTCTATCTCACGATAGGATGCCGATCATCGGCCTCTATCATGCCGATCTTCTTCAATCATCTTGCGCATGAAGTTTTTTTGAATCACAACCGATTTTGATCGACCTTCACGAGATTCATCACTGACGAACAAACGACCACGACGAAATTCTGCAAACCAATTGTTAACAGTCTTTTCTGATGTTGCTTCATTACCAAAAGTTGAACGAAGCAAATCTATGCATTAATGTTGAGTTAGGCCTTTACTAAAATCGAAAAATATCATCCAACGAAAACCTTCACGAGTAATATCCATTTTTTCACAATCTTGTTTTTTTTAACGCTCAAGGTTAACAAACTACTCGGTCAATTTATAAGCTGCCACTGATTTCACAATAGCAAATGTTAAATTTTACGAATATAGTAATGACATATTCAATATTGCCATCTAGTGGTCGTTTGTAAAAACATAAAAGGTAACCCTCATATTCAACAAAAAATGAATATGTTTTAAAATTTTGTGCGGAATATCAAATGAAACCTCTTAAAGTGTGGACTAACAAGGATTTTGTTAGATTTTTGCCAAAAAATCTTTTGTCCTCCAGTCTATTTCCCAGAGTGGTTGAACTCAAAATCTGACAAAATAATAGTTCAATAAGAATTTTTAATCAGCTTAGTTTGTCGATAAATAGCAACATTTTTTGTCATTGAATGTTTTTTATTTTTTAAAAATGAATTGTGGTGTCTGGAAAGAAATCTCTCAATACTACGTATAACCCCCAGAGATTACAAGTTTGTTATCTAACAATCTGAAATAAAATTAGCAACATTCTATAGGTACATAAAATTTTGCACCGAAGTTTTATCCATCTAAAAAGGTATTTTTAACTGTAGAAAAATTATTGTTAAAATTTTATCGCTCAACAACTTAATAATGGATGTCAGACAAAAATATTCTGTAATTTTTTAAATATATTTGTGGGCAGGGCCGCGCTAAGCGGGGGTTCAAGGGGTGCATGGCACCCGGGTGGCACGTTTTGGGGGCAGCACCAGAGGTGTAACTAGGGTATGGCAGACATGGCACGTGCCATGGGCGCCAAATGAAGGGAGGCGCCAAAACTGATAGAACGTAAAATTAAAAACATATTTTACTGCCAAATTTTAATGAAAGAGTGTCCTTCATTGACCGTTAAACCAGTGTCTGAAACTAGATGGGAAAGTAGAATCGACGCTGTAAAAGTTTTAAGGTATAATTTAGAATCCATTTATGACGCATTATACATTTTATTTAACGATTCATCTAAGGATGCTAATACTAGAAATATAGCTCATTCTCTCAAAAAAAATTAAATCATACAAATTTATATGTTCTATACTTATTTGGTATAACATATTATCCAAAGTAAATGTAGTTAGTAAATTTTTACAAAAAAGCGACTTAGTTTTGCCAACTGCAATTGAGATGTTAAAAAATCTTAATGATTTCTTGCAACAATGTAGGTCCGATGATAATTTTGAAAATATCTTAAATGAAGCTAAAAAAAATTGCACAAGAAATTGATTGTGAAACCGAGTTTCCAGCGATTGACATTGTCAGACCTCGAAAAAAAAGAGAATATTTTCGTATGAAAATATAGATGAAAGTCGTAATCTGCCATTACAAAATTATAGAATTAATTTTTATTTCACTATATTAGATACAGCAATATCGAAAATAAAAGAAAGATTTGAACTAATGACACTTTTCAGTTTTTACACAACATGTATTCGTTGCTGGAATTCAATCGTGACATGAAAATAAAACATTGTATAGATCTACAAGTAAAATTATCTGATAATGCAAAAAATGAATCTGATATAAATGCAATAGATTTATGGGATGAAATCGAAATCCTATTAACTTTCATTTAGATTAGATTAGATTTAGATTTAGATTTAACGGAATTAATTAATGAATTTGCGATCCTAAAGGCAAGAAAGGTGAATTTTTAACTAAAATATATATGTACATATAAAGTTTGTAACGTAGATTTCACCACCAGGCTGTTACTTAGCAACCCAATAAGATTGTTTTTAGTGAAATGTCATATTAAACATATTTTGTTCTACAAAAACCTTTCAATAGATTATTTTATACTTACAACTGTTTAATAAATTTAATAACGTGTAAATAGTGGTTTTCTTTCAGCTGCTTTCACACGTAGCGGTTACCTTTGTTTAGCCGGACATTAAGGTGAAACCGCCGGCACCTAAAATTTATATAAGGCTGGGTGCAACGACGTTACAAGTTTCGTTTTTGTTTTTTTTATTTGAAATTAGTGGTACTCGGCCTTGTTTTTTTTTGACAAGCTTTTTTAATTTTAATTTTTTTGAAAAATGATATAGGAAAAAGTTGTTTGTAGTGATGAAAAAAGCGTAACATAGTTTTTTCGAAAATATATGTATACTTGTTATATTTAAAAAAATTGCATTTAACTAATTAGGGGCGGCAATTTTTACCTTGCACCCCGGCGCCAACACATCTTGGCGCGGCCCTGTTTGTGGGTTTCAAATAACTTTTATATTTATATAGTCTTGTGTAGAAATGTTTGAAAATTCACATTTCAATTTTGAATTTACAATAAATAATAAACAGGCATTAGTTACAATATAAAAGAATAAATTTCAGAGAAATTAAATTAAAATTATATTACTACCAGAGAACTTCATAAAGGTATATTTGCGTTGGCTCAAATATTTATACTTACATATTATTTTATGAAAGAAAGTGATGTAATAAGAAATAAAAAAATAAAAACAGAACGAGAAAATAAAACGTCATAAAAGCAGAATAAATAAAAATATGTAGGTAGAAATATGTTCAATATCTTAGGACGGTATCGGCTAAAATAATTAGTTATTTATTATAGGTAATAACATGCAATTATTACACTTTAATGGGTAAAATATGTAATAATATAAGGTAAATCTAATTAAATGTATTTTATGAACTTGGAAACTAATAAAACTCAACACCACTTAGGTAAGACTTTCATTTTAAAACAAATTAATATTCAAAATTATACACAAAAGCCTAATGATAAAATATTGGAAATGAAACGTAACTATAGGCTATTCCAAACGTTTAGGCGGAACTAGATTTTGAAATATAGTAATTTTTATCTATTAATTCGGATTTTTGGTCATTTTGTTTAAGCTTTGTATATCATACTTACGTTGCAAATTCTAGATTAAATTTATCTTCATTATAAAATATCCTTTTCATTGCATTTTATATATTATAAACAATTTTTATTGTATAGTTTTTTCTGTTAAGATAGTTCTATTCAAGGAAATATTTCAAGCTTTTTAGTACCAATTTAAACCTAGAAACACCCCCTAAGAAAGAAATTGAAGAGCTGTCTTGAAATAAATATCTATTATGAAAATATTCAATAAAAATATTTAAAAACTTGCAACATCTATATTAATTCTGCATGCTAGTTTGAACTACGCATACGTGTGACGTATCCCTCTCACGCTTTGATTGGTCAAAAGTTACGAGACAACCTATACTTTAATAATCTTGGTTTTGACTCATATTTGATATCTGTATCCACTAGAGCTCATAGTAAAATTAGGTTACAAACAAATACAAAAAGAATCACAATTTTAATATGTAATGGGCTAATGGGGGGGAGGGGATTACGATGGCCAAAATTTCTGGTATAGAATGGTAGTAATGAATTTTTCAGGAACAAATCGGATGTACAGGATATCAAGGACAACAGTAACATATGTCGAGTTAGGGTATCTTTAGATAGAGTTTTTGAAAAGAAATAACTTTAACTTAAATATTTTTTTAATATCCTTCTTTAGGGTTTATGAAAAATTGTATTCTTTGTAACGACTTGAAAGTAAAATATTTTTATTTATAGGTGTAGAAAGTGCTTTCCAGTTTCACAACTTTACTTTTGAGCTATCTATAGGTACGTGCACAATCAAAAAAAAAAAAAAAAATAGTAATAATAATAATTAAAAATATTTCACTTTCAAGTCATACTTGAAAGTATAACTTTTAAGAACTTGAACTAACATGACATATTTGTAATTTTTATCTTTGGGGTTTGTCAGGTCTTAACAAGCGTCCACTATTATTATTATAATAATTATTATGCTCCAAGGTACATATAGTTAAAGAGTAAAGTTGCGAAAGTGAGTAAACCAAAATGGAAGGCACTCTGCACTTGAAACTTGAAATAATTGACGTCCATGATATTAGTTTTCAGTGTTCTTGTTAATTATTTTGAGTCCAATTTTCATAAGAAAGATCTTAAGCGTAATGTTAGTGTGACAGTTATGACGCTAAATAGTGTCACTTTTTCTGAACTTCTAAAAAGTAGATAGTAGTAGAGACACAAATCGGTTAAGTGTCTAACTTAATCCACTAAAGGTTTAGAAGACCCTTGTCAACTTCAGTTTAGATGTTTTTTGTTTTAGATAGAAGCTAAAAATATATCCTTGGAATATTTAATATTTAGTTCTGTTAGATTAAAGTTAAACTATAAGCATGTATAGGGAAATAAAGATTGTAGCGCTGCAGTTGTCAATTCTGAAACGTAGGTAGAGTGTGTTTAATGTTATTGTTACATAGCTGTGAAAGTAAAATTATAGAAATAAATATATTTAACAATATTTTGTTAACCTATTTTTTTTAGGGTTTTGTAGGTATGACCAAAAAACCCTTATACCGTCATTTTGTCGTCTGTCTGTCTGTCTGTCTGTCTGTTCGGTAAAAATTGTAGGCAAACGGCTAAACCTAGAGAGTTGAAATCTGGCATGCTAATACAACTTTTTGACCCGCACATAGGAAAAATACTAAAACATATAAAACAGATATCCTCCTAAAAATATAAACAAATATATGCTCATCGAAAAAAAATATATTTTTTTACAATTCTGTGTAGGTATCAAATGAAAGCCCTTGGTACGTGGATTAACGATCAAAATTTTATTTTTGCATAATAAATTATTTTTAGGCGTTTTTTGCCAAAATTGTGTAAAAAAAAATGTCCCACACCCTGTAGCCCAGATGGTTTAAACTAAAAACTTGAAAAAATTCTAAGTAATGTACATTGGTGTGAACCGGAATAGTACAACAGGAATTTTTGATTAGATTATGTTTTCGGAAAATAACGCATTTTTTGTGTTTTTAACTAAAATATGTAAAATATTTAATCCACTATTTAACATAGTAAACGAGTGAACCTGCGTAGTACAGTGGTAACGTTGTCGCTTCGTGAGTTGAAACTACTGTAAGAAACTACTGTTCCCGTCAATTTTTATTTTTTGTTTTTTTGTTGCATTTTTATTTTGTTTAAATTATTTTGTCAAAATTCTAGTTATATTTTGGCAAATGTTGCATTTAATTTTTAAAAGCGTAAATTTAATAACCAGTGGGAAGGGTTGAAATTATAATTTAATTCTATGTTTGAATGTATACGAAATCAGAGGGGCGGAGTTTATGACTTAAACAACCAATGGAAGCCGTAGGCGCAATTTTCAAAATATTAGTGAACCTTGCTATATAAAAAAAATACTGCAAATATTTAGAAACCCAAATAATGGTATTAGGCATTCGAATTAAAATTAATAAAAAAATATTTTAACATAAAATTTGTTTTGGCATTCCATTGGTAAGTGACTGATGATTATTCACTTACTAAATACCTGCGAAACCCTGAAATGTGTGAAAATTCATACTTCACATAATTTTTTCTATTTTATTAACAAGTAACTATATATAAAGGCATTTTTAGTTTAGAGCCGTGTTATCCAAATAAACGGCTTTATAAACATTTGTTGATAAAATAATAAACCAGTAGCGCAGGGAAACCTCCGCTAGACTTGCCCTCCCAAAAAAAATAATAATAATAAAAAAAAATTTAATTTAATTTTTTTTTTTTTAAATATTTAGATAAATCTTCAAAAATACATCAAATTATGTTCTATACAAATTTTTGTCCAAGGCTTGCTTTACTTGTTACGAATTAATTATCATGACCATGGAAACGTTACATATAAATATGTCAAAATTGAGACTTAAATAATTTTACAAAAAAATTTCAAAATTTTTCGTTTTATCAAAAAACGTCTCAAATAAAAGTTATTAGTTATTGCATTTATAGTAACTTTTGTTCAATAAATTTTTTCGAAATATTTTTCTGTTGCTAAATATTCGCAAAAATCTTAAAATCGACACGAGTAAACTCCCATTTCTATTCAAACGATCTTGATAAAAAACAATAGGGTTCTTCCCATTTAATAGGAGAATTTTTTAGTACCAAAACGAATTCTCTAAGTTGAACCGTTCTTGAGTTATCGTGTATACATACAGACACACACACAGACAAACAGACACACACACATACGGACAGCACTTCGAAAATAAGTTTTTTGGATTCGCTGGACCATGAAACGTGGTCATCAGTCAAAATCTCGTCATCGAAAATTTTCGCGATTACAATACTTGCCCCTTATATATTAAGGTCGGGCAAGTAAAAAAGGTTCACAAAATATTATAAAATATATTTATTCCTATAGTTTTACTTTCACAGCTGTTACAATAATTTTAAACATCCTCTACCTACGTTTCAAAATTGACTACCGCGGCGCCACGGTCTTAAATTTATTTCTCTATACATAAAAGGTATTTCAAAATAGAGGGAACACGATTTTTATCGAAAAGCAACTGATGAAAAAAATTTCAAGCTTGTATAAGTAGAATTTAATAACATTAAATTGATAAACTGATTTATTGTTTGTTGTTTTTTTAAAATAAATTTTATGATTAAATAAATATAAAAAAAAGGTTTTTGTACATTATTATTATGCATTCTCACATTGCAGTCGGTTCAGTAGTAAAGTACCCCGCATTATCTAATTTTGTATTAAAACATTCCTACAACCAGTCCTGTCTACGGCTTATTTTGAACTTGCTTACGTGAGTGGGGGAAAGCTCCCGTAATTTTTCATTTAGCACTACACCACTGACAACAACAGTAAAGAAAAAAAAAAATCTAAATTCTAACATCAAATTCTAGGGCACCATGATAAATTAAGTAAATCTGTTTTAAAAACATAACTGAAGCTGCTAATTCATTTTACTTTATACTCAGCTCTCACTTCAAAAATACTTCTCTCGTGTTATGAAAAATGTTTAAATTTACTCTTCTGTTATAAAAACTCTATCTATAAATTTTCGATAACCAAGGTGCAGTAGATTAGTTTCCCCTCTTTCTATATTTTCCATTTTACCGAAGATATTTTCCGGTTGTTTTTATCTTTTTATATAGACATAAATGGAATGTGTATCTCCAAATGGAATGCGTATTGGTTTGGTTTATTTCCTCAAAATTGTAAACTAAATAATACACCGTTGGCTATGAATACATTTTGGAAAATCTACCTAGATCAAAATCCCTTTTTACGAGTCTATAAAAAGTACATTTCATACTACTATGACATTTATCTAGAAAAAGAAAACTTTATATAAATATAAAAAGAAAACTTAAATAGATGCATCTAAGGATCTTTCCTTTAGTTGTGGGAAATAAATTTAATGTTAAGTTGTTGCAGTTCATATTTATTTCCTTTTATTATATGGTCCAGATACTCTAATGGTCAATTCATGATGATTTAAAGCAGTTTTAGGGGTTATCCCATTGTTTGCATGTATGAGCTAATTTTTTAATGTTTGAAATTGGCATTTGCTAAAGAAAATGATCAAAAGCTCCATTCAAACGACAACAGTTACTAAAATTCAAAATCTAGTTCTGGTTAAACCAAAGAAACAGGCTATACTACATGTTGAATTTTGAAATTCACAAACTGAAAAGAGAAAAGGCTACGGCAACTCATAACTAGAGCCCTGCGCGGATAAGCTTTTCTGTATCCGCATTCGCGTATTCATGATCCGCATCCGCAGCTTTTGTAAATAATAAATCCGCATCCGATCCGCATCCCCAAAAATATCCGCACAACAGGGTTTTGCTGTCAATTTGGAAAGAACTAACATGTTTTACTTTATTTGGTAATCGTTGTTCTAAAACACTACGGAAAATTTTTGGATTTAAACTAAAACAAACCTAAAGGACGCCGAAAGTTTGTGGCCTAGATGCACTAATAATTTTGAAACCTAGGGAGAGACAAAAATTTTGGAGGACCTAAGCTTCCTATTTCGTCGGGAGCAGGTGGCGTGCTGCTAATGAAATTCGTGTTTGATGTCAATTGTCATATTAACGTCAACTAACATCTCACGTCAGTTTTACCTTTTCCAAACTGAGGAAAAGGTAATGCAACTTGGCTATACAGTGGAACCCCGCCATTCGTCCGCCTCTCTACTCGTACAACTCGATATTCGTCCAACTTATTCAAGTAAAATTCAACTCGTTATTCGTACATTTGTTCGCTATTCGGTCGGCAGTTTTTAGAGAAAGAATCTCAAGATCTTCTAGTGCAAAAAGACTGAAAAAAGAAAGAACACTAGAAAGAGAGAAAACACCCGAAGGGATGTTACCTGATGTTTTTATGAAAAGTGACTCCAATTCCAAACAGACATCAACATCCCTCTTCCTCCTCTCCATATTCTACTTACCCCATCAGCTCACCTAAGTACAAGTAAAGTGCAGTTAATTTTTTATTTATGTATTTCATGTACAGTACTGTATATTTATTGTTTTTATAGTTTTAAATAAACGATCATCTATGGATCTAGAAGTGATTAATCCAATTTACATTATATCTTATGTGAAAAAATGATTCGTCATTCGTACAAATCGCCATTCGAACCACCTTCTGGAACGAATTGTGTACGAATGACGGGCTTCCACTGTATATATATTTTTTATTATAAATTAAAAAAAAAAAAAATAGAGAAAAGTTACTTGGTAGAAGGTGCTTCATATTTTTTCAAATAGTATTTGTCATTTTTCAATTTTTGTCAATTTAAATTTTTGGAAGCAGCAAGACTTTTTACTTCGAGTAGTATAAAACAATTGGCAGGTTACATAAAATTTTCGAGAAAAATGTATATAAGTAAATTTTGGTATTTAAATAAAACTTACTAATCAGTTTTATGTAAAAAAAGCGTTTATTAGATTTAAAAACCAGAATTAGAACAGAGGTATGAAGAATTACATCGAAAGTGTACCAAGCAACTTATGTCCAAATTATTATTTTCTATATACAATAATAAAAAAGTTATATTGATTGTCTCAACACTGTCTCGATCATGGACAATTGTCTTAATAACAATAACATAAAGTGAGATTGAATGCTACAAAATATCACATGTGTATACAGACAACCGAAGGTAACCGAGGATTGCGTAGTCAGAATACAATCGCGTATTTCTGCGAAAGTAACCGAAGATTTAATGTTCACGCGGATATTGCGGATAAGCGGATATAAAATTTTATCCGCATCCTCAGAAAAGTCGGATAATCCGCGGATTTGCATAACCCCCATGATTTTTCAGTTATGAAAATTAACAAAACACAAAATATTATATAAATTATTTAATTATCTAATATAGTCTATTTCTTTGGTTTAAACTAAACTAGATTTTTAATTCTAGTAACTGATGACGTTTGATTGAAGTTTTTGATCATTTTATTTAGCAAAATCCAACTTCAAACATTAAAAAATTAGCCCGTGAAAACTTACGAAAATTAAAATTGGTTCCCCGTAATTGTTTACCTGCAATTGTAACGTCGCAGAATATAAATTTTCGCCATTTTCGGCTGAGTGAACGTACCACTCATTTCTATTCCGTGTCCATGAATAAAACTAACATTTTAAACTGAAAAGATATCTTAACCTACACATTTTATAAAAGTCCGATTTACAATTGATTAAAAGTCCCATTTTATCATTAGTCACCAGATTTTAAAATCTAGATCCGCATGGTGTAAATTAATGGATGACAAATACAAACATACTTCACCTGTCTGGGTTTTGAATCCGAGGTCATGGGCACACAAAGTGGGCACTACCTGAGTCTACTAAGGTTGGCTCGTTTAGTAATTTTATTCTAATATTCTTCTATTTTCTGTTGTACATTCTGTCTGTCATTCTGTTTTATGCTGTGAAGTTCTGTATAAATTTAAATAAAATAGAGTTATTTATAGACATATAACAGTTAATACATCGCTGTTAACTGCAGTTACATTATACAGTGACCAAAGCGATTGTTTGATATGACGTAGGCTATTGCGTTCAACTTCGTTGTTGTTAATAGACTCCGTACTAAATTAAAATGTTTTGTTGCTTTACGCGGACGTCAAGCTGGTTGCATACACAACACTGAATTGTCCTATTTAATATTAAACGCGTTTTTACTTTGATATTAAAATTAGGTAATAAAAAGATATAAGTTATTCTGGAATAAATTACTAGATAAAGTTAATATTCACATAATAAAGATAAATATGTATAATAAAAATTTCTAATATATTTTTATATCACTAGGTATGTTGAAAAAATTTCATTTTCACAATAAAGTTTTAAATCATATTTCACAGATTTAATCTAAATTTAAAATTTTTATTTAATGAAAAAAAAAAATTATACAGATATACTCATTTGATACACATCATTTTTCTATGCTTCTCTCATGCGATAATTTTTGTGATTACGTCCCACTATCGTCCCACAATAGCTTATCATGCGAAAGTCTTACGCTCTTACTTTAAGACACAATATAGTGAGGTCATTCAGTACTTATTTTAATTGTGTACAAGGGTCACGCTAGCATTATTGAGAATAAGAAAATCAGGAAGGCCATAGAACTCAAAAGAAGCATTATCATTTTATGCAATTGGTTACTTGTCATTTGAGTATTTTTACCGACCGCCAACATATATAAGGGAGGTATTGTGATCATACCGATTTTGACATTTCGAGATTTCGATGGATCTCCACGAATCGAGGTCCCTACATAACGTTTTGACTATTTTTAGCATGATGTCTGTCGGTCTGTCTGTCTGTCCGTCCGTCTGTCTGTCTGTCTGTACGTCTGTCTGTCCGTCTGTCTGTGTACACGTGCAGAGCAAATTCGGCTGAAAGGATTTTTATGAAACTTCAAATCTAAGCTTCTGCCATCAATGGCACGAGTTGATCAACTTAAAAAAAATCGGTTGACTGAAAATGGGAGTTTACTCGTGTCGATTTTAAGAATTTTGTGAATATTTCGAAAAAATTTATTGAACTAAAGTTGCTATAATAGCAATAATTAATAACTTTTATTTGAGACGTTTTTTGATAAAACGAAAAATTTCGAATAATTTTTGTAAAAGTCTCAATTTTTTCATAATTATGTGTAACGTTTCCAGTGTCATGATAAATAATTTCTCTGTTAGAAAATATTAGGCCAAGTTATTTCTACTCTGCTGCTAGAATGTATTTCATATAAGTACTTGATGACGGTCGGTCCTGTGGTGGCCACAGATGATTTTTTTAAGTATCGTTGTTTGTATGTTAAGTATCGAGTCAAAATATGGTATTAACCAGAGAGCATTTTCGAATCATTATTATTATTTTTTATTTTTCAGCTGCTTACAGGGGTGCTTACTAAGTGTGTACATATATACATTTTATAAGACTACTATATAATACAAAGAATAACAATTGAATTTTATTATATACATAAATGCTTTTTAAATATGAAAAGACATTATTCATTGAATCTGTGTTGTTGTCTAATAAGTCTTTTATTGGGTCTGCAATTTTGTTGTCTGTTCGTTGTGTGGTGTATTTTGGGCATTCTACTAGGATGTGTTTGGCTGTAAGTGTCGTGTTACATGTGTCGCATTTTGTTGGTTCGGTGGTTCGAATAGATATTTGTGGGTGAGTAAGGTGTGTCCAATCCTAAGTCGCGTAATTACTACTTCTTCCTTTCTATTCTTTCTTCCGGGCCATTGGGTAGTGTCGGTTTTTATTTGCCGGAGGTGGTTACTAGCTTCATCTATTTCTGACCATTGACTATTCCAACTATTTCTTATATTTTCCTTTCTAATGGCTTTAAAATCTTTAGTTGGAATAGGCATATACCATATATCTGATTCGTGGTCTTGGTGGCTTCTTTGGCTGCAATATCAGCTTTTTCATTGCCTGTTATGCCCACGTGGGTTGGTACCCATACTATGGGTATGTATTTTCTACCAATAAATGGAGTTATTAATGTTTTGAAGAATTTCTTCTATCATTGGGCTTATCGAATACATTTTCAGTATATTTTGTATAACACTTAATGAATTGGTATGGACTATAAAGTTTCTCTGTGCATTATTATTGCTAATGTACTCGACAGCCTTCAGAAGCGCAAATTCATTATTTATTATGATTTAAAAAAAGGTTTAATTGCTTATGAATGCAAAGAAAGTTTAGATTCAAAGTTTTTATTGAAAAAGATCCTTCTTAAACGGTATATTGCACCCCTGGTATAAAAAATCTGAACGAGGCAGAAATTCTGTGCAACACCAAAAAGGAGCACAGTGTCTTTCAGCAAAAAACATTGCTGCTGTTAAGAAGGTAATTAAAGAAGACAATAAAGCCATATATGCGGTAAGAGAGCATCAATTTTATCAAATACACAACATTTAAAAAAAAATTGTGACAGGTGATGAAACATATTCTTTTTTTCGACGTACCTATCCGTCAAGAGAGTTGTCAACGAAGTCATGAAGATGGGGAAATTCCAGCAATAACCAAAAGCAGCGAGCCACGCAATAAATACTGTCTGCAGTGTTCTCTACAAGTACGAGCCTGATAAAGGCAATTAAACTGGATGAACAGAAGACTGTTCTTCATTAACATACGGTGTCCGCAGACAACTAAATGATACACTGAAAAATGTTTGCCTTCTTTTTTTTTTTTAATTAATACAACAGTGATTTGCGAGATAATAATTGAGCTGAATAAACTGATTTAAGATATTTTGAGACTAGTTTGTATTTAAACGTATGATGACATTTTATATTAAAGTGCGTGGATTATATATTGACTGCGCAATAAGCAGTAGGTGAGATAAACTGGTGCTGGACTGTTGGTAATTCCTGTTATGCAATATCTCACGAGGATCGAGGAATTTATTATATTTTGTAAGTACATATTTGTAGTTTTATATTTATTATATTATAGTGTTCTCCCTATACTCTGTTCAAAATCTAGAAGTAGTAATCATGCAATGTTCACATGATAATTTTGTCGAACTCTCGTCGTTCGTTGGCTGTTGAGAACTTAAATCTATGCTACAGCCAATAGAGTAGCGACTTCAATCTTTCACGTGATTTTATTACTATTTCTGCTTTTCGAACAAGGTATAGTAGAGTTTCAGAGAAAGGAATTATTTAATATCAATATATTGTTTCTTCCCAAAGGGTAGCTTCAACATTTCAGTTTTTGGCAGAGTATATAAAAATAATAGAACACACACTATAATCAACTGACTTGGCAATGGGCGACATTTGGTTATTTTTCGGGCTCAAAAAAAGACGGTGTAGAAGATATTCGTTTTAAGAAGAGTTTAATACTGCAATTCATGATTATTTTGAAGGTATTCCTAAAAAATATTGATTGGAAAAAGTGGAATCAATGAATGGCCCAGTGTGTTATTGTTAAAAAATTGTTAAAAAATAAATTTAGTATCTGAATTTAAATATTTAGGGGTAATTATTGACGAAGATTTATCGGGTAAAAACCATGTAAAAACCATGCGAAGCAATAATAAAACCACATTTCCAATATTGTTGTACCTTTTTATATATTTGCAACAAAACTGAAATTAAACGTTTGCAAATTCTGCAAAACAGAGCAATGAGGGTAATTTTAAAACAAAGTAGACACTCCAGAATAACGGATATGCTAAAAGCTCTGGGTTGGTTAAATGTTGTAAATTTTATAAAGGTGAATGCGATGTCCTTTATTTTCAAAATGGAAAATAACTTACTGCCTAGTTATTTATCTCAAGATATAAAGAGATTTAAAGATATACACACGTATAACACGAGATATAAGGACAATTATTATCTACCACCCATTAAAACAGCAATGGCTGAAAACAATATTTTTCATAGAGGTCTTCTGGAGTATAATACCTTACCAAATGTAATCCGCAATAGCGTTAATGTAAAAACATTTAAAAAACTTTTATTTAAACAACTAACTGGGACCCATTTATAGATGTATATTATTAACTATAATTTGATTTGTATGTGGCTTTATAGTGTTATTGTTGTATAATTTGTATTACATGTATAAATGTATGTACAATTTTTAGTTTTATTTTTTGCAAATTTATTTATATAAGTATTTTGTACTAGCTGTAGAAGCTAATTAATAAATAAATTTATTATTATTATTATTAAAGGGAACTACTTTGAACATATTTAAAATTAAATCCTAAAAAATATGAACCGTGTGTCCTATTCTCAATACTTCTAACGTGGGCATCCAATTGCTTATTTACGTTAAATATACACATTTAGTCATGTGCGTGACTTACTCAACAGGACTCGAGATTAATATCTAACAAATAAAATCCCTGTGTATAAAAACCAACAATACAAGAAAGTTAAAAATTGGCCAGGAAAATATTGATGATGTAGATGTGTTTTGCTACCTTGGCAGCATAATTGCCAAAGATGAAGAAGCATTGCGGGATATTGAGGAACGCTTGAACAAGGCCAGGCAAAATTTCGCAATGTTAAATGCTGTCTGGAGATCCAATTATATCTCAAGAAACACAAAGCAGTGCTTGTTCAATACAAATGTGAAATTCGTGCTACTCTACGGATGTTACAACTGGGAGGTTGCCCATGTAACCACTACCAAATTACAATCCTTTGTAAACAGATGTCTCCGTAGAATTATTCGAGTGTTCTGGCCGGAAAGAATATCTAACGCAGAGCTATGGCAACGAACAAACCAAACAGATATCCAAAAGGAAATAACATTACGCAAGTGGAAATTGATAGGACATGTCCTAAGAAGAGAGCGGACTAGTATGCCTAGAATGGCCTTGGATTGTAATCCGCAAGGCACACGCAAAATCGGAAAGCCAAAAACAACCAGGAGACGAACCATTATTCAAGAAGCGAGGAATTATGGAAAATCGTGGCTGGAGATTAAACTTCTTGCGGTCAATAGAATACGCTGGAACAGTTTTTTGGAAGCCCTATGCTCCTCATAGAGGCCAAAAGAACATATATATAATAATGTGCTTGAAAATACTTTTTTTTTAATTTAATGGCCTTTGCTGCTGTGGCAATTAGCCAGGACAATTTAGTTTTGAAAAATTCCATGCCTGGACGGGATTCGAACCCGAGACCTTAGCAACGCAGAGCATATGTGTTAACACTACGCTACGCCAGTCGGTGTGAAAATACTTGGGGTATAGAAAATAATAACACTATAAATTTTTATTTTACAATTATTATTGTAAATTTGCATTACCTGCAGAATTTAAAATCTAGTTCCGCTTAAACAGAAAAAAACAGGCTATAAGTCTATCCCAAATGTTTAAGCTTAACAGATTTAACCTAGTAACTTTTATTTATTGATTGGGGCTTTTAACCGTTTTATTTAACAAAATATCATTTTAATCGTTAAAAATTAAGATCGTTACAACTTAGGAAAATAAAAATTCCGAAATAGACTATACCTTATAATACATATGTGGAGGATCTCCTTAAATTAAATAAAAATGTCACTTTTTAAGTGTGTATGAAAATGCCAGTATCTGTAAATTTTAGTTCGTTATACTGTAGCAAATAATAAAAAAGTTTTATAATGTAATAAAGTTTTATGTACCCCCAGGGATCTTTGGACCACAGTTGAACGCTGAACTATGACATCAAAACAAAAATCTTTTAACAGGGCATTTAAAATTCTTGGTTTGTTTGTATTTTTAGAAAAACCCAAATTGTTCTACCATCAACACCAACGCAGATACCTGATAAAAAATTCTATTATATATTCATTTGAAACATAAAATATCTTCCTTATCTCATTCATATTGAAATTAATATTCTTGTCAAAAATCTAATAAGAGCACATCTGAGTCTCTCAATCACATTTTGCAAACGTTTGTCTTTCTGACATTGCATCATTAAAGTCGTATTTCACGAGAAAATACCGTGCACTGACATTTGTAACACTGTGTTTTATCTAATAACGTTGTGAGCCGACTCGAGTTCCACTATTCTCGCCAGATACAAACACCTACATATATGAAACTCCCTGATATATATTGATATCTTTAACTTTTGACAGTTCTGACATCATAATTGACAGACATATATTTTTAAAATCACGCTTTTATAAATGATCAAGTTTTCTTTAAAATTTGTATTCAGTGAATTTCATAACTCAATAAATATCATTCAAGGATTTAAATAAAACAGAAAATATATACCATGAGTTCAAAAAGAAATTACATAAGGGTTGGCTATGAAAAAATAAATAATGTTTACTGCAAGCTTAAGAATTAATTATCTGTCATCACTGTTGTTGTTCTCATAAGTTATTTATTGTTATACCATGTGTTCAAAAAGAAATTACATAAGGGTTGGCTGTGGAAAAATAAAATAATGTGAACTACAAGCTTTAACTGTCAATTAATTAACTGTCATCACTGTTGCTGTCATAAGTTTCTATTGAAAATTAGTTAGTCAATTGTTATATAAAGCTTGCAATAGACATTGTTTTATTTTTCCACAGCCAACCCTTATGTAATTTCTTTTTGAACTCATGATATAATGTACTAATGCATCCTGCCGTTAAATTAGAATCTGTCCAGGAGTTTGCATATTTACGTCAAATAGCATAATTTACTTAAACAAAAGAAGTGAACGCGAGAACTGCTACAGTTTGGAAGGATTTTGGGGCCTGAAAGCAGGGGCATCGAAAAACAGAGGAGCAGACACAAATTACCAGGGCCCGTGCAAGATCAAGGGCCTGGATTGGATTATTTTTGTTACAAATCACTTAACAATTTTGTAATGTGTTATTTTGTATAATTTCTAAAATCTATTTCAAACGATTAGGTGGAAATAGATTTTCAAATCAGTAATTTTAACAGATTGATTGATGCTTTTGATCATTTTGTTCAGGAAAATCTAACTTCAATATATAAAAAAATAGCTAATGATAACTTACAAAAATAAAAATTCCAGCTAGTTCCTCCTAATCGTTTGGAATAGCCTGTATGTTGTTAATTGTAATAGTTAATACGAAGGTTACCTTTTATGTTATTACAAACGACCACTAGATGGTAATACTGAAATTGTCATTGAGTCATTATTATATTCGTAAAATTTGACATTTGTTATTGTAAAATCAGTGGCAGCTTATAAGTTGACCTAGAAGTTTGTTGACAGTGAGCGTTAAAAAAATAAGTTTGTAAAAAAATTGATATTACTCGTGAAGGTTTTCGTTGGATGATTTTTTACGATTTTAGTAAAGGCTCAACAACATGCATAGATTCGCTTCGTTCAACTTTTGGTAATAAAGCACTATCAGAAAAGACTGTTTACATTTAGTTTGCAAAATTTCGTCGTTGTTGTGTGTCCGTCAGAGATAAATGTCGTGAAGGTTGACCAAAATCGGTTGTGATTCAAAAAAACATCGATGCTGTGCGCAAAATGATTGAAGAAGTTCGGTATGTGATTTACCGTGAGATAGTGGCATCCTTTGGCATATCGCAGACTGCAATACATTCGATTTCTGCAAGAACATTTAGCTGTGAAAAAAATATGTTTCCGATGGATTCCGCATAATTTGACCGAAGCTCAAAATGAGTTCAGTTGATTAGTGTAAGGAAATGCTAAAATATTTCAACCTAGGCACTGCAAAATCCGTATACAACATCGTTACAGGCGACGAAACTTGGATTTATTCATATGAACCGGAAACTAAGCAACAGTCCACTGTTTGAGTTTTCCAAGATTAATAGAAACCCACAAAAGTTGTTCGTTCACGAAGCACTTCCAAGAAAAAGATCGCTTGTTTTTCGGTTGTGTTCGACATGTTGCAACCATTCCTTTAGAGGAGCGGAAAACAGCTAATGCTGAATAGTATACAACAATTTGTTTTCCAGAAGTCATTGACAAAATCAGGAAAAACAACCAAAAACTTCGCATCATTCTTCATTATGACAAAGTATGGTATGCTCCCGCACAGCACCTCAAATAATTTATTATTCGAAGCTGAAAAACATCGAATTAATGTCTCAGGTATTCACCTGATTTATTCCCTAACGGTTTTTTTTTTTTTGTTACCAAATGTCAAACAAAAAATGCCTGGTCAGCAATTTTCATAACCTCAAGCTGTTGAAGCCGTTAAAATCCATATTTTTGAGATACCAACTTCCGAGTGGAAAAAATGTTTCGAGAATTGGTTTGAACGCATGCAAAAGTGCCTAAATCTTAAAGGCGAATATTTTGAAAAGCAATAAATACGTTCGAAAAAAAAAATTCTTTCTTAGTTTTTGTAAAAACTTAAAAGTTTGCCCTCGTAGCAACTATAATGTGATGACGTTATAGTTGCTATGCGACAGGTTGTATATAGACGTTGTAATTAATGCTCGTTTGTGCTTGGATCTGTGTGTTTTAATTGATATTATTACAAACGCTAGAAAGCGTTTACATATATATATTTTTTTATTATTATCATTATAATGTAGCACCCTTATCTTAAAATATCACCGACCGTCACTCTAACTAAAGAGTTTGATTGACACAAAAATCAATTATTTACGTTATGTTACATGTGGTAATTATAGAGTATCATTATTTTTGTCAATATTATATTTACAAAATGTCATTTTCACAGGATTAAAATCTGACATGCTGCAGTCAAAGTGCAAATTGAAAATTTGACAGCACCTGCTTTTGAAAATTTTGACAGTTTTCATACATACGATATTTTTCAGAAACATTTATGTATAACCATTTCCACAATGTTCAATTGATTCGGCAATTTTTGTAAAAAACAACATCTAAAAAATATCGTGTCCTGACAAGATTTACGCATGTTTTTATCGGGTTGCAAATAGCGTGAACAACCATCCAGAATTTTATGGGACATCCCGATATCAGCAGCTTACAGAAGAATCCTGAGAAAACCCTAGCCTGAACGCCACAAGTCTTGATTTTCTACAAAATGTAGTATAAATAATAAAAAATTATGTCAATAGATCGAAATAAAATTAAAATTTAAAGCAATGGCGCTGTACTATACTCTGTGTCGAATAAGAAAAAAGTAGATAACACTTCGAACCCAGTACGATTTACACACGACAAATACAGTATAGCGCGAAATTTAAAATAATTTACAACTAGGGCATGGGCGTAGTACAGGCTTTTCACGTTTGGTATATGAACATTTTAAATTCCAATAGTGAAATCATGGAAACAAGTGACATCTATTAAAAATTTTAATACATTTTTCCATATTTTGAAGACAAAAAATGGTATATTTTTATTAAGAATAAAAGAAAATTAAAATGCAATGAAAAGGACATTTCATAATGACAATTAATTTAATCTAGAATTTGCAATGTGAATATGATTTACAAAGCTTAAACAAAATGACCAAAAATCCGAATTAATAGTTAAAAATTACTAGATTTCAAAATATAGTGCCGCCTAAACGTTTGGAATAGCCTATAAATGGGTTAGCAAGTGATTTTTTTTTTAATTCAAAAAAGAAATTGTTTAATAAGATATTGAAATAAACAAGGCAGATAATACGCTTACTTTATTTATAGATGTTAAAAAAATATTAATTTTTAAAAATTGTGTATTATATATAAAAAGAGAGATTTGGCTAAAAGAGTTTAAATAAAACAATAACACAAACAATATATCTTCAAAACTAAAGTTTCTTATTTAAATATTTATTGTAAATAAAAATTAAAAATATATGTATATATGAAGGTCTAAAAATTATATCAATAACTTCTTCTTGTTTGGGCACTATCAGCTGGGTTGTCTTTTGGCCTCAGTCTTATTAGTCCTCTATCTTGAGCTGTTATCTTCTTTCTTCTTACACACATTTTTCTAAGCTGACATAGACCATAAGAATTTCATTAATATACAGGTTGTTACAGATTTAACTGCAGTAATTGGTGAAAATATGGAAATTTTTACTTACTTTGAGGTCTAGAATTTATATTTTAAATCTTAAACACCCTGTATATTTTTCCAATAAATGTAACTACAATATGATCGAAAAAAAAAACATCTAGAAAGCCATGGAATTAATTTATATAAATAATTTGTTGGCATTATTATCTGTCTCATTTTGTAATACGGAACTAACGGGAAAAGTTCATTTTTTATGTTGTATATTGACAATACATTTATAATATTATCATAGTATTGGTTCACACGGATACGCCAAAGTCTGTTTACACCACAACAGTCACCAAAGTAACCAGATTTAGTTTCGTATTACAAATTGAGACAGATTATATCACTATTTTGTATTATATATTTCATTTTGTAATATAGCCTTTGTTTGTACTATAGTTTCTTTTGTTTAAGCGGAACTAGATTTTGTTTAGTAAAAGCCCTCTTCAATTATTAAAAAGTGAGCTCGTGACAACTTACAAAAATTAATATTCCATTTACTTCCTCTTAAACGTTTGGAATAGCCTATAAGTTACTATATCTGGTGCCTTTCGTAATTTTTGTGTTGTAAATGGACTTTTATGGAACCATGTGAACTGCTAAACCTGACTTTCCAAGTTTTGGTTAGGTTTTCTTGTATTAAGGTTAAATTAATTCAAAAATTACAAATGTCAGATTTTCATTAATGTCAATTATTTTTCAAATATTTTGAAAGGTGCCATTTCAGAATTACCGCTCTAAGATTTCCCTCTTAGTAACATGTTTCAAAATAAAACATACAATTCTTTTCTTTGGTATAGGTGGAACTAAACAGGAATTTCGTTTTTTATAGTTGTCACGCAAACAGGGTTTGGCTAGGTTATTTAATGTTTCATGTTGGCATTTATTATTAAGTGACATTTATAATAAAAAATAAAATATATAATCTGTCTCAATTTGTAATACGAAACTAGATCTGGTTACTTTAGTGACTGTTGTGGTGTAAATAGACTTTTGTAGAATCATGTGAACTTGTAAATCTGGTTTTTAAATTATGGTTAAGTTTCATCATATTGAGGTTATTACTAAATTGACATGTCAAAATTGTGATTGACATGTCAAATATTTTGAATGTATATATTAATATTTATTTCATCAAACTTTCGATTATTACTCGTACAATAAAAAAATATTACGATTATCAATGAAATATCGTGATAAAATATAAAAAACAAAAATACATATTATATTATCTGTCTCATTTTGTAATACGTAACTAACAGGTAAAGTTAATTTTTTATGTTGTATAGTGACAATACATTTATAATATTATCATAGTATTGGTTCACATAGATACGCCAAAGTCTGTTTACACCACAACAGTCACCAAAGTAACCAGATCTATGGTCTATTTCAAAGTAGAAAAATGTGTGTAAGAAGATAGGAGTTGTTTGTCCTTGCTTCGGATTGGTTTAGATCTCCATCCCTATTACACTGTAATAATATTGTTTTTAGTCCAAGTTGACAGATGTTCAGTGTCGTACATTGGAAATATATATTATTTATATTATTTAATTTTCTCATTTATTTTGTTATTATTTACATATTTAGACTTTTATTTATATTCTTGGCGTAGATTTTATGGATAAATTCTCCATGTAATTTGTTTTTACGTACTTATATATTTTTTAGGTTATCTGACATATAAATATTTTTTGACACTTGACATTTAACAGATCAAGAGATAGGACTAATTTGGGGCCAAAAGACAGCCCAGCTGATTGTGCCCAAAGAAGAAGTTATTGATATAATTTTAAGACCGTCATATATACATATATTTTTAATTTTTATTTACAATAATTATTGAAATAAGAAACTTTAGCTCTGAAGATATATTGTTTGTTTTATTGCTTTGTTTAAACTCTTTTAGCCAAATCTCTCTTTTTATTTATAGTACATAATTTTTAAAATTAATATTTTTTTTAACTTTTTCAAATTTCCCATTAAACTAAATTTATGTCGTATAAATAACGTAAGTGTATTATTTGCCTTGTTTATTTCAATATCTTAATAACCTTTTTTTATATTTAAAAAAAAAATCACTTGCTAACCCAGTTGCTACGCCCATGCCCTAGTTGTAACTTATTTTAAATTTCCCGCTATACTGTATTTGATCAGTGTAAATCGTACTCGGTTCGCAGCGCTATCTACTTTTTTCTACTTTGAAATAGACCATAGTTTCGTATTACAAATTGAGACGGATTATATAATAATAATTTATCATTTTATTGTGCTGCCCTTAAAATCTAATTCTTCTTTTGCAAAATTTAATAACATATTTAAACAAAAATATTCATTTTTTTAATGTAAATCCCAAATTTTTCTCTGCAAATCTTTCCGAAACATGTAGTCTGTGGTTCTATCTGTTTTCTTATTATTACCTCTTCCCATGTTCGTCGGTCTTAAATTTACTACACCTTCATTTAAAATTTTTCTTACTTCTCCTTCAGAAATCTAAAGAAATTGAAATGGGTAAATTATTTTATATTTCACAACAAAAAGGACACCAAGATTTACTGAAAAAATATCTGCCACAAGGTCTATAATTTCGCTTCTTTTTAATTTTATACATTTTTTTCTAAAAGTTTTCCATAAGCGTTATATATGTGTTTTTTTGTATATTTATCTAATTGTGGTCTCTTATGCATATTTTCTGATGTTATGTTCTTATTTTGGTTGTAGAAAAATACTTTTCAATTAAAAAAATAAATTGACATATAATTTAATGTCAAATATGAATTATGAAATGTTTTGAAAGGTGCCATTTCAGCAGTACCACCCTAAGATGATATTTTTAATAGACAACATAAAAAATTAAATTTTCCTCTTAGTTTCGTATTACAAATTGAGACAGATAATATAATCCATTTTGTTTTCCAAAAATTTAAGAAATGAGATATTTGTATTAAGAATAACACAAAATATCAAAATGAGACGTCAAACAGCAAAGTACAAACGATTTAGCGTTTGCGGCAACAAGCTTGCTTACCTATTTATTACAGAAGAAAACTAAAGTAAAAGCTCAAAATGATATGTTCATTTCAAATGTAACCTTCAATAGTGAATATTTTGTGATTCTTACCTAAAATTAGATTATAAGCTCAAAATGTCAAACTTGATATATTCATAAATAATTATACAAAGCTTAGATCTTAACACAACATCTTGACAAATAAACTTCTTGGCCTACCAGACGCCTTTTTCCGAATATGTTGTGTTTGTATAATATCTATCATTTTGGCCGCATCTTCAATTTTAATGTTGTATATTCATACGAGGGCTATTCGGAAAGTAGCCTCCATTGTTGCTTAGCGTGAGTAGTAGGCGGTGGAGCGCCGCCATTAATACATCGGTGCGTGCAGTGATTCAGTAAGCTTCCAGCGGTGCAAGGGGAAGCGTCGTACTGTCGAGTGTTCGCTTGTTATAACCTCAAAACATAAGTTCCGAAATAGAAAATCCCGCCAAATGTGAAGCTAAGAAGAGCCATCCAAAACAAACGTCGTGGTCTTCGGACATCTGGTGTCGCGTTTTTGCATGACAACACACGACCTCACAGTGCTCGGCGAACACAAGACCTTTTGAGCAAGTTTCGATGGAACATTTTAGACCATCCGCCTTAAAGCCCGGATTGGCTCCAAGTGATTTCCACCCATTTTAGCCACATGAAGAACTGGCTTGGGTTCCAGCACTTCGCTGATGATGAAGATCTTCAAAAGGCTGTGACAGGTTGGCTACATTCCCAGACGGCAGAGTTCTATGAAGAAGGAATTTCAAAGCTGGTTAAACGCTATGACAAGTGCTTAAATTTAAATGGCGATTATGTAGAAAAATAAAGAAAGAATGCAGTTTTAAGATGGATATAATAAAATATTTGTACGTTTGACGGGATTGTGAAGAGTATCCTCATGTACGGAGTAGAGATCTGGGGATGGAAAGAATGGGAGATAGTAGAAAGGGTACAAGAGGGATACATGAGATGGATTATGGGATTAGACAGAACGACACCAGGATATATAGTGAGAGAGGAAATGAAGAGGGAAAAGCTGAGAGTAGAAGCCGGGGCGAGGGCGGCGAAGTATGAGGAGAAAATCAGGAGGGACGAAAGAAGGAAGATATTAAGAGAATGCTGGGAAGAAAGAATGAAGGAAGAACAAAAAGGTAAACTGTTGGAATGGGGAGAAACAAGGAAAGAGTACTATTGGAGATGTGGGATGGACCTAAGGGAAGCTGAGCGAAAGAGAAATGGAGGAAGAAACATAGTAGAAGAATTGAGAAGGAGAGACAAGGAGGTACAGGAGCAGGAAAGAACAGTAAGAATAGACAATTCAAGGAATGTGAAAAGATATAGGGATATAAGGACGGTAGGAATACCTAAATATTTGAAAGGGAGAAGAGGAAAGGCAGGGGGCAGAGTTAGAGGATTGCCAGATTAATATGCGGAAATGAAGAACGGAGTAATAGGTATTGGGCAAAACCAGAGGATAGGATATGCAGAATGTATAGAGAGGAGCAAGAATCCTTGGAACATCTTACAAAAAGATGTGGAAAGATGACAAAATGGGGAGAGATAAAGGAGCTGTTGAGTGAAGAAGGAAAGGGAGAAAGGTGGGTGAGAGTACTCGAGGAAAGAAGGAAGGAATGTGGAGAGGTAAGACAGAACTGAGAACAGGAAGGAAGAAAGAGGCAAAGGAGGAGGAAAGAAAAGAGGGAAGAGAAGCGAAGAAAGAGGGGAAGAAGAACTGGAGTCAAGAAGGAAGGAGACCGGAGACGGAAGCCGAAAAGAGAATACAAAGAAAGAGAGAAACACCGGAGTAGAACCGGAGTACAGAAAGTAGAAGAAGAAGAAGAAGAAGAAGAAAGAAAATCATAAAATGAATTATTTTATTATTATTATGATTATTTTTCACAATGTAATAGTTAAAACCCTAAACGCCGCAAGGCCTAGGGGAAATAAAGAATTATATAATAAAATATTTGTATCTATGCTGGTTTTATTTTTATAGCCAAACGGAGGTTACTTTTTGAATAGCCCTCGTCATACATTCATAATAGCATCATAGTATTAGTTACATTATCACATGGAAACGTCGAAGTCCTTTAACACCACAAAAGTTACCTGTCACTAGATTTTGTAACGTATAGTCGGTTTTTTTGATTTAAGCGGAAATAGAAATTGAAAACTACTAAGTTTTAACGTTTAAATGAAGCTTTTGATCATTCTATTTAGCAAAAGCTCTCTTCAATCGTTAAAATGTGATCTTATGACAACTTATAAAAAAAATCTATTTACTTCCGCTTAAACATTTGGAATATCCTATATTACAAAATTAAATATTATCTACACTCATAAATAAATAAAACTGTCATTTTATTTTAAAAGAAACTTTTTTATTTATTGAAAAAATCGCGCGATTCGCAATTTTATCGCTCATTCTAAAATATTAGTAGTAATTAACCAACCGCGCATTTGCAAAACCGAACTATAGGAATCCGTGTAAATTAAGGTATTACTCAACAAAATATTCATAATTTTTAAACTGAGATTTATGTGAAAATTTCCAAACCATGTAGAAAATTGAAAACTAAGTTTTTAATTAACGAAACGAACGTATTCAATCCAGTATCTATGATCTATATCGGGGTGAATATCGTTTTAAAATTGTTTCTCGTTGAACCATGTGGCCCGTGTTCGTCTAATTAAATGAGCTCATGTAGTTATCAACTATAAAATCTTTTGAATAGTTGACCCAAATTCTCAGCGTTCACCAAAATCAATTACTCAAACAATATTCTGACCATCCCATTCCAATCACAAGTCAATTTGTGAAATATACATGCACATTCGGGACGTACGATATCTATGTTTATATTTGCTGCCGCTCTGTATACTCACTGTTCACAACTTAAATATTAAATTTCACGTTAATTTTACATAGATGTTGTTACGTTCGCGAAGAAGTTAATTAAAAAATAATGAAGTATGCATATTTTTCTTTAATAAAAAGAATTAATTATCATAATATTTACTTTGTTAATCTGTTGACGTTATATTTTATACACTTGCGAAAACTAAGATTTTTTTCTACAAAAAGTAAAGAAAATAGATTACTGGAGATGATTTTTCACACATTTCAGAATTTCATTCGTATCTAATAATTGGCAACGTATTTTGATATATTTTTTGCTGTAATCACATAATTCCTTTTTTACGCACATCTGTTTAAGCATTAAGCTTTCATTTAATGCCTCACATGAAAAATCTTTTTCGAAAATTTATTAAACCCTACATCATTTGAAAAAAATGTCTAATAGATAATAGTTTATTCATGCCTTTCGGCCTTAATTTTCCCAAAATACTGTTTGTGTGATATCACATTCAATAATAATATAATAATAATAATATAAATAATAATAAATTGCTAACAAAATAACAATAATTACATCAAAATTAAACAAAAATTCTAATATTCAAAACAAATACGTGTTCTGGCTCATTGGGCTGCGCTTCCTAGTATTTTCTTGTTTTTCTCTTTTAATACTTCTCTTCTTTGGATAACCTCCTTCATCCACAAATAGCCACTACCTGCCTCGTCCAACACTTTGTGTATATCCCTTCGTTCCTCTCCTATTCCACTGCAGGACAGTAGGTGTTCTATCGTCTCGGTGGTTTCCCCTCATGTTCTGCATGTTTTTTCACCTTCAGTTCTCCAGAAGAAGTTAGCCCGATCTTCATTGCCACACCGGAATCTGGCGATGGTCTTCTGATTTTTTCCTTTTGGCTTGACGAGGTATAGGGGCACTGAGGGAACTTGTATGTTCTTGTATGTCTGATTGTATCTTGATTTCTGTATTCTGTTTTGTTGTTCCTGTCGCTGTACTTGTCTGTCTCGTTCTTCTAATAAGTATTCTAGTTCTTCTCCTCCTTCTTGTATTCTTCTTGTCTTCTTCTTATCTCTTCTATACCATATCCGTTTCTTTCGAAATATTTCTTTCTATCTTCTCTCCAGCTGGTTCGTTGGCTTATTTCTTTATCTTTTCGGCATTCTTGTAGTATGGAGTTGTTGTTAGCCTTAATCTTCGTTTCGTATTTTACCGCTGTTGTTCCGGTTCTTATCCTTAATTTGTCCCTTTTTGACTCTTCTAGGATTATGTAGCTTGGGGTCCTCTTGTCCCGTCCAAGTGTCCACCTGATAAAGGTTTCATGGATTCTCTCTACTTCTTCATGTTTTTTCCAGCCCCATATCTCTGCCCCGTATAATAAAATACTCCGTATTAAGGCGTCAAATAGAAATATTCTTCTTTGAAAATCTTTTCCGAATTTCTTTTCCCCCAAATTCCATACCTAGCCTAGTATACATCTGGCTTTCTTCACTCTGTCTTTGATGTGTGCACTGTCTCCATTGCTTTTCTGGAAGATGTAACCTAGATACCTGATTTCCTTGACTTGTTCTATTTCTTGATCTTTCCATTTCCAACTTTCTTTCTTCTCTCTCCCGCCTCCCTTCCTGAATTCTATGATTTTAGATCATTTTCTTTTGATCTAAATATCTTAAAAAATGTAAAACGTAAATCTTAAAATCATGTCTTTCAGTTCTTCCGGCTTTCTAGCGATTAAGACTATGTCATCTGCGTAAGATAGTGTCCATATTTTTTTGTTTCCTATTTTGATTCCGCCAGACTGCCATTTTTCCATATTTTCTTCTAGGTCAGCCATGTATATCGAGAACAGGATGGGGCTCAATGGGCAACCCTGCCTTAATTCTTTTCTTGTCCAAAAGGATGCGCTTGTTTGGTCTTCTACTCTAACGACGTTCTCCGTTTCTCTATAAATCTCTTTTAATCTTGTTATTAAATAACTGTCTATTCTTTTCTTGTACATTGTGCTCCATAACTGTTCTCGGTCTACCAGGTCGAATGCGTCTTTGAGGTCTGTGAAGAACACATATAACTTACCTTTTTCTTTGGAAAAAAAAAAAAAAAAAATGTCTAATATAAAATTCTGTTTGTACTATTTTGGTTTACATCAACAGGCTATCCTTTTTTTTTTGTATTTTCTACATATTTTATATCGATCCCTCTAGATTACAGGGTATGACATAAGATCGGTCGGAAATATTTTTGACAAAAATCGCATAAACATGAAAAGTTTTTATACTCTTCCGGTTTTATTTATTTATTTAATTTATTTATTTAAGTCAATGTTGCACAACAGAGCTGCACTAGAAAAGTGCCACCCCAATAAAAGCACAATAATACAAAATACAAAAAATTCTTATGATTAAACAAATTTGTATGTATCAAGTTGCATTCACATCAATTAGCAAAACATTATGGTTTTATGTAGATACATATGTAATGTATGTATAGATTAAAAAATTAAGATAAAGAATTATTATTATTATTTTTTTTTGAATAAGATTAATTATATCGAAGGCTACTATGTTATTTTTTATTGTTTTCTTAAATGAATTTAAAAAGCCAAAAAAAAATATCCACGATTGTGGTATACTGGTTAACTGTTCTTGTTGTTCTGTGTTTTGGTGAGTTGCTGTTTGACAAGGTACTTAGTACTGGAATATAGAGCAAGCTAGGATTTCATACCGGGTAGTGGTAAATGTTAAAATTAAAAAACGGGATAATTGACTGACCATCTATAATATTATTAATAGTTTTAAAAAATAATATTAAATCGTTTGCCATCCTTCGTTTTTTGAGTGATTCAATATTGTAGAAATTTAGGTTGAAATTATAACTTTTATAGTGATTTAAACGGTTAAATTTGCAGTTGAGGCGGTTAATAAATTTTCTTTGTACAACGTGTCTCAAAAGAAATGTTATATTTAGTGGATCGATTAAAAAAAAAGTAAGCCGTATATAGAAAAAATGTTTATTAATTATTAAAATACACTTTTTGGGGATTTATTTCTTAAAAATAATATCGTCTAAATGTAGACCCTCGCGTTCTCGGCACTCATTTAATCGAACAGTAAAATTACTTATGACGTCTCGGCAGTTGGACTCAGGGATGGCTGCCATTTCGTGACGGATATTTTCTTTCAAATGCGCCAGTGAAGTCGGTTTATTGGCGTAAACTTTAGATTTAAGATAACCCCATATGAAAAAGTCCATAGGGGTTAAATCTGGACTGCGTGGAGGCCAATTTATGTCACCTCTCCGGGAGATCAATTTGCCTGAGAAAATTTCACGAACACGTGGCAGAGACATATTGGACGTGTGTGAAATTGCTCCGTCCTGTTGGAACCATGTTCTTTGCTTATAGCCAGAAAAGTTTTGCAGTTCAGGTACCATGAAGTTGTCTAACATCTCCACATAACGCTCTGAATTCACTGTAACTGCACGCCCCCTTTCGTCTTCAAAAAAGTAAGGGCCGATAATTCCTCGCGCCGACATCGCAGCCCATACGGTCACTTTAGGCGAATGTAGGGGTTTCTGATGTTTGCGTTTCGGATTCGTTGCACTCCAGTAGCGGCAGTTCTACTTATTTACGTGGCCATTAAGATGAAAATGAGCTTCATCCGAAAACAAAATGTTGGTAAACGTTGAAAATCGCTCAATCACTTGATTTACGAAATTAAGCCTCTGACTGGTATCTTGGGGCTTTAATTCTTGCACCAATTGAATGTTGTAGGGGTGCAGCTTTAGGTCTTTGTGCATAATGCGATGTAATGATGATCTATGCACATTTAAAGCACTTGCGCACTTCCGAATTGAAAGGTTCGGGTCGTCACGAACAGACTGATTAACATTCTCCACGTTTTCTACCGTTCTTGATGACCTAGGTCGCCCGGATTTTGATTTATCCAGCGTTGTACCAGTCTCTTCAAACTTTTTAACCCAATGTCGAATGAGAGGAATGCTTGGCGCATCATTTAAGTGGCGAAAACCTCGAATACTGCAGAATTTTCTACGCGCTACAGTCGCCGAATCACCGTTTTTTTAAAACTCTCGCACGCATAACGCGCGGTCTGCTCCCGAGAAACGCTCCATAGCGACTGAATTCCCAAGAGCCAGGCTACCGATTGACATAACCCCCGCGCCCCTAGGATACGTTGCGTTCACGCAGTAAGCTAAATAAATATAAAATTTCTTTTGAGACACCTTATACTTTCTCTAATTGTTCAACATATGTTTGATAATGGGGATTCCAGACCACACTAACAAATTCTAGGTGGCTTCGAACTAAGCTATTATATAAGGTAATCATTAGCTCAGGTTTGGTTAAGTCCCTAGTTGTCCTGAAAATGAAACCAAGGTTTCTCAATGCCCTTTGTGTGATGCTGCATATGTGTTTGTCAAAAATCAGCTTGGAGTCTAAAATTATACCTAAATCTTTCACTTGGTATACCTGTTTTAAAATGTTTCCATTGAGGTGATAATTATAGTTATGTATATTCGATATATGATTCTCCGTGAAATTTATGTAACTACATTTTCCAGCATTTAGTGATATATTATTATTCTGGCAATATTGACTTAGTCTATCCAAGTCAGTCTGTAGCTGTAAGCAATCTTCATTTCTGTTGATTTTTATTAATAGTGCAATATTATTATTTTATTAACACATTTTGTGATTTAATCTGTGCATTGAAAGCTTTCATTTGATGCTACATTTAAAATAGTTAAAAATGTTTTTTTGTTTTAAAATTCAAAATACATGTAAATGTATTGCATTGTGTGAACACGTGCCATTGTAATCTGTAAAATGAATTCTTCTTTATAATTTTCATATTACAGTTTCAAGGATATTTATTGTCTCTCTGTTTCCAATGCTCACGGGAAAAATTAAACGCTGAGTAGACATGGCATATCTCACAAAACATGTCATATTTCAAATTCATATAAAATTAACTGTCACCGAGAAAAATAAGTATACAATTATCGTCTTCCCTCGAGTCAAGTGCGAGTCGAAATTATTCAAAATCAAAATACAAAAATCAAGTTTAAGTTTTCTTCTCAAAGTTGCAAAGATAATAACTAAAATGATAATAAACTACTACGTGTAAACGAAACTAAGAAAGAATTTTCTAATTTGATTGAAAATATTTTATCCTAAAACCCTTTTCAGATATATAAATTCCACCATAATAAAATTAATATTGTGTAAAGCTCATTATAGCATTTACGGGTGAAGGTTTTCGTTGGATGATTTTTTACGATTTTATTAAAGGACTAACTCAACAACAATGCATAGATTCGCTTCGTTCAACTTTTGGTAAGGAAGCACCATCAGAAAAGAATGTTTACAATTGGTTTGCAGAATTTCGTCGTGGTCGTGTGTCCGTCAGTGATGAATCTCGTGAAGGTCGACCAAAATCGGTTGTGATTCAAAAAAACATGCTGTGCGCAAAATGATTGAAAAAGATCGGCATATGATTTACCATGAGATAGAGGCATCCTTTGGCATATCGCAGACTGCAATATATTCGATTTTAAACAAGGCTCGTGTTGATTGGTGTAAGGGATTGCTAAAAAAAAATTCAACCTAGGCACTGAAAAATCCGTATACAACATTGTTACAGGTGACGAAACTTGGTTTTATTCACATGAACCGGAAACTAAGCAAAAATCCACTGTTTGGGTCTTCCAAATGAACCGAAATCCACAAAAGTTGTTCGTTCACGAAGCACTTCCAAAAAAATGATCGCTTGTTTTTTCGGTTGTACTGGACATGTCGCAACCATTCCTTTAGAGGATCGGAGAATAGTTAATGCTGAATGGTATACAACAAATTGCTTGCTAGAAGTCATAGACAAAATCAGGAAAAACAACCAAAAACTCCCGCACAGCACGTCAAACAATTTATTATTTGAAGGAGAAAAACATCGAATTGATATGATGTGAAAGTGTTAAAACCAAAATGGAAGGCACTTTGAACACTTATAAATCAAATTACTTTACCTTCAATTCGTTATAGATCATTTTTCTTAAACCTTAAAAATTATTAAAAATCAGTTTAAGTAAAAATTGTTTATTTTCAAAAACTCTATCTGAAGATACCCAACTCGATATAACAATATCGTTTAAAAATGAAAATCCTTGATATCCCGATTTGTTCCAGAAAATTTCAATACCACCATTCGCTTATTTGAGTAAACTTTGGCCATACAATTTTTTCCCATCTGGCTCACCCATCACGTTTCCTAGATCCCCTCTAAAAAATGTTCCCTCTATCTTGAAACACCCTGTATGTAGAAAAGATGTCTATCAATACTGAAATAATTATAAAATTGCTTACTGTGAGTTTCAACTTTTTTTTGAAAATTTTCGCCACCAAAATAGCTCGTATTAAAGTTACGGGGTCTTAAATTATATTTTTGGTTTTGTTTTTTTGGTTTGGTTCTTTGCTTCAGAAAGATTTCCAAACCCTAAATGTGTGCTCTTAAATATATTCACTGCATCCCCTAAAAGCACCAATATTCGTCATAATTAATCTCAGATTAAATTAAGAGACTAACTTTTCAAAAATAACCGCAAGGCAATGTCATTCATATCTCATCAACTAGACATAAATTTCTTGACACAAAGACTAAAACGATTTTAAGTTTAACTGGCTGTACTATACCATTTTCAATCTCATCAATCAAAAACGTTATATAAAAGTTATTCATGAAACAGTAAATCGAAATGTGCAGTTAGCAAACAAAAGAAGGTTAAAAAAGGCGAGAAAAAATGTAAACAATCGAGTGTTTGTCGTTTACCCCAGGTTCGTAACGTAACTTGACGGTTGACACGGTTGGAAAAACGGACTAGGAATATAAAAGTAAGAAGCTCGTATTCAGAAATTTTACAGTATACGAGACGGTAGGTATTTAGTATTCCAGACGTGCTTCGTAAACTGGAACACGTACAAACACCTACCAAATACACAGAACGTTCCGAATACACTTGTAATAAAAAAGGGAAAATTGTGTATCATTTCCGTATCATTTTAATTTATGAATAATAAATATTGTATAACACAAGTATAATGGAAAGTAAATAGTTATTTAATAACTAGTGGACCCATTGCCAACTGTGTTGGCAAACAAATCATTACCTTAATGTGGAACTTGTTCGACACCTCAGACTTCTTTCTCTATCCATACGCCTAACTTCATCCAATTCAAATTGAATCAACTCTTCGCCTATTTTTAAAAACTGGACAAATAATGAGTATTATTCCGAATTATTTATTCATTAACTTTTTAAGATGGGAAAATGATTCATTTTCACTCAGTGCATTGTATTTATAATGTTAAAACTAAAAATGATTTGAGACGTTAAATTTAAAATATATTTATTAAAATTAATTTTCCATTTTCTTATATAATATACGCACACGGTAAAAACGCACACGGAAAAAAGCGTACTTACACTATATCTCAAATCAGTTTGAAATAAATCGTGAGAAACTATTGCACAGTAAAATTTAATTGTTTGCCCGCTTTAATATATTGTGTTCACATTTTGGGGTAGATTTACAATATCCCACTGAACACTGCGCATGCGCCACGTCATTTGTTCAATATACAGAGATTCCAAACAGGTGGGACTGTGCAGAACTTTTAAAACACAATTTATTTTTAGGTGGTTTATAAAAAAATAAAAATAAACATTTATCAACCATAACCTAAGACAGTGCTTTTAAGGTGAATCTATCCTAAACTAAAAGGTAAATGATATTTTAATGTGATAAATAAACAGAAACCATTGTTTTAGATCCACTGATAATTCTTTAGTGTAGTCGTTATGTGCTGCCATCTCTATAGAGTTTGCAGTGGGATATTGTAAATCTTGTCCTAGAAATCGTAGAAACAGGGCCGGCTCAGAGGTCGGGACTTCGGAGATTTTTCCCGAGGCCCCGCACTTAAAGGGGGATATTTCTAACAATTATTAGTAGCTAGGGCAAGTTTTTGACGCCAAATGCATTATTTTCCCGAGGCCCCGCAAAACCCATAGCCGGCACTGCGTAACAATAAAAAAATAATAAAGCATTGAAAAATAATAATAAAGAAAAAAAAGTCACATTTTTCTTATTTACTTTTATCAAAACTAAATATTTTTTAAAATAATTATTTTTCTGGTAATAATAATTTTAATCAAAAATGTCGAATATCACGGAAGGATAACGTTTTTCTGTGTTTTGTTTCGTAAAAAAAACCGATCCGTGTATTTCACAATTAAATTAATAATTATGAAGTGATTTTTTAATGAAAAACACAACTGTCATTTTTACTAATTTATTGTCAACACTCAAAACAAAAATTCACAGCACACTACTGTCCAATACATAAATTAATACTACTATATAATAAGAACCTCGCTTCAATTGTTTTAGATTTCCACGCACCCAGACAGCCAGGAACACAGGTTGGGATATTATATTATAGATGTAAGTGCAAATTTTAAAATGCTTAAGATAGAATTATTACATTTAATATTATTTATCTAAGAGGGATCTATTATGATTTCTTAAACCGCAGTTAATATACTTATTAATAATTTTCCCTAAAACCACAACCAACAGTAGGCCATTTGAAAACAGTTTTGATGGTGCAAACAGGGGCGTTTAGAGATGGGGAAAGCCGATACAAATTATTATACGAGGGTTACCTTTTATGTTTTTACAAACGACAACTAGATGGCAATATTGAGATGTGTCATAATGTACCATATTCGCAAAATTTGACATTTGTTATTGTGAAATCAGTGGCAGCTTATAAATTGACCGAGTAGTTTGTTGACAGTGAGCGTTTAAAGGAAAACAAGTTTGTGGAAAAAATAGATATTACTCTTGAAGGTTTTCGTTGGATAATTTTTTACGATTTTAGTAAAGATCTAACTCAACAACAATGCAAGGATTCGCTTCGTTCAAATTTTGGTAAAGAAGCACCATCAGAAAAGACATTTTTACAATTGGTTTGCAAAATTTCGTCGTGGTTGTGCATCCATCAGTGATGAATCTCGTGAAGGTCGAACAAAACCGGTTGTGTTTCAAGAAAACATCGATGCTGTGCGCAAAATGATTGAAGAAGACCGGTATGTGACTTACCGTGAGATAGAGGTATCCTTTGGCATATAGCAGACTACAATACATTCGATTTTGCATGAACATATAGCTGTGAAAAAGATCTGTTTCCGATGGATTCTGTATAATTTGACCGAAGCTTAAAAAAAGCCTCGTGTTGATTGGTGAAAGGGAATGCTAAAAAAATTCAACCTAGGCACTGCAAAATCCGTAAACAAAATCGTTACAGGTGACGAAACTTGGATTTATTCATATGAACCGGAAACTAAGCAACAAGTCTTGCAAGATAAACCGAAACCCACAAAAGTTGTTCGTTCATGAAGCACTTCCAAGAAAATGATCGTTTGTTTTTCGGTTGTACAGGATATGTCGCAACCATTCCTTTAGAGGATCGGAGAACAGTTAATGCTGAATGGTATACAACAATTTGTTTGCCAGAAGTCATCGACTAAATCAGGAAAAACAACCAAAAACGTCGCATTATTCTGCAACATGACAATACAGGCTCCCACACAGCACGTCAAACAATTGATTATTTGAAGGAGAAAAACATCGAATTAATGTCTCATTGCCCGTATTCACCTGATTTATCCCCTAACAAGTCGCCCCCCCAATGTCAAACATAAAATGCGTGGACAGAGATTTTCATCACCTCAAGAAGCTGTTGAAGCCTTCGACAACCATGTTTTTGAGATACCAACTTCAAGAGTGGAAAAACTATTTCGAGAATTGGTTTGAACGCATGCAGAAGTGTATAAATCTTTAAGGCGAATATTTTGAAAAGCAATAATACAGTTTGTTTAAAAAACATTTTTTCTTTCTTAGTTCTTGTAGAAACTTAAAAGGTAGTTATTTATGGTTGTATTTACTTGTTAATTAGCCAGAACAATTCTAATTTTTCGTAATGAAAATTTCATGCCTAAACAGAATTAGAACCCGAGACAATACTACGTGTGTTACCACTACGCTACGCCGGTCGGCAACAATAATTGTACTTAGATAAACAATAAATACTCGATTTATAGCTTGCCATGATTTTGATGCTCTCAAATAGAATTGACATCACGTTTTATCTTTCTCAGAATTGAACGTATACAGAATTGTGGTCGGAGAATTTTTTTTGTGTACATATGCGTGCATACAGAACTTTACATTAGGATGTCTCAGAAAACATTATTTTCTTGGGGGCTCACGTATATAATTTTTCAATTACACGAAAAATGTATCCCTTAAATACGTGTAATGTGAAACCCCAGGTGCACGCCTGTGTACACAGCTCGTGTGTAAAATTTTGTATTCGGGGGCTATCGTAACGAGCAGGAAGCGAGTGATTATAAACTACCTACTCATACAAAAATATGACGTTTTATCCAGTCGTTGTATAAATAACTATTTCATTTAATTCCATTCCTAAATTAAAGTTATTTGTCAATTATTTTTTTGCTAAAGTAATTACTAAATGAAATGTTATAATTTTACACAATTCGGGATACCGCTTTAATTTATTAGGAATTATTATTATTTTCAGTATGAGGGCTACCTTTTAACTTTTAACAAAAACTAAGAAAGAAACAATTTTTTTTGAACAAACTGTTTAATTGCTTTTCAAAATATTCGCTTTTAAGATTTATTCACTTTTGCATGCGTTCAAACCAATTCTCGACGTTTTTTTCACTCTGAAGTTGATATTTCAAAAACGTGGTTTTCGAAATCCTCAACAGCTTCTTGAGGTAATGAAAATCGCTGTCCACGCATTATTTGTTTGACAATGGGGAACAGAACAAAGGCGTTAGGGGATAAATCAGATGAATACGGGCAATGAGACATTAATTCGATGTTTTTCTCCTTCAATTGTTTGACGTATTGTGTGGGAGCTTGCATTGTCATGATGAAGAATGATGCGACGTTTTTGGTTGATTTTCCTGATTTTGTCGATGACTTCTGGCAAACAAATTGTTTTATACCATTCACCATTATCTTTCTTTAGCAGTCTGCGATATGCCAAAGGATGCTTTTATCTCACGGTAAGTCACATCTACTAAGATATAAAAATAGGGTTAAAAATCCTAATAAACTATACGTGATCAGAGTTCATTAGCATACCAGTGCGCATGCGGTAGCAGTTTGTGGATTAAACATTATAAGACAAATCGCATTAGGAAAAAGTGTCTACAACTTTATTCGTTAAAAATTGCATTGACTGTTTATTTCTTCTGGTTAGATTAGGTTAGGCTATAATTTGGGCACGAATCACGCTCTGAACGTCGGCTATTTTACACATACCATAACAGCGTGTATCTTTTGGACATAACCGAAAACTGTACGCAGAGCCGAGTATCACACAAAAATTTTCAACTTTATAAAAAGTCAAACTAGAGTCCACCTCAATGGCAATTATCACTATCTTCTTTATTGAAATGAATTTTGCACGATCGTATTATTATAATTTCTACGGTATGAACCTCAAGGCATAATTTTTGTTTACGTAAATAAAATAATAAATAGGAAATGTAAACCTTATGTTTGTTAGATGTTATTAACAGCAGGTAAAATATAATAAGCAGCAAACACAAAGGATGTTTAAATCATTTATGACTTTTGTATGAATTATTCTGATTCAAATAATTAAATACTAATATCTAAAGAACACGTCTCTTTGAACCTTTGATTAGAGCAAGCCTAACATTACTGAGCAGGATTTTCCATGTGATATTGTTACGTGATAACAATAAAATGTTAAACACATTTATTTTGATGTTATATATTTATTAAAACATTTAAATATTGGACTTAAAACGAATGAATTAATAACAGTATCATTTAAACAATCAATACCACTATTCATTATATTTCTAGCACAGCTACTCATAGTCAAATTTTTCTCGGATTATCACCATGTAGTTCAGACTAGCTCAACATCGCTGAATAACGTATCGTATCACTGAACTGAATACAACTATTTATCTCAACCATTGGCGGTTCCCCATGAAGAGCCAAGGAGCCAAGGCCCTACCACTGCAAAATTATGGCAGCACCATCACAAATTCACAATCAAAAACTATTATTTTCTTTAAAAATGCCGATAAATACAAATAAACATATACGCGTTTAAGTACGGAACAGCGATTGCCTTGCATTTGACGCGACGAAGCACGCTTTGTATTTACCAGGTCTACAAGTATGAAATGCGGATTTTATTCAATCTTGCCGCGCAACCGAAGTGTATAGTTGAAAGATTCAACACATATGGCGTTTTATTAAGTTATCATTAAGTGTCAAATGCGTATAGGTTATAATTTGAAAAGTGATCATATAGTTTTGTTTTACTGTGTTAAAAATGTCAAATTTTGTGCCAAATAAAGAGCATTCGCGGACAGTACTACTGTTTTGTTTTCATTTGAAAAAAACTGTTGCTGAATCATACCGACTGCTTCAAGAAGCTTATGGTGAATATGCTCCATCGCAAGATACGTGTGAACGATGGTTTCGGCGTTTCAAAAGTGGTGACTTTGATCTTACAGACAAAGAACATGGAAAACCTCCAAAAAAATATGAAGATACAAAATTGGAAACATTGCTACAGGAAGACGATAGTCAATCACAAAAACAACTAGCAGAGCAGTTAGGCGTTAGTCAACAAGCTGTTTCCAATCGCCTACGAGAGATGGGTAAGATCCAGAGTCGGCAGATGGGTTCCACATGCACTGAATGAGAGGCAGATGGAAAAACGCAAAAACACTTGTGAAATTTTGCTTGCACGATACAAAAGAAAGTCTTTTTTGCATCGTATCATTACTGGCGCTGAAAAATGGATTTATTTTGAAAACCCCAAACGCAAAAAATCATGGGTGAACCCAGGCTCACCATCCACATCAACTGCAAGACCGAATCGCTTTGGCAAAGAGACAATGCTCTGTACTTGGTGGGACCAAAAGGGTGTGGACTATTATGAATTGTTAAAACCTGGTGAAACAGTTAATACCCAACGCTACCAATAACAACTGATCGAATTGAACCATTCGCTGCTCATAAAATGACCAGAATACGAAAGAAAACAGCACAAGGTAATCTTTCTTCACGATAACGGTCCATCACATAAGGCTAAAGCAGTTTGCGAAACATTGGAGGCACTCAAGTGGGAAGTGCTACCCCATGCCGCTTACTCACCAGACTTGGCCCCTTCAGATTACCACTTGTTCGCATCGATGGGTCACGCACTTGCCGAGCAGCACTTATGTTCATATGAAAATGTGAAAGAATGGCTAGATGAATGGTTTGCGGGGAAAGGGGAAGAGTTCTACTGGCGAGGTATTCACAAATTGCCTGAAAGATGGGAAAAATGTATAGCTTCTAATGGAGCATACTTTGAATAAATAAACTTTTACTGTTCTTTTGAGATTAATGCGTTTTATTTAAAAAAAAATCCGCATTTCATACTTGTAGACCTGGTATTTAAGCAGGCGAGCCAAATCGAAAGTGGTTCCGTTTTCAGAGAGTTTATTGGCCTCCACGGAGAGTCGGAGGAAGAGCGGGTGGTCAGACCATGCGCTTGAATTACATTAAAACGGAGCCAGCTCTATCTTGGCTCTTTAGTTTGAGTTACACTTGCATATAGAAAGCGTCACGTATTATAGTGTGTTGCTTACTGTGTCGTGTCGTGTGTGTG
This sequence comes from Liopterus haemorrhoidalis, assembly GCA_963971575.1. NCBI lineage: Eukaryota > Metazoa > Arthropoda > Insecta > Coleoptera > Dytiscidae > Liopterus > Liopterus haemorrhoidalis. The sequence continues at coordinate 35,620,552 of OZ020615.1, forward strand.
TTATTTTGTGTTACTATTAGAAATGAACAGTATCAGTAGCCTTTTGAAAAAAACATTTTCTTCGTATTCCCTTAAGGAAGAACTCGAAATAAAACGACTGGGAAGACCACTACCGAATTCAAAAACTCAGAATGTTTCTGCCTCTGTTTCTAAACCACGGACAAGAAAATTTTATTGAAACATTTACTTTACTAGACTTTACTTTACTAGACTAGACTACTACTTTAAAGAACAATTAGATATGGGCATGCAACGAAAAGTAAGCTGTTTTCTATTTTCCTAGCGTTTTATTTGGGGGAGAATTAACATGGACGAAGAACAGTATTACGGATTTAGTGCACATCTGAGATTTTGGAAAGTCACTTCCATTTTATTTGAGTATCCATATTTAGGTAGATAAGTACCCACGATATGTATTTAATGTTTTTTTCATTTTTAAATTACTTCTCAATGTGTCTACATTAATATTTTTGTTGGTGTTTTTTTTTTTTTTAATTGGTAATAAACGGGGAAATACATTTCTGCAAGCTGAGCTGATTTATAACTTTGTAAAATTGGTAAAATAGGGGGGAAGAGTAGTAGATCGACCCGAGATTGGCCCTACCACTTAATATTGTCACGAGCCGCCATTGATCTCAACTACCTGTATCTGATGTCTAACTCAACTCTGAAGTCGACACAATAACTGTACCGAAATCACTGACATCTAGACGCGAGTAGCACATACTTTCCAGACCCTCCTCGCAGTCCTTAGAAAGTTCCACTGTCATTACCTCGTCTCAAACGGTTGGCATCGTAATTTACAGGATCGTATTTGTAACAATATGGTAATTTAATAGAATTTCTATACCTATCCCTGCCTCGGTTCTCTCAGCTCGATTCTGTCTGACCTGTTTTCCAGGCCTTGTATCTCCATCACCTAGTCGACCATATCTGGCATCTTTTCGGCGTCCCATTTTATTTTATTTTATTATTACTGGACACCACAGACCAATGGTCCCTTATTGTGTCCATATATTCATACATTACATATATACAACATTTACATTCAAACATATATAAAAGTACAGTACATATAGTGACATTTTCGGTACATATAGTAACTTTGTTTTACATACAAATACATTTACATGTTCTAACATACAATATCTTTTCCGTTACACAAGCATAATCAACACATTTCATATATTTACAGAAACACTGAAGGTCGTTTGTACTACACAGATTTATTTTGGATGTAGGAACTTGCACGTTGTTATTTACTTGGATTATTACTACAATGTGATTCATTACATCAAGTTTAAGACAATACTGCGAAATCTTTTATAACTTACATTAAATATATCAATAGATCTGTCTGCAGACAAAAGTTGATTGTAAAGAGCCGCCATTTTATGCAGTGGGTTCATTTCATAGTGCTCCGTGTTGGCCCTTTTACAAACAAATAATGTGTCTCTGATTCTAAAGTCCCGAGAAGGCACTCTGACGTATATTCTAGACAAGATATTAATGTTGTCGTTTAAATTATTTAGACTCTTATATAGAAACATGAGCGATGTGATGGTTTGTATCTTGGATATACCCCTGTCATGCCTAATTCTACAACGGGGTAATACCGCGATTGAACATTTTCAATACTTTTTTGGTATTTTGCTTGATAGGGTGCCCATATAATGCTCCCATACTCAACTGTAGGCCTTACATAGGAATTAAACATTGCAATGTACGTCCGACTCTGACGAAAATCCCTGGTCAAACGGAGAACATAACCCATCTGCCTAAGGCACTGTTCACTGTGTGGTCAATATGGTGTTGAAATTTTAGCTCGCAATCAAACAGTATTACCAGGTGTTTTACGGTTTCAGTTCGTGGTATAATGCAGCTATTCATTGTATAATCGTAGATTATAACATCTCTCTTACGGGAGTAAGTCATAATTTTGCATTTTGCAGCGTTAAATGATAAACCAGTAGCTGCACTCCACTCACATAATCTTTGCCTTGCAATTCAAGACAGTGAGATACATCAGTGATTCTGCGGTAAATTTTCTTTTTGCCTCACCGAATTCCATTTTGTTATTTTGTTTATCCACCTATTGATATTTTGAGGAAGATATTTGGACCGGTTAAAGTTAGAGAAAGTTAATCACAAGCTGATAATTCCTATAGACAAAAGTGGCGGTGTCATCTGACTCGTATGTAGGGGCCGCCGAGAGGACTTTTGGATTCCCGGGGTCCTCACTTCCAAAATACAAGTGATGATGTGCAAAAAAAAAAGATTCTCACTTCCAAAATACAAGTAATGAGCAAAAAAAAGATCCTCACTTCCAAAATACAAGTGATGAGCAAAAAAAAAAAAAGATCATCACTTCCAAAAAACAAAGATCCTCACTTCCAACGACTCTGCCCAGAATCCCGGGCCCCGAGAATTTTCCCTGGCTAACCCTCACCTCTCTTGTCGGACCTGTTCGTATGTATACGACAATAATCACAAAAAGAAAATATAAGTTTAGTCCAGCTTTCAAAAGACCTAAATTACGATAGCGGAATAGTGGGAAATCGATCATAATTAAATTTGTCTTAGGAGAAACTGGAAGCATCCTGTGATGGCAATTATCCATTCTTGGATAATAGAGCCTATGACGATGAGGACGATGATGATGGTGATGACGTCACTCATTAAAAGTGGTTAATAAAATAAACTCTTCAAAGTTCTGTCGCTAAAAAAACACTATAAAATTCAAAATGTTGGCCAACATTATCGAATAGTAAGCAGGAGTAACTATCATGATTGAACCAGCGCAGAAGAGGTACTTGGAAACGGTTTAGTTACAGACATTCACAAGCGAATATCACTTATTGATATCCCCAGTTGTGACACTGCGCCGAGGAAAGCAAAAGGAAAACTACCTCGTTAAATCCCTAGTATATATCATGACTGAAACCACCTTACTAAGAAACCAACGAGACTGGTTTGAGTGTATATCTCTAAACCTTTTTACATTGAATAAAGCAAACATTTCTATGCTGATAGCCAACCTTCGTTAGGAGAAAGCACCCCAAGAAAGGAAGATTAAAAATGGCAGTCTTTACCATTCTTTTTTTTTTTTTATTTATTTATCTTTAAAATAATGTATTAATTTTTTTTATGCCGTTTATTAAATGCGCATTCAATTTTAATTAACAAATTTATACTTTTCAATTTAGTGTTATTATTTTGATCATATTATTACATTTTATATTTTATTTTTATAGAACTGTATTGTTCTTTTTTTCAATTTTATCAATACTGTATTTTATTTTAAACTGGTTTAGCCGAAACTAAAAATTGTAACATCATTTCAATACTTTTTAATTAAAATCGTATTATCAGGGTTTCTGCAGACTTATAAGGTGCTTTTATGTAATTTATTTTTAACCGCCCTCCCCTTTTTAATTTTATTTATTAACATTTTCAATGAAAAGCGGAAGAAAAATTAAGTTTGGATTATTATTCCAAACTAATAAGATGCCGTATCCGGTACAGATATCGGCAAAAATTGAACACCGTACGTTTTTATCTTCTAAAAATTTTACTTTTACTTTATATGCAGCTTTCAGGATTCCATTATCCTTTTTTTTCTGTCGCTTATACTCCTTTTCCAAATTAAATATTAAAGTTATTTTCTCGTATTTGCTAGGGTAAATCTTTCCTAACTGCCACAATATGCGAATCGAAAGATTTTAGCGGCGTTAATAGTTCCAGAATTTTTCTTATGTGTGGTATTTTTTAATTAGTATACATAAATTGATAGTAATATACTAATATTTTTTAAATGAAACACTTCTTTGGGCACGTTTGTGGATCGAGGAGTGAAGGAAGCGCGTTACGGACATGTACCCTGTAGCCTCTTGGCGTCCGTCATATCAAACACCGTGGTTGAAAAATATATTTTATGCTGTAAACACGACCAGCTTTTGATCGTTTTGCGCTTGACGACATGTTGGGAGCACCATTCTGTTAAGCCGCGTAAACACATATGTTTTCTGTGTTATTGTTTGGTATGTTTAAGTATTTATAAATGTTATCATATGTGTTTACTTATGTTCTATTTACTTATTAAAACAGTCATATAAAATATTACAGTTTTCCTTGAATATCAAAACGATGTGATAACGCTTGCCATCACTTAGATCAGCGTTTCTCAACCGGGGGGCCGTGAAGGTTTCGTCGGGGGGCCGCGAAGTCACACAAGATCGAAACATGAAAATATAATAAAAATGCACTCAATCTTGCAAGATATAAATTTTATCCATATTTATAAATATCTTACATTTATATTCATAAAAATATACCTTTCATAACATAAATAAAATAAATTTTCTATTTATTTTTATACATAATTTATTTATTTTGACAACTTATTTAAACTACAGGCTATTTCAAAAGTTGTCACTATCTAACTTTATAATAAGTAAATGGGCTTTTACTAAACAAAATGATCAAAAGTTTCATTCAATTGATAAAAATTACTAGATTTTAAAATATAGTTCCGCTTTAACCAAATAAACAGACTATAAGTAGACTATATCAAGGTAAAATAAATTGTATGTGTCGGTTGATGGGATTCTCTGACAATGGTTTGCGTTGAAGGTACTTTAAGTATTTTCAAGTTGTACTTTGAAGTAGGTACGACTTGAGCTACAGATAATTCAAGAGTAAGGATGCGAATGTGTTTAAATTAAAATGGGACGCACTTTGAACACTTGTAAATAAAAATACTTCATTTTCAAGTCGTAATAGAGAATATAATCGTCATTTAAAAATATCACAGTTCTTTGTCAACCGTAAAAGATATTAAAAAACTGTTTAAGTAAAAGTTGTTGAAAGGCTCTATCCAAAGATATCCAATATGACATACGTTCCCATTTAAAAATTCGAAATTAATCTTGATATCCTGTACTTCCGGTTTTTTCCGGAAAATTTCAATACTACCATTCAATTTTGTGGATAAATTTTAGTTCAAAATTTTTCCCAAATTGCTCACACGTCACTTTTTTGAAAAAAATCGTGTTCCCATTATCTTGATACACCATAGTAAAGGGGGGCCGCAGACAATATTTACATAATTTCGGGGGATCCCAGGCCAGAAAAGGTTGAGAAACACTGGCTTAGATAAATTCTATATTGAATATTCAACAAGGTAAAATTAGTTAGTTAAAAGTGTTCGATGGCTCGCTAGGGACAGGTGAGCTCACATGTTAAGGGTGTATGATATTGCAAACATTGCAATATCAAAACATTGAGCAGTAAAAACCAGTGAATAAATTGAGTTTTGTGTTCATTTCGAGGTAAATTCAACCGTATTGAATAAAAATCTTTTTTAAATTAAGAAAATGATTATTAACATCGAGTTTTGCCTAAATTTCGAGGTAGATTCGCCCGTATTATTTAAAAATCGTTTTTAATATAAGAAAATGATTTTTGACATAGGTTTCACTTTTACCGTGTGTTCTAAACACACACAAATTTTTATTCATCGTGCTAACAGCAGTCCCTGTCGTAAATCTGAACTTAAATCTGGTTTGTCCGATCATTAATCAAGAAATTAGTAAATACATGGTCTTACCGTTGTCCTGTTAAATTTGTATTATTGTAAAATCGCAAATGAACTAAAAATAAATAAATTTAAAAATAGCATTTTAACCCCGGGATATTATTAAAAAATACCTCGTGAATAATGAAGTAGTGGAATTTATATATTAATTTGCGATACATGAAATGTGTAACGCGGTATACGGGGCAGGAAGGATGCAGCTTCAACATCAAAATTTAAAAGAGAACATAAAAAGTTAGTTAAAATGGAAACGTTAGCAACCACGTTTGCAGCGCACTTACATATAGAAAAACGAAAAACATTTTCAAGAAAAAGAAATCAACTTAATCTGTTAAAAACTCATGAAATTAAAAAGATAAAGATAACCGGCAATCTCCTATAGCAGCAGTTCTTAAACATGGTGAATATGAGGACCCTTTGAGAACCCTTAAATAGGAAGGATTTACTCATATACCGCCATATAAGTACATTTAATTATTATTATTACTTTTTTTTTATATCTGAGGTATTACAAAATATTTTTAATTAAAGTACAATCGTACATTGTATGTTAGTGTTTGTCTATATTTGTTTGTATAGTTTTATATTATATTTAGTACATTCTATAATAAGATGTTGTCTATAATATAATACGCCAACGTGTGTCCCTGCGTGGGTGCGTGCTATGACGTCAAAAATAAATTTGAAGCAAGAATCCGAAATTTAACGAAATATTCCGAAGCTTACCGAAGTGTATATTGACATATAACGCGTGATAATCAGACCAATTCTGTAACTCAGTTACTATGATAATTTTAACTAAATTTGTTACTATGAGCAAGGTCAATTACTATCATGAATGAAAGTCATTATACTTTTTATAATATTTTATCTTGTAGTAACGTTACTACACAGTAATTTTTTACAGAATTGATCTGATAAATAGTTGTTAAATGATATGTTTACTCGAAAATAATATAAATTAAAATTATTAGTAGCAGAAAAATAATTACTTAAAAAAATATTTGGTTTTGATGAAAGTATATAAGAAAAATGTCTTTTCTTTATTATTATTTTTCAATGCTTTATTATTTTTTTATTTCTACGATTAACGTTTTAAATTTTCAAAAATGTAAATATAATGCAGTGAGTAAAACACGCTTTGGTAAAAATGAATAATTTTTACCAAAAATTACCGACCGAGTTTGGTCTTTCATATCAGCGCCACTGACAGATGACAACTTATTTGTGTAAATTTAAAATTGGTTCGAAATATTTAAAATATTTTGGTAAAAATTACAAATTGATACATTCAATAGTTTGCACCTTTGAAATTGTATGTCATGTTGGTATTAAAACATGGTAAAAAAAATCACTTTCTTAAAATGTCATTCCATTTGACATATGTCATAAAGATAAATGATATCTTAGTTATAATGATCATAACAAACAAATCTGAAATAGGTTTTACAGCGTAAAGAATATATTGAAATGACAAATTTACATTTAAAAGTCATTACTACACTATAAAAGTAACCAAAATAACCAGATCTGGTTTGACCTTACAAATGTGAACGCAATATATTAAAGTGGGCAAACAATTAAATTTTACTGTGTAATAGTTTCTCACGATTTATTTCAAACTGATTTGAGATATAGTGTCAGTACGCTTTTTTCCGTGTGTGTATTTTTCCGTTTGTGCTTTTTTCCGTTTGTGCTTTTTTCCTTGTGTGTATTTTTTCATGTGCGCTTTTTTTCCGTGTGCCCCATTATTAAGTAATGATGTATTTGCCAACACAGTTGGCAACGGGTGCACTAGTATTGTAATACTTGTATTGCAGTCTCTACACAGTGGAGGATCTTCTTTCTTCATTTGTAGCTGTATGCTATTTTTGTGTGTCCAATTCTAAGTCTGTTAGTGACAGTTTGTTCTGTTCCTGTACCTTTTTCCTTCAAGAATGGCAATTTTTTCGACAACATGGTTCATTTGGGGCAGCTATCGGTTAAAGTCAAAACTGTTACAATATTACTTTTTATAAAATACCATGATTCACCGCTAGGATCGCTGATTCACATTACTATACAAATATTACTGATAATATTAGTTATCAGTAATTAATGTAACATTTCTTAAGTGTCTATGTAGCATATTATCCTGCAACCGTTCGTTTGATGATGAAGTGTCACAAAGCATATCCTCTACATTCGAGACCTTCGGTGCTCTAAGAACAGCTATATGGAGCTGTCGAGAATTACAGCTTAAAACAAAGATAATGATGTACAAGGCAGATGTACTCCATGTACTTCTCTGTAGCAGTGAATCATAAAGTATCTATAAACGGCATATTAAAACTCTAGAAAGTTTTCATCAAAGATACTTGGATAAAGCTGATATTGTCAGTATTAAAGCCATGAAGCACCAAATTCAGTTGTGGTGTTGGACACGTCATAAGAATGTCAAATACTAGGTTACCGAAACGATTACTGTACTCAGAGTTGGAAGAAAGCTGCAGAGGTGTACTCCCACAACTCTGCCGCCTCCCAAACAATACTACAAAGACAAGCTAAAAATAACATCAAATTATGTCAGCTGCTCAGCCCAGACTGCGAAGAAAAAATCTTCTATCGAAGTTCTTGGTACATTTTAGTGACAAACGGAATACAGCCAGTACCAGCTGATACCAGAAGCTATTGCCTCATTCTGCCTATAATTATCTCTGTGTTATTTGTGGCAAAATGTTTGTATCCAGAAACGAACCGTCATAAGATCCAGAACATCCTCTTCAGTCATGAACGAGCTCACTCTCGGTGACATTTTTGAAATATTTGTCTTTTAGTAGCGAAGTGTCTATTCCAGTGTTTCTCAACCAAAAACGCACCGCGGACCACTATAATATATAATTTTCTAATGCGGACCACTAATAATAATTGTTGGTTCATTTTTTTGCAAGAAAACAAATATATTTAATGTGCTACTTAATACATTTATTTTATTTGTAGAAAATCGCAGAAAATCACAGAAAATAAACAAAATATAAATTATTTACATAAAAAATGTGCATAAAAAAAACTGAAAAAAACATATAAAAACTTTCGCGGACCACTAAAATTTTTCTGGGGACCACTGGTGGTCCGCGGACCACCTATTGAGAAACACTGGTCTATTCGCCGTAGCCGTTATATATATTACTGATAATTATTGTAACCAATACCAGTAAAATATCGAAAGAAAATCTATCGATTACTATATATATATGTTAGAACGCTTTATAGCGTTCATGATAATATCAATTAAAACACACAAATCCAAGCACATATAAGCATTTATTACTACGTCTATTTACAATCTGTCACATATATGTCATTATGTTATGGTTACTAACGCAACATTACAAAGGAGGTCCAAGAACTAGTTTTGACCCTAACATATATATATATTCTTTATTCCCCTAGGCCTTGCGGCGTTCAGGGTGTTAACATTTACAAAAAATAAAAATAAAATAAAAAATAAAACAATAAATCCAAAAATACATAACAATAATATCCAATACAATTTACATTTTACAATATTTTTTCTCTTTTCTTTCTTCTTTCCGTTTCCCCCTTCCTGTTATCCTACCCCAATCGCCATCCTTCTTGCCTCCAATTCTCTCGCCCACCTCTCCCCCCTTCCATCTTCGTGCAACAGGTCTAATGTGCTCCCCGACCATACTGTCATCTCTCTACACCTCTTCGCGAGGTGCTCTATATCTTCCTCCTCCTCCCCGCACATCCTGCACATCTTATCCTCCTGTCTCCTCCAATATCTATTTCCTCTCTCTTCATTCCCGCACCTTAGTCTCGCAATCCTCCTAACTCTCCCTCCTGGCCTTCCTCTTTCTCCCCTCAAGTAGCTTGGTATCCCTATAGTTCTGACCTCCTTATATCTCCCTGCGCTCCTTGAATTGTCTATTCTGACTGTCCTTTCTTGCTCCCCTACTTCCTTATCCCTCCTCCACAACTCCTCAATCACGCTTATCCCGTCTTTTCTTCTCCTTTCCACCTCTGTCGCATCCACTCCGCATCTCCAGTAATAAATACTCTTTTCTCATCTCCCCCCATGCGTACCATCTTCCTTTCTGTTCCTCTCTGGCTCTTTCTTCCCAGCATTCCCTCATTATTTTTTTCTATCGATTACTAAAATACTAGAATCGAAAGAAAAGTAACGCTACCTTACCAGTATCGATAGTATCGTTTCATCCCTAGGTATTCGATCTTTCAGATCGCAAAATAAACATGTGAGTCAGAAAAAAAATAGGTGTACATGATATAATAGTGTAGCAAACGTAAAATGAATATGGGAAGAACATCGAACCAGATGGATGGACGATATTAACAGAACTGTTGGAAATTAGTTATTATTAGACCGAAAAGTTTGGAGAAGCAGTAGGATAGCCTATGTTCTGCTATGATCCGTTTAGGCTATAGTCTGTTTTTTAATGAGGAAGAGCAGTTGACAAACCCATACAAAAATACGAAACAAAATATCGAATTTAACAAAAACTGTAATCAACAAGTGTAGAACGTACGTCAACATGTGACTGACTCAACAAATACACTAAAACTTTCTCCTGTGTAAAGATGTCTTTGTCCTAGCCAATCGCAGACGGATATTTTAACGCGAAGATTTGAAACTACTTCTTTTAATTAAAAAACCGACCTTAGACGATGACATGACATAGATGATGATGACATTTAATTTAGAGAAACACTTTCAGTTTGTTTTGCATCTTCATTTTCTTTTTTTTTTTATAATCTTTATATCAATTCTCTCCTGCCATTTTATATTTTACTAATAACTTTTTGATTGACGTCCTTTGAAACTCACAAAATCTATATTTGTATTTAATTAAATTCTGGAAAAAAATGTACTGAACTGTGCTATGTGATTATATTAAAATAATGATAATTAAATATGAAAATAATAGAAAAGCTGACCCAGTTGGTAATGACTGCAGTAATCGATATGTGCATATGCAGGGTGCTTATCTTCATCTGGGCTTCTCGTTTAATTAAAAATAAAATTAAAAATTCATTTGTGGCATCTAGTTACTTCCGCTTAGGATTCACCACAAACTAAATACAATTTAAAAAAACAGTCATTACAAAAAGCGTTTAAAACTACTATATTAAATAATTAAAAATAAATGTATATTTATAACATCAGTTTAAAGAAAGAGTTCACACTCTACCACCCACGTGCCGTTTCGGATAGGCAAAAGATTTCAGCCGTCCCGTAAATATTTGTTCCGCATGAAAAAAGTTTTGTTACATAAACAGAAAGAAAATTTCAAAATAAAAAATTATGATAACTATTTTTTTTCTTTATTCTTTATTTCCCCTAGGCCTTGCGGCGTTTAGGGTTATAACTAATACATTAGAAAAATAATCTTAATAATAATAATAATAATAATAATACAGATATTGACTTTCTTTCTTCTACATTCTTCCTCCGGCGTTCCTCTCTTTCTTCCTATTCTCTTTTCGGCTTCCGTCTCCAGTCTCTTTCCTTCTTGACTCCAGTTCTTCTTCCCCTCTTTCATCTCTTTTTTCGCTTCTCTTCCCTCTATTCTTTCCTCCTCCTTTGTCCCTCTCTTCCTTCCTGTTCTCAGTTCTGTCTTACCTCTCCAAATTCCTTCCTTCTTTGCTCGAGTACTCTCACCCATCTTTCTCCCTTTCCTTTTTCACTCAACAGCTCCTTTATCTCTTCCTCCCATTTTATCATCTTTACACATCTTTTTGTTAGATGTTCCAAGGATTCTTCCTCCTCCCTGCACATTCTGCTATTTTTAGCATGATGTTTAAGATTGGCTATGGTCTATGATAGGCTATGGCTTATCCTCTGGTTTTGCCCAGTACCTATTACTCCGTTCTACATTTCCACATCTTAAACTGGCAATCCTCCTAACTCTGCCCCCTGGCTTTCCTCTCCTCCCTTAAATATTTAGGTATTCCTACCGTCCTTATCTCTCTATACCTTTTCACAATCCTTGAATTGTCTATTCTTACTGTGCTTTCCTGCTCCTGTACCTCCTTGTCTCTCCTCCTCAATTTTTCTACTTGGTTTCTTCCTCCGTTTATCTTTCGCTCAGCTTCCCTTGTGTCCATCCCACATCTCCAATAGTACTCTTTCCTTGTTTCTCCCCATTCCGACAGTTTACCCTTTTTTTCTTCCTTCATTCTTTCTTCCCAGCATTCTCTTAATATCTTCATTCTTTCGTCCCTTCTGATTTTCTCCTCATACTTTGCCGCCCTCTCCCCGGCTCCCACTCTCAGCTTTTCCCTTTTCATTTTCTCCCTCGCTAGATATCCTGGTGTCGTTCTGTCTAATCGCATAATCCATCTCATGTATCCCTCTTGTACCCTTTCTACTATCTCCCATTCCTTCCATCCCCAGATCTCTACTCCGTACATGAGGATACTCTTCACTATCCCGTCAAATCATTTCATCCTCCACCTAATATCGTTGTCAAACCTCCTCTCTCCTATGCTCCATAGCTTCCCCATAACCATTCTTGCTTTCTTCACCCTTTCTCTAACGTGCTGCTCTGCCCTGTTGTTCCTCGTTAGAACGTATCCGAGATCCGAGGTACTTCTTACTTAAACAGAAAGAAAATTTCAAAAATTATGATAACTAAATAAAATTAGTTTCATAAAATTGCTTATGTATAAATACACATATTATAGTAATACGGCTAACAAATGACCCTGCTAACGAATAATTCGGCTACGAAATATTTCTTCGCAAGGTTTTTGTCGCGGCTCAAGAATTTGGGATTCGGCTAACAAAACGGAAGATGCTGCGAGGCCGTTTAGCTAAAATTGATAATGCTAAGATAAAGTATGTAATTGTAAGGATATCCAAAAACACTTTAAAACTCCAAATAACTGTAAGTGTCAAAAGCACTCTTAAAGAAGATGGAAATCCAGCCAACAATCAAGAAATTCTTCACAACTCACCTAGTAAAAAAAAAAAAAAAAAACAAACAAGAACTGAGAGGGAAGAAACTCGAGCTATCTGTTATACTATAGGTACACTGTTGAACAATCCAGCGCGACAGCTTGATGGTGATTTTTTCATGAACTGAAAACTATGGAGTTCCCAGAAACAAAACTTTCACAGAAGTACTTCATCCATTTTATAATGAAATAATAGAGAAGCAACAATAACCACAACGTAATGCAAATAGCTAATACAATATATGAAAGACGGATATAATGAATTTTGTAGCAATAACTTTGTGAAGAACTTGCACTATATACGGTCCCACTACCCACTAGTATATTAACCCTTCTAGACAATATTAAACTGTATCCTATTGTGTACAAATATATAACTACAACTAGCATCAAAGTTTAATGTATTGTAAATTAATTCGTACATGTAGGTATACTTTTTGGCTGATAGTTATGAAACTAAGGCCAGCCCTTTGAATAAAAAAAAATTACATTGGTGTGAAATTCGTTCAAGATTTATCGGTTTCTACGACAACACCAAAAGTTTATTATAAAAGAAAATGAATTTAAATGTTTTTGATCAGATCTTCGCATTTAAAGCTACATTTGCGGTTTCTGATCAGGTCAGTGTGCGCTATTAATGTTCATTACAAGGAAAATTCAAAATTGCAAATAAAAAAAAACAGCTGTGGCCACCACAGGACCGACCGCCAACACAAAGTACTTGTTTAATTTACGCTGCTTTATCAAAAAATGTCTCAAATAAAAGTAGTTAATTATTGATTTCATAGCAACTTTTGTTAAATATTTCTCTGTTGTGAAATATACGCAAAAATCTTAAAACCAACACGAGTAAACTCCCATTTCAAGTAAACCGATTTTTACCAAAAGTTGATCAATTCGTTCCACTGATGTCAAAAGCTTAAATTTGACGTTTCATAAAAATCATTTTTTTAGAATATGCTCTGCACGTGTACACGGACCGACAGACAGACAGACCAACAGACATCATGCTAAAAATAGTCAAAACGTTATGTAGGGACCTCAATTCATGAAGATCCATCGAAATCTCGAAATGTCAAAATCAGTATGATCACAATACCTCCCTTGTATATTTTGGCGGTCGGTAAAAAGTATTATATTAGTAAGAGTGGATATATAGGTTTTTGTTCCAATCCTCTCCAGTTGCGTTCCATAATAGGTATGTAGCCAGAACCAGTAAACATATATGAAATTATTCTAATATAGTTCAAACGTTCAACATGTATTGTAGGGTTTTAATTAAAAGCTCTTGATAACCAAAATAATGAACGAAACATGACTTTCAATATTTCTTGATTTTAATGTGATTATGGTAAAAAGAAAATCAAGCATTCGGGTCCTGGTATTTATCTTACTAAATACCTACGAAAGCCTGTTATACGTTCACACTTCATATCATATTTTTGTACTGAATGTATGTGTACTCAATTTTTTTCCTTTGCTATTAATATACACCGAACTGGTAGAAATTAACAGATAAAATATAAAAATAAGGTTTTTTTTTCGTGTAAACACATGGCTTTGTTCGAATCCCGGCCAGCGTTTAACTGTTAAAAAAACACAAATGACTTTTTATAATTACACCCATGCCTGGATCGGGATTGGACAAAACCATGCCAGGCCGGATTGTAACGTTAAATCAAATATTTGTTATTTAAAACCCTCAGTAAGAAATAATAGCAGGATATTTTTGTATAATGAGAGCTTCAAACATCAAATTAAAGAGAAAGACTCGTTTTTATCCCTCATATTAGAGACAGGAAGTGACAATAAATTCCAGACTAACCTACATAACCTTAATATCTCGGTATTTACCTCACCTTTCCCTTAACTTGTAAAGTATCTGTAACGTTATATTAAAACAGAGTTCCCCTCAGCGTTTAAATAAACATAAGACAGTTTAATACAGCTGAAAGTAAACAGTGATGTCTCAGACAGAAATTCAAAGTGATGAAAATACAGTAACAAGATGAGAAAGGGGTGGGGTGAAGAAGAAGAATGACCGAGAACAATGTACAACTATTAGAGAAGAATGAACGGACGTGGCAGAATGACAAATAAGCTTAGATACTTGTAAAATTCAACTTGATATGCATTCATGATGAATTATACTCTCAGTTATTTGACTTATGAAATATAAGACTTGTTTTTCAAGTTGTTTTATGGGGATGGTGAAGATTGTTGTATATAACGTGCAAAGTAACTTTTATTTTCTTTTGCACAAATTTCTGTAATATTTCATAATGTAAATTATGGAGAAATACATTGAATTCTTATGAAATAAACATTTTGAAACCAAGGACGGCTTTAATGTAAGGGCAAATGAACAATGCCTCACCAAGAAAAAATTATTTGCGACTATCAAATAATAAATGCGTTATGTGACCAATTGTAAATTCGTAAAGCTGTTCATACTGCAAGTTTATATTTAATAAAGTTAATAAGTTAGTTAATAAAAACGCCTGACGCTTAGTAATGGTGTAACTTATGTTCCGATACTACTGATACGATACCAGTATCGATACTTTTCATTCAATATCGCGATTTTAGTATCGATATTAATCTTCCGATACTATACTAATATCAGTACATTTGACCCAGTATCGTATCGAATGTTTTTTTTTTTTAACAATATCGTATAATTTATATTTATACACACATAAATATGTGATTTTTTTTTAATAAGAAACACTTCTAAAAATTGTAATCTGGTAATCTAGTAGTTCTAGTAGCTCTTTGGAGTCACCATACTGACATTGCATATGGGAAGAGGAAACTAAAATCAGGCAAAGGCCAACGTGGTTCTAACAAAACTGAACATGAACTATCACTGTATTTGAGAAATCCAGTTTCACTTCTGAAATCTAATCCGCTACTGGTTTGGGACAATATGAAGACAGTCTTCCCTAACTTATATAAAATTGCTCAGAAATTCTTGTCTGTAGTAGCGACGTCAGTTCCTTCAGAGCGCTTATTTTCGAAAGCAGGAGCCACTGTATGCAGAGACAGAAATAGGCTTCTGGGCAAAAGTCTTACTAAACTGCTTTTTCTCGGTACTTGCAATGAAAAAGAGTGGAGTGTTTAATTATATTTTAAACAATCACTCAGACCTACAGGCGCCATTGCCTTACCATTTTTTAATACCAACCTGACATACAATTTAAAGGTGCAAATTCCTGAAATCAAAATTTCCTTTTAGTTTGTTTTTACAAAAGTGAACAGCATATATAGGCTATTCCAAACGTCTAGGCGGAACTAGATTTTGAAATCTATTTTTTATCTATCTATCTAATTTTTATCTATTAATTCGGACTTTTGGTCGTTTTGTTTAAGCTTTGTAAATCATACTCACAATGCAAATTCTAGATTAAATTGATTGTCATTATAAAATGTCCTTTTCATTGCATTTTAATTTTTTGTCATTCATAATAAAATTTCCCATTTATTTATTTGTTTTGTCTTCAAAATATGTAAAAAAGTATTCCAATTTTTAATAAATGTCATTTGTTTACATGGTTTCACCCACAGAACAGTTGCACTGTTGGAATTTTATATTTTCACATACCAACCTGAAAAATTAAATAACCCAATCAAGGTCCGTTCTCGTGACTCGTGACAACCTAAAAGAACGAAATTCCCATTTAGTTCCACCTAAAAGTTTAGAATAGCCTTTATACTTTAATCTATTTATTATATTTAAAAAAATAATTATTATTATAAGAATAAAATGTTTTTTACGTTTTATAGAAAATATATTCATTTTTCCTTTCGATACTTGAAAATATCGATATTTTGTTTCGAGACGATACCGATATCGGTACTTTTTATTCGATTTTATCGATACCCAAATATCGATACTTTCTCAGTATCGCATATCCCTACACATAGCCCATATTTATAAGTTAGAATAAATAAATAATAATATGTTAAACACTATTATACGTTACAATCAGCTGATGGTTCAGTAGCCATCTAAATGACGTAGGTTCTGAAGTTCAACAATTGACATTCAGAATTTCTTTATTTTTAAATTAAATTTAAAATATAAATTGTATAAATCGATTATTTGACCGTATTAAATGGTTTGGTTACGTATTAATTTTTTGGGTATCGGTCTAATATAGGGTGACCATTTTCTTAAGAAGGCAATGCGGGACAAAACAAAAATAAAGGTCGTCACCTCCCAATTCCAAGTGAAGAGCAAAAAAAAGGTCCTCACCTCCCAAATCTAAGTTAAGTGCAACAAAAAAGGTTCAAAAGTTAGAATGCGGGAGGTGACTTAATGCGGGACGCCCAATCAAAATGCGGGACAGTCCCAGTAATGAATTTCCAAATGAAGTCAGTTACAAGATGGAGTTATTAATCGTTTTTTATTAAATTATAATATATTTTACTTAAATATTCTATGTCAGTTTTCCCATTTATGTTGTTTTTATCTTATTTTAAAAATAAATCATTTCTAGTAGCAGTCGTTTTGTTAAATTTGTTTCGGTGTTTAGAATTTTAGCATTGGGAAAATCAAATTTATGTTTTAAATTATTAGCATGTTCTACTATTGAATTATTACTTCTGTTATTGTCTATTTTATTTTTGATAACATTATTTTCGTGTTCTTTTAGTCTGGTTTTTAAATATATTTTGCTCTGACCAACATATTTAGCTTAAAATATAAAACTATATAGTTGTAGATAAAATATTGTATTAGACGCGCATATAATGGCTATATTACACTTGAATGTTTACAACTTTTGCCTACAGCTCGGGTGGTAAACTACATCCTTGTGGAATATAGCCTCCATTATATGGTGGTTAAATAAAAATACTATTTTATATTTCTGATAATTCTCATTTCAAATTCGAAATGAACTTACCCGAGAGATGACAAAAGGTCATAAACAACAAGAGTAAATATTTTGATAATCAATTGTATTGTACCCTGGATTTGAGAAAAATAATTATTCAATTTATGATGTTATTAAATGCCTTAACGATCTTACGATCAGCGGTAAAATTATAAAAATATGCTGGATTAAAGGCCACATTTTGAGTTCAACATCGAAGTCGATCTTCTAGCTAAAGAAGCAGCTGTAATGGCTCCCTCTTAAAAATTCCTCTAAACAGTAATGAGATTATGTCAATCTTCAAATCTTCCATATACAACCTATGGCAACAAGAATACATAGATTCTCTACATCAAAAAGGATCATACTACGGTCAAATTCAACCTCTTCTTCCTAGAAAGCCTTGGTTTTCTTCTCACCAAAGCAGATTTTTTATATCCACTCTTATCCGCCTTAGATTTAATCACAACTTCTCTCCATATCTGCATAGAATTAACATGGTTTCGTCTCCTTTCTGTCCGGGTGTTAATTTGTCTGTCAGTGATTCGAACCATTTATTGTTTGAATGCCCAATTCATTTTCGTAATCGTAACTTATTCATACAAAATTTAGTTGTCAAAAAAATATCCTTACCTACCAATATTCAAACGCTTCTTGCTACTAATTCTCTAGACATTTATGAAATTATTTATAACTATATTAAAGCAGAAAATATCAAATTATAAATGTAATTTTAAAAATATTGTAATCTCTGTATTTATACATGGCTAATAGCCAAAGCAGCTAAAGACAACAAATAAAAGGAAAAAAAAAAATGTATTCTATATGCTATGAAAATAAAGAGAAAACAAAGTGAGAGATAAAAGAAAATAATGTGAATAAGTTGCAATGTGCATTTTAAAGAAAATTACTTACTTCAAAAAATATACTAATACTATTTTCCTTTTTTAATAATTTATAACAAATTCCAACAAATATCTCATATTTGTTTACAGTTCTGACATTACTTATTAAATATTTAAAATATCTTTGCTGTTTCTTTGGAAGTTGCAGCTTTAAAAGAGCTACTTTTGACGTTTACCTTTTATTCTCTAGGGAGAAATGTACCCTTTGTTTTAAAATATGTCTAATGTGTCTACCTGCTTTGAAATTTTAGCTTTTCTCGGTGGCACGCTGAACCGCACTCGCTTCTAAACCGCATTTCAATTTAAATATTTGCCCAAAGGACTCCACGACTGGATAGGTATCAAAGTAAAGGACGTGTCTCTATGAAAAGATCGATGTTTTATTCTCAAATAACTGCGTATTTTAACATAACTGACTTCATTACTGTGATGAATTCCGGAAAATTTTCCTTTACGGATGAGATGGGTTGGTATGCCTTGTAATTCATAATGAGGAAAATATTTTGAGTATCAAGTAACGTTAATTATTTTACTACATAATCTGAGATCCTTTTAATTTTACAAGATTAATATGTGAACTTTAGACGTCAAATATAATAACTAGAAGTGTGCTCGTCAGCAGAGCAGTAATGGAGCTATTAAGCGCCTCAGGCAAGTGTCTAACTCAAATTGGCCATGTATTATGAAAACAACCTGCTGAAACCAAATACTGCAAAAAACAAATTTGTGCTTTTGCTTTGTGCAAATTTAAGGAATAAAATGGCTCGTAGAAAGTTTACAATAATATAGCAAGGGTCTGAATTAAAACATGTAGATGTTCCAAAATATTTAGATGTCAGTTAGACCGAACCTTCTCTTTTTTAGGATTTTGTAGGTATGACCAAAAAACCCTTATACCATCATTTTGTCTGTCTGTCTGTCTGTCTGTCTGCCTGTCTGTCTGTCTGTCTGTCTGTCTGTCTGTCTGTCTGTCTGTCTGTCTGTTCGGTAAAAATTGTAACCAAACGGCTAAACCTAGAGATTTGAAATTTGGCATGCTTTATAACTCTTTGACCCGCTCATATATGTTAAAAATGCATACGAAATCAGAGGGGCGGAGCTTATGTAAAACAACCAATGGAAGCCATGGGCGCAATTTTCTAAATCTGAATGAACCTTGCTATATAAAAAAAATATTGCACATGTTTAGAAACCTAAATAATGGTATTAGGCATTCGAATTAAAATTAACAAAAAAATATTTTAACATAAAATTAGTTTTGGCATCCCAAATAATCATTCACTTACTAAATACCCGCGAAATCCTGAAATGTGTGAAAAGCTTTCTTCACCCCCCCCCCCCCATAGTTACGTTGTTTGCGAGTAAGATATACAGTTGACAATATACAGTTAACAATTATCTTCAATAATTCGAGAAAAAAGCTATTATAAGTGTATTTTGTACCAAAAGTCACTAAATACACGTGTTTGCATTTCTAGGTCGATATTTAATCTTCCCTCTCCGATCTTCTTTACCATTCTAAGTTCTTTCATTTAAAATAGTCACGTGCTATTTCTAATTTATAAATTGAACTCTTTTCAACTTTAATATTCATAATACAATTTCAAGGCTACTGTATGTCTATCATATTACAACTGTCATAAGATCTCATGAAAAATTTATAATGCTGATCAAACATGACATATTTCAACTGTCATCAGTTCTCACGTGAAATTTAGAATGCTGACCAAACATTTCAACTTCAATCAAAAGTTACATTTATGAAGAAAAGGGAGGATTCGATTACAGTATTCCTTACAGTAAAGTCGCAGTTCACCATATTATTCAAAATCAACATCAACAAAAATTTAAATGAACTTTATTTAAATTCTTCCATCTCTTCAAGTTACAAATAACAATTTAAAAATAATAAAGGTATACTAAGTTAGAGATAAACAAAACTGTTGAAACAACTGTAACCAATAAATTAATAAAATAAATTGAAGAAAGAACTTTCGAAGAAAAATTAATTTAACAACTGTTATATTTTAAAAAGAACAAGTTTAATGTTTTCCTATGAATGATTTTATTTGAATGTTCTTATTCAAGAACACAACTCAATAAATATGTAACTTAACTATCTAAGCTTACTTAGTTACGTATACAACAATAAAATCTTATTCTAAAACCATTTGAAGATATTAGTGCCCAATAATAAATAAACATTCCATTACATATGCTCATAAAGTGTCCTATTCACAATAATTATCAGCTGTTTCTTGTACTGATAGCCGTAGTAATAGGGTGACAGACAAGCAAATGCCTAGGGCACCTATTGATTGGACGCCTTCTTCTTTGCCTTTTCTTTTGAGAGTTTGGCAATCATCATGACTATTTGCACTTTGGAGATCGAAATAAATCACCAAATGAACATCAATGACGTAGATTTCGAACCACGAAGAACCACGAAGTTCTTAGTCTTCCTACACTTCGTGTGTCTAATATGTTTCTTTGTACGATAATTTGTAATAGTACATTCAGCAAATTTAAGAAACAAGAATTGGAAAATGCTCTGCACAATTTTAGAAAACTCTAAAAGCACCAGATAGTCATAGATAATGTCCCCGTTGGTGATATTATTCGGGCGAGAATAATACCATGGTCACCATGGGAGTTTTTAACCTGCTTTTTACTGTACTTTTTCTATGTTGAGATATGTTTAGATACACAAATTCTTACCATTGTGATACACTATGATACAATTGTCTACAATATTTAATACAATAACATCCTGTACCTGCAGGTGTATAGCTTAAGAGCAATAAGTTATACCGTACAGATCAAGTTTATTGTAAGCTATACCATTTAGGTTCAACTACATGACGTTCGCCCAACGACAAAATCATCATCGGCAAATTTCTCAGAACGTATCCCCGATGCATTACTGTATTTAAATAAAGATGAGGTAATAATGGGTCGTTACTGACGCTAGTATTTTATATGCAGTCTTTCATTAATTAAAATATATTAAAAATCATCCTAGTCGTATACTGTTGGTCATTGTTCCATTAACGAAAGTATATACTAAAATATTAATTTTATAAAAGCTAAAATTTAATCATAAATTCTGTTTACAAAAGGATTTAGTAGTTGAGATTTATTTTGAAACAGAAAACACCGAATTTTTTATGCTACAGTTTTTCATGTAATGGGATTAAAATTAAATATTTATTAAATGAAAGAGAAGACCAAAACAGAAACTAGAAGGATGTTTAAATTACCATTTTCATAATTAAATACAAATATGTATATTCTTTTTTATCAGACATTGCGAACGAGGTGTAGTGATCACATGTTTATAAATATTCGGCCCACCTGTCGTCAAGTTACTCTATATTCGGCATCTCTAACATCTGTCACGAGGCTCGCCCCTGTTAGGTTGGATATATGGTTCATCGAGTAGGTGATATTCCAGCGTACTTTTCTTTTGGTTTCTCCTGCACGATAAGTTTCTCCAAACTGCTGTGATGGGTTACATGCCCAAAGAATTTCAATATTCGTGCAAAGGTTATATTTGAAAAATGCTACGTATAACTAATTTCTCCAAAAACTGATACATTTGTACATAGCATTAACAAGGTCTTAACATGTGGCGCCAACACCACAATTCAAATGCGTCTATGCTACCCCTATCTGCTCTTCTAATTATCCATTCTTCAGAGCAGCCATAAAATAAAACTGAGAAGACTAGGGAGATATTATTTTTTAAATTTGTTTATTTTTAGTTGTTCCAGCAGCTAGGGACATTAGTTTATTATATTATATTATACATTATTATACATTTTGATACATATTTGTCTAGCTAACTGGAGGCAATCTGTAATAATATGTCTTACTGCCAGTCTGGTGCTGCAAGCATTGTAGCTTGTAGCGCTTCTCGTTGAAAGAGGTGTTTCTTATTCTAGTTAGTACTATCTGTTCTCTTCTGGAAGTATCGTTTTGGGAGTTACTTCTATGTATGTGGATATGAGTGTCGTTCCATGTTTCTTTTCTTTTGTTTTTGATGTGGCTATTTGTATCGTATGTTTGATGTGGAGAGAGGACGATTTCTTCACATATACTTCTTTTACCTCTATGCCTGCTATCACATTTCCTGGGATGTTTTTGTGCGACGGAATCAATAAGATAATAACTTCTTTCACTAGCGAGTTTACCAGTGCACATTTGGTTTGACGAGATATATTTTTGTTTTTCCAAGCCTTAATAAAGTTGCTCATTGCAACGCGTGCCAGTTGAATTCTGCGGTATATTTTAAATTCACAAGTACCTGGACTATGGATAAGTAAGCCTAGATATACCATACTGTCAACAACTTCCCAATCAGCAATTCTTTATGGTTTTCCGATAAAATCGTTTGTACGATCAATAATCATCATTTTAGTCTTCCTTGTAATGAATTTTCAACCCGTTATCTACACTAGTAGTTTTCAGTTTATTCAAGAGATGTATTAGTTCTTACTCACTTCCAGTACTAAGAAGGGTGTCATCGGCGAAACGAACGTTTGATATTTATTTCCTCCTATTGAGATGCCGTCAGTCTATCTATACAATATAGATCTCAACAGATGTTCACTATAAATATTATACAGGAGGAGCGATAGTACACAACCCTAACGAACACATTTTCTTATCTTACATTTTCGTGATAATGTCACGTGGGTGGTTTGATTGAAAGGCAACTCCTGGTTTCAACAATACACTTTATTAAATATATATCACATTTACAATGTTTTACTGTTATCAATGTAATTGTATGAATTTATGGAGTTAGGGAAGTCCTCGGTCCACCCCGTGTTGGCCAGGATCGGCTTGGACCTATCTCCAAGGCGGGAGCTACCGATCAAGGAGTCCAGGAGCCTGGAGAAACCTTCTCCCACTCACATGGTACTGCTTACTTGGCTCACCAGCTGTGCGAGTATCTATCGTCGGTGTCTCGGTCGTCACCGTGTGGACTGGAACGTGTAGAGAGATTGGTTAGGTTCCTCTTTCTCGATACCATGCGACGTCCATGTATTTGTACTACTAGTTGACCTAGTTCCAATATTCATTCGTCATGACAAATATTTCCTTATTACGAAAATGATGTGATGCGTTTCATAATCGGGTAACATATGCTAAAAGCTGACAAATAGTTTTTTAATCAAACAGCTGAACGTCACAATGTCTAGATGTCGCAATCCTGACCTAGGATTACCTTTGTGACAATATGGTATTATCTACCTTCATAACAGCTACGTTCTGTTCGTAAAGACGCCCATATTTGAAAGAACGTACCGTAATTTTGCCCAACAAACGTATATATATATATAAATATATATTATTATAGTACATAGGTACTACTCCCTCACCTTTTCAAGTTACGGGTTCCAGAAATATTGTTTTCCTCAATAATCATCGAAAACATACATTAATTGAGTGTCATAGACACTCCATTAATATTTGGCATTACACAATATGAATCAGTTTGTTGCTATCAACATTATTATTGACTTGTAAGGTCCCCATAATAAATCTGTGGTTTCGATGACTCTCTGACCTTAGGCATTTATTCCCTCCCCACATATTAACATGTATATTACCAATTTTTAAATTAAAATAATTGCTATAAAGTGTTTATGCCTAGTAGACCAAACTAATATCCCCTTCTCCTGTAAGTTTAAATTGGCAATGCAGTTTGAATATGTACACATTTTGTTAACTAAAGTTGAGTATTCTGCCTCTCGGTTTTCAGACATTGAATATCAGAATTAATCAGCAAATTTTACTTCAACTTTGCTCCCTTCACTTGTTCGGATTATAACTAAAAGCTCAGCTATGAAGTTGGAATGAATTTTATTAAAACACTTGCGCGGACTTCAGAAATGTTTGGAACATATTCAAAATTATGAGAGAAAATTTCAGACATTCCAACTTTAAAAATTAAACTTGGGATGTATAAATTTTTTGATTTTCTAAATTAACTAAGTAGAATACAAAAAAACTTACTAAAATTCCTTTTTTCATAATAATATAAATGAATAAGAGAACAAAAGTTTTCCACAAGAAATCGGGCCACACAGTTGTGCCAAAATATACTCACTAATGTGTCATGAAAAAGTGGTTTATATAAAACTATCTAACTGATGTTCACTAAAAATTGAACTATTTTATTGTTAAATAAAATCTATTGTATTCACTACCTCGAAACCTTTAAAAAAGTCCAAATTAGACAAGGTCCATTTAGATGATTCCAGAACTGTCTCTAGAATTAAAGTGTTAGGAACGCCTCCTACCGATACAATTATCAAAATTGCACCGAAATCGATTATACGTTACAAAATATTGTACTGGTACAATATTTTTGTACTGGTTTTTGATGCACAGCCCCTTCTGGCCAACAATATACTTATAAAATACCATACCTCAGAAGCCAAGCTATGATAAATTGATCAATTTAACCCTGTAGTGATGAAACTATGTTAGATTAAAAGCTAGCAAAATTATTATTATTATTATTTATAAAAGGAAGAGAAGCTAAGGGTTTATAGGTTCCATTTAAAGTCATCCTGTTTCAGTTCTTCTAATCCACTGCTGAATATAGACCTTCCTTAAAAATGTCCAGATTTATCTGTATTGGGCTTCAAGTAGTGGGCCGGCCTGTAGTGACATCGGGAAATTTTCGAATTGAAGGATGCTCGGCATTTTACATTATTTATTCTGTAGCCGAATACTACTATGTACAGAGTGATTATTTAATGGCGAGACGACGTCACCGAATTTTACGTGCCTCCTAGCAAAATACTATGACTATAATAACCTTGAAGAAAAATTGATTATGAAGAAAAAAAGATTATGCGAATGCGCGCATAATCGCCTGCTACGATGTGTATGAACCGGCAAATTATTAAAAGTTCCAGTGACGTCGTCTCGCCATTATATAGTCACTCCGTATACCTGTATCGTTAAATAGAACAAATACAAAAGTCGACCTCAACAGCACGATGTGCATAATTTCAGGAACAATTAGATCTACTCCGGCTCAGTGATTCTAATTCTAAGCCACATCCCTCCA
This sequence comes from Liopterus haemorrhoidalis, assembly GCA_963971575.1. Lineage (NCBI taxonomy): Eukaryota > Metazoa > Arthropoda > Insecta > Coleoptera > Dytiscidae > Liopterus > Liopterus haemorrhoidalis. The sequence goes on from OZ020615.1 coordinate 35,646,001, forward strand.
CCAAATCTCCGAAGGACGCATGCACTGCTTAGGGAGTGCCAAAGTATTCTTCGAAAATACCCAGATATACATACACGAAGACTCATACCCTTGAGCATTAACCGGCATCATTCCAGACACCATTGAAACCTACAGAACGCTTTCGGAAAGAAAACTTCATCACCGAAGTTGAATGGCGCAGTGAGTGGAATAACTTTCCATCTGGTGTGTATATCGAATTGCCGTGCATCACATGTCCTTTGATGCTGTGGCGATTAGCCAGGACAATTTTTATTTGAGAAAATTTCCATGCCTGAACAGGATTAGAACCCGTGCATCACAGTTAAATCGCCTATCATGTAAAACTTCTACTTATTTGAACCGCATCAAAGTAGTTCATGAAAAAATTACGCACTTTATAAATGGAATAAAATATCCTTCCCCCAAAGTGACTGCAAGAAAAATGAATAGCAGGTTGTATTGAAAACCGCAATTCAAGTGTAGATGGCTCTAGGTGCGTATGTTGTAGGCAGTGACAAATGTTAAACACTTAAAATTCCATTAAAATTCAGACGCCATCCTTACACAAGTGTTTTTCTATAACTGAACTAAATTGGAACGTGATAAGTTGTTTTTCCGATGTGTACTTCTACACTACTTTATTTATTTTTTAATGTAGCTGCAGCTCAAAAAATGCTTGTGAAAGTCTATGATGAATGTGCTCCATCGGAAACAGTATGTAGAGATCATTTTCGACGGTTCAGAAATGGTATTTGTGACGTTCACAATAAACAACTGCCAGGTCAACTGAAAAAGTCCCAAGATGAACTACTACAACCTCTATTGCAAGAAAACCCTGCTCAAACACTCGAAGAATTGGCTCAATAGCTCGAAGTCGAAAAACAACCATTTCACGACGTTTACGAGTCATGAGAAAGATCCAGAAAGAAAGAAAATAACTGCCACATGAATTAACCGAAAATGCCATTGCTAATCGTTTAAATATCTCAATTTCTTTGCTTGCTTTGCATAAACAGAAGAGTTTCTTGTTGCGTATCGTGACTGGCGATGAAAAATTGATCTATTTCGACAACCCAAAACGCAAGATATAATGAGTTGATCCTGGTCAACCATCAATATCGACACCAATGCGAAACAATCACTGTCATAAAGCAATACTCTCTCTTTGATCCCACCAAAGTGGAGGAAGCTGCGTATTTTGAGTTGTTAAAACCAAACGAAAAATTCACCGCCGAACGTTACCGACAACAATTAGAGCGTTTGAATGATAATTTGATGAGAAAACGACCAACAACTGTATCATTTCGCTGAAAAGTGATTCTTCTTCATAACAATGCTCGGCCCTATGTTGCTATAGCCGTGAAACAAACATTGACGGAGCTCGAATATGAGGTTCTCCCGCACCTAGCGTATACTCCAGACGTGGCACCAAGCGATTACCATCTGTTCCGATCGATAAAACACGCCTTGGAAGATACACATTTCCATAACTACGGAGAAGTCGAAAATTAGGTTTCTGAATGGATTGGCTCAAAAACAGACCATTCTTTCGGCGCGGAATTCAACTTCTGCCTGAAAAGTGGGAAAAAGTCATAATTTGCGAAGTTAAACACTGATTAATGTATTCTCACGTTTGGTTACTGAAATAAATATTCAAAAAACACAAGAAAACAAACTTTTGATGCAGCTCCCAATAATACACCTTGTTATTGGTTCTAAAATATTTCCATGGATTAATACTCTATCCTACCCTGTATATTTAATTTATGAAATTAGATATTATAAAAAAGAAGAAAATAGATTGTATATCAATATCTCTTTATGTAGACAAGAACAAAATATCAAAGACTCTATATTATATAAGGTAATATATTTTCTGTTATATTGGATGAGAAGGATTTCATCTAAATAGTCTTTAATAACATTATTCTGTTAAAAGTTTTTGCTTTTAGTTTGGAACTCAATTTCCTCATAAATGCATGTATGTATATACACAATAACCAATTAAAAGAATTACCATTTCCGTTTGAATCAACTAACATTATTATGTATGAGTAAACAAGCAAGTTGTGTATGAAGAAAGTTATGTTCCACATGGTATATGATCATTTTACCTTTAACCTGATTTATTACGTCACGGCAATGCATTAGTGCCCTCTATGTACCGGTGATTGAATTACGACGCGGCTTTCCTCTCTCCCGACATGCTAATAAGATAAAATGTTTCCAATTTACAGGCTTTTAAAACTCAAGTACAGTTCATTTATCAGACAAAAATTTAATAGAAATATAAAGGGTTGTAATTGTTAATGTGAAATTATATTTTGGATGCGTTTTATGAAATTGTGTCATGGTTTTTAATATGATTTCTCCAATTTGCAAGCTTTTCAAACATCACACAGAAGCAATTTTCAGAATTCAAATGATGACACCCTGATTTTAATTGATACATTTTTTATGAAACATTGTTTGAAACTGTTTAATACTTTAATTTAATACTGTTATTTTTTTTCAGATAAAGTCCACAACAGTGCACATACTGTAAGTATTTAATTAAATATTTTATTTTTTCCTATAACCACAAACAATAGTAAGCCATTTTAAAACAGTTCTAAAGGTGTAAAGTATGTCTTTTTAAATACCGTTTAATAATAGTATTTCATTTAACAAATAATGGAGGCTATATTGCAAGAGGATAAAGTTTACCACCTTAAGCGAGGGTTGTAATCATCCGAGTGTAATTAAGCCATTATATGCGTGTCAAATACAATATTTTATCTATATTGTTTTCACTTTTGTAATGACAAACCAGATCTGGTTATTTTGGTTACTTTTATAGCGTATTACTGACTTTAAATGTTATTTATAAAAATTCCTTACACTGTCAAACAGACTTATTGGTTATGATCATTATAATTAAGATATCATTTTTCACTATAACTAAGGTGACCATACGTCCCGAATTTGCCGGAACAGTTCCGAATTTCCGCCTTGCGTACTGATTTTTTTCAGAGGCAATATTTGTCCCGAATTCGTGTTTTCTGTCCCGAATTGGGGTTTTCTGTCCCGAATTGTCCCGAATTTTATAAAAAGTACTTATTTTCAATATTTATTTTTAATTTATTCCAACTAAAATTATTTTTACAAAACTTAAAATAAAAGAAAATCTACCAAAAGGGTATTTTCCTTGATTAACAGCTTTTGGACAAGTGACAAGACTCAACTTGATGTAGACACATTAAAAGCAATATTACTGATTAAATTAAATTATGAAGAAAACTGTGCGGATTTTTATAAAATGTTTCAAAGCAAAAAACACCTACTCAAAAATGGATCTTTTTGAGTAGGTGTTTTCGGAAAAATATAAAAAGTTTTCTACTGAGTAATTTTAATGAATAAAATTTTCAATCATTAAAAAAAAAATACTGTTGTTTTAATAATGTCCCTTTTAATAATATAAGTTAATTATCTGTGATTGGAAATTTTTATTTATTGTAAATTATAATTATTTATTGTATATAATTTGTTTTTAAAAAAAAAATAATTAAACAATTATATTTGAATAATTAGGCTATATAGGCAATAGTTTGTTTTTACAAAAGTGAACAGATCATAACGTAATATTGTTTTATCATTACAAAATTAGTAAATTTAATTTAAAAACACAGAAATTCTGAACCTCAGTTGTTAAACTTCAGAACATACATCATCAAAATGGCTACCGAACCATCGGCTGATTGTAACGTACAACAATGTTTTAAATATTATTATTTATTGCTTTATTTATTCTAAGTTATAAATAGTATTCTAATTATAAATATGGGCTGTGTGTGGCGCTATTAGCCATCATTGCTGAGCGTCAAACATTTGAACTAACTAACTAACTTACTAAATTAAAAACTTGCAGTGTAAAAAAGTTAATTTTTGACAGGTGAGCACGCATGCGCATCACATTTTTACACTTGTTGCAATATGAATAGCATTATGTATTTACAGTTAAACAAAATGCATTTATTATTTGATGGTCGTAGATAAAAAAAATATTTTGCACCCTGTTCAATAATATTTTATTATTTCAGGCTACCAACGTGGATAAACAAATGACACTAGAATATTAGCTTGTTATTAATTTGATGTTATGAAATATGAAAATAGAATTGCCATCACGTTTTATCATTCTCATAATTATTGAACATTTATGAATTGTGATCGGTGTAAAAATATTGTATACAACTATTTCCATGAAATATATAGAATGACCAATAAACAGGTGACACAAAAGACAAAATATAGATGTAGTTATAAAGTGTCGAGGAATAATAAGGTTTCGGGTCATGTTTAAATTAAATAAGTCGCTAGCGTTACAACTTTTTGTGGTTTTGACTGCCAGCGCTTCCATTCGGAACAGTCTGCAATGCTACCTAAAGCTTCTTTTATAATAGGTCTATAACGTCTGGCCCTATATGTATATTTATTAAGAAATCTTATGGTCTCAGTTTCCAGAGAAATTGTTCGCATTACTTATTTTGCATTGTTCCAGTCGCAAATATCCTATACCATTTTATCCTGCGGACATAAGAATATTTTCCTCACAACGACGAGCTGTAAGAATTCTGGCCGAAGTCTCTTATCAAACCGACTGCATGGTTTGTTTCCCTGAACTGGAAATTATGACACTGCCTTCTCTATTTATTTATAATTTCCTATTGTATGCGCACAGAAACTTGAATGAACTTGTAACACATGAGCAGGTACAGAACTACACTCGAAATAAATGCAAAATCTATCCAACCTATATAAGACTCCAAAAATCAAAAAATAGTAGTAACTATTATTCAGTAAAGTTCATGAATTTACTGTTTGATAATTTTAAATCTGACTATTTCAATACTTTTAAAAATAAAATTAAAAAAAAATTAACAGACAATCCATTTTATTCTGTCAATGAATTCTTGTCATAAATTTTAACGCGCTTGCTAGGTAGTATAAATCTATCTGAACTCTTTTTAGGGTTTTGTAGGTATGACCAAAAAACCCTTATACCGTCATTTTGTCGTCTGTCTGTCTGTCTGTCTGTCTGTCTGTCTGTCTGTCTGTCTGTCTGTCTGTCTGTTCGGTAAAAATTGTAGCCAAACGGCTAAACCTAGAGAGTTGAAATTTGGCATGCTTATACAACTCTTTGACCCGCACATAGGAAAAATACTAAAACATCTAAAAAACATATCTCCGTAAAAATATAAACAAATATATGCTCATCGAAAAAAAATATATTTTTTTACAATTCTTATACCGTCATTTTGTCGTCTGTCTGTCGGTCTGTCTGTCTGTCTGTCTGTCTGTCTGTCTGTCTGTCTGTCTGTCTGTCTGTCTGCCTGTCTGTCTGTCTGTCCGTCTGTTTGTCCGTCTGTCTGTCTGTCCGTCCGTCCGTCTGTCTGTCTATCTGTCTGTCTGTCTGTCTGTCTGTCTGTCTGTCCGGTAAAAATTGTAGCCAAACGGCTAAACCTAGAGAGTTGAAATTTGGCATGCTTATACAGCTCTTTGACCCGCACATAGGAAAAATACCAAAAAATCAAAAATACATATCCCCCTAATCAAAAAAATAAATAAATAAAATAATTCTGAGTAGGGCATCAAATGAAAGCCCTTGGTACGTGGATTAACGATCAAAATTTTATTTTTGCAAAATAAATTATTTTGATGCGATTTTTGCCAAAGTTGTGCCAAAAAAATTTTGTCCCACACCCTGTAGCCCAGATGGTTTAAACTAAAATCTGAAAAAATTCTCAGTAATGTACATTGGTGTGAACCGGAATAGTACAACAGGAATTTTTGAGCAGATTATGTTTTCGGAAAATAACGCATTTTTTGTGTTTTTAAGTAAAATATGTAATATATTTAATACGCTATTTAACATAGGAAACGAGTGATCCTGTATAGCACAGTGGTAGCGTTGTCACTTAGTGAGTTGAAACTACTGTAAGAAACTGTGTTCGAATCCCGTCAATTTTTTTCTTCAGTTTTTTTTTTTGCTATTTTATTTTGTTTAAATTATTTTGTCAAAATTCTAGTTATATTTTGGTAAATGTTGCATTTAATTTTTAAAACCGTAAATTTAATAACCAGTGAGAAGTGTTGAAATTATAATTTAATTCTATATTTGAAGGTATCAAAGGCGATGATTTAAGCAACCAATGGAAGCCATAGGCGCAATTTTCAAAACCTTAATGAACCTTGCTATATAAAAAAAAATACTGCACATATTTAGAAACTTAAATAATGGTATTAGGCATTCGAATTAAAATTCATAAAAAAATATTTTGACATAAAATTTGTTTTGGCATCCCAAATAATCATCACACAGTTAATAAATACCTGCGAAACCCTGAAATGTGTGAAAATTCACACTTCACATCAATTTTTTAATATTTAGTGCTATATTTATATTTTCTTTTTTTTTTTTAAATTATTATTTTGTGTATTATATTATGTGTAATTACGCCTGATTTTAAACAATTTAGGTATTGTAACATAGTCAATTAATTATATTATTATTATTTAGGGTTTATCAGGTCTTGACTAGCGTCCACTAAGTTAAGGTTCCTTTTGCTCCTATTTTAATCATAGGGCCTCCTTGAACTTGTGCCCTTTTATTATGTTTTGAGCTAGTTGTTTTATCTCTTTTCATTTTATTTCATTTTCATTGGCTTCTCATATTATTAGTCGACGCCAAGTATCAACAGGTCAGCCTCGGCTGCTGCTCCCTTGAGGATTCGTCAAGCACAATTTTACTAATCGAGTTTGGGCCTTTTCAAACAATATGACCGATCCACCTCCATTTTCTTTGCTTGACTTCTGATTAGATTGACTTTATATGTGCCATCTCCTAGACACGTTTATTTGAGATTGTTGGGACAGAATATACGTGGCTCCTACAATAATTATTAACGAAAACTTGCAACTATGAGCAATAGTTTGTGTGATTTTTCATGTTTCATATACATTGTGAGTGATGATAATATTAGATTTAAATATCCTAATTTTGGTAGCTTTAGAGCACTGTGCAGAATTTCACCATTCTTCAGCAGCACAAATGCTTGTCTGGCCTTATTTATTCTAATTTTAACATCCTCTTCAGCACCTCCGGAATTGGATACGATACTTCCGAGATATGTAAAACTAGACCATCTGCAATGGCTTCATTGATGATAAAGAAGTTATCTTGGCATGATTTTGCGATTCTCCTAGATTTACTTTTGTTTATGTTAACATTTAGTCCAACAGCACCCAGTTCACTTACTAAAAATCTAGCTTGACTCTCATATTTCTGAACGCTTGGACCCAGAAAGTTTAAATTTGGCATGACTCTTTGATAACAATGTACAGTTCGTTTATCTAAAGTAGTCCAGTCAAGGTCATATTATATAAGTGCGTTGGACATAGTTTTACCTTACAGATATACAACAAATTTTCACATGCTTCATTTGTATTTCTCTTACTATTTTGCCAGTGTGAGTGAGAGAGAAACACATCAGTACGTTAATTATTATTTCAGTCATATGACCTTGATTGGACTTCTCTGGATAATCGAACTTTAGGAAAACTACTTAATAGAAATAAGAAAAAAAAAGTAATATTAATAAAACAAAAGCTTTTGATACAAAAAAATATATAATTTCACGAGATTTTCATAAAAAATGTGAAAAAAATGTATTATATTTTATAACAAATGTCATTTGTTTCCATGGTTTCACGTGTTTCATGGTGTTGTAATTTTAAATTTTCACATACAAATATAAAACATGAAATAACCCAAGCCAGGTCTCTACTCGTGACAATCTAAAAAACGAAATTCCCATTTAGTTCCGCTTAAAACAAAGACATTACCTTTGCTACTTCATAAGTATACAAAATTTCAACTTACTGGGTTCAACTGTTTGCTCACACTTTGTACCGTACATATAGACAAACATATGAGTGACAATATAAGGGTTTCTTGTTTACGTCTAAAAAAATCAGCTGTGGCCACCACAGAACCGAGCACCATCACAAAGTACTTGTTTAATTTATCAAAAAATGTGCAAATAAAAGTTGTTAGCTATTGCTTTTATAGCAACTTTTGTTAAATAATTTTTTTCGAATTATTTCTCTGTTAAATACTCGCAAAAATCTTAAAACCGACACGAGTAAACTCCAATTTCTAGTTAACCGATGTTTACTAAAAGTTGATCAACTCGTGCCATTGATGTCAAAAGCTTAAATATGAAGTTTCATAAAAATTCTTTTAGCCGAATTTGCTCTGCACGTGTATACGGACCGACAGACAGACAGACAGACAGACAGACAGAGAGACAGACAGACAAACAGACAAAACGTTATGTAGGGACCTTAATTCGTAGAGATCCATCGAAATCTCGAAATTTCAAAACCTCCCTTATATATATGTTGGCGGTCGGTAATACCTAAAAACGAATTGTATGTATAAAAAAAATAACGCATTCTTCAGCTTGATGTGTCAACATAAATATTTGTAAATTCTTCATTAAGGTTATTTGTCTGTAGACAAAATATTACCAGTTTACATGGTGTTTTAAAAGTGAAGCAATGCTACACATATAATTGCTGGACGGTAGTACACGTGCCTTGAATAATAATGAAACTCCCGCATTCAACAGTAGCACTCTTGATTCTGTAAATTGAACACGGATTGAATACATTAATACAATGAATCAGATGCGATTGCCAAAAATTATAGCGAGGTAAAGCGGATTGTTTGCCATCATTATTTTGCAGTACGTATGCAAATAATATTTCAGATACTATTTCAAATGTTGAAACAACAAGAACAATTATATTATGTTTCATATACAAGTTTCCATTTACGCCGAGGAGGAAGTTCAGCCCAATGAGTGCGAAATCAAAAACTAAAATTAAAAATCAAAACAGCGTATTAAGAGGTAGAATTAGAATTTACATTAATAATATATTTTCTAAGGCCCAAAAAGGGACTGTTATAAACAAGGATAATATTCAACCGGTACGCCATATCGGTTATTAAAAATATTAAAATACCTCCGTAGCGATTGTTAAAATGAATAGAGTAAACGGTAAAAATATAGTTTACTCAATTTTTAGTTTGGGCAAAATGACTCATCAACAATTTCTAAAAATTAACAAACATATATACCTACAGCCAGAGCCGTAGCAACGGGTTGTCATCGGGGGATTTATTAAGGGCGCGTGCCCTGATGAGGGGCGCCATTGCAGGGTAGAGCAGTGGTGGTTTGTTTTTTTGGCTCTTCACTTGTATTTGGGCAGTGAAGACTTTTTTTTGCTCTTCACTTGTATTTGGAAGGTGAAGACCTTTTTTTGCTCTTCAGTTGTATCTGGGAAGTGAGGACCTTTTGTTTTGCTCATCACTTGTATTTGGGAAGTGAAGACCTTTTTTTGCTCTTCACTTGTATTTGGGAGGTGAGGACTTTTTTTTGCTCATCACTTGCATTTGGGGAGGTAAATTTTATCAATTTACTTTATTTGCCAAAGGCGCCAAAAACATTGCTACTGCTTTGTATACAGCAAGCAGCAAGTGGTTTACGACTAGCTCCTTAGTCGCTTTCTTTTCACCAGGTCCCCTGACTATCCAGTCGCCATTCTGGAGACCTTTTGCAACGATCGCCTCCTGTAGATCCTGAGCCCAGCTCCTTATTGATCGCCCTGGTCTTCTTCTGTGCTCAGGAATCCACTCCCAGATATTCTTACGTCATCGCCCATATTCCATACACTGAAGGTGCTTATACCATAAGAGTCGTTTGATCTCTATCGTTTCTGTGGTAGTGTTTTTAACGTTCATAGTTGCTCTTATGGTATCGCTACTAACGTTCTCAAGTGCTGAGAACGTTCAACCGCAACTCCTTCTCCAAAAGTCTATTTCAATGGCGCTCAGTCGAGATTTATTTCTTTTTGTGAGCTCCTATGTTTCTAAACCGTAGGTACAGATATTTTCGACAAAAGTCTTATAGATACACGTATTGGTCTTTTTGATTATATTGTCATTCCACAATACCGTGTCATCAGGCAGTTAAGCCTGATGACACGCTTTCCTTATTCTGTGTTATTATTTATGTCAGCCTTACTCTTCTCTTTGATTGATAAGGTGACGCCTAGATATTTGATTTTTTTTTTAAATTTATTTTATTTATTATACATCGGCCTATTTCTGCAACGGGGCTAATTCTTCAGCTATGAGGATCTGGTCCTAATAAACGGTTATAAAGTGGATTTCTTCCAATGTCTATACTCATATTAATGCATTTGCGTCTCCAAGCCTTCAGGGCCTTCTCAAAATATATTTTGTAGAGGATAGGAGCTAGAGTGCAGCCTTGTTGTTGAATATTTCAGTGCCAATATTCCACCAACGTTCATTTTCGGCCTTATTTATTGCTGTTTGTGCATCTTATCTACATTTGCAGTATAAAGCTCGATCATCCGGTTTTTTGATGCAAGTACAATTCTTTTTTAAGCTGGATTTTATGAGTTATTTCTTTAGTCCACCATCTTGGCAAGCTTCTCCTGGAGGGTGATTGTTCAATCTCACCAAAAGCCCCTTTAGCTGCTTTGTGTATACAGACCTTTATTTCATCGTATATTGTTTGTGGGAAGCTTTCTTGTACAGTACTGAGCTTTAATGTTAACCTTAGCATGTAGAAAAAATTTATGAATTCGTCGTTAAGACTTGTCAGGTTGTATTTTATATGATCAGGATTTGTTACTCCTCCGTCAATCTTAGCTGGATTGCTACCGGCTGGCCGTTTAAAATGGAAGTATAAGTCGTGATCGGATCCACATTCTGCTCCAATTTTCACTGTAACATCGGTAATAAATAATATTGTGTCCTGCTTTATTATGATATAATCTAGATATACGCTTTCTAGCGTATGTAATAATATCAATTAAAACACACAAATCCAAGCACAAATAAGCAGCGGTGGCCGGTGAAGCAAGTTTGGGAGGGCAATCAGCATGATCGGACACGCTCGTGCTTTGTCGTTGCTATACTACTGTTGAGCGATATAGTACGAGTTTGTCCGATCATATCAATTGCCCTCCCAAACATGCTTCACCGGCCGCCGCTGCAAATAAGCATTTATTACTACGCCTATTTACAATCTGTCACATATAGGGATGGGAACGATATATCGATATTTTAGAAAAATATATCGATATTTGAAATGCGATATATCGCGCAAAATATCTATATTCGCACAAAATATCGGTATTCTTTTTTACATTTAAATATAAGCTGTTCACTTTTGTAAAAACAAACTATAGGCTATTCCAAACATTTAAGCGGAACTAGATTTTGAAATCTAGTAATTTTTATCTATTAATTCGGAGTTTTGGTCATTTTTTTAAAGCTTTTTACAAAGTATCATTCTCACATTGCAAATTCTAGATTAAATTGATTTTCTAGACCTAATTTTGCACAGTTGCTCTCTAAGACCCTTCAATAGTAATGACGTATAGAGGTATGTAGGATTTCGTAGGTATAAACAATAAACTCTAGACCAGCGATGACGAACCTTTTACCCAGATGGGTCACAATTGAATCTGAAATTTTATAGATTCAAATCACGGGACAAATATAATGCGTCAGTAAAAATCTGCAGCTTTAGGATCTAAGTATCTGTGTGGAATGCCCTGCTATTCTCGTAAACTCTACCTGAGCTAGCAGCTTTGAATATGACATGTATAATACTGATATATATCAGGTAATAGTTGAATTCCATTTTGCCTTAGTTATGTTAGAATCTCTCTTCAGAATCTTCTGTACTACAAAGATCTTCTTTTGTACGGATCATTTGAAATCGTCATAGGTTCACCATCACTGCCCTAGACAGTCCTAGGCTTTTTGATCTATCTTGACCAAATTTTGCACAGGTGCTCTTTAGGGCCCTGCAAAAGTAATCGCGCGTAGAAGTGTCTAGAGCAGCAGTTCTTAAACTGGGGTCCGCGTAGCCATTAGCAGCAATCCGCGAAACAATTTTGATATTAACTTTACATCCCTCAACTTTTCGCTTTTATTCAAATAGCTCATTTAATAAAAATTCTACATGGTCAAGACTTTTTGTATGTGTTGTTGCCTAAATCTTATTGACATAACTAAACAATAATTAATAAAAATTTAATCATTTTTATTCAACTACAAATTATTTACAGAAAACAAATTATAATAAGATCAATTTTGACCAATATTTGACAAAGAAATGTTTGTTTGAGTTTTATGTTACTTTTTTAATTTTTATTACTACTATTTTTATTTATGTTATGTTTATTATTCTATATGCTAATAAAAATGTTCATCTCTATAAATGCGGAAGCCATTTATTAAAATAACCAGCGATACATTTTTACCAATATGTATTATAACGTAGTGCCTATGAGATTATTGGGCCAGAAATTAGGTCTCAAGAACGACGTAACATGCCTAGGGTTGAGATAGGGTCCGCAAAAAAACTTTTGTTCGAAAAGGGGTCCTTGGACTACATAAGTTAAGGAACCCCTGCTCTAGAGTATTGTAGGTATAAGCAAAAAACCCTCAACACTATTTCTTCCTTTTTTAGGGTTTTAGGTGTGACCAAAAAACCCTTATACCGTCATTTTGTCGTCTGTCTGTCTGTCTGTCGGTCTGTCTGTCTGTCTGTCTGTCTGTCTGTCTGTCTGTCTGTCTGCCTGTCTGTCTGTCTGTCCGTCTGTTTGTCCGTCTGTCTGTCTGTCCGTCCGTCCGTCTGTCTGTCTATCTGTCTGTTTGTCTGTCTGTCTGTCTGTCTGTCTGTCCGGTAAAAATTGTAGCCAAACGGCTAAACCTAGAGAGTTGAAATTTGGCATGCTTATACAGCTCTTTGACCCGCACATAGGAAAAATACCAAAAAATCAAAAATACATATCCCCCTAATCAAAAAAATAAATAAATAAAATAATTCTGAGTAGGGTATCAAATGAAAGCCCTTAGTACGTGGATTAACGATCAAAATTTTATTTTTGCAAAATAAATTATTTAGATGCAATTTTTGCAAAAATTGCGCAAAAAAAAAATTTGTCCCGTACCCTGTAGCCCAGATGGTTTAGACTAAAAATCTGAAAAAATTCTAAGTAATGTTCATTGGTGTGAACCAGAATAGTACATCAGGAATTTTTTATCAGATTATGTTTTCTGAAAATAACGCATTTTTTTGTTTTTTTAACTAAAATATGTTAAATATTTAATTCGCTATGTAACATACCAGTTCAGTAGCTCTAGTAGCGTAGTTGGTTTTGTCGTGCGCCTTGTAATTTGCAAACTAGAGTTCAAATCTTGTTAATTTTATTTTTTCTGTTTTTTTTTTGCATTTTTATTTTGTTTAAATTATTTTGTCAAAATTCTAGTTATATTTTGGTAAATGTTGCATTTAATTTTTAAAAGCGTAAAATTAATAACCAGTGGGAAGTGTTGAAATTATAATTTAATTCTATGTTTGACGAAATCAGAGGGCGGGGCTTATGATTTAAGCAACCAATGGAAGCCATAGGCGCAATTTTCAAAATCTTAATGAACCTTGCTATATAAAAAAAATACTGGACATATTTAGAAACTTAAATAATGGTAATAGGCATTCGCATTAAAATTCATAAAAAAATACTTTGACATAAAATTTGTTTTGACATCCCAAATAATCATCATTCAGTTACTAAATACCTGCAAAACCCAGAAATGTGTGAAAATTCACACTTCACATCAATTTTTTGTAACCAATATTTTTTCCATCATGATCGATTTTTTTATTTTGATATATAAACTGCAATGACCGTGCGGAATTGGACAACTGGCCGCGACCGTCCGTTTGTGAAATAGTAAGAACAAACAACCACTGCGATTACTTGAACGGCGAGATGGCTCTGCGGCGATACGGCCTTGCGGCAAGATGACCCTGCGGCGAGATGGCCCTGCGGTGAGATGGCTCGCGGTAAAATATCCTTGCGGCGAGATTGCTCGCGGAGCGATGGCTCGCAGCGAGATGGCTCGCGGCGCAAAGTCTCGCAGCGAAATGGTTCGCGGTGAGAAGGTTCGCGGCGAGCTGTCCTAGATTGACAACCGTGGTAATAATTATCTAATTAGACAGCATTGATGTATGCTACGGAGGTAACTACTAAAGTTGTTTTATAAATAATAATGCCGAATAAGTCAACACGTGATGAGACGCCGGTGAATAACAGACTTTTCATCCAACTTAGCTTGATAAGGCAAGTTGGTTGACTTGCTTGCGTGTTAGTAACAGGTTTTATATTTCAAAGTACAGAGTGATTATTTAATGGCGAGACGACGTCACCGAATTTTACGTGCCTCCTAGCAGAATACTATGACTATAATAACCTTGAAGAAAATTTGATTATGAAGAAAAAAAGATTATGCGCATGCGCGCATAATCGCCTGCTACGATGTGTATGAAACGGCAAATTATTAAAACTTCCAGTGACGTCGTCTCACCATTAAATAATCACTCCGTATATACTGCGTTATTGTTTGTGAAATACTAGTACGCAACAAAATATTAAATATTATCCTCACCTACACAATGAATGTTGAAAATCTCCAATGGAATTTACATGTATATTTTTTATAGCGGAAAACTGAATTCAGCTGGTACAATATTGGTCTATTGTGCTTTGAAAAAATCATATACAATACACTGTCAATCAAATATTTTTTCTAAAAAAAATCTACAAATCAGAAAACCTCTTGGTATTTTGCATGTAGTTGAACACTGAAAAATGTAGTAATACAATATTTTGCCAGAGTTTGAAAAATAAATCATGTCAGATTCGTCTCGATAAATTCGATTTGTAAAGGAATTCCAAAGCTTTCATATCAAATGTAGCGTAGCTTTCAAACTCAAGGCTAGTACTGTATCCTCCGTACCCCGTAATTCCATACACCCCCTCCAAGAGATGAATTAGAGTGCTTTTAGATAAAATAAATATGAAATCAACTTGAAAGAACATATGATTGAATCAAGAATTGCAAGCTTCGTAAAAAGATTTATTTCTACATAAAATTGGGTGAAATTGACAAAATATAAGGATACCTGGAAAATATTTGCTTAATATATGATCAAAGATCTAAATTATAAAAAATTTATACTGATTTTAAATAAAGACTGTTGCTAAACTATGTAGAGATGTAGTCCAGGACATTCAAATTTTACAACCATTTTAAAATTGTAATAGATAGATAGATAGATAGATATTTTTATTATTAAATATTATATACTACATTTTATCTTACAACAATTAACTTATACTTAATAATAATTGTAATTTTCGCCTTTCGGCTTAAAATCTACTCTCCTTCTCCTCTAGTTAATATCTTCGTTGACTCCTTTCCTTAATTTCCTCCCTTCTGTTTTTCACTTCTTTCATCCATTCATACCCCTTTCCTGTTTCATCCAAAATTTCCTTTCTCGTTTCCGTTCTGTGTCGTATTTCTTCACATTCTTCCAACAAATGTTCCATTGTCTCCTTACCTTCCCTGCACATTCTACATGTTCTTTCTTCCTCTTTCATCCAAAAATTATTGTCCCTCTCCTCATTTCCACATCTAAATCTCGCTATCACTTTTTTCTTCTCTCTACTGCCTTTTTCTGTCAGATACTGTGGTTTTCTCACCGTCCAGGTCTTTTCATATTTGTTATTATACCTTGACTCTCTTATTTTTGTATCTTGCTCCGTTTGTTGTATGTCGGTCATTCGCTCTGTTACTTCGTGCACCAATTCTTCTCCATTCATTCTTTTTAGTCTTACTGTTGTGAAAATCTAAAAATTAAAATTTATAAGTAATTAGGAAAGGTATGTAAGTGTATTATCATTTCTTACAAATTATTTTATATAGCTAAAATTGTAATATATTATTACATGGTTGCCAATGTGAGGCGAATTTGGTTGTCATTTCAAATCTTTCTATCTATTTAACTACTTAAATATTGGATTTATACACTAATTAATAGACAACAATAACACAAGCAATATACGAGTGGTGATCAAAAAGTTCAGGAAATTTTATAATTTACAAAACAATATTTATTTATTCATCAATTTTTCTATTGTCCCCTTCCAAAAATCCCCCATCGGATAATGCACTTATGCCACCGTTTTTTGTAGTCTTCAAAAGACTTCTGAAACGCAGATTTTGGTATTGCGTTCAGCTCTTCCAGCGATTTTGCTTTAATTTCTTCAATTGTCGTAAACCGTTGTCCTTTCTTTGTTTTTTTCATCTTTGGGAAAAGTTAAAAGTCATATGGGGTCATATCTGGTGAATAGGGTGGTTGCGGTATCATTTTCGTTAAATGTATATATTATTTTGGCCTTCAGGTTGTTTAATAAAATTATTATTATTATTATTATATTACGGTGCTGGTTTTGGACAGAAAATCAGAACAAACAATGAAGTAGGAGCTGGTGCGTTATCATGGTACAATTTCCAAGAATTGTTCTTCCATAAATCTTGCCGTTTTCTACGAATTGCTTCACGCAGACAAGCTTAAGTAGTATTCTTTAGTAACTGTAACATCTTGCGGTAAAAATTCATGGTACAAAATACAACGATAATCGAAAAAAAAGTGAGAATAACCTTAACCTTAACATAGAAATTGGCGTGTTTTTTTTTTTTTTGGGTCTTGGTTTATTTGGAGGCTTCCACTGAGATGATTGAGCCTTTGTTTCGATGCCATAACTCTACACCCACGTCTTATCACCCGTTAGGATACGTTGGAGCAATCAGCCCAACCAATCGATCGCGGCGTGGTTTTAAATAGATCTTTAGTTTCTCTTTTTTCCATGTACTTAAAACTACATTTTATAAATATAAAGTGAAAATTAAAACTAGCTTCTCGCTAGCCTACGTTCAAATGTCGTATTGAAATGTTTAATAAACGCTGTATGTAAACGTTATATAATAGATTCTTATTTTTTCAATAAATTCAGGACCACCTTAACACATTCATTATCATGGAGGTGACCGGCAAAGAAATTTAAATCAAAATTACTAACGATAAAACGCGCGAAAAGTAACTATTCGCACAATCGCTCACGTTTGCTTGAGTGGGGTAAGTGACTGGCAATATGATAGCCTGGCGCAATGTAATGTATAATTTTCATAAATTTTCCATAACGAAGACCGGTGATCGCACATCAAAAAACCACTAATTTATAAAAATACACCGAAAAAAAAACTTTATCTTAACATATCCTAACCAACAAAACTTGAAAACAAAGAACCATTTTCTAATCGGGTCTAAACTGCAGTCTTGGAGGGCCTATGACGAATCTTCATAAATTTTTTTTTGTAAATTTCGTTTTGCGTTTTTTTTTCTGTGATTGAAGTGCGGGGTCTCCCAACTCTATAACCATCTTCAGTTGATTCACGACCATCTTGAAAGCGTTTATACCATTTGTAAATCGCTCGTTCATTCATACTCGACTCACCAAATGCGTCTTGTTGGTAGTAACTGGAAATGCTGATATAAAAGGAAACTCTTATTAAATTGAAGCAAATATTCATTTATTTCTTTTAAATAAAATGTTCGTTAGGGAAAGAGTAAAGAAGGAGAGGATAGTCATGGAGAAGCTGTGGAGTATAGGAGAGAGGAAGTTTAGCGACGATATTGGATGGAGATTGAAGTTGTTTGACGCCGTGGTGGAAAACATCCTGCTATATGGGGTGGAAATTTGGGGATGGAAGGAATGGGAGAAGGTAGAACGAGTACAGGAGAGGTACTTGAGATGGATCTTAGGGGTAGATAGAACAACACCAGGGTATATTGTAAGAGAGGAACTGAAAAGGGATAAGATGAAAGTGGGTACAGGAAGGAGGGTGGTTAAGTACGAGGAGAAAGTTAGAATAGAAACAGACAAAAGAATAATGAGGGAATGCTGGGAGGAAAGAGCCAGAGAGGAACAGAAAGGAAGATGGTACGCATGGGGAGAGATGAGAAAAGAGTATTACTGGAGATGCGGAGTGGATGCGACAGAGGTGGAAAGGAGAAGAAAAGACGGGATAAGCCTGATTGAGGAGTTGTGGAGGAGGGATAAGGAAGTGGGGGAGCAAGAAAGGACAGTCAGCATAGACAAATCAAGGAGCGCAGGGAGATATAAGAAGGGTCAGAACTATAGGGGTACCAAGATACTTAAAGGGAGAAAGAGGAAGGTCAGGAGGGAGAGTTAGGAGGATTGCGAGGCTAAGGTGTGGGAATGAAGAGAGAGGAAATAGATATTGGAGGAAACAGGAGGAAAAGATGTGCAGGATGTGCGGGGAGGAGGAGGAAGATATAGAGCACCTCGCGAAAAGGTGTAGAGAGATGATAGTATGGTCGGGGAGCACATTAGACCTGCTGCACGAAGATGGAAGGGGGGATAGGTGGGCGAGGGAATTAGAGGCAAAAAGGATGGAGATTGGGGAAGGATAACAGGAAGGGGTAAAGGAAAGAAGGAGGAGACCCGGTGGGAAGCAGAAGGGGAGAAATGGAAGGAAGGAAGGGGGATGAGGTTACCTAGAAATGAGGAGGAAGGAAGAGAGATAGGAGGAGGGGCGAAGAAATGGTTGGAAGGGAAGAGAATGAAATAAAATAAAATAAAATAAAGCAAAGAGGGGCGAGAGAACAGGAAGCAAGAAGGAAGGAGATCGGAAAGGGAAACCAGAAGGGGAACAGGAAGAAGGACAAGGACACTGGAGCAAGAAGATAGAAAAGGGAAAAACATTGTAAATTGTAAATTGTAGTGGATTGTTTTTTTATGTATTTTTGGATTGATTTTATTTGGTTTTATTTTTGTAATGGCTAATACCCTGAACGCCGCAAGGCCTAGGGAAATAAAGAATATATATATAATAAAATGTTCGTATTCGTATAATTTACAGTACGAATATTAGTGCACTATTACAATATTACATAATAAAAATTTAGTTCTAGAAGTGAGTAAGTTTCTAAACGTTAGGCAAAGAAGGCTTTGGTTTAGTATTTTCAGACCGTTTAGCACATATTAGATTGGAACCAAGGCTATGCAAAGACAGAATGATACAAGGCTGTTTTATGTATAATATGTGTTTGGTTTGTTGAGTCAAAAATATAGTAGGCGTGCAAAAAAACATCACCTTTGCTGTTTAACCTCGTGCCGGAGATGGTGCTACGAAAAACCCAAGATACCAACCACCGTGGTCTACATTTCAATGGGTACCACAAGATTTTAGGGTATGCAGATGACCTGGATATTATTTCAAATAAGGTTGAAGACGTAATATACCTTACTAACTAATTGATGTCGAGCTCGTAAAGTAGGACTTATCATCAGTAATGAAAAAACCAAGTATCTTATTGTTAGACGCAGTCATGAGAACACGACCGACTAAAAAATTAATGACAACACTTTTGAGAGAGTTTCTACTTTTAAATACCTGGGCACCATGACAAATCAGGTGAATATGATACAGCAGGAAATTACGAATAGAATAAAAGCTGCTAACGCATCGTATTTTGCTTGGTCCCTTCTTCAAAACGAAACTCTTGTCTAGGAATACCAAGATCAGGTTATACCAAGTTATAGTACGTCCCGTACTTATGTTTGGCTCATAGTTTTCGAAAATAAAATATTACGCAGAACCTTTGGTTCCATTCAAATTAATGGTGAATGGAGAATCCGTAAGTACAAAGATATCCGAGAACTGTACTCAAGGCCAAGTATCACCCAAGAACTCAGAGGCAGACGATTACAGTGGATAGGACACGTTGTGAGGCTGACGGAGGACAGAATGGTTAGGAAGATATGGGAAGAAAGATTGAATACCCGTCAATCAGTGGGAAGACCTCGCAAGAGATGGAGAGATCAGCTAACCAAAGATCTAACAACTATTGGTATACAGGGTACGTGACCTAAAGATCTAACAGAGAATAGCTCGAGATGGGTTTATGTGAGTGAGGCCAAAAGTCAACCTGACCGATAGTGCCCAAAGAAGAAGAAAAAGAAGAAGAAGAAAAAAACAAACAGACAATTTTAAAATAAAGTCTTTCGAGCCAGAACCAAATTTATCCGTGGATTTTTGTCTATTTTCTTTTTCTTTACTTTAAAATTGTCTCTTTGTTTCCAACTTTGTTACTTTTCAAAAATCCGGAGAAATCGCAATTCTCTTCTTTTGTTTTTTCAATAATTCCTTGGTTTTTTCGCACGCCTGCTATATTTTAAATCTACGGACAAATTTGGTTCTAGTTCGAAAGACTTTGTTTTAAAAGAACATTAAGATATAAAAAAGACGTGTGTGTTTTCTGCCAATCCAAAAATTTTGAAGTATTTTTGTTCGCCTAACTCAGCGTTTCCCAAGCGGTGGTTCGCGGGGTGTACAAATGGGGTTCGCGAAAATAATATTGTAATGGCGGAATTTTAAATCGCCAAAGAAAATTAAACGCATAAAAACCAATTAAAAATGAATATCCTGTTCTGTCAAAAAAAGCCATTTAGTTCTATTACCCTTTTGCACAACATATACTTATTTGAAAGATGAATACAGAAACAGGCTAAATGCAGAACCAGATCTAAGATTGAAATTGTCGGATATTGAGCTAAACTTTGAATTGCTTTGTTCTATCAAACAGCCTCAAATAAACCCATTTAACTAAGAGTTTTTTCAAATTTAAGGTATGCTTAACTAAGAACCAGTTGGTTTGTTGAATTGATTTTGTATTCAATTTTTATAGCTATCATTTTAGTCTTATTAATGTTTGTACATGGAAAATACGGAAAATAAATGTTCTACCGAATTTTATTGTTGGCAGTGTTTCCCAACCGGTGTGCCGTGAAATTCTAGGAGTGTGCTGCGAAATTTTACATATTTCCATTTAAACCTATATTCAATAACTCATAGCTGTGCCGCAAAAAAATGTTTACACGTCAAAAGTGGGCCGCGAACTTAAAAAGTTTGAGAAACACTGATACAGGGGTTCGCCAAATTCGTTCGGATTTTATAAGGGGTTCGCGAGGAGAAAAAGGTTGGGAAACACTGGCCTAACTAATTGAAAAAAAAAACACAAAAATATATGTATACTTGACACTAATGGCCGATTGTTAAAGAAAGTATATCATCTGGAGTTATCCCTGATCCGAGTCAAAACAACATATCATTTCAATTTGAGTTAGGGACAACTCGACTTAAAACATTTAACTCGTTCTTAGCAACTGGCAATAACAGAAGTTAAGTATCATTCACAGCTCATGTTTTAATAGATAGTATGTAATTCATAGTGCATAATGCTAATGGATAATGTTAGTGGCTAGTCACAACACTTTGGTACCATTCATAGCTCATGTTTTAATAGATAAATCGATCTAGCTGCGATCTACACGCAATACAAATTACTAAACAATTTATAATAAATTTTTTTTTTTTTTTTTTTTTATTTATTTATTTAGAGACACTTCGACTTCTAGGCCATTAGTGTCTATGTAATTACAGGTATGGAGTTATTACAGTGTTATATACATTTGTTATATACATATACATTTGTTATGGTGTTTTACAGGTTATATATGATTTGTCAGTGTTGTCTCGTTAAGAAATGCGATGATATTTTTTGTCATGTTTGGTTGAAGTGATTGTGTTAAGTCTGGTGGTAAATTGTGTTTGGTGCGTTGTAGTTGGAATAGTTGGCATTCTATTAGAAAATGTTCAACTGTTATAAGTGCATTACATTTCTCGCAGTAGCTTTTGTCGAGTCTGGCCATTAAGTATCCGTGTGTCAGTTTAGTATGTCCGATTCGTAGTCTTGTCATAATAACTTGTTCTCGTCTATTGTTTCCAGAATACCATTCTTTAATGTCGGGTTTGATTCGTCTAAGTTTATTGTCTGTTGTCGTTAGCCATGTTGTGAGTCTAGTTTGGTAGTAGTGTTTATTTAAGGTTTGTCGTATGTATGTTACAGTGGGGAGAGTGTTGATGGTGTTCTCTGCTGGCGTGTTGCTTTCTCTGGCTGCTGCGTTGGCTTGCTCGTTCCCTTGTATTCCGACATGTCCCGGGACCCAAACGAAGAGGACGCGTTTGTTTTGAGCTGTCTTCATTAAATGAGCTTTTTCTTGTATTTTTTGGATCGAGTGGTCTTTACTGTAGTTGTTTTGAACTGCAATTAGACTACTTATGGAGTCTGTGCATATAGCTATAGCTGAGTCTTCTGTGTTACTTGCAAGTTCAAGACATTTGTGGATGGCTTCTGCTTCGGCTTGATGGATGTTTGTTGTGGTGGGTAGTTGGTAGGTGTGAGTTGTATTTGAGACTATTGCTATTTTGCAAGTTTCTTGTGTTTTTGACGCATCAGTGTAGTGAAATTGGTAGTCGTGATATTTGTGTTTGATTTCTTGAAATGTATCTTGATAAAGTTGGACTGGTGTGGTTGATTTCTTAAAATTGTTGAGCTGTAGATCTGTTTCTTGATTGTTGATAAGCCAAGGGGGGGTTTTGTGATATGTTTGAGTTTGGATTAGCGGGATTTGGAAGTTAAGTTTGTTGAGGATATCGTTGATGTTTTTTTGTATGGGAGTATTATTTCTTATTTTAATGTGTTCGTTGGTGTTAGTCTCGAAGATGTGTCCGTATGTGGGGTTGTGCGGTTTGCTTGCAAGTGATGCTATGTAGGACAGCAATAGTTTTTCTCTTCTTTCTTCTAGGGAAGGTTCTCCAGCTTCGTTGAGTATGCTAGGTATAGGGCTGGTTCGAAAGGCTCCGGTAGCAATTCTGAGAGCTTGGTTGTGAATTGGGTCTAGAATTTTGAGAAGGCTTTTCTTCGCTGTTGCGTAGGCTATGCAGCTATAGTCTATTTTGGAGCGAATGAGCGTTCTGTACATTTTTAAAATGGTGTGTTTGTCTGATCCCCAGGTGTAGTGCCCCACTGCTTTTAATAGGTTAAGTCTTTTCATACAATCTGTTTTGAGTTTTTTGATGTGGTACTTCCATGTCAGTTTACTGTCTATAGTTGCTCCTAGAAATTTTATTTTATTGCCGAAGTTAATTGTTTTATTATTTAAGAGAAGAGAAGGATTGGTGGGGTTGTTTTGTTTGCTGAAATTTATGCCTATCGTTTTTTCTGTTGAGAATTGAAATCCGGTTAGCTTGGTCCATTCTTGTAGGGCTGTTATGGCGTCTTGCAGTAAGTGTTTTGTGTTACTTATGTTTTTGCCTTTACAATATATGACTAGGTCGTCGGCATAAAGTAAGATTTTGACAGGTGGGCGTATATTGTGGTCGATTTGGTTCATACATATGAGGAAAAGTGTTGCACTGATGACTGATCCTTGCGGTATCCCGTTTTCTTGGTTTTTTTGTTCAGATAGTATATTGTTCGTGCGTACTTTGAATTTTTTATTTTCCAAAAAGTTTTGGATGAATTTCATTATGTGGCCATCGAGTCCATATTTTTGCAGATCCTCAAGTATCAGTCGTTTCCATGCGGTGGGGAATGCACTGTTTATGTCAAAAAATATTGCACATAGGTGTTGTTTTTTCTGTAGAGTGTCTTGGATTTCGTTAGTTAGGTTCATGATATGGTCAATGGTAGATCTTCCGCTTCTGAAACCTGCTTGATATTTATTTAGAGAGTTGTTACTTTCTAGGTGCCATATCAGTCTTTTGTTAATGATTTTTTCGAAGAGTTTACTGAGTGTGTTTGATAAGGCGACGGGCCTGTAGTTCTTTGGGTTAGTTTTGTCCTTGTTTGGTTTCGGTATTGGTACTATTTCTATTTCTTGCCATGCGTCTGGGAACCGGTTCTTTAGCCATATGTGATTGAAAATTTTGCAGATGAGGTGGATTGTTTCTGCGGGTAAATGTTTCCAGAATTCAAAAGGGATGTTATCCGGACCAGGGCTTTTATTGTTTTTTAGTTCTTGTAATGCTAAATTTATCTCCCATGTGTTTATAGGTTTATTTATGTCTGAGTCAGTGTTTCCGATTTGGAGTGGGGTTTGTTCTATTGCAGTTTTTTTTTGGAGGAATTCTCTATTGTAATTGTTGTTGCTTGATTGATCATAAAAGATGTCTGCTAGTTTGTTTGCTATGGCTTCCGGTGTGGTGATAATTTCGTTTCCGTCTCTGAGAATTGATATTTTAGAGTAGTGTTTGCTTGAGTTAATTTTTCGTATTTTTGCCCAGACTTCGGAAATAGGCGTGTCTTTTGTCAGAGTATTAACGTAATTTTCCCATGATTGTTTTTTTGTTTCTTTTAAGGTCCTGCGTGCTCTGGCTTTTGTTCTTTTGAGCTCAATTAGATTTTCTAAGTTATTTTGTTTTTTGTATTTGTTTAGAGCTTTTTTTGCAGTTTTTATAGCTTGGGAGCAGTCGTCATTCCACCATGGTACTGATCTCTTGTATTTGCACGTTTTTTTGTATCCAACTGTCGTTTCTGCTGCAGTGATGATTAATGATGTGATTTTTTCTATTAGGGTGTTTGCAGTATCTTCTGTGCTGATTCTTACTTGTTTTGTTTCAGTTTTTACGGTTTCTGTGTATTTGCTCCAGTCTGTGTCTTGCAGTTTCCATCTTGGTTTTATGATTTGGCTGGTAATTGAGTTATTCAAGTCAGATTGATATTCAATTTTGATAGGAAAGTGATCGCTTCCATGAAGGTGTGGAAGGGTTTCCCACATAAATTTTGGTCCTATTCGGGCATGGCAAAAGGTGAGGTCTATGATCGAGAATTTACCGGTTCTTTGACAGAAGTGTGTTGGGCTTCCATTGTTTAGCAGGACATCATTTTCAAACGTTTTTTCTGTTATTTTTCCTTTGTTGTTCGTGTTTTCTGAGCCCC
The DNA here is from genome assembly GCA_963971575.1 of Liopterus haemorrhoidalis. Classification (NCBI taxonomy): domain Eukaryota; kingdom Metazoa; phylum Arthropoda; class Insecta; order Coleoptera; family Dytiscidae; genus Liopterus; species Liopterus haemorrhoidalis. The sequence goes on from OZ020615.1 coordinate 35,670,864, forward strand.
AGGAGATGTTATGTGCGTTAAAATCACCACATATTAGGTATGGCTTAGGTAGCTGTGAGTAAATGTTACTAAGTTCGGCTTCTGTTAGTTGATGATCAGGAGGAAAATATATGCAACAGATTACTATTTCTTCGGGAATAAAGGTTTTTATTGCTATTATCTCTAGGTTGCTGTGAATTTGGAAGGGCTCTGCGTGGTTCGTGTCTTTTACTAGGATTGCTACTCCGCCGCTTGCTTTTTGTCTAGTAGTTCTGTCGTTTCTGTATATAGTGTAGTTTTTAATTGATGCGTCTTTGTTTGGTGTTAGGTTGGTTTCTTGAAGGCATAGGTAATTTGGTTGATGTTCGGTTATTATTAGCTGGAGTTCTGGAAGGTGTGAAAATAGGCCGTTACAATTCCATTGCATGATGTTATCCATATTATTTTTTAGCAGATTTTTTGTTTTTGTCGGTGATTTGTTGTTGCAGTTTATTTAGGGTTCTTGTAAGTCGGTTTTTTGCTGATCTGTTCTGTGTGGTAGAGCGTAATTTTTCCATTATATTAGCCAGGTCTTCCGGATTTTCTACATATTGTGCTGCAAGTCCTAAGGGGTCGTTGTTATTTTGCGCAAGGTCAATAAAGTTTTGGAATTGATATGTTGACATTTTGGAGTTCTCACCTTCGATGATTTCTTTCAGTGGATTTAGCCATTCTTCAGTGGGAGTTCCTGGGCTTGTAGATCTTGATCTTGTCTTGCGGTTTTTTGGAGCTTTTTGGATTGTGAACGTCTCGTTGTCTCGTTGTACGCTAGGTTGCGGTTGCGTGGATGTTTCTTCCAGGGATTCGGTGCTTTCGGCGTTGCTGAGAGTTCTTTTCTGTGTGGATTTCTTATTTAGCTGTGCTGTGTCTTCCATTTGTTTTTGTTGTTCAGTTTGTGGTTTTTCTGGTTGTGGCGATGTTGGAATTTGTTGTGAAGGTGGTTGATTTTGTTTTGGATTATTTGCTTTGTTCGTCTGTTTCGATTGTTGCAATGAAGGTTCCTGTGGGTTTATATCTTGACTTGCAGGTTTGGTTGTTGCTTGTTCCGTTTCCTTTTCTATATTTCGTGTTTCTTTTTCTTGATCCTGGGAGTTCGTTTTTTCTTCCGAGTTCTGTTGCTGGTTAGGATTTATTTGCAGCTCTTTAGGTTGTTGTTGTAATGTTTTGTTATTTTCGGTTGGGTTGCTTTGTTCAATTGTTTGTTCTTCTCGCTGTTTCGTTTTACAAATTTCTATAAGATGTCCATGTTTTTTGCAGTAAGTGCAGAAATCGGAGTCATCAGAGATGTAGATTTTGTGGTATTTATTATTATAATAAATATATTCTGATTCTGGAATGTGCTCTACATCGCCAGAAATGTACACAAATCTGCGAGGGCCAAGTATATGTCCGAATGCTGATTTTTTTAGTCCTGCCCGTATGTAGTCCACAGGGGATTTTAGTGCGAGTCCTATTTCTTTTAATTTGTCTTCTATGATTGCATGTGGTATTAAAGGACATGCGTTGTAAATTATTAGTCGTTTGTTGTTCGTTATGGGTTTGATTTTTATTTCAATATTATTTATTTTTATGGTTTTGTGGTTATTTATAATTTGTTGTGCTATGATTTTTTCTTTAAGGTAGATGCATATTTTTCCGTTTGGTAATTTTGAGCATAGTAGGATGTTTTGGGGGTCTGTGAGATCTCCAATTGCATAAATATGCTCGTCGTAAGGTACTCCGTCCGCTACTTCTAGAACAATGCCATGATCCGTAGTAAGCTGCGTTCTCCGCTTAACAGCAGTTGCCCAGCTACTTGTTCCTACTCCAGTGTCCCTTGACACGAGTGGAGGTGGCATTTTGGTGGGGGGTCAAAATGCAGTGAGTGCACCTGACCTCCACCAGGTTGACTAACTGTTGGATGTATGCAGATAGATGGTGCTGCTTAATTAATGTTTATTTAATTATTATATTTTTTTTGGAGTTGGTACTGTTGACAATATCACATGCCGTACAAATAGGTTAAGTTTAATAGTTTGGGAGATTGTTTTTAAAACGGTGAAGAATTTATGAGGTTTTTTATGGAGATGATATGGACGATATATATCGTTATTATGGGTAGTAATTTGGAATTAAAAACTTACCCCTTGGCCGAAAAAAAACTCAGGTAAGATTGCACTGTTTTCACTATGTATATCAAAATAACAAATCTATTAGAATATAATAAAAATATCTTGTTATTAAATATATGTATTGTTTTTTTTATTAATGTACTTCTAAAAAGAACCAAAATAATATTTATTAAGTTAATTATTAAATAATGTAACTATAATGTTTCTGAAGCTACTCACTCTAACCTAACTTTTTGATTTCACAAAAAAAAGTTAACTTTTGTTTCCACCCTGTTTCCCAGAAGTGTTGATCTAAAAATCTGAAATAATGTACATTGATGGAAACCAAAATAGTTCAAAAGGAATTTTGAAAAAATACATATTTTATTTTAAAAGTTCATGTAGTATTTTAAGGAAAAGTTCTTTGTACATAAAATAACAAACGGTACATTATTTTCAAAATATTGTTCATTTTGACTTGATTACCGCAAAAAAAAAAAAAATGTTCCACACATATAGCTGCTTTAACTTGGGTACTAGATACCTGAAAAACACTAAAATATGTGAGAATTCACACTTCACATTATTTTTTTATTAGATTCAACACATTTATTAATTAGTACATCATAAACTGCAGCCACAAGTCTTTTTATAATTTGCTGTATAATATATTCGTCTATTTTGAAATGTATCACTGTATACCTGCGAAACCCTGAAATATGTAAAAATTCTCACTTCACATCTATTTTTCAATATTAGTTTCAACATTTTTACTAATAATTATATCACAAGCTACATCCACAAGTCTTATTTGAATTTCAAGTATAATATATTCCTTCATTTTGACAGTTGTCAGTGTTTTAATGTTAATGTTAATGTCAGAAGTTTGAGATATACAAACTTTTAACATTATGCGTTAAATATTTTCTTACGCTTATCCACTAAATTGGAGCTATGAATGCTTATACGGATTTGTGTAGAACTAACATTGTTATGCGTTAACATTAACACTATGAATTACGTACTATCTATTAAAACATGAGCTGTGAATGATACTTTATTTATTTGAACGAAATACAGATATGACACTGTAGACCTTTTTCAGTTCTATAACCATTGGAGATTTCCTTTCCTTTGCTACCTTCTTTCATTCCATCTTAACCTGAACTTTCATTTCTTTGTCCTTTAAAGCTAAGATGGAGTTCAAGAGGTTAACTATATATTCATAAAATTAACACATTATAAACTGCGTATATTTTATCATAAATCATATCGCTGTTCCTGAATGGATTTAAATTTTGTTTTACCTCATACACATACCTTAATAAATTAAATTGAAATATTAATTCGCATGTAAACTTTCATATTTTACATCAAAATCGATAACATTATCAACGTTATAGCACTTGAAGAGCTTCGTATATTCAGTAAAAGTTATTTATCAACGATATTGCATTACATAGAAACCCTGCTGATTATTTAATAACACAATTCATGAACTCATATCTCATAATTCGTTGCGTAATTACTGAACCGATGTTTTTACTCTTATTTGAAATTTAGTTTAAATTTTAAAAGTTAAAGTCAAAGTTCAAAATGTCAGATAATTCCTCACATTTTCCATATTAAATTTGACTTACAACATCGTATTATTGTAAATTTTAAGACTCGTTTTTAGGGTTTTGTAGGTATGACCAAAAAACCCTTATACCGTCATTTTGTCGTCTGTCTGTCTGTCTCTCTGTCTGTCTGTCTGTCTGTCTGTCTGTCTCTCTGTCTCTCTGTCTGTCTGTCAGTCTGTTCGGTAAAAATTGTAGCCAAACGGCTAAACCTAAAGAGTTGAAATTTGACAGGCTAATACAACTCTTTGACCCGCACATAGGAAAAATACTAAAACATCTAAAAAACATATCCCTCTAAAAATATAAACAAATATATACTCATCGAAAAAATTTTTTTGCAATTCTGTGTAGGGTATCAAGAAAAAGCCCTTGGTACGTGGATTAACGATCTAAATTTTATTTTTGCAAAATAAATTATTTTTAAGCGATTGCTGCCAAAATTGTGCAAAAAAATTTTTGTCCCACACCCTGTAGCCCAGATGGTTCAAACTAAAAACCTGAAACAATTCTAAGTAATGTACATTGGTGTGAACCGGAATAGTACAATAGGAATTTTTGATCAGATTATGTTTTCGGAAAATAACCCATTTTTTGTGCTTTTAACAAAAATATGTAACATGTTTAAACCGTTATTTAACACAGTTAACGAGTGAACTTCCGTAGTCCAGTGGTAACGTTCTCGTTTCGTAAGGTACAAACTACTGTTCGATTCCCGTAAATTTTTATTTTTTCTGTTTTTTTTTTTTGCATTTTTATTTTGTTTAAATTATTTTGCCAAAATTCTAGTTATATTTTGGCAAATGTTGCATTTAATTTTTAAAAGCGTAAATTTAATAACCAGTGGGAAGTGTTGAAATTATAATTTAATTCTATGTTTGAATGTATACGAAATCAAAGGGGCAGAGTTTGTGACTTAAACAACCAATGGAAGCCGTAGGCGCAATTTTCAAAATATTAATGAACCTTGATATATATATAAAAAAAAAATACTGCAAATATTTAGAAACCCAATAATGGTATTAGGCATTCGAATTAAAATTAATAAAAAAATATTTTGACATAAAATTTGTTTTGACATCCCAAATAATCATCATTCACTTACTAAATACCTGCGAAACCCTGAAATGTGTGAAAATTCACACTTCACATAAATTTTTTCATACGTCTACATTCCATTGACAAGGGAGAATACTCGTTCAATAGGTCCATTTATTCCAGACGGACAAAACACATATTGAATCAGTAGTAAGAAGTTTAAAATTATATAATAGAAAATTCTATAAAAACATAATCTTGAAAACAAAATCGTCGGCTTTTGTGCCGATATAATACATCTGCCGATCTATGTTTCTGAGTAAGGGGCATGTGAGACAATTAATTAGATTGCCAGGACGATTTTAGATACCGATATTAAAGCGAGACATAGATCGCTTAACCGGGATTGTCCCGCCTAATCCGGGACTGTTAGCAGCCTTAGTTTTGAATAAACTTAGTGAATAAATAATGATATTGACAAATGTAACTGTATATTGATAGATCTAGCTGTTAACTCTTGATGGAACATGATGAATAAATAGTAAATAAGACAGATGATCATATTCCACATAATGTCATAAATAAATAATGGTTTAAATTGATGGAGGAAAGATAAAATCTAATTTTAATAAATGTTTATTAACAAAAATAATTTTACATTATTTTATTTAGGGTAGGGTGGGGCAGAAAGTGCCATTTTACCTATATTTGTGTATATCTACGAAATTATTAGGTTTAAGTTTTTTTTTTTTTTTTTGACTCACGAGTAGTTCCATTCAATAGCTTCAAACACTACAACTATCTGAGCATACGCTCATTCAAGTTGTGTGATATACACGTTATAAATGGTTGTTTGTCTCTTTTTGCCCCACTAGCAAGGTTAAAAGTTCCTGCTACGGGGTAAGTTGAGCCAAGAATACTAAAATAAATTTTTCTAAGGAATATAAGGAAATAATTGCAACAAAAGTAGTTTGATAATCAGAATTTTTATTAACTTTCATAACAATTAATACATTTGCATATGACTTATCTCTTATAATTACATTACTTACTGAAATAATCAGTCTTCATCGGAATTACAATTATTACAAACATAATAAAGAGCTGTGGAATTGCTGGAACATTTTTCATGAGCCCAACCCTTACAAGCGGTGCACTGAATTCAGCCTTCTCCTGGAACGCTCTCATAGTATGAATCACAGCAGATTAAACAGATGTACTCTTCTTCAGAACTCGAATTATCATGTTTGGACTCTTGTAAAGTCTTTCTTTTAACATGTTTTCTTTTTTCGATATATCTTTGCTTTATCACTTTCTTGCTGAATTTTTGTTTCTTATTTTGTTTTTCTAAAAGTAAGGCGTTTTTCTCAGGAGTATCAGTTAAAATGGCAGCCTTACGACGTTTTCTAGTTGTAATTTTACGACTTCAAGCTTTGGGAAAAGGTCTAACAGATTCGGGGGAGAAATCTTTTGTCGGTGTTGCTAACTGAAAAGAAGTGGATCGCTGCGGCTCAAAAGATGTGGAAAACTGCGAATCAAGGGATGTGGAAGACTGAAGATTGAAAGACGTGGAGGGATCTGGTTCAAAAAAGTACATGGCTGAGACTCTACAGTGATAAACTGCGACATGACATCATTTAGTAAAGGTTCTGATGTATTTAGAGACAAATTTTCTTTGTACAATGCAACTACTTGATCCACAGACAATTGAGAATTGTCCGGGTTTGGGCGATCCGTAACGAAACTTGATGCAAAATTAGAATCTACAAATTTATTTTCGATTAACTGGGAAAATACCCGTTTTCTCAAATTCACTCATTATATTAACTGGAGTCAAGGATAGTGGTAAAGATGTGCAAACTATTCCTGGAATGTCATAGATAGTCATTGATTTCCCCGCATTGTTTCATATACATCTTGAGCCGATGATAGGTATTTTTTGAATGGTCCATAAATTGATACATCTAACGGCTGCAGCTTATGGAAACAATGAGGGGGCAATGAAAGCATCACCACGCTATTATCTTTAGCTAGGTCCAATGTTGGCAATGATAAATGTGACGAGTGATAGTCCAAAATCAGAAATACCGGCGAATCTTTAGTAGGTTTCACATGCTTGATGAAATGCTGCATGAATATGAAAAATTTAGTATCCGTCATCCAGCCGCTTGTATTACCCACACCAATACAATCAGGGGGATCATCTCGCACAAAATGATCCTGATATTTTTTCGCGGAAACACAAACTTGGGTGGTACAAAAGATGCTGAAGCTGAAACAGCTACCAATAATGACACGTTAGTTCCTCTTTCTGCCGACGTAACTGATCCAACATTACGGTTACCCTTAGCGGCAACTATTTTTGATGGTTTGTAGACGGTCGAAACACCAGTTTCATCAGCGTTCCATATGGAAGAAGCTGTAAACTTATAACGGTCCAAAACATCTGCTATCTTGTCAAAAATGCTTCAACGTTACTTTTGTTAAAGGAAGTAGCCCTATTCAGACTCGTTGCCTCCGGCTTTCTAACAAACAAAGATTGGTTTCATTTAAGAAAGGCTGACATCCACTCTTTGCCAGCCATCCTATTTGAATTCCAATTATCTGGAACATTTATATTATATTGAACTGCACAATCATATTCCAGTCGACGTACTTCTTTAGGTCCTCACCCATGAAAAATTTGGGCAAGTCTAAGCAAATATTGTATGAGACTGGATTCTTGCTCTGGCTTAATCTTTCTTGGTGTTCCATAACCAAAGCTTGGGCATTCGGGATTTTCTTTAATCGATATATAAATCTTGTTAATGATGTTTTGCATATTTCGCACTCCCGACACACCTTTCTTAGTGGTTGATTCTCTTTCATCACTAGTTCTGCTGCACGTTGCATCAAAGCGACTGATTTCGTGCCTCGGTCAGTTTTCGTTTATAATTACACATTTTGAAACAAAGTAATTAAAAATGAGGTAATGAGGTCCACAGAGGGGACACCATTGCCCCCAAATATTTTACCCACCAGCTGCTACTGCTCGCTTCTGAAATACAAGTCATGACCTAAAAAAAGGTCCTCATCTCTATTTTTAAATACATGTATTTACCTAAGACGATATAATTTTCTAGTATGTTTTTATTCTTAGGAGGGGCCCGAAGCTGTCCCCCCCAGGGTGTGCCACTGAATATTATACCTTATGTTTCGATTTGTAATACGGAACTAACAGGGAAACTTAATTTTTTATTGCATATTTGCAATACATTTATAATATTATTATAGTATTTGTTCATATGGATACGTCAAAGTCCGTTTACACCACAAAAGTCACCAAAATAATCAGATCTGCAGTCTGTGTCAGCTTAGAATGCTGTGTGTAAAAAGAAAAGAGCTGTTTGTCCTTTCTTCTGATTGATTTAGCACATCACCCTTACTACAATGCAAAAATATTGTTTTTAGTCCAAGTTGACTTTTTATACCATCTCAATTTTGATTTTTTTTTGTTACTAAACGCGTTTTAAAAGTTACCTCTTGATACATAAATATAAAAAAGTCGTTATAAAAATAGATAAAATTGGTGTTAATTGAAACGAACGAGTCATTTGTCTGTGCTATTAGTGCATCATGTAATCCAGCCTGGTATGTTTAGCCAAATACGCAAGAGTGTGCTCGGGGCTTGGAACATGAGACTGACACACGACGTACGCATATCAGCGTGTGATGAGTGCCAAGTTGTTTTGGCACTAGCTCGTGGCGCTTGTACAATTGACGATTAATTATAATAGATGCTTTTAATCATTGTTTTAATGTGACCCACTTTTACAAAACAATGCTATGCTTGTTATTTATTTTTGGCATAAAGATGAAAATAGGAGATTTTAAATATTTTTAGTATCTACTGTTTAAAAGAAGTATTGTACATTTATAAAAGATTCTTAGTTTTGGCTTATCTTATATTGTTTAACGTTCCAGACATAATTGTTTACAATACAACCTAATAATTATGTCTCCAAAAGATAGATGTCGCACGTAATATATGTGTTTATCTACCTGTACAACTAATGAAGCCAAGAACTGCGTCCTTTATTTATTACATACTAGTTGACGAGTCCGTATTTCGCATGTGTTTTGTACACAATAAGGCCCCCAAATATTCATCAAAAATTACATTGAACAGAAAATAATAGATTATAGGATTTTGTAGGTATAACCAAAGAACCATTATAATGTCACATGTCGCAATTATTTCCAAGTGTGCCGCGAAATCATGAAAAAAAACAAGCGTCGTTTTTATTTTAATATTATTGTCCGAATATACGTACAATACCATTAATAATAATAAAGTACACGGAGGATCGTTTTATGACGAATTGAAATATCCCTTTTTCCTGAATACAGCGTCATCTGTATTCAATATTTCTTCTTATATGACTACGTAGGTGTGCCGTGAAATTTTTCTTCTTTGGAAAATGTGCCACGAGAGTAAAAAGATTGAGAAACACTGGGGTAACGTTTAAATTTAATTTTCGAACTTGATTAATATTTTTGATACGTCCCTAATATTACGCAATTGTTCTTTATTTTAATTATTATAATTTCCAATTATTGCTATACCATATTCGTGGAATTCTGTACCCTTGATTTTATGTCGTTTATTAATTTCGTTGTACAGCTCAATTAATTATTTGTATTATATTATTCTCCATTTTCGTACAATCATTTATATAAACTCTGCGTAACATAACAAAGTAAGGAATTATGTTATGAATAATCTGATTAATTTCCATAGCAACTACCCAGGTACTATTTATGTTAATCGAAATTAAGTAGAACCACAATATGTAATTTTTGTAAATATATCTGAGATTAATACGATTTAACAGAGATTTTCCTTTTGTTTTATGTGTTACGCTAGGATGAGTAATTGGCAAATGCATCAAAATCATTGCAAGATATGTAATACTACCACTGAGATAAAAACTATAGGAGATATTTTATTTTTCTACCGCCATTAGAAAATTTCTATGTAACTTATTTCAGTTAGGTGATAATAATATATTATCCAACGAGCATGGAATGATAGTCATTTCACACGAGTATGAAAGTTGCGCCACCGGCGAGTGAAAATTATACGAGTGAGCAATGACTATTCTATACAAGTTTCATACTATGCTTTTTCCACGACTATAACTTTATTACTTATTTCATTTTTATTCAGTTCCCTTTAAAAACTAACAATAATTTGGCAGTTGCTTTGAACCTATTTATTATGTCGCACAAAATCATTTATAGTAGTGCAATACTTGTAAAACAAATAACACATTGTTAATAGTGATAAATACTTATAGTGATAATACTTATAAATTAGTACCTGTTCATTCAGGGATAATAGGACCGGTCAAAACGTCACACTGACCACGTGGCTTTCATATCTATGACTGGCGGTCTAGAAACGGAGAACTTACCTTCTCTGCCCCTTATACGCCAATCTAGGCGTTGGGAACATATTATTTATTTATGAATAGTGATAAATACTTAAGTTAAATTGAAAAAAAATTAATCCATTTATCAATATATTTCTTATTAATTTAACCCTCTCATGCATAGCGTAATTATTATATTTAATATTTTTATTTTCATTTTATTGCATAATGTCATCATATGAGGACAGATTTAGTTCATGCTCACCTTCATAGATGTCTCAAGCATTCTGCATCCAGGTGCAAAAACCCCAAATGCACTCGAAAAACGGGCTATATGTGTGGCAGATGTTTAGTGTCTCTCTGTCCTGAATGCTTTGAGGACTATCACACTAAATAAAATAGTGTTCTATTTCATATTATTATTGAAAGTTATGATAGTAAATAATTTATTTTAAAAAATGTGTAGTTTTATTGGATCTAGTAAGTTAAGCTTACAAATTTCTGTCCATTTTTCTCCGCAAGTCCATTTTTTACGTGCTCCCAGTTGTTTGAATGCAAATTTCTGAGTAAAATTATGAAAATTGACTTTGTTATGAGGATAATATTTTATTTAGTTAGAATTTAGTCTTATTTTATGCATAATGTCCACATATGAGGACGTAAACATTTTTTTATAAAAACCATATTATTTTTTTAAGAAAATTGTTCTTTTTTAAATTGTAGCTTAAAATACATTAAATATACATATGTTATAAACATTTTTTTATGAATTTTATTTCAAATTTGAAAATTCATGCATGAGAGGGTTAATAAAAACTTCGTTTTTTATCGATTTTTAATTTAAATTTTATTGTAACGAAATTTTCGCAAAGTATTTAAATTTAGTTTTAAAAAAATGAACGCTCTTTATACTCAAATAAAAATGTTTATCAAAAAACTATTGAGTTTAATGTGATAATAGAAAAAATATAATCCTAGAAATCAAGCTTTCTGTTCTTCTTACACTTATTAAATACCTAAAAAAAACTTTAGCCCCCTTGACCTCCCCCCCCCCTGTGCTAAAAAAAAACGAGTTTTTTTGTAGTCACTACTTGTATTTGGTAAGCGAGGATCTGTTTTTTTGTCATCAGTTACATTTTGGTAGCCAAGACTTTTTTGTCATTACATGAATTTTTAATGTAAAGTCCTATTTGGTTTTTAGTCAGCACTTGTATTTAGAGAGATGCGCAGACCATATTAGAATGAGCCTATCGGATCAGCAATTTCACGATAAAAATGTAGGCCCTGGTCCATTCATACTCCTGTAAAACAATTTTGCCGACCGGCGCACAGTGGGGCAAGATCGCAAAAAACCTGGCAGAAAGTCGAAAAATGAAAATGGGCGTAACGGTAAATTTTTTGGGGGTAATGTATACTAGAGACTCTGGACCAACTTATCCGCCCATTTTGGTTAGCTCAAAACTGCCCTTTAGCCCCTTACTCTTTAGCGTACACTACACGTCTCTTGCGCGCGTTATTTTCAGTCCTGTGTTTCTGGTGTGTTTAAGCCGTAGTTTTTGAAAAATTCGAAAAATTTTTCATGGATCCTTCAACTTCAGCTTTGTAGCTAACTTTTAGTAATAATAAAATAATATTTAAGTGCATGCAATATATAAATGGGCTACTGAAAAATGGCCAGAAATATTTTGCATTTATATGTAATTTTGTGAAACAATGGACTTTATGTTTATGTTCCAAACCTGTCCCAGCTTCGATTTTTGGTTTTTTATAATGGCTGATGATTATAGATTATAAATGCGTGGTGATTTGGTGCGTTTTTGCCCGTGCCGTAGATATTTATAAAAGTCCGTCCGCCGGACGTATTAGTTCATCTTATTATTATTTTAGCCGTATTAGTATTTGACGAATATTTCTTAAAAAAAGTAATATTTCGCAAAAATGTGTTCAACATAAATTGTTAAACAAGTTAAAGCTGACAACTTTTATTTGAGATATTTTTTATAGGACAATACATTTTTATGGTTTTTATATTTTTGCAATATTTCCTCAAAGCATGTACATTGAAATATACGTTTTCATATATGCGATAAGTTTTAAATATGTGTTATGACCTTTTCTGTGTGTTATGTTTTATCAATAATAATTTCTTTGATTATTTAATATAATAAATAATAATTGTTATGCCGGGCTTATTAGACTTGTAACGTTTAATAGTTATTGTTTATGGTTTATGTTTAAAGTATTTATTAGAAGTAGAATTATGGTTTTGCACAGCAAGACGCTTCTTTGCGAGCGCAGAAATTTCGGCTGATATAACAAAAATAGATATAGTTTTGATAAAAAAATGCATATAATTATGATAGCAGTGGCATGTGGACATGAAATTGATGTTACAATATGCCCCCTACATTGCATAAATACTTTATACACGGGCCTGAAATTATATCATCTGCACTGTTACCAATAGGGCAATTGACAGAAGAAGCACAGGAAGCTCGCAATAAAGACTTCAAGAAGTATAGAGAGAATTACGCTAGAAAATGTAGCCGAGAGAAAACAAATGCTGATATTTTTAACTTCTTTTTATTGAATTCTGACCCCGTTATCTCTAGTAAACGAACATTACCTAAAAAAAATCTACAAAACCTTCCAAAAGAAGCACTAGATTTATTAAAACCTCCAGACGTACATGTCATTAGTCATCGGGATAACAGTGATGATGATGATGATACCAGTGACAATGCCGATGAAAATGATGATGGATTTTCAAATTCCGAAGATGAATATGAATTTTGAAGCAGTTATTTTATTTATTTTAATTTTTATACTAATTTGTAAGACATTATATAATAATTATATTAGTAAATAAACATTTAAAAATCTGTCAATGCATTTTTCTTAAGTCTACCAAGTGCCCTTAAAACAAATATCTAACTTAGAAATCCAGTCCTATAATACCTCAATTGATGCCAGTTTTGAAGCTCTCCTGCCCCACTGTGCGGCGTAGCGTAGTGGTAACACATGTGCTCTGCGTTGCGAAGGTCTCGGGTTCGAATCCCGTTCAGGCATGGAAATTTTCACAAATAAAAATTGTCCTGGCTAATTGCCACAGCAGCAAATGCCATTAAATTAAAAAAAAAAACTATTTTGTTTTCTAAGCCCCCCCTTTAGAAAAACATCTGAGTGCGCGCCTGCTCGTATGTCACATTAGTCTCGTAAGGGTTAAGCGGTCTGCGAATGTCTTTGAGGAACAGTGTTATATTTATATGCATACATGAAACTTAATTTTGAATATGGTACATTACATGATCATCTCAAGCTCGAAAACTAATTATCATACAAGTTAAATTTTCATGAATAGCCCATTTTCACCTACGACCTATAGTATAAAAGGTCGTTTAAACTATTAATTAAAACTTGAATTACAAATTCAGCTTTTAGATTGCACATATTAGCGAAACAATAAATCACACAATACGAAGGAAATTGGCTTGTGAAAGTTGTCGATAAGCTAAAGAATTATACGCTTAATACCAATTCATTTTTCATTTTTTGTAATAAAGAAAAATTCCCTTTTATTTCCCGTACACCCCTTAATGACTAGTGACGCATATAAACGTCACTGTACGTTTTAGTAAACTGCTGGCAATATGTTCCACTGCGTTGTAAGATATTGATTTACAACGATTTTGACTGACTTCTTCTTTGCCTCATTTCTCTCGCTACCTACTTTAGAATTATCATCTGCTCTCCAATCTCCCTTACTCGGAGGTTTCCAGGGGTTGATTTCACCCTCTTGAGACAGCACTCACTATGGGATCAAGAATTTTATGTTGACATTCGAAATATTATGGTTTATTTCAAATTTTTCTCATCTTTGTTCATAGAATTCTGATTTAAATTAAGGATTTGGTACGTCATTGTAATGATTGTAAAATTTTATTACTCTTTCTTAAAATTTAATTAAAATTTATAGCTTTAACTTTCTTTTTTTAGTTCTTAAATACTTTATCGTATTATTTTTCTTTAGTTAATGTGTTCTTCTCAGTAATTCTGGAAATTATTTGTAAAATACTAACATAATTTTGCAGATTTTTAGGGTTTTGTAGGTATGACCAAAAAACCCTTATACCGTCATTTTGTCGTCTGTCTGTCTGTCTGTCTGTCTGTCGTCTGTCTGTCTGTCTGTTCGGTAAAAATTGTAGCCAAACGGCTAAACCTAGAAACTTGAAATTTGGCATGCTTATACAACTTTTTGACCCGTACATAGGAAAAATACTAAAACATCTAAAAAACATATCCCCTTAAAAATATAAACAAATAAGTGCTCATCGAAAAAAAAATATTTTTTTTTAAAAGTCTGAGTAGGGTATCAAATGAAAGCGTACGTGAATTAACGATCAAAATTTTATTTTCCCAAAAAAATTATTTTGACGCGATTTTTGCCAAAATTGTGCAAAAAAAAATTTGTCCCACACCCTATAGCCCAGATGGTTTAAACTAAAAATCTGAAAAAATTCTAAGTAATGTACATTGGTGTGAACCGGAATAGTACAACAGGAATTTTTGATCAGTTTTTAACTAAAATATTTTAAATATTTAATTCGCTACGTAACACAGTAAATAAGTAAGCGCCCGTAGCGTAGTGCGTAGTGTCCTTGCTTCCTAATTTGCAAACTACAGTTCGATTCCTGTCAATTTTATTTTTTCAGTTTTTTTTTGCATTTTTATTTTGTTAAAATTATTTTGTCAAAATTCTAGTTATATTTTGGTAAATGTTGTATTTAATTTTTAAAAGCGTAAATTGAATAACCAGTGGGTATGTTAAAAGTATAATTTAATTCTATGTTTGAATGCATACGAAATCAGAGGCGCGGAGCTTATGATTTAAGCAACCAATGGAAGCCATAGGTGCAATTTTCAAAATCTTAATGAACCTTGCTGTATAAAAAAAATACTGCACATATTTAGAAACTTATATAATGGTATTAGGCATTCGAATTAAAATTCATAAAAAAATATTTTGACATAAAATTTGTTTTGGCATCCCAAATAATCATCATTGAGTTACTAAATACCTGCGAAACCCTGAAATGTGTGAAAATTCACACATCACATAAATTTTTTTAATATTCAAAGATATCATCGCGTTTTGCAGAAATCAAAGATATCGGTATCCACGTATCGGTAATAAAAAACCAATTGAAAAACATGGTTTATTTGGTTTCAATATAGAAATTAACAACAATTTCTACAGGTCAGGGTCCTTCCTTTGATCTGTGTTTGTTTGCAAGGCCCATGCCTCTGAGCTATCCATTCCACAGCCACAGCATACATCCACAATCATTCATGTTTGCCTGTATAATTCAATTAAATGCAATATTTTTTCTTTATTCCATTCCATTTCCTGAATGAAACAATAAATAACATGTAACAAAAATCCTTTACATAAACATTAATGACTTTATAAACTTACTACTTTTAAAATGAAAAAAAAATATGTTTTTTTTTTTAAATAGAGTATAATCAGGTTTGGATTAACTAGAGTATCGGGAAAACCGCATTTTTTGAAAACCGCGGTGTTCGGTTTTTAAAAATCAAAAACCGCGGTTTCGGTTTCGGTTTCGGTTTCGGTTTTTCAAGTTTTATATTTTTGCTACTATAGATACTCTAAAATAAATCAATAAATTTTTATTATGTTCAACACATACACTATTCGCGATTCCAAATAACAGTGAGACATCTGGTGGCGGCTTGGTAAATTAAACAGAAGCGTATATTTGTATAATATTTGTAGTGTGTTGTTCTGCAGTTTATATGAATTAAGACGTATTTTTAAATATAGTGACTTAAATACAGTGCTTTTTTGCCGAAATATTGTTTGAACTGATAAATATTAAGAAAAAACTTCTGACATATACGCTTCTCGGCGGCCATCAACTGACGTACGCAGCGCCGCCAACGTTAGTTTGAGTCGCGAATTGTACTTTACAATAAAAAAACTAATACTAATAAAAAACTATACAATAATTATACACTACAACCTACGTAGCATACTAACTTAAGGTTTATTTAAATTTAAATAAATGGCTATTAAAAATACTAAACTATTTATATGTTTATCGTTTAAACGTGAACGCAATTTGGTGCAGAAGTTGGCGCTTAATAAAAATGTTCTTTCGGCACAGGTGGATGTTGCTTTAATAGTGAATAGTGCACTCTGGCGCACTGAATTTCCCGTCTGCGCATTGCGTCTGGCGCCAATAAATTTCTTTATGTTTGATATTTAATAAAAAAGAAAAGTCTAGTTGGTAGCATACATTATGCATCTATCTACTGATATTTTTTTTAAATCTAATAAAGCCTTTATTCAAGAATAATACATTTGTTGCCACATTTGAGAGATTTTCTTCTTACCTTTGTATCTTTTTTCTTAAGGATTAATTTCTTAAGGATAAACCGAAAACCGCGTTTTTTTTGCGGTTTTGCGGTTTCGGTTTTTGCACTGGAAACCGCGGTTTTGCGGTTCGGTTATAACCGTTTCATAAACACTAGGATTAACCATAAGGCCCTAACTTCAAGTGTTCCGCGAAAAAACCAAATACACAATTAAAAATTGTTGCAAATAAAAATCAATACAATGTTAAATAATTTTGAAAAATATTTTCCATTGTTAAACTGAACAATTTCATTGGATAAGAATTCAGTTTGTTTCCTCCGACTTCTCCAGTTTTACTCTAAATGAAGAAGAAGAACTGACGTTGAATGAATAGATACTAATAATAAAGATTAGAAATATAAAAATATAAAGAATAAAAACTAGAAAAAATGCACTAAACACATTATTATTATTTTCCACGTCATATCTTTGCGAAGCACGATTTTCAACGATGGTTAATATTAAATCAAAGAAAGTGGCTTTATTATTTATTCGTCCCAATATTACTGAGATCTGCAAAGATCACCAAGCTCATGTATCGCATTAAATATGAGATTTTTAAAATTATGTAATTTTAAGTGATTAATAAATAAATATGTTTGCATCAATCAGTATCAGTATTTTATTCTTTTATAAAAGTATCATTTTGAAGAAGGGGTGGCCAAACCCGCGTCCGCGAGAGCAAGTGCGCCCACAATTCGCCCGCGACACGCTACCTTTTTTTTCTTTTAATAAAAAGAAAGAAAACATTATCATCCAGTATAAAATATAGATAAAAGTAATTTTAAATGTAAAGTAACCATAAGTAATTTTAATTAGAAAAATAAAACTTATTTGTTTGAATTCGCTACATCAGCGGTTTTCAAAGTGGGGGGTTGTACAAGATTCACCAGGGGGTCGCGGGTTCATTGAAAATGTCATTTTTATTCCGATCGTTTTTTTAAAAAGATAAAATAACCTCGTTTATTAAAAAAATTGAATTATGGACTAAAAATTTTCACGATGACAAATTTGATATGTTTTCGAATTTAAAAAATAATTGTTGCATTGACAAAATTTAAGAAAATAAGTCTCTATTTATAGGACACTTACAAAATCTGAAGCAATATTTTAATAATTATTTTCAAGATCTGGAAGAAAATGCAAAATATAAATGGATATGGAATCCGTTTACTATCGATTATAATGATAATTTTGAGCTAACAACTAATGAACAAGAAAAATTAATAGAACTTTCTTGTGATAGCTTGCTAAAAGATCGCTTCAATCCAAATAATCCGGAAAAATTCTGGCTGGAAGTAAGCAAGGAATATCCTACCTTATCAGCAAAAGCTATAAGAATTCTTTTACCATAGGTCACATCACACATGTGCGAAATAGGATTTTCCACATTAGCTGTTATCAAAACAAAATATCGCGCACGGTTAATAGTGGCAGACGAAATAAGAGTGGCTCTTTCTTCATATAAACCGCGATTTAACGAATTATGTGCGAAGAAACAAGCCCATACTTCACATTAAATTGATTTTTGTTACATTTTTAATTTGCATTTGCATTTGATTTTCGTGATTTATGTTGTGAAAATAAATATTTAGGAATTAGAGAAACTATTTACATTACATATTTTTGCTACTTTTGTGATTGTTTATAAATTTCCTAAATAGGGGGGGGGGGTACAGAGATGGGATTTTTCTAAGGGGGTCGTTACTGAACAAAGTTTGGAAACCGCTGAGCTACATAATATTAAACATACGCTTGTTATTGAACAAACATCACTATCGTAGATGGCGCTGGCATCCAGCGGCCTAAACAGTAAGCAAAGCGGCCTAGGCTGAAAAAGATTTACATTTTGTCTAGTACTTGATGATAAAAAGGAACTGTTTTTGATATGGTCGCCTAAAAAATAAATTAGAATATAATTAAAAATAAATTGAAATAATACCTAACATACGAAAATCTTAATCTATGTAAAGTCCATATAGCTTCTTTAGCAGAAACATTCTTCTGGGCTATTTTTTAACACTTATTTCTGTTGCTAATGGTTCTTGTTGCTCAAAGAATTTATAAATGGAACATCATCAAAATCCATCATTGCCTTCCACAATAATCGTTTCAGTCGAAGTGCTGAACCCGAACTAACCTACAGTGCTCGTTCTTTAACCTTCGTGCCAGTTGTAAGTTGGAACCAGGCGCGTATCCTGAGAGGAGCTCCCGGGCTTGAGCCCTCTCAAAAACTACTAAAAAACACATCACTAAATACGAATAACCACCATCTTTCAAAGATGGAAGCGAATCAAAGGGCCATTTGCGGCTTCCTTTCATCGTTTCATCTTGAAAATATCTAATTTTGAAACGTGTTATCAAGAAAAATAAATGCTTGAGACTCCTGTAAGAATACATCTTTGGTGCGCGCCTGGTTAGCTGGTTAGAACCATATGAGTTATGAAATTTAAGATGGAACGTGTATTTTCTGCACAATTGCACTATCTTGTTACACACGCATATATATATTTTAATCGCGAATTTTTAAATGGAAAAGAAAAAACAATGGCTCAATTTTTTTTTTTTCGCATAATATATTAACTACCGGTTCGCCAAGTTTCAAAAATATTAACAGCCAGCTCGCGTAAGCTGAACCTAGCCGGTTCCAGCATCCCCAGCATACGTCTCGTCAAGCACGCACCCCTGATTTTGGGGAGGGGCTCAGAAGATGAAATTATTAAAATTATAAAGAAGGTCCATACTTCTAAACTACAAGTAATGACCTAAAACAAAGGTCGTCTCTCACCTCTAATATGCGAGTGATGACCAAAAACAAAAAAGGTCATCACTTCTATTTTAACAAAAACACATAACTTTCAAGCTCCTGAGAATCTCCTCCCCCCACCTCCCCCCGGGTTCACACCTGCGTCTCGACTTTACTTATTTTTTTAAATAAGATAAATAAGTAAAAATATAATGTAGTGCCCATTTCTTAAACATATTGTTACCGTGACAGCAACCCTGTGGCCGCAAGCGTTAAATCGTTTGTACCTTCTGTTTAAACACTACGCAAGGGCATGAGTTCAATTCCTACTTGCGTCAAATAATTTTTGTAAAAAATATTTATCAAATTACCGGTTCTGGTTCAGGTGCCATTCTGTGTACGCTAAAATAATGGACGTAATACTAACCACGTTAGTCCTGAATGTAGACATATTGAAAATATGGGAATGAAACCTGGAAACAGAAGGCCTAGACCCACCTGGGTCTGTCGCGCCAATGATGAGAGCAGTATGTTCCTAATGTTTTTCAAGAATTAAGCAAAATTAGTATTTTTTCTTTTTATTTATTTATTTTACATCGGCCTATTTCTGCAACGAGGCTAATCGCCGATGCCAGGCGGCGAGCTCCTACACCTGGATGAGTGGTGAATGATTGTGAAAATGAGAGTAATGTAAACATATTATTCTCGCCCGAATAATATCGCCAACGAAGGAGGCTCGAACCACCGACCGCCCAGTTCAGACTGTTTCTACCAGTCTAAAACCGCACGACTTAATGCGCTCGGCCACTCCGTTGGCTTAAAAATTAGTAATTGAAATCTATACAGTAAATCAATTTAACCTCTTTAGCCGCTTAATTTATTTTTCTCTCTTATTGTTTAACGTTTGTTTTGAGGCAACCATTTACTCGTATTTATAAAATTACCTTAATTGCTCCAAATTTGTTTCTGAAATATGGTATTTTATTTAATAATCGCTCATTAATATTAGGTCAAACAAATTAAAACTATTTGATTATTCATCATAAGGTCTGAATGTTAATGGTTTTAACTGCAGAAGCGTACTAAAATAAACAGGTTAAACATTTAAAATACCTCCATTTTGAAACTAAAATTTTAAGTTATTGCATGAAAGCTCTAGAGAATCAATTTTATCGTGGCAGAACCTTTATTTTAACTTCCAATTTTACGAGGTGGAGTATAAATTATTTAGAAGAAGGGTTCCATTTTCAATGTAACCATTTATATGCCTTTCAGGTCCGTAACGAATCAATACTTGGATCTAATAGCTTCTGGGCAAAACATCGAACCCATTTTAACGTTATAATTATTCTATTACGTTATCGTTAGTACATTACGTTAGAAGGTGATGTACATTAATGTAACTTAACTCAGTTTGCCGATATCTTTTTTGCTTACTGAAATATGGAGCACGTTTTCGAACAAAGCAATGACGTTTTATTTGCTGCTATACTAAAATTATTCCGAATTACATTATTAAAATAGAACTTTAGTAAATTTATAGAAATTAAATTGAATACAGTCCAAGGAGTATTTTAAAATGTGATTAATACTGTGCCATTAATGAAGAAATAGTTACCATATATTCTGACATTTAAGACGTTGAAAACCACAAAATACATATCGGAGGTCGTCTTATGCCATACACAAAATATGGAACTTGTTTTTTTTTTTTTTAGGAAAATCCTGTTTATTTAAAAAAAAAGAATTTAGCTTTTGTTTAACTTAAATTTATTTAAAAGTATGCAAAAAATATATGAACTTTACATGAAAAATATATTTAATTTATATATGTTTCTAATTTTCTTTGTCATCTAAAACAAGAATTTCGTCAAATTGAAATTGAAATTTATTAATAATTATACAATACAAAAAAACATAATTATACAGAATTATATATACACATAAATAATATGTAAGCTTGTATACTTTTGTATACATATATACACAAGCTCTTGCAATTTGCTAAGCATTCAAGATCAGATCTCTGAAGGTTATATTTGTTTTGACGATACCATGAAATTGATCTTAAAATTTAATCAATGATCTGATCTGAATTCGTTGCTGGCTTACTTCAAGAATTAGTTTAAAAGATCTTGTACGTTATTCTCAACGAGAACTATATTTAATATTATTAATTTTCTTGCCATTTGCAACATGATTTATTTATTATCTAGAGTTACATTAATTTTCTTATAAAATCACAGCATAAAAACAAATAAAAATAAGTTTCAACACCGCAAAAGCTAAACACTGAACTTGGGCTCTAGGATTTTGTGTCTTAATCTAAAATTCGTGTGTATATTCCCACGGTCTTTTCTATGCAATATCACATCTGGTAATTTATTAAATTTGTTTTTAACAAGTTAGAGAAGTGCTGAAAGAGTTAATAACTAACTTAATTTCGCGCAATGCGATCCAGATAATGACAAGATCAATTATATAAGATACTATCTGGTTTTCAAAACTAATAAAACTTTTTCAATTTATGATTAAAAATTAATCGATCGTGCCCGAGGGAATCTCGCTTTCTGGCTAAGTCATTAGCTACTTCACTGCTGTTATAATTAATAGAAAATTCTCTGTGAAGATTATTCTTCAATTTCTTGAAGAGTTGTACTAATTAAATAAAGCATAAAATGAAAATCATGAGTAATCTTCCAGAAGATGATAGCATCGGCAATTAACTGTTTTAGAAATAGGGTTTTATTTCACGTTATATCTCTTATGACTGAACCATTCTAATCTGTAATAAAAGAGATACTTTTCAAGTTGTAAAAACGAAATTGTTGTAATTAACAGAAGGACACTAATGCACTTTTACAACGTCGTGAAACATTTTGTGTTTAACGTATAAAGGAAGGGGTGGAAAGTCATTATGGATTACAACAGTGCCTTTAAAATAATCGTTTATAAAACGATTCGTAGGTAAGAACGAATTTTATAGGTAAGACCAAAAAACACTTAAGCCTGGTTTGTAATAAATGCATAACATAACAGCATTGAATGACTCCATAACATAATAAATTACTTTCGTTTTTCTGTTTATGATACAAACATCTGTTTATAATAAACAGAGCATCATAGTTTGGCTGAGTTATGATTCTGCCACACCATGTCCCGGAAAGCAACCGGACTACCCAGAACAGAATAGAAAACGGCACGTTTTCCCCCATATATAATCAAATAAGAACTATCAATAGGCCAAGGTATTTGACAGAAAACAAAAATATATAGCTGATAGCAAGATTTCGATGCGGGAATGAGACTCGGGGAAACATACCGTGGTTAAATCCAGAAGAGAGAAAATACAGACTGTGTGGAAGGAGAAAAGAGAGTCTGTGGCATGTAATGTATGACTGTAAAGTACAAGAGGTGAAAATCAGCTTGATAGAAATATTAGAAGATTCCGGAATAGGAGTACCCATAATGAAGAAAATATTGAAAGAGAGAAGACACACAAACAGGCACGGAGACACGTAACGTTTCTAATAAATAATGCAAATATTATTAATTTGATAAGTATTATTTTAGTCATTGGAAACTTGGCTTCTTGCTAAACCAATCCGCAAAGTCAAACGTCTCCTATATCCTTACAGTCTGCATTATTAATTGAAATGAATCATAAATAAATGCACGTATGTCTAGTTTTTTATAATCGTACGTATCTATCGAGAAAACGATTCAATGTTTCTTTCACTATCTTTCTTTAATTTTTCATTTCTTCCTAATGTTTCACTTTGTCTTTCTCTCACGCTCCCTACACTTTCTTTCGCCTCTTCTCTTCTTTTCTTTTTTTTTAACTACAGAACTGGACATAAAGTCCCAGTTACACTGTGGCTCACACAAACATCCATGCCCTGACCGAGATTCAAACCCGGAAACTTTAGTACGTAAAGCAGGACCGCTACCTCTACTCTACCAAGTCCGGCATTTTATTATGTCTTTTTGCTTACAATTTCCAAAAGATTATATTATAAAAACAAAACCATCATACTTCAATATATCCTACCGTTAAAAAGGAATTAAAATTTTGTTTGTAAATATTAAAGTAGGGGATTCAATACTGATTGGTAAATATTTATAATATAATGTTGACCGTAAAGTTGCTCGCTACAAAACAAACAAGCAATCCATTTAAAAACACTAACTCATGTTGCAATAGCCAATGAAGAGCTTAAATACAGTGTAAACAAATCCTGTATGTTTTAGTTTGGTAGTTTAAGGCGATTTAGTATTCGTGTATTGGACACCTGTGATTGTCATGTTCAATCTGCCGAGTCCGACAACTAAGTAGCCCAAGCCGAGACCGAGCTGTGAAATGGGATAAAGGGTTCTGTTCTCCCAGAGACGTCGAGTTTCATCGAGAATTTAGGGGATTTACCCTCGTCACACGTATCACGCGTCGGGAAAAGTCTTAAGGAAATTTTGGTAAATGATTTAAAGACGTCATATATAAGGGTACCGTGGCTTCCTGATGAATTATACGTTGGAATGGAAATTTTGTGGATTCGGTGATATTAAATAATCAGCAGGGTTTCCTTTCAAATCAATTTTACAATATCCTTATTCAGATACACTCTGACATTTTTTGCTTAAAATAAAATATTTTTAAAAATTCTTGAAACATAAGCTGCATTCACAACTTCAAATTTAATGCATAATACGTTGTGAGTTGTGGATAAATGTAATATAGTTTACGAGAATTTACATGCCGATTAATCAAGAACCAATAATCAAATATATATCCATTTCACACAATTCTATCAATAACATATTTGAACTACTCGTACCCAACTTACGTCCGTAGTTTTTATCTTCGTTTGTTATATTTGAATATTTTCAGACAAACAAACATATAGGTTTCTTTGCTTTAAGCGGAACTATATATAAAAACATATATAAAAAATTAGCTAGTGACAACTTAAGAAAATTTCAATTCCATTTGGTTCCGCTTAAAGGTTTGGAATAGCCTACATATGTATTTTATATATACAAAACTTTTTCCTTGCCGGTTGGAAGAGCGATTGAAACAAAACAATAGTTCTTTCTCAACATCCGAACGAATAGTATCGCTTAATTTTGATGACCTTTTATAGGTCAAACCATACCCTTTTTCTAACAGTCGTCAGCCAAGAAAATCTTACCCAAGTATAGACTATTTTAATGTTTAATATTAGCTATGAAATTAATGCGTAACGAACGTTGTGACGTCTATCTACATTCAAACTAACAACTTTTTACGAACCTATCATCGGCGAGATCGTAGTATTTTGCTACAATTAACAAAATTGTAGCCGCAACTACAGCAATTCTTTTTCATTTCACGATTTTCGAAATTTATTGCAATATGTACTACAACATTTTGTCAGGTTATGTAAAGTGAGATAGCTAATACATGTTTATATATCTGTCTCAGTTAAACAGTGTATTAAGTATGGAGCTTTCAAACTTTGGTCCACAGTCCACAGCGCACTAACTGTAAACATAACGCACAGTGCACTATATTTATAACTGTGAATGGTCGTTTAAGTTACCATAACTGGTTATAACTCACTAAGCACAGTGCATTAATTTATTTTTTGTGAATAAGGCTTTAAAGTGTGACTGCTCCATTTGAGTCACCTAAGACGTGTGTAATAATTTATTTACAGCATGTATGCAGAGCCGTAGCAATGTTTTTGGCGCCCTTGGCAAATAAATAAATTTAACCTGAAATAGCGCCCTTTTTATCTTTTTCATTTTATTTAGGGTGGACATAATTTTTATTTTAATAGACAGGTTGAAAATACAAGTAAGTGATTACTTAAAAAAAAGGTCTTCACTTCTAAAATACAAGTGATGCCCAAAAACAAAACAAAAACAAACAACGCACGATAGGCGCCTTTCAAGCTTCTCGCGCCCCTGACACTTGCTCCGATGCCAGGCCGTTCCTACGGCTCTGCATGTATGTTATAATGTGTGTGTATGATAAAATTATAGTAGAATCTCGCCAATCCGGTACTTCCGGTTCCCATGTACTACCGGATTACCGTTTGATTACTGGGAAATTAGAGAAAAATTACAATAATATACCACAATTCTGCAAATATATTTTATTATCGTGCTAGATACATTCTATGATGTAGTTATCCTATTCGTTCTTATAATAGCAAGTTATCTATTTTTGTTTTTTTTGTTTTACAATAAAGGATGTCTTAATCACACTTTCACGAAGTTTTCGCAGTGTCAATAT
The DNA here is from genome assembly GCA_963971575.1 of Liopterus haemorrhoidalis. Classification (NCBI taxonomy): domain Eukaryota; kingdom Metazoa; phylum Arthropoda; class Insecta; order Coleoptera; family Dytiscidae; genus Liopterus; species Liopterus haemorrhoidalis. The sequence goes on from OZ020615.1 coordinate 35,696,502, forward strand.
ATCTTGCGCGGAAACACTGTTTTCTTCAGCTCATTGTACACATCTATTAAACTAGCTAAAACTTCATCAAGATTTACTGATGATGTAACAAAGCCATAGGTAAACTAAAACAATAATAAGACGCAAAATGTATCACACTTAACTTCATATTGCGCAATACTTGGCAATAATTCAGCAGCAGATTACTAAAACATTGGATAGAAAGAAAACGTTGGACAGCAAACGCCGGAGAGCAAACGTTGAAGATCAAAACGGATTGTAGAGGTTATAAACGCCGGATTATACAACGTTCCATTTCAAAATCATGTAAACATGCATCCAACGAATTACCGTCGGATTACTGGCAATGCCTGGCTACTGACAGCCAGATTAACGAGATTCTATTGTATTTGAAATCAGGTTCTTTCGGCAGTTATCGATGGATAAGAAATACAGTTTTAAAGGCGAATACAATTTCAAAATTTGGCTCCATCTATTATGAAAAGCAGGAGTACGTCAAGGATGTGTACTTAGGCTAGTAATAATTGCTATATACATGCGACATTCCAAAAGAAAATCTGATCAAAAATTCCACTCGTACGTTTCCGGTTTAGGTCAATGTATATTAACCCTTTCGCTGCTCTAACCGTATATACTCGTAAATAAAAGTGTGGCCCGATACGCTCCGAGCGAGTTAACTCGCGCCGTGTTTTAAATTGTTCCCTGCTCAACACGACTATTCTCGCTGGGCACCCCAACCAGTTCAAGTACCTGCGAGCACGTTGCGTTAGTATACGTTGCTGTGTCATTCAATTCAGTTAGATAGGGTCTTACATTCAGTATATCTACTTATTTATATTGATTTTATATAAATATATATGGAAAGTATATTATAGTTTATTCCAGTTCGGTATACGGAACTAGAATACTAACTCTTTGTAAGTTTTATAGTTAGTATAGCATATAGGTAAATATGTAAACAAATATTTTTTAAAATAAAATCTTTTTGATTGTATTTTTGTATTCATTCACTCACATTAAATTTTTTCATAACATTAGCTTTATCGTCACCATCATTCATCCTTACATGTCATAAAAACTTACACAAAAAGTTCACGCCAACTGCTCTACACGAATAAACTCGCAATCACCGAAATATGTGCGCACAGCGAGCACGAAATCTAAAATCGTATTGCGCAGTGAAAGGGTTACGTTGGTTTTACACAGTTCAATTAATTGATCAACAAATTGATCAAGTTTTTTTGTCAATTAATTGAAAAATTTATTGGTAACCTTGAAAACAAAAGCACCACTTTACACACTTCAATTTATTTATCAATTTTTTTGAAAAGTTTTACATTACCAACTGTAAAATATGTTGACATATTTATCAGAATGAAAATATTGAAAAAATCTTCACAAAGTTACGAGCTGTAAACAAAAACAAAAGAAATAACCTAGATGATGGTAAATTATAACGTTCCAGGTTATGTCAAATTTGAAAACGAAACACAAAATATATATTTGGAGGTTATGCTACAACTAAACAGTTGGCAATATGTTAACAGATAAAAATATACCTAGAATTTCCTAAAAAATTGATGAAAAATAGAACTTGTTCTATTTTCAAAATAAATTGATCAATTTCTTTGTCAATTAATTGACGAAATTTGTACACTTTACACACATCAATTAATTGAATGTCAACTTTTTCAATTAATTGATCAATTAATTGAATCGTGTAAAACCCACTTTACTTAGAATTTTTTAGATTTTTAGTTAAACCCATTTGCGTTAAAAAGTAATTTTCTGGGAATATTTCTGGAAAAAATGTGTTAAAACTAAAACATTCTAAATAACTACATTTCGTTTCTCAATCTACGTCTTGAGCTTTATTTAGATATCACACAAAACAACTTTATGAAAAATAGTTTTTTTTTTCGGGTTCAAATCCCAGACATTCTGAATATTCGGAATATTCACTTCGGAATATTCACCTTTCGATATTGTGCAGACTAATCTCAAGTATCTAAAGCCTGATTTATACTAGACACATAACATAAGCGCATTGCATGGACACATAACATAATGAAGATGAATTGAAGGCTCTAGTTGTTCTATTTATAATAGGAACGAACATACAGACAAATAACACCATAGCATAGCAGTTCACGAAAGCGAGCAAAGGCCTCGCAGCTGTCAGTGGAATAATGATTTTTGAGGTTATAGTTACTAATTACTCTATTATTATTTTTTAATTATTAAAGATAATATAAATGATGTTGCGGAAACAACACTATAATCTAATGGAATGGGAATCAAGGAAAATTTTAACCTCGTTTTACAGGAACAAATGTAAAAAATTCTGATATGCTGTTCATTAACTTAACTGCACATATTCTTATGTAATTTCATTAAAAATGTATTAGTTAAGCCTTGTGCAGTTGTGCTGTGGAACTATGCCATACTTATGCTATGCGACTATTATAAACTAGGCTTAATAGAGTTCTAAAAACAGACAGCTTACCTTCTTTGCCTTTATGCGCCACCTAAATGTTAAGAACGTATTACGGTAGGTCAGTAAGTTCTTACAAAATCTAAGGTATGGCGCTAGTAAAATCGACACAAGTTTATTTTTGAAAAGTACCCTTGTCAATAGACTGCTGTCAAATTTTCAGCCATACCCATCGCGTGGTTTCATTTTTACAATCGATTGAAGCAAACAACTTTTGTTTTTTTGAAAGAAAAAAAACGAGATTTATGCAGTAATTAAACACTTTCATTTGAAAGGCAAAAAACCGAAAGAAATCAAAGCCGAGTTGGATGAAGTTCATGGCACAACTACAACAACGTTCAAAACATTTACAATTGGGTGAATGAGTTTAAACGTGATCGTACATCCACAAGTGACATCGTTCGGGACGTCCACTTGAGGTGCCTACGCCAAAAATTATTGACCAAATCCACTATATGATCTTCAGTGATCGACGAATCAAAGTGCGCGATCTTATTGTGGCCAAAGGTATATCACATGGCCCATCACATGGTTCAGTGGTTTCAATTTTGCTCGAAAAATTGGATATGAAAAAGATATCGGCAAGATGGGTGCCGCGTTTGCTCAGAGTGGAAAATTAACGCAATCGTGTGGTTGATTCAATGACTGGTTTGACGCTTTTCCGTCGCAATCTTAACGAGTTTATGCGTCGATAAATAACCGAAAAAATTATTATTTTATAAATGAGCGCTCCGCACGCATATTGGACAACTTCTATCTTTACAATCCATTTAATTTATCACAATAATTGCGGATTTGTATACCAGAATTCCGTATCCAGTTATTTGAAAAAATTCTAAATTCTAATTAACAAATACAAAATAATAATATATTCTATGTGATTGCTATCGAAGTTAAGCTTACGTAATAGAAAAAATTTCATGAGAAACTTAATCTAAAAATCGGAAACAACTGAACAGATTACAATATTACTCCGTAAATCGTAAATAATCCGTAGAAAAGAATAGGAAATCAAATAGTTAGTGCAATTTAAGGAATTTACAAATAATTCTAGTTATTTTCGAGATTGAAGAGCTTGTATTGGCATATGGTGGTATATGAAATTCCGGGTATGCTGGAAGGAATAAAATATATGACATGAAGTCAACCGAGCGTAATAGGCGATGAGAAAATGTGGAAACCGATATATGTTCATAACGTAACTTACGTAGCGTGAAGGGCTGTCCAGAGGATGTCGTTTCTTTGCAAACTCCTGCAAAATTAAAGTAAAACGACAAATTTTAAATTGCGAGGATATTCCGCAAAGTAAAGAATGTATGCCCCCACGGCGCCATTACGTGCCTAGTCTAGGGTAGGGCTTACAATACCGAACTAAAATCTGAATACCGGTATTTGATATTTGAAATTTGAAATATCGGGATACCGGTATTAAAACCGGTATTATTAATAAAAAATTTACTAGTTATATTTTTACTTACCTCAGTTGTTATATTGACTTGTTAACAAATAATATATGAAATCCAATAAATATTGTTCTGAAATGAGTAGATATTATTTATTTTATTACATAGAGAGTAGGAGTAGATAGATACAAAAAAACGTGCAAGTAAAAAAAAGTACATATTAAATTCTATGTTACATTTTACATATAATAGGCTCGTATGGCATTATATAATTAAAGAAGCAAAAAATATAATTAAATTGAAATTATTTATGAAATAATATTAATAACTTGCGTTTTGTTTATTAAAGTATGCTCTTAAAAAACATAAACAATCAATCGTTTCATCATCAAGCGAGGACCGAATTTTCGTACAAATATAACCAGCCGCCGAAAAAGCTCTTTCTGATTCTACACTTGTCGGCACTATTGTCATTAAGAAAACATACACATTTTGTAAATACGTTCCTTTTGTTCCTGTTTTTTCAAAAAAAGTAATTTCATTTTTTATTTTTTGTTCCAGACCTGGAATTTTTTTAAACGCAGGCACGGGTGAAATATTTAGTGTTTCGTCTATTGCTGCCTGTAGTTTTTTCTTTAATGCGTTTACGTTTACCTTGTCAGATTCTAATACTGTTTCATTACTAATTTGGGAAGATATTGGAAGGGATGTTTCTTGCACAACTTCCATATCTTCTGTATCTTCTAGATTTTCATGTGTGAGCCGTTTAGTTAAGCTTACAATTTTTTTAATGATTGTAAATTTGGATATGCGTTTAAATACTTCTCCAACATCTTGTGAGCCCTTTTGCAGATACTGAAGTATTTGTGATAATTCAGTTCGTCGCAGTAAAATTCGAGATTTTAATGCTTCCAATAATTCTAATGCAATTGCAGATTTTTGCTGGGCAAGAGTATCTAACATAAATGTTAAAGAAGCGTCAGCCGTCAAAAGATTTGCATCTTTTCGGCATAATGCATCTACTGTTAATTTTACAGGAGTAAGAGCAGCAATAATTGAAGATAATAAATTAAATTCTTCGTCAGAAAAATGAATATTGGAACTAATGTCAATAAGCGCTTTTTGAATACAAAATTTAATTTCTTCAAATTTTTCTAACATAAATAACATACTCAGAGATAAGCATATGCTTATCTCTCAGTTCAATAACCGGACAATATGATGTATTCTCTATTAATTTTAAAATTGTTATTTTATATCGTGACTATTAACTAAGCTCTGATGAAGATTTAAATTAAATCGAAACGTTAGCGAAGTTAATAAATTTGTTTTTATTTTCTGACTGGTCCGAATCCCATTACCTTCAACTATAATTACTAACTTACGGACGTAACTCATCTAATCAAGATTAGATTTATATTGTGCATAAATTCAATTTTTATCAACTAATGTAATACCAAAATACCGGTATTTTTACATAAATACCGGTTTTTAATAACGGACAAAAATCGTCCGGGATTCCGGTATTCGGGATCCCGGAATCCCGGTATTGTAAGCCCTAGTCTAGGGTGCTTAGTGCCTTGGCTGACACAGCGTGCTTGATTTAGAACTCGTCACCAGGCCATTTCGCCGCTGGATTATCTCACCGCCCATTCAAATGATCGCGGTTGTTATTTCTTACTATTTTGAAAACATTCAACTTAGTCAAAAACAATTTTCACTGTAATTTGGAAAAAAATTAGAAGTGGCGCTAGTTTAAAAAAAAATTATCGTTTTTTCAAGGTTGGAAATAATTAATCACATATACGAGGGTTACCTTTTATGTTTTTGCAAACGACCACTAGATGGCAATATTTGTTATTGTGAAATCAGTGGCAGCTTATAAATTGACCGACTAGTTTGTTGACAGTGAGCCTCTGGTACTAAACACAATAGTTGTTTTGCTGTCAACTGTCATATTCTTTGCTGTCAACGAGCGCCATATTAATAATTTGTGTTGCCGTTATATGTATTTACGTCCGTATTACGTTTGTGTTATACTGTAGGTTAAACATAAACTTGAAGTGAAGAAGAATCCACTGATTATTCTGACTGATTTCCAATATTATTATTATTATATTTTTCTTAATTATTTTTATAAGTTTTGTATAAATAATAAATTTTAATAAAATATTCAATTATTATATGACATTACTTTTTATATGTGACAGGTTTCTATAAATAATATATTTTAGTTCCATTATATTAGTTTTAAATTATTTGAAAATAAAATATTTTACAATTTATTGTAAAAAATTGTTTTTGAAATTAAGAATAATAGCAATTTTATGCATTTAAATTATAACTTTTTTAAAAACATAAATTTTGAAACGTCAAATTTGAATTTACCGCAAAAATTATTTAATTTTAAATTATAAACTTTAATTTGATACAGTGTGAAATCGGCCGCGCTCGCAGCGCCATCTACTTCGTTCTTAAAAAAAATAGAGTATAGGTGTTGGGTTTATATTATTATTATTATTATTATAAAAGATGTTACAAAACAGATAAATCATCGGTACATCAACATTTAAAATGTTAAGTGATTTTTAATTAATATTTTTCCATGGACCACAAAGTTCGAATCGACCCCTACCAATGTCATATCGGCCCCTAACAATATCATATAGACCTCTAACAATGTCATATCGACCTCTGGAGGTCAATATCGACCACTTTAAGGACCCATGACATACATCCTCTGATATTGTGGATCACCTATATTGCTTTCGTTTCAAAAATTGCATACATATTTTTTAAATTAATTAATAATTAAGAGTCTTGCATCACTGCAATGACCCAGAATACTATTTTTAATTCATCAATACACTACACATTTAACCAATAGTATCATACAAATGCAATAAATATACATTACTAATTAATGTTTGAAAAATACTCATACTGTACTCTACTTGTTTGTATTCCGAAAATATAAGCACTCAAAAACTCATTCAGCTATAACAAGTACAAAATATATAGAGAATTTAATTATTATTTAAACTCACTGTCATGATCAGGGAGGAAATTTCAGTTATATACCTTCTCCAAATATGTGACTAACAAAATATTGTATTATAAAATTGATGAGATGTGTGAATTTTCACACATTTCAGGATTTCTCGGGTACATAGAGGTGGTGAGCAGAAAAAAATGTCGTAAGCATCCAGCATGCGAGATTTTTTTTTTTGTCAGTGTAATAGTGGTACCTCGACTCACGAACTTAATTCGTTCCTAATCGCAGTTCATATCGTTAAAAGTACGTATCTCGAAACCAAATTTTCCATTATATCTTAATAAATTAATTCTGTCCCAGAGAAAATATTTTTATAAAAATCTAAAAAATTGAAAAAATTAAATGAAAAAAAAAATGCAAAGAAATGGAGGAGTGAGGCGGAACATTTTTGCACTATAAATATGCATTTTGTATACCATAACATATTAATTTTTATTAACCCATTAACGGCTAGATTTTTTTTTTTTTAATATTTTTGGTAAATTCTTGTTCTAAATGTTGTTAGTAAACGATATCTAGGTTTCTTTAGTCATATAAATAAACAAATTAGTCATAATTTAACATTTTTTTATTGATACCCAAATGGGGCTCATGGTACATACCAGTGTTAAAAATTATGTAAAAATTAAATAATATTGCATACACATATAGAAAATTATATTTTATGCCATAAAGAAAAGCATTCTACATGTAGTCCAATATTACATTTATTACATTGTTTTCGCACGTTCTTACCACAAATAGCGCATTTTCTTTGCTTTCCTTCCTGAGTTCTTTCCAATATATGTCCAATGGGATCAAACCTAACATCTTCAGGTATACATGTTTTCCTTAATCTATTGGAACTTGGTCTTCCGGAAACCTTAGGATTGGATAATGAATCTATTTTCATATATGCTCTTGCAATAATGCGTCTAAAGTCTAATAACGATACGTTATCATTAACAACATTATGAAGGGCGTGGGCGTTGACAAACGCAGCATTTGTAAAAAGAGGAAAGTACCATTTCTTGCCTCTAAATTTGGTGCGATACTTCTGAATTTTCCAGTATAATTTATCAACCTCACCAATGTACTTGTTATATTGCCTGACCGCATTTGACCTATCCACTTGACATTCTTTCTTTTCTTTATTAGAATATCTTTTAACTTTAGCCATTTAACCTGATGCGATTCAAGGTCGATTTCTGATTACTAAGTTTTTTTAGATGCACGACATAAAGCATTAACTGCAGAAGCCGAACCTAAGAGAATGCAACAGTAATGTAACAAAAAAAATAATATATATATATTTCTCCTGTACGCCTCCTGTTGCCAGATTTCGTGACCATATTTTCAATCTGTGTAACTTCAGGATATGGTTAGTATTACGCCAATATTTTAGTGTTCACAGATTTATTTATTAATTTATTTATTTATTTATTTATTTATTTATTTATTTATTTATTTATTTATTTATTTATTTATTTATTTATTTATTTATTTATTTATTTATTTATTTATTTATTTATTTATTTATTTATTTATATATTTATTTTATTTATTTATTTATTTATTTATTTATTTATTTATTTATTTATTTATTTATTTATTTATTTTACATCGGCCTATATCTGCAACGAGGCTAATCGCCGATGCCACTGGGCGAGCTCCTACACCTGGATGAGGGGTGAATGATTGTGAAATTAGTGTAATGTAAACATATTATTCTCGCCCGAATAATATCACCAACGGAGAATCGAATTACCGACCGCACAATCCAGACTATTTTTTCACCAGTCCAAACTGCACGATTTAATGCGTTCGGCCACTCCGTTCGCTGAGTGTTCATAGAAAGGTACCTTCAGTTTATAGATGATGCGAATGGATAATCAGAATATGTAATTTGTATAAATATTTTTAACACAAATTATTTAACATTGGCAGGAATTACTCACGTCTATACTTTTGCTGAATTGTAAGCGGCCGTACAACATTTAGCGCTTGCGGCCAAAGGCTTGAACAAAAGAAATAAAAATGGACTTTATTTTCCCTAAAATGGAAAATCACCCAATGAATTTGGATGATGTGTACAATTTCCCGATGTTGATGAAAACACGGATGTATTAAAATGGTGAAAAAATTATGACAAGCGATTTCCGGTTTTTTCAAAAATTGCGAAGCGGTATTTAGTTAATATTCCGTCAACTAGGCATTGTCCGAGTAAACATTTTCATTAAGGATAAATATCGGAGTGGCTAAAAGGAACAGTTTTTTGTATTAAGCAGACATTATTTTACAACATTCAACAAATTTTAGCGTTTTATATGTTACACATTACTTTTTACTAAATTTCATATTATTTACTTATTTTACTTATTTATTACTTAAGAGGATAATATTATTTAGTTTATTCAATACACGTATACATACATGTATATAAATATACACACACATAATAATAATAATAATAATAATAACTTTATTTACATTTTTTTTTTAATACAAAATGATATATACATAAGCATAAATTATGCCATGTATATTATTATACATAAGTTATTGATAAAAGTTAAAAAAAGGCAAACAAGAAAATATATATTCTAATACCTACTAAAATTTTTTACACATAGATTCTTTATAACTTATAGACAAAATTTTATTTATTATACTATTTTAATTATCATTCTGTCCAGCATCACTAAGCTGAAGCTTGTCGCAATGCCAGGACAAAATAATAACAAAATAAAACTCAATAGGTACAATGGAACAAGGTTAATAATTTATTTATTGCAGATCTAAGAGGTTGATGATATTCTTAATAATCTTAACATACGCATACTGCCAGAAGAGATTTCTTCAAATTTCTTGTACTTGGAAATTGTGTTATAAACTAGAGGAATATTATATACAAAGTTTGAATGCCCAACAGATTTTTTTGATTGTAGTGAATAGCTCTTTGTAATATGGTTGAGTACTCATGGCAAGGAAAATTTAATAGAATATGAAATTAATTTTTATACATATATTATTTTTATACATATACATATACAGGGTGTTTGTTTGAAACGGGGCACCCCGAATATCTTCAGAACAAAAGTTAAACTAGACAAAAAGGCCCATCTAAAGGTTACTATAATAATTCTGAGGCACTTCCGGTTTCACCGGAAATGATGTCAACTTTTGATCTAGCATAGGGAATCGATAATTTTATATTTTTTTCCTAAAAGTACATTAAATTAGCTTTACAATGACACCAAAAAATCATATTTTTATGTTAACCATTTCAAAATGGCGACCATTTATTTACAAAATAATAATCAACATAAGTTTTACAAAGTTGAACGTAGCAAGCATTGAAAACAATAAAAAAAGAAACAAAATATCTCTAAAATAAACTATTTGACTATTTAGAAGAAAAAAAACTATTACTTTTTACAATTATTTTACAAAAAAAAAAAAATTACAAATCTTCGATCAAACCACCATTATTAAATCCACCCATTAAAAAATTAAAATTTAAGTTATTTCATGTTATTTCATATAATAACTAGTTATAACAGTTTATTTTAGAGATATTTTGTTTCTTTTTTTATTGTTTTCAAAGCTTGCTACGTTCAACTTAGTAAAACTTATGTTGATTATTATTTTGTAAATAAATGGTTGCCATTTTGAAATGGTTAACATAAAAATATGACTTTTTGGTGTCATGGTAAAGCTTATTTAATGTACTTTTAGGAAAAAAATATAAAATTATCGATTTTTTATGCTAGATCAAAAATTGACATCATTTCCGGTGAAACCGGAAGTGCCTCAGAATTCTTATAGTAACCTTTAATGGACCTTTTTGTCTAGTTTAACTTTTATGCTGAAGATTTTTTGTATTTTTACAAATAAAGGAGATTTTCGGGGTGCCCCGTTTCAAACAAACACCTTGTATATTAAAATTTGGTTGATAAGTTTTGAGTCTCTCTGATAGTTCAATAGGTGACTGATGGCATCAGGTGCGTTCTTCAGTGCTTCCAGGGCCGGCGCTAGGATTTGCGGGGCCATGTGCGAGAAGAGCAAAAAAAAGTCCTCACATCCCAGATCCAAGTGAAGGGCAAAAACAAGGTCCTCATCTCCAAGTGAAGACTATGCGCGGGGCCTGTTGTTGAATCGCGGGTCCTGCTGTTGACCGAGGGGCCATGTGCCACCGCACATGCTGCACATGCCTCGCGCCGGCCCTGAGTGCTTCTTTTAGGTTCCTCGATATGTAGTAATTCTGGAGAACGGACCTGTACTTATTGCATTCGTAGATAATATATTCCACTGTGGTAATTTCTTCATAATGAGCGCAGATATTGCCGTTGCTCCTATTTAGAAGGTGTTCATGAGTAATTTTTGTGTAGCCAATTCGCAGTCTTGTAAAGGTTGTTTGCGTTTCTCGGTCACAGTTGATGTTCCATTTATTGACAACTTAAAAGAAAACTGTTTATCTAGCAAAAAATTTAATCAGTTAATATTTCTTCATCAAAATAAAAGCTACTTATATTTCTTCTATGTAGTTTATTGATGTATTACTATTTTTTGTATTTTTGATGATATTTTTACAGACCTTATATATAGAACGGGATGTTTAGTAATCATATCAATTTAGACTTTCGAGATTTTTACAGATAAGCACGACGGATTTTTGTAACACAAATCAATTGTTTTTAGAGTGATGTTATCTGTGGACATATATAGATTTGGGTGAACGATTTTTTAAGAAATTTCTTATTTAAGCTTCGGACATACATATCTTATTTTGGTACAGATCCGTTCATTAGAATGGGTAATATACTGATAGTCTTACAAATATTTCTTAACAAATAAATACAGTCGATTCCGCTTAATCGGGACTTAGGTATTTTGGCCCAATTAAGCGGCTGTCCCAATTAAGCGAATTTCACATAAAATTAAACAATGCATATTTTTCTTTCAATAATTTTAGTTTATAAACTCTTGGACAAAACTATAAATTACATATAACCAAAAAATATAAATTTAAAATAAAAATAATAATAAATTCCAAAATAAAATAATAAATAGGTACCTACAATTTAATTCAATGCAAAAATGCGTCAAGTGTAGTCTGTCTTTTGTTTTTGTAACATTTCACTTCTACAAAATCAGCACAGGTAGTCCTCCCTTCATTTCCTTCCTGCATAAAATAACGCTGTAATATTAAATTCTTTGTATATATTTTTTCTTGAGAATATGTGTAACATAATATGTACTGCGATCTTAAATTTACTCTCCCAATTAAGCGGAATGTTGTCCCAATTAAACATATAAATTTACTGTTGGTTTCTTGGTTTGGTTACTGTTCTTTGAAATTTGGCCCAAATAAGCAGCTGCCCCAATTAAGCGGTGGCCAAATTAAGCGGAATCGTCTGTATTTAAAAAAAAAAAGAAAATAGTTTACAAAAGTTGCTCTATGTACAAGTATTATAGGTTAGTCGTTCAATCAACGTAGTTGGTCATTTGCGTCATAACTTCAATGACAAAAATAGTTGTGAAAAAATAACTTAATCGATTTTTTGCATGTGAATTATAGACTATACTCTATCTCATAAAGACTGATAGTAATAAATCTTTTTGTCAGGCAGTTACCAGTGGCGTGCACATTTTAAACACGTTTAAATTGGTTTTGTGTATTTCTATATTACTATTTATCATTTTATTAAACGCACGCCTGTGACCATATTTATCATATCATTAAACACACCCCTGTTACCATATTTTTCCTCAAAATTTTAGGGTCAAATTTTTATGATCTATTGTGTTTAACCCTAGTTCGTATTCTCATATAATATGTGCGGCACACTCGGTTGTTTTAACAATATTTCGTTTCGAACTATTCATATTTTGTCGCTTTTGTTTTGCCGCTTCTGTGTAAACTTTTTATAAATAATAAATTTTATTACTATCAGTCTTTCTGAGATAGAGTATAATAATATTGCTCTTCACTCTTTTATTTTACTAAAACATACCTTTTGAAGTCATATTTAGTTTGTGTTCGATTGTCATTTTGAAGATTTACAAATTTCAAAAGTATTTATTTAATATAGCGACATTTGTATTGGTATCGCTAAATAAAACGATATTTACATTTGACATTTTATAATACGTTCTGATGTGTTTTGATACTTTTGTTCACCTATCTAACTTATAGTAATTTCTAAAAACCTTTTTTATTTAGTCTGTTGTTTATTTAGCAGTTTTGTGTTTAGTTATGTATTTTCTTATAGATATCTTATAGATTTCTATTTGATATTGTGTGTAGAGCATAGCTTTTTAGGTTAAATTCAACGTATTTTTATTTTCTTTTCTTTGATCATATTTTTGGATCACATCAACTCTTTTTAGAACTATTTAGCCTTTTAGAATAGTTTATTTGTTTCTATTCAGTTCTTAATCTTATATATTCATTTCATTTCGATACAAGTGACAGCGTACGAATATTACATTCGTTAAATGGATGAATGTAAACAGACATTAAGTATACGGACTTCTCGTCTACCACGACAATTCGTATACAGGTTTTTCGTCTACCACGACATTTAGTATATCGAATTTACGTCTACTGACATTACGTCTACCAGGTTAATTCGTCTACTAAAATAAAATTTAATTTAATTTGTTCTAAGCAATTTATAAAAAATAAGTAAAAATATGATATGGTGCTTCAAATTCAGTTATAATTTGAATACATAATGCGAAGGTTGCGCAGCAGTAACTTGAAAGCAATGTACAGGACTTTATTTCTCCTGCTGATTCGATAGCAAATTTTGCTCCATGCTTCAGGACATGGCACGCAAGAAAAGACAGCATAAATCGCTAGTCTGAACCACTTCCTGATGAAGGCAGGGTAAGGTTTTACTACAGAAACCCTTCTGAGGTATGGTCGCAGAAACTTAAGCACTATGTAGTGGCCTGAATTGGTAATTTTGAAAACTGATTGATGTTTCTTGTTTAAGATGCATTTATGTATTATGCACTAAAACAAAATTAAAATATCTTTAAGCATCTTGTAAAATTTCACTGAAAACTTAACAGTATTTATGGCAAGACTAGGTTTCTATTTTAATTTTCTTTTTCAGTAACAATTACTTCGTTAGGAAATATTTTGTTTTAATACTTTGTGGTATCGGTCGGTTCTGTGGTGACCACAACTGAAATTCTGGAAAATGTTTGTAGTTTTAATTATCAGTTCTTAAAGATAAATATATAATTTAAATATTATATAACGTTTCTCATTCACAGTGTTATGCCTCATTTTCATGGTAGTGTCAAAGGCGTGACAGGGGTGAGAGGCGTGGTGTTATATTTACAAGTTCGAATTTCATGGTGGGGTGATAAGGGCGCGTTTTCGGTTTTGACATTTGTATATAACCCAAATTTAACCTAAAAGTTTATACAAGTGTTTGGAGTAAACGCTTATTCAATTTCATTAAATATGTCGTCAAATCGAAGGAGACGTCTAGCTCTTTTTTATGCATATTTAGACTTAATGCGATATGAAGAAAAGCAATGGTGGGTACGCCCCATATATAAAAACAAACGGCAACAGGGTGATTATTTTAACTTGTTGCAAGAAATGAGGCTATCAGACACAGAGAGTTATTTCAATTACATGAGAATGACACCAACCAATTCACCATTCCGAAAAAATATATCTGTTTCTATGGTTTCGACGGTGCGGCCGACGCTAGAGTTGAAATTTCTGAACTTGCGACACCGCGCTTGTAACACCGCGCCTACGATGCCATGGTATGGGTTTTTTCAAAATAAAGCGATCCTATTGGTTGAATTTTTTGTTCCACACTTCCAACACCCGCATGAAAATGAGGCATTATGGTTCTGGGATCCGAAGCCGGTTTAAAGGGTATCCGGTTTCAGGGTTCGGATGAAATCGGGTATGTAATTTTCGAGTAACCCGTTTCCGGATACCCGGTTGTGGACACCCGGTTTCAAATAATCGGCTCTATGGTCCGGTATTTGAACCCAGGTAAACCAGAAAATTTCTTTTTTTAATCGAATTCGGTTAAGTCAAAGATCGATTTCTGACAGTACTTATATCAACACTTCGTGTAAAAATATTGCACAAAGCCATGTTTATATATTTCTATGCAGGTTTTGTATATTCCCTCTTGTTTTCTTTATTCTTTCTCTGTATTCTTTGAGTTTTGATGCATTGTCAAAATAGTAGTACAATCTAACTGAAAATTTTCTAAATAACAGGTTATTGTTGTCAAAAATACGAGGTATATAAATCACATTAAAAAATATAGATGTAAGGTATGACGTTTTCGAAAATATAATTTCCGGAAAATTCCCAATATCGACATTGATCAGTTTTTGTAGGAAGCTAACGCCGTGAGCGGTCATATTTACAACTACTGATGAAATATTTTATCAGCTTTTTCGAGGAAGTTACACTTTAGGGAAAGGGACTGAAACATGTATGTGAAATATTGTAGAACACAATGCATGGGAAAGTGATATACTATGTTATAGGGTACAATATAAATATTGACATATATCACAGTTAAAGGGCGCGGGGAAATTGAATTTTATCTCTAGATTGGTTTGATTTCTCAATAGGTACATCTTTTAGGTGTCAGAAGGAAGATTATTGTTTAGAATTCTCTACACGTTTCATTATATGAATAAATAATACAAGAGTATATAATATACAAAGGTTCAACTCAAGATAACGGGAAAAAAATATGAAAAACATTTTATCTATTATCCAATAAAAACAAAACATACCACCAATACACCAACACGTTCTTAACACGTTCGCGGACAGTTTTGTACAATGAGATGTACCCAAAATGTCACTTTTTAAGATTTTTGTTTATAATAAAAAGAGGCGGTTAGGTGCTCGCATCTTATTTCAAACATATTCTTTTGATATAGATGGTTGTAATTTAAATATTTTTACATTTTAATCTAATACTAATTATGGCTAAGTAAATTTGCTGTTACAGTGGTCCTCGACTTACAAACCTCTCGAAATACGAACTTTTTGAGGTACAAATTATTTCCATATCCTATTTTAACCTCTAAATACAAACCGTAATGTTTTTCTTTTTAAATGAATCAACGCCTGTTTTACATTATACTTTTTTAACTTTTTTCCCTAGTACTAAAAACGGGCTACTACTACGTGTAACAAATGATATAGAAATGAAAATTTATATTTTTGAATAAACTTAGAATATGTATATCTAAGAGTTTGTTTTGACGCCCCTAAGAGCCTGCACCCTCACTGCACGCCACTGACGTTTATGAATTTCAATATTTTTGACTCTGTCTCGCAAGCTTACGTCAAGCACGGCTCAATCTATTACCCTTTGTATGATTCTTAGTCTGCAAGCACTTTTAGTTTTCAACGTCATCACTTCCAGTCCGTAAGTGGTATTATTGTAAACTTTAGTTCCTAGTTATACTGTAATCTCTGAGTTCTTTAAAGTGTATCCTATTTATCTAAACGCAACCCAGCTTAGTCTTATTCACCAGAATATTTTAGCTGTTTGGTTATTTTTCCTGAGCGTAATTAAATGCCTAGGTGTACGTATTCATTTACTAATTCTATAGGCTTGCTTTCAACGGTGATTTGTCTTGTGGTGTTCTTCTAACTCCTTTGTCTTTGTCTTTATTGAACTCATTACAAAAAACACAGTACCTCACCGCAACACACACGCACTCTCCTTGTTTAATATACACCACAGGCTCTTGTCCACATTCGAAGGCCTTACATGGCTGTCATAGATCTCTTAACTATTTTCATTATACTAATAGTTAACATTTAATTTTGATGTTGTGTGTCTTAATTTCGCTAGAAATACTTTTAGCTTTGCTCAGGTAACCAGACATCCCGGGACAGTCCCGATTTTGAATCATTTATCTCGGTATTCCTAAAGATTGCCTTTTGCCTTGGTTTAGTATTTTTAGAAAAAATAACTGCGGAGCCCTGCAATGTTCCCAGACGGAGACATTGACCAGGTTCCTGCTCTGAGGAGTAAGTTCGCGACGATCGTAAGGCAAGACTCATGATCTGGATTAAAAACGCGAAATAAAGCGAATAGACTTTATTGGGCTCAAACTCACGCGATTGTAGAATGCTGGAGATGGGATTGGATATATATAGGTTGATGGACTGACCTATTGGTTGAAACGTCACGTAGCAAAGGGCCCTTTGAGATGCTGAAGGCTTTGTAATACACCAGGTCCGGAATGGAGAGTTTGGACACACAGCCACGATCTATTTCACAAGGTCACACCGTATATTCGCGAAATATACTAACACACACGAATGTGAATGCATGCGTAAATGCATTCACGACAACAAAGCAATGTGAACGAAATGTTGTAGAACAAGATTAATGCTACTTCTGCTTAAAGATGCACGATACTAAGAGCTCAGGTGATGCGGAGACCGAAATGAGCGACTAAAATACACTAAGACTCGAGACGAATGTATATGACATACATGTGTGAAATGCAGGTAACCTGAACGGCGTCGCGTACAGGCAGAACTGAGTACAAATATTAGCACTAAAATTGACACAGATGGTTCGAATGTTATCTGGTAACTAACTAAAAATAATGTTGGATTGAGAATCTCCCCCCCCCTCCACATAAATATTAATAATTCGCACGACTGGCGCAAACACTAACTGTACCAAAAACCAAAATAACCATGAAAACAAAGATAAGATTGCAGTTGAGTAATTATTTTCTAGCGTTGTTCTTCATATTTTATTCTATCTTGTTCTGGTCTCTCGTCATCTGAGGCCTGATTTGGGCCAGAGCCTAATTCAAATCATCCAAGGGCTAGCCATCAGAGCCGGATTTAGCATGAAGTGGCAGCTACAGAATCAACGTTTTAAGAGGTCTCATTTTCGAAAGAAACTTTTTATTTAGTTCAATAGAAAATGAAATGAAATAAGAGTACAAAACAAAGATGACATTTTTTTAGGTGATACTAAGATTGAGGATACGATTTTAAGAGAAAGAGGCGCATTTAAAATACATATATTTTATGTCATCATAAATAATTTTTCTTATTGCTACCTTTGTGCTTTATTTCATTGGTAAGCAAAAAATAGTCACATAAACAATAGAAACTGTATGTTATTAATAAATTGCTTTGTCAATGACTCATTGATTTGATATTGTAAGTTTTCCCATTTACGCCTCTGTTAAGTACCAACTTATAAAATTAATCTAATGAGTGGAAAATTCAAACTCCTACAGTCATTTATGAACGCTCTGTATCAGCTTAATAATAAATGAAATTTTTGCCTTTCGGCTTCAGATCTACTCCCTTCTCTTTATATAAATGTCGTTGACTGTTTTCCTTCATTTCCGCTTCTGCTTTTCATTTATTTCATCCATTTATACCCCCTTCCAATTTCCCCCAAAATTTCCTTTTAAGTTTCCGGCTACTTCTTATTTCTCCACATTCTTCCAACAAATGTTCAATCGTCCCCTTGCCTTTCCTATGCATTCTAAAAATTCTTTCTTCCTCTTTCATCCAGGACTTATTGTCCTTCTCCTTATTTCAACATGTAAATCTCGCTATCACTTTTATTTTCACTCTCCTTCCTTCTTTTTTCTTTTTTTTTGTCAAATATTGTGGTCTACTCAGTGTCCAGGTCTTTTCATATTTGCTGTTGTATCTTGATTCTTTTATTTTTGTTTCCTGCTCCGTTTGTTGTACGTCGATCATGCGTTCTGTTACTTCGTGCCCCAGTTGAAGTCCATTCATTCTTTGTCATACCGCTGCCGTTGAGTAGCCACAATATTCATAAAAGCTACTATACATTTGTTAAAAGTGTACATTTTCACGACGTTGGTGGTAGTGAAATAATTAAAAATTTAACTAGAATTTTGGATGAGGAAGCAAAATATTTGTGCGATCTGATAGTAAAATGAAAGGCTTTAAATATTTACATTTCTCGCTAGTTAGTTCCATTTAATTTAAGACGAACAGATACGCTCCTCGAAGCGAAAGGATTAAAAAAGATTACCATGGAGGATACATTTTATTTATCTACGACCATCAAATAATAAATACATTATGTGTCCAATTGTCAATACATAATGCTGTTCATATTGCAACAAGTATAAAAAGTGACGAACTCGTTTTCTCGGAATGACTCATACTTTCCCCATACTACCTGAAGACGTATTCTATGTTAAAAACTGTGTAACAACTTATGAAACTACTAGGTAATTTAAGTCTTATGTCCAGTTAATAGAGCAAAAATAAAACACTAATGTTTTTTTTTTTGTTTTTTTGTTAATCTTTATTTAATGACGCTTCAATAACATGATTTTTGGCGTCAGTTATTGATTATTTTATTCGGTTGGTGCAATATTTATGACAGTCTATTACTATGTGTTCCACTGTTAGAGCTGTATTGCACTGTGTGCAGATTTTGGGTTCACTTCGTGCAAGTAGGTGTTCGTGTATGATTTTAGTGTGCCCAATTCTCAGTCTAGTGAGCATAGTTTGTTGTTTCCTGCTTCTATCCAAGTTCCATATATTTGTGTCTTCTTTAACTTGAGTTTTGTTGCAGTTTATTGTTGCAGACATTTATCCATAAACAGTTTTGATGTATTTTTGGCTTTTCTCTAATTATTTTTTGGAAGTCTGTTGTGTGTGTTGTGATGTTCCTGAGTGGGGCATTTTTGCTGTTTTTTGCCGTGCTGTCTGCGAGTTCCATTACCTGGAATTCCAGCGTGACTGGGAATCCAAACAATTGTTAAGTTCACGTCTCGTGTGGATTTAGTATGGTGGACTATTTCCTGGATTGTTCTTACACATTCCAATCTGCTTTTTAGATTTTGTATCTCGGTTGCTGCTACCAGGGAATCAGTGCAGATGGCAAAATGGGTATTTGCGGCAGATGTTAATGCATATTTAACAGCCTCATATATGCTTTCAATTTCAGCGGTGTTGATGGAGAGTGTGGCCTGAAGTTGGTAGCTTTTTACTGTGTTGTTGTGGATGTAGGCTATCTTGATTTCAATATTTATTTTGGTGGCGTCGGTATATATATATATATATATATATATAGTATGTATCCGGATGGAACGTTTAGCATAGATTTTTGAACTCTTGTCTGTATTTACTGTTGGGTGTGTTTGATTTGTCGTAATTTATGAGTGTTAGACCTATTATTGGGAGTTTTATTGTCCATGGTGGTGTAGTGTGATGAGTAGCTTTCTCTATTTTAGGATGACTTAAATATGTAAAAAAAGTCTCAAGAGCGTTTAATTACTTCAGACTTTCAATAAGGACAATACATCGTCTAATGTAGACTACACTACTATCTCCATGGATTTACATGAAATCATGGGGGTGACAGAACCATTTCCACAGACTGCAAGTGTATTACCGTGCAGTCCGAAGAAGGATCAAAGAGTGTATATTGTGGGTCAAACTTCCCATTCGTGAAAAAAGTACTGCCTTATGCGCTTGTTGCATAAATAATTATTATCAAAATAAACCATATTATCAGAGGTTTCCTCGTTTCATATTATCTCTAAGAATCAAGATGTTAATGTACTTGATGTATGATTCTAAATCATTTCAACATTGCAATTTAGTTTACAAAACTTTCTACCGTTTCTATCTCCTATATTTTCACTTGCCTTAACACTTTATTAATACAGTTCTATACATACATACTTTACGTTGCTGACAGTTTGCGAATTAGTAGAATAGTTTACAACATACTTCCACAAGTAAACGTATATCTCTTTTGTTACGAAAGTTTGTATTAGCAACCATCTTTACGCTAAAGTCTTCCGGGATAGTATCAATTACGAGCTTAGGGGCTTTTATACAGTTTGCCATAATTGAAGACGTAATAAGCTTTTAAACAAGATGATGATGTACCTGTAATTAGTAGCCAGTTATCATTATAATTATTTAATTAAAGATAAAAAAACAAAAATATATAGATTATAACTGTTTTTTTATTATCCAATGGAACCATAGTTTTTGTAAACGTTATTGTTTACTGTTTAATTCACTGTTTTTAAGGAAGATCATAATCAGGTGGACCCATATGTAGCCTATATTATAAACCAGGGGTCTCAAACTCAAAATATGAGGGCCATATAAGACTTGCTAATGGTTGACGGGCAAACTTTCTAAACTTACAATTTCATAAAATTTTATAAGAGGAAGGGTAGAAAGAAAAATGTGTTTGGCTGTACTTGAATTACAGAAATTGTTTATTGTTGTATTAAAATTACCAAATTTTATAGAAATACGCATTTTATTTCGTAGCTTAGCCAGACATATGGCAACACTAACCCATGACAGCGCAGGTCGTTTAATGAACTCCGAATTCAAAAGGGCCAAATTGAATTTGTAATTATAATATCTTAACGGGCCGCACAAAGTATATATACAAGGTGTGTAACTTAAGTAACCGGACTGGCAACATAGCGTTTGATCCTGCAACATTTGAGGCGCGAGACTTGTAGGGGTGGCAGGTGAACATGTGATACGTCTTCAGTACGAGTTTGAACTCGCTAGAGTAATTTTTTTGTCCGTAGCGATTTTTTTCGTGCTATAGTTTTTTCTTGTGCGTTCTAAAAATGAGTGACATTCATTTCGGGCAAAGGTGTGCTATTAGGTTTTGTTTCAGACTTGGGCATAGTGCAACGAAAACTTTTGCAAAATTTCAGCAGGCCTACGGAGACAGTGTTTTGTCAAGGACCCAGGTTTTTTTGTGGTTTAAGGCATTTTCAGAAGGAAGAGAGTTGAGTGTTACGCAGCTATTTCAATAAACGAGTTTTTGCTTCCCGAGGAAGTTATTTTGAGGGAGACAATATTGAATTGTAATTCAATACGAATAAAAAAAAAATTTAATGAGTCTTGTTACTTAATTTACACACCTCGTATATAAGGGCGTCAGGCGGCCCGTCGGCCATGTGTTTGATACCCCTTCTATAAACCGGGTAACTGAGTATTTCCTATCTGTGATACCTACAGTATCTTGAAGTGAATATCTGATCAAGAGAAGCAATGAAAACAAATGCATGTAGGCAAAAATATGTATGAGCTATTTCAAACCTTTAAGCGAAACTTAATAGAATATAAACTTTTGTAAGGCACCATGAGCTCTCCTTTCAATGTTTGAAGTGGGCTTTTGCTAAACAAAATGATCAAAGGCCTTACTTAAACAACAAAATTTACTAGAATTCAAAATCCAGTTCCGCTTAAACAAAAAAACCGGCTATATATATATATTATTTTTTATAAAAAAAAAAGAAAACAAATTTAACATATAAAAATATATATAAATCATTTTGAAATTCTTCTATTTGATAAAAAAGAAAGAAAAATAAATTATGCTCTACCACTTCGAGAAAGGATGGAAAGCGGCACAGTTATTTCGCGATCTCAACGAGCTTTTCGGCAAAGGAACAATCAGTCAAAAACAAGTTGAAAGATGGTTCCACAAGTTCTAATCGGGTGACACAATTCTTAAGGATGATGAAGGAAGAGGACGGCCATCGGATTTCGACGAGCAGGCACTTTTGTCAACTGTTGAAGAGGACGATAGCATGAGAACCCGGCCACTGGCAAGATTTCAATGTCGATCAATCCACGATCGTCCGTCGCCTAAAAAAGCTTGAAAAAGTGTGGAAATTGACTAGATGGGTGCCTCACGAACTCTCCGACAACAATAAAGCCGATCGAGATCGAATTTTTACCGAATTGCTGCAGAGAAACGAGCAATCCTCATTTTTGAAGAATCTTGTCACTGGTGATGAATCGTGGTTGCTCTTTAAAAACGTCAAAAGAAAGAAGGTTTGTGTATCTCCGGGTAAAACATCGAAAGGAATAGCAAAAGGTGCCCACAGTAAGAAGGCAATGTGGTGCGTATGGTGGGCTAGAAGCGGAATCATTCATGGGGAGATCATTGCAAAAGGTATTTGCTTTTGGTGGAATGAAGATGATGAGCGTCAACAAAAGCAGATTCCGCACAAAAACGGCAAACGACAATTCAACATCAACAGCGACGTCTGGCTCAGCTCGATTGTCTCCATACAGCAATTATTTTGTTGAATTAACTTATATACAAAAAAAAAAATCATCGTTAATATTGCATCAACCCAATACATTTTACATACATTAATTCTATAATGCCGAACGGGAGTTCGTCTGAAATATGAATTTCCTGATATATTTATAATGTTATTGTTATTCATTTTGATATTTATTTATTTATTTTTTTGTAAAATCAGTCAGTCAATCATGTGCCATATCTGTTGCAGACGTCGGCACAAATTTCTGTTGTCCACACAATTCACTAAACTTTTAAATGTTTTTGTTTCCGTGTCACTTATTATATTGTCAATAATTGTTGTTCTTTTACGTCCTCTTTCTCTCCTTCCACCTATTTTTCCACTACAAATATCCCATTCTATACCCCTTTGGCGGATTATATGTCCAAGAAAATTTTATTGTTGTCTTTTTATTTTGCTCATAATTTGTCTTTTTGTTTTTAGCCTGATTAATACATCTTCGTTTTTTACTTTGTCGCTCCACTTTATTTTTAATGTTCTTCTTAATATCCACATTTCACAGGCATTTAGTTTGCTGATTAATTGTTTGTTTCGTCGGCGTATCTTAAGTTATTGTAAATTTTTCCTCCAATTGTTATTTCTTTTATATCTTTAATTTGTTCAAATATCTGTTCACTGTATAGGTTAAAATAGTCAGGGGATATGACGCACCCTTGCCTGACTCCTTTTTCAATTTTCACAAAATTTGATAGACGTTGTTCTATTTTTATTGCTGACGATTGCACGCTGTATAAATTAGTTACCAAACTGAGGTCTTTTCCATCAATATCTAAATTTATTAATAGTTGTATTAATTTCTGTATAAGACTGACATTATCGAAGGCTTTACTATAATCAATAAAGCACACATACAAGTCCTTGTTTAATTCCATATTCCTTTCTATAATGTTTCGCAGTATAAATAGAGCATTTCGGGTCCCTTTCCCTGGTAGAAATCCTGTTTGAGTACTTGATATTTCATTGCGTGTTTTGCTTTTAATTCTGTCTAGTATTACCTTAAGAATTATATTCATAGTGTGACATAAGGAGTATGGTTCTATCATATATTGTTCACACTTTTTTGAGTTTTTCGGCAAAGGTACAAATACAGATTTAGTCATCTCGTTTGGTAAAATCAGTAACTTTACAAAATTAAATTAAGACCGGCGACCGGGCCCCTTATATAAGTGGGCCCTAGGCCATGGCCTCGTTGGCCTAGGCGAAAAAACGGCTCTGTTCTTCTTCTAATCTTTTTTCGCAGTTTTTTTAGTGCACCAACTGCTCTTAACCCACCATTAATTCAAGCAGATATTTCTTTACTTATGCGATTATCATTAGTAAGTACACTCTAAAAAATAGTGTCAAAGGGGTCCACTAAAAAATTAACTTTTAGTGTACCATCAAGTCCCTCGCTTTTCGTGTTAATTATTTACACTTCTTTTTTGGTTAAATTTAGTGTAAAGTTTATACTTACATATTGGTTAAATTATAGTATTAGAAAATAAATAGTGTTAAAGTAGTATTAAGTTTAACACTGAAAAAGTAATTTTTCATTAAAATAACCCTATTTGAATAAATGAAGATTTACACGGTGATTTGGTTAAAAATAACTTTTTACTTTTTTTTATGAAAATTTTTACATTAAAATTTTAACCAAACTGAGAATGAACTTTTACACTTATGAATTTTTTGCTGTGTAAGTATCCTAAATATTTGAATTCATTTACTACCTAAAATTATGACAATTATGTAGCGAGCCCTGATACGTTACTTTACAACATACCATTTTTATTATCAACTAGGTAGTGAACCCATAATATTATATAAAGTCTGATCTCAAACTGAAATGAGATTCCTAACTAAAGGAGTTCGGGTACTAGGTGTGAGTGTTTTCCAGAGTTCATCATTACGATATGTTAATTAAATGATATGTATATGTACTTACCAACCGACGATCAGACATCTTGTAATTAGTCTGGATCTTAGCTATTCACTTAAGGTCTTAAAGGTGAAGGTTTACACACGTTAAATAAGACGGTTTAAAATTAATGAATTTGATTTACTATATTATATTATTTATAAGAATAAGTTGGAAAGTTAAAATATATTTATTTTAAAATAATTATTGTAAAAAAAAAAACAGAATCGGATAAACCACCAGAATACTGACACAGTGCCTCTAAGGATTCAAGAACTTAAATGTTTACGCTAACCGGACCGAATACTTTCTGACCCCCTCTTCAGAGAGAAGGGTGTATTTATAAGGCATTTCTAGGAAGAAGGGTTAAAAGATTGTTCAAAGAATTGTCAAAGTTATAACTTTGAACAATAAACCATTAAAAAAATATTTTAAAGTTACGTGTTGTAAAATGAAAATTTCTAATATTCAATTGTCTGAATTCTCACAAATATTGACTATAATATACCCTTTAAAATCCCTAAAAAAATACTAGAGTCCCTTTCATAGAAATTCTCGCGACGGGTGGCTTGTGATAGTTTGTCATATATCCGAGTGGACTAACCGATTCGGTACAATTATATCAATTTATAAGACATTTAAATATGTAGTTTATATAATAATTGGACAATCATGGAACTAGAAAATATCTCATAATATTTTTTCAGCATATACCCTTTCTTTTTTAACATTCATCCAATTACAACGAAATTTTCCTCTTAAGAAAATAATATGAAAATAAAAATTCCCTGACCAATATAAAATCTTTTATAATCCTTAAACACAAAAGAAAACGAACTACATCTTGTTAGTATTCAATATTCCTGGAATTTATAATACCACAGTTAATCCAAATAATCCAATGTTGAGTAGAATAGCACAAGTTCAAAAGGTTATATTCAATTTTCTTCATCCAACTGTACGTCGGAGTGAGATGGAAGATAACCCAGTCATTTATCTAAGGTTCATATTACATTAGTAGATTGTTCTGGGAATATTCTCCTTTACTGTGATTCAGGTAATTCCCCTACATGCGTGAATATCACTGTCACTTGACTGTTCCAATAGTGACAGTTTTACAGGTAATGTCACGTGATTGTTCATGATACACAACTGGAGACTAAAACAATTTAGAATAGTGTTTGGGTTCATTAAATTTAGAGGTTATCCACAAAAAATAAAGGATCACAAACGTCAGATTAGAATGGGTAAGGTTAGTTTAGGTTATGCTAAATATATATGGGTATGAACAAAAAAGATGATACTAAATTAGTTTAAAAAATATATTGAGAGATGTGTTCGGGTACAGATCTATTTATCACACCAGATAAAAAGAGACCGGATTTTTAGCCACTAAAAAATGGTGAAATAGGCAGTGAAAAAGGCACTAGAAAGTATTAAAATAGGCGAAAAAAGGCAAATAGGCAGGAGAAATAGACAAAATAAAAAAACAAATATATAAAATTAAATATTAATTTATATTATAGTTGAAGGTAATGGGATTTGGGCCAGTCAGAAAATAAAACAAATTTATTAACTTACGTTTCGATTTAATTTAAATCTGCATCAGAGCTTAGTTAATAGTCACGATATAAATAACAATTTAAAATTAATAAAAAACACATCATATTGTCCGGTCATTGAACTCAGAGATGCTCATCTCTGAGTATTATAGGGAAAAATTAAATTCAGTCAGTTTTAATTTTTTGTTTATGTTTAGTGCGCGGTATAAATTATCAAGACAATGCCAAATGAAGTGCCATTAAAATGCACTTGTTACAGTGGTTTTGGTAAAATAATAAAAGCCACAAGTACACAATTAGATACATAGTCATCTCCAATCTTACGTCAATAAACCCGGTTACACAACTAAAATAAATATGTCTTTAAAAATGTATTATCTGTCTCATTTTGTAATACGAAACTAAAAGGGAAACTTCATTTTTTAAGTTGTATATTTAAAATATCATCTTAGGGTGGTAATTCTGAAATGACACCTTTCAAAATATTTGACAATTCATAATTGACATTAAATTACATGTCAACTTACTAACACAAATTGAGAAATATTTGAAATATATTTTATACAACCAGAACAGAAAATATGAATAAGCGAATAAGATGAAATAAATATTTGTATATAATTCAAAATATTAGACATGACAATCACAATTTTGACATGTCAATTTGGTATCTGACATATAGTTTTTGAGTGAATATAACCTCAGTATAATGAAACTTCATCAAAATTTTAAAAGCCAGATTTACAAGTTCACATGGTTCCACAAAAGTCTATTTACACCACAATAGTCACCAAAGTAACCAGATCTATGGTCTATTTCAAAGTAGAAAAATGTGTGTAAAAGATAGGAGCTGTTTGTCCTTGCTGCGGATTGGTTTAAATCGTCATCCCTATTACACTGTAAAAATATTGTTTTTAGTCCAAGTTGACAGATGTTCAGTGTCGTACATTGGAAATATATAATATTTATATTATTTAATTTTTCTCATATATTTTTTTATTATTTACATATTTTTTATTTATATTCTTGGCGTAGATTTTATGGAGAAAATTCTCCATGTAATTTGTTTTTACGCAGTTAATATTTCTTAGGTTATCTGACATATAAATATTTTTTGACACTTGACAATTATCAGATCAAAAGAGAGGACTAAGGTGAGGCCAAAAGACAGCCCAACTGATTGTGCCCAAAGAAGAAGTTATTGATGTAATTTTTAGACCTTCATATATACATATATTTAAAAATTTTATTTACAATAATTACTTAAATAAGAAACTTTAGCTTTGAAGATATATTGTTTGTTTTATTGCTTTATTTAAACTCTTTTAGCCAAATCTCTCTTTTTATATAGAGTACATAATTTTTAAAATTAATATTTTTATAACTTTTTCAAATTTCCCATTAAACAGAATTTATGTCTTATAAATAACATAAGTGTATTATCTGCCTTGTTTATTTCAATATCTTATTAACCTTTTTTATATTTAAAAAAAATCACTTGCTAACCCAGTTGCTACGCCCATGCCCTAGTTGTAACTTATTTTAAATTTCCCGCTATACTGTATTTGATCAGTGTAAATCGTACTCGGTTCGCAGCGCTATCTACTTTTTTCTACTTTGAAATAGACCATAGTTTCGTATTACAAAATGAGACAGATATAATCTGTCTCAATTTTTAATACGAAACTAGATCTGGTTACTTTGGTGACTGTTGTGGTGTAAACAGACTTTGGCGTATCCGTGTGAACCAATACTATGATAATATTATAAATGTATTGTCAATATACAACATAATAAATTAACTTCCCTTGTTAGTTACGTATTACAAAATGAGACAGATAATAATAACACATTGACAAACATAGATAAAAAATGTTAAAGCCTAATTTAGGCGCTAAAATTCTTAGTTTTAGGCAATAAAATGTAAAAATTAGTTAAAATAGGCAATAAGGCAAAAATTAATTTGCATATAATGATACGAAATTGTGTGAAATGCACTTATTTTTAATTTCAGTGTAAATGCCTAAAAAGCCAGTCTCTAGTGATAAATCTGGAGTATCGTTTATAACAAACTAGTGTAAGAGTAAATAGGAACTCAGCGTTCTCGTTAAATTTAACCTATAGCAGAAGTTTTTAAACTTTACCTCGGCAATGTTGTAAAATCACTAGTTTGACACGTTGTTGGAAAAGAAATACTGACGTGTATATAATATTTTTAAAATGTAACCCTTACTGATTTTATCTAAGAATCGTTATCGTACAGAAAACTTAGTTAAAAAAAGTTTTAAAGTTTGCTAACATTAATGGTTACCAAAGTATAATATATCACACATAACAATTTTTGCTGAATAAAGAACAAAGTTAATAATATTATTTTATTTATTTTACAAATACAAATATTTTATTTATTTTTTTAGTATGATTTAGAGTAAGAGGTTGAAAGAAAACATTGTTTTTTGTTTCACATAACTTTTATTTTCACTGACTGCAGTTTCGGCTCTTGCGCCATTGTCAAAGTTGCAATGATTACAAATTACATTTTACACTTATATATACAAGAGGAAAAGGTATGACGTTTTTGGTTGTTTTTGGCAAATAAATTGTTGTATACCATTCAGCATTAACTGTTCTCCGATCCTCTAAAGCAGGGCTTCTTAAAGTGGTGGCCCGCGGCCGTGATTTTCCCACAAGGGGGCCGCGAAAAGCCGCGAATGTAACACTTGTTAATTGTTTTATTATTTAAAACGGATAAGTAGCTTTAACTTTAATGTTACAAAAATTTTATTCTTTATTGTACATGGATTATTGAATGATCTGAGCGTAAAAAAATATATGTATAAAAGAAACAAAAAAATATATTTTTTTAACAAACATTCCAAAAAATAAATTTAGGGGGGCCGTGGGTTATCGATTTGAGTTGCAGAGGAGCCACGATATCCAAAAGTTTAAGAAGCACTGCTCTAAAGGAATGGTTGCCATATGTCCAATACAACAGAAGAAACAAGCGGTTATTTTCTTGGAAGTGCTTCGTGAACGAACAACTTTTGTGGGTTTCGTATCATCTTGGAAGACCCAAACAGTGGATTGTTGCTTAGGTTCCGGTTCATATGAATAAATCCAAGTTTCGTCACTTGTAAGTATCGCCCGTAACCAGGCACTGTGCCTAGGTTGAATTTTTTTAGCATTCCCTTACACCAATCAACACAAGCCTTTTTTGAGCTTCGGTCAAATTATGAGGAATCCATCGGAAACAGATCTTTTTCGCAACTAAATGTTCATACAAAATCGAATGTATTGCAGTCTGCGATATGCCAAAGGATGCCTCTATCTTTCGGTAAGTCACATGCCGATCTTCTTCAATCATTTTGCGCACAGCATCGAAGTTTTTTTGAATCACAATCGATTTTGGTCAACCACGAGATTCATCACTGACGGACGCACGACCACGACAAAATTCTGCAAACCAATTGTAAACAGTCTTTTCTGATGCTTCATTACCAAAAGTTGAACGAAGCGAATCTATGCATTGTTGTTGATTTAGGCTTTTACTAAAATCGTAAAAAATCATCCAACGAAAACCTTCACAAGTAATATCCATGTTAGGGTTTCTCTCCCGGGGTCCCGGTAGGTTTTTAGCTATAAAAATATCCCGGGACAAAATCTCTGTTCCGGGAAATCCCGGAATATTATTTCAAATTTTTTTATTAATCTTCGTTATTTAAAATCATACTATAAAAATACACAATGATTGTTTTCTATTCATTAGAATTATTATTTATCTTTTACTTTAACTTTCCGACGCATTTCAAGGTATTTTTTTTTCGTTGTAATTTTTTATAAATATTTTTATATTTTTTCGAAATAGTTCAAATAAGTTTCCATATTCAAAAGTAATTGTTTTTAAATGCATGTATTATATGTGTTTCAAAATGATTGAATGGGTTACTTTACAAGAATCCCAATGAATTAAGCTAAAATTCCATTCCTAGAATGATCCCCGTAAAAAATAACAAAGGTGCGAATTAGATTAGTGCTATAGAATATTCTGATCACAAAAGAAATTTCTTGGGATCATATTTTTAGATTTTAGTTTACGGTGGGATTTTTATGACGTCACCATTTAATCATTTTGAAACAATCGTTACAACAGAAAAGTATTATTTTATTTTTACCTGTCATGTAAATTATAGAATTTATTAAATCACTATAAAAATATTGTCTATGTATAGAATCCCCCCCCCCTTCTTCCCAGATTAATTTATTTATAATATATTTTAAATTTAATTAAATCCCGGAATTTCCCGGGATTCCGGGGATAACAAAAAAGGCGGTAAATGGGAAACCCTAATCCATGTTTCAACAAACTTGTTTTTTAAACGCTTTTTAGACACTGTCAACAAACTACTCGGTCAATTTATAAGCTACCACTGATTTCATAACTACAAATGTCAAATTTTACGAGAATAGTAATGACGCATTTCAATATTGCCATCTAGTGGCCGTTTGTAAAAACATAAAATGGTAACGGTAACCCTCGTACATACCTACAAAATCCCGAAATGTGTGAAAATTCATACTTCACATAATGATGAGAAATTACTTATTCAACTCCATCGTGCCATCGGCTACGATTGCAACTGCAAAGAGTGTCCCGTTTCAAATAGTTCTAAAAGTATACGCGGATCACCAGTTAAAAACTAAAATATATGGCATTTCTTTTCAACCGACCCGATAAAACAAACTGATATATTTTGAGACCAAATATAAGTCTTGTCTCGTTTTGTTCCGATTATATATGCAGATAATCAGGGCCGTAACTAGCTTTTTTCTGGCCCGGGGCAAGATTTTATAATTGAGCCTCCCAAAACACTATATAATACAAGTGATATCCTAAAAAGCTAGAAAAGGTTCTCACTTCTAAAATCCAAGTGATGACCTAAAAAAATGGTCTCACTTTTAAAATCCAAATGATGACCTAAAAAACAAGGTGCACACTCAAATACAATTATTAGGTCCCTGGGTATGTGCCTCTGTTGTTCCTGCCTAGTTACGGCACTGCAGCTAATACACGACTAATATTCAGTAATGTTTTAATAATTAACTTGCAAACGACCATTTGCGATAATTTTGGTTCAGAGAATTTTCCCTAATTAATACAATGACCGCAAATCTTATTATAATATTCATAACTTCGAACCTAAAACAATATGTCGTTGACGTACCTCTGTGCACCATAAATTTTACAAATGTACATGAAACTTTAATATCTCTAATCAATCTTCATTACACTAAAATTAATAATGAATTCAGAATTAATCTTCTAAGTACATGTTCAAATATATATCTACATACAAGATTCATCTGTTAAATGGTTAAAATAAGCTGTCAAGTTAAATAACGTCGTCTCTAGGAGATATTTCAATAATATTGTTATTGGGGATGCCGCTGTATGAATGTGATTTTATCGTTGATATTTGCCAGTATTTGCACGCCTGAAAGCACGCAACTATAGCTACGTGACTGCAATGCGGTAATCGAATCCTGTTTAACATGTTTACAAGTCATTCACCCGTGACTTATAAATGTATTGTATCTCGTCGAATTATGAAGTAATCTACACGTAAGAAATCAGTCAGACATAAATTAATTACTGAACACAACTAATAATTATATCACTAAGGTAGGGCTCCAATAATATATTTTGCCGCAATTTATCTTTGGTGTATAGCTGTCAACAGCCATGGAGTTCGGACACAGACAATTCATTATGGATAGTTTAACACCACAACATTATTTCAGTAAGTCAATTGTTAAAACTCTGAATCTGTGCAATGTTGTTTTGGAACGATGAGCCCAATTCAGTTCACAAAACTGCTTCACCATTAACCATCGTAGTACGATCATCATGACCTCATCGACTACTTCAATTGTTCATAACTCCAACTTTACCCGCCCAGCTTCTCAAGTATCCCTGTTATCAGTACAAATCGAGAAATCTGTTAAGATTTTAGGTAAAACCCTTATAACTTCACTCATGTGTCTATCTGCCTCTTTGTCTCTTTGTACGGTAGAAAAATGAAACCGAACGGCTACGCTCTAACATGGACCCCAGTCTCTCTTCTTCCGGTTTTTTAGTTAAAAAAGGCTTTATAATTTTTAAAAAATTTAAGTGAAATGTGAATTTTCACTCATTTCAGTGTTTTGCTGGTATTTAATAGGTGTAAGTTTTTTTAAATAAAATTTAAAGAATTTGCCAAATATCCCAACGTTTTTTTCTGCATTTGCTTTGTATTCAAGTCTTCATTAGATTAATAAGAAATATTTTACAGTGTAGAGTGTAGTGTGGTGTGCTGTGAGTAACTCAGTTCGCAACTATTAAGAAAATATAATATATTTTTAATATTTTTAATTCCAAAAAAATACACGCACTATCTTAGCTATAAATACAAAAAATCCATAACATTATTAGCCATAATTTAAACATGAATTAAAAAAATAATTAATTTTTTTCATAAACACAACACTGACATATTTTTCAAAGACACAATCTGATCAAAAATTCCTCTCGTACGTTTCCGGCTCAGATCAATATACATTACCTATAATTTTTTCGGATTTTTGGTTTAACCCTTTTTGGTAAAAGGGTGCGGGACAAGAACTTTTGCACATTTTTGGCTAAATTCGTATTAAAAGAAACGAATTTCAAAAAACTATCTCATTCCGTAATCTACGTCTTAAGAGCTTTCTTTTTATACCACACAATAAATGTTTAAATAATATTTTTTTTTTTTTACAACTACACAAAAATGCAAGTACAGTTCTCTTTGCAGACAAAAAAACTTTCACATTTACCCGAAATTATTATGAAGATGCACTTGCTTACATTAAACCAACAATGGAGGCAGTAAAAGATTGGTTTGCGGCGAATGAACTTACTTTAAATGAGGGCAAAACTATGCAAATGGAATTTTCCTCCCAACCAAGACTAGAACTCCCAAATAAAATTTTTAGGCATTTACCTTGACCAACAACTACACTGGAAAAATCATGTTAGAGCAGTCTATGCCAAGTTAAGTACTATATATACAATATACGGAATTCGCAAGATTCAGCAGTGTCAATAAAGAAGTTGCTAGCATTACATAGTTTGCTTTATTCCATTCAATAATAACCTTTGGCATTACTATATAGCAGGGCTTCTTAAACTGTGGGTCCCGACCCCCCGGGGGGTCGCGAGGCTACTGAAGGAGGGTCGCAAAGATCTACTACTTTTGGGTAATTATAAATAAATTTTTAGAAGTAGTATACACGCTACGCACAAACTATAAATATAAATTAAAATCAAATAATATTTAAAAATCAAATAATACTATTTGCAAAAGATCGGTAATATAAAATTGTACATTTTAGCTAGGCGCCGGCAATCTTAGTTCTGACCAAATACTATTGTAATAAAATACTATTGTAGTTTTATTATAGCTATTTGTCGCCTGGTCGGAACTAAAATTGCCGGGGCCTAATTATAGGATTCAAACATTAAATAAAGAAAAGGCAACTTTTGAGAAATATGTTACTTTGAATGATACATATTTATTGGCATCGTATGATGTTTCATATTTGATAGCGAAAATGAAGAAACCATTTATTATTGGAGAGCAACTTTTACTACCTGCAGCTATAAGAATGTCCGAAATTATTCATGGAAACAGTATGCTGCTGAATTTCGTAAAATTCCATTATCGAATGACACTGTGTCCAAAGGAATTTCGGACATTAGCAATGATCAATTTCAACAGCTTCTTATGAGGCTTAAACATAGATCAAAGTTCGTAATTCAACTGGATGAGTCGACAGACATTTCCATAATGGCACAGTTGTTACTTTATGTAAGATATATCTATGAGGGAAGCATTCATGAAGATTTACTGTTTTGTCGTCCCCTGGAAGACCATACTCGTGGAAAAGATATATATAAAAAAGTAAAAGAGTTTTTTACAAACGAAGTATTGGATTGGAAAAATTGTGTTGGAGTGTGCACAGACGGTGCTGCATCAATGACCGGACAGGATTTTGGATTTACGGCATTTGTTAAAGTTGATGGAAATGAACATATTTGTTTTACACACTGTATGATTCGCCGAGAGGCACTTTTTGCTAAAAAACTTGCTCAAGAATTAAATACCGTGTTTTTTGATGCAGTCAAAATCATTAACTTTATTAAAAGTCGAGCACTTAATAGTCGATTCTTTACAAAATTGTGCATTGACATGGATTCCGATTATACAAGTTTATTGCTACATGCTGAAGTTAGGTGGCTATCAAGAGGTCGAAGTTTGAAACGATTATTAACTTTAAAAGATGAAGTTCTTATATTTTTAACTGAGCAAAATTCCAATTTGATCGATTATTCCATGATAAGTTATGGCTTCTCAAACTATGTTATTTGTCTCATATTTTTGATAAAATTAATTAAATGAATTTATCAATGCAGGGAATCAGCGTTAATACACATATATTTATGCTGAAAGATAAAATTGAGACCTTCGTTAAAAAAAAATATTATATGGAAGAACAGACTGGAAAGTGGATCGCTATAAATGTTTCCATTTACAGACGAACATATAATTGATAAAGATATTCCAAAAAATGATATAATAAAACTTATAATTAATCATTTGAAGTCATAATCATCTGGAAGTTCACATACAAAAGTATTTTCCTAGTGATATCGATAAACAATATTGGATTTGCTACCCATTTGCAATCACAATGCAAGAAATTAATTTCTTGTGTCTAAAAGCACAAGAAGAATTTGCAGACCTATCAAGTGATTCAAGCTTGCGACTCAAGTACTATTACATGAATTTTGGATAGAAATCAAATCAGAATATCCACTACTATCGGATATTGCACTAAACATATTCCTACCATTTTGTTCAACGTATTTATGCGAATCAGCCTTTTCCACATTAACATACATAAAATCAAGATATCGTTCAACTTTAATATCGTTGAAAATATATTACGACCTGCAATAACTGAAATTGAGCCTAGATTTAATTATTTATGTAAAAACAATGTAGATTCTACCATGTCGCGATATTACACCTACATCTATGGTCAATATTAAATACATGACATGGTGGGTCGTTTAAAATTTCCTAGGCTTGAAGGGGGTCGCTATATGAAAAAGTTTAAGAAGACCTGCTATATAGGGTAACTCTACTCTATAAATAAAATATTTACTTTTACAAAAAAAAAAAAAAACAATATGGGCAAAAGCTAATATTAATCGTAGAGATTCTTGTAGATCAGCATTTATAATATTAAAAATCTTAACCCTATATGGTGAATTGACCTGTCAGCCCTAACGATTTAATATAAGATAATAATTATGCTATTTCCTGTTTTCCTAATTGTTTTAGAGAAAAAGTGCAACAGATATAATTTATTAAGAATTAAAAACTCTACGTGATAGGTCCAACTATCGTCCACAACTAGTTTGGAGGAAAATTAAAAATTATCCCTGTTCTACATTAAAAAAGCAAAGTATTTGGAGGAAGGCACCCAGACATTGATTCCCTAAAATATAAAATTATCAAAGAATGTGAAAAATAACCGATAGGCAACTGGCCGATTTGCGGAGATATTTTTACGACAGACTTGATTTCTGCTTAGCAGTGATTGGTGACATATTTGAACATCTGCTATAATATATAATTATTTATGTTAAAAAATATATAATTATTTAATTATTAATAAAATTACTTTCTTTATGATAGAGTGAACTTATTATTTAGAGTACTAGTCATTCATTACTTGATAAAGAATGATTTATAAAACTTATAATTTTTGAATATCCTCGGAAGTAGTTGAAAGATAGTTTACTTACTTAACATACAGAGTTTTTAAGTCTAAATAAATTTTATCTCTTGCACTTTCCTCTAAAACAATTAGGGAAGCAAGAATAAGCATATTTATTATTTTACATATTAAATCGTTATGGTCGACAGGTCAATTCACCACCCTGTATATACGGAAATACAATAGAAATGCACAAACATGCTCAGAATTTATTACTAAAAAAATTGATGTGAAGTGTGAATTTTCACACATTTCTGGGTTTTGCAGGTATTTAATAACTGAACGATGATTATTTGGGCTGCCAAAACAAATTTTATGTCAAAATATTTTTTTATGAATTTTAATTCGAAAGCCTAATACCATTATTTAAGTTTCTAAATATATGCAGTATTTTTTTTTATATATAGCAAAGTTCATTAAGATTTTGAAAATTGCACCTATGGCTTCCATTGGTTGCTTACATCATAAGTCCCGCCCTTTGATTTCGTCAAACATAGAATTAAATTATAATTTCAAGACTTTCCAGTGGTTATTAAATTTACGCTTTTAAAAATTAAATGCAACATTTACCAAATATAACTAGAATTTTAACAAAATAATTTAAACAAAAAAAAATGCAAAAAAAAAACAAAAAATTAAATCAACAGGATTCGAACCCTAGTTTGCAAGTTAAGTTATATTGTTAAGCGTACGACAAATCCAACCACGCCACGAGAGCTACTGATCTGGTATGCTACACAACGTACCAAATAAATTTGCCAAAATATAACTAGAATTTTGACAAAATAATTTAAACAAAATAAAAATGCAAAAAAAAACAGAAAAAATAGAAATTTATGGGAATCGAACAGTAGTTCGATTCTTACGATTCGCACCTTACGAAACGAGAACGTTACAACTGGACTACGGAAGTTCACTCGTTAACTGTGTTAAATAACGGATTAAATATTTTACATATTTTAGTTAAAAACACAAAAAATGCGTTATTTCCGAAAACATAATCTGATCAAAAATTCCTGTTGTACTATTCCGGTTCACACCAATGTACATTACTTAGATTTTTTTCAGATTTTTAGTTTAAACCACCTGGGCTACAGGGTGTGGGACAAAAATTTTTTTGCACAATTTTGGCAAAAATCGCATCAAAATAATTTATTTTGCAAAAATAAAATTTTGATCGTTAATCCACGTACTAAGGGCTTTCATTTGATACCCTACTCAGAATTTTAAAAAAATATATTTTTTTTTTTTCGATGAGCACATATTTGTTTATATTTTTAGAGGGATATGTTTTTTAGATGTTTTAGTATTTTTCCTATGTGCGGGTCAAAGAGTTATATAAGCATGCCAAATTTCAGCTCTCTAGGTTTAGCCGTTTGGCTACAATTTTTACCGAACAGACAGACAGACAGACGGACAGACAGACAGACAGACAGACAGACAGACAGACAGACAGACAGACAGACAGACGCACAGACAGACAGACAGACAGACAGACAGACAGACAGACAGACAGACAGACAGACAGACAGATGACAAAATGACGGTATAAGGGTTTTTTGGTCATACCTACAAAACCCTAAAAACAAATGCACAGTTACAGCACCCGGAACAATAATTTTGTTAATATTCCAAGCCACGAACGTATAAGACTTTACCTTATACGTTCAATAGATGGTATTAAAAAGGATTTATTAATGTGGTTATAGTCTTAAAATATCAACGTAGTCATAATACGTTGATATTTCACTAGGGTTTTTAAGGGTTAATCATTTAATTTAGATAGACCTTTACTGCTCGGTAACCATCAAATCGAGCGTGTGGATGATTTCCAGTACTTGGGGAGTGTTGTGTCTGTGGACGGTGGCGCGGATTTAGATGTGGAAAGCAGAATACGCAAAGCGAGAGGCGCATTTATCCAACTTAGCCGTGTATGGAATTCTGCGATCTACAGTACTTCCACGAAAACTACCATATTCAGGGCTTGTGTGACGTCAGTTCTTCTGTACGGCTGCGAGACTTGGTTCGTAACAGAAGCTATCAAGAGAAGAGTTTGAGTATTTGTAAATCGATGTCTTCGAAGGATTCTTCGCATTTATTGGCCACGTAGAATATCAAACGTAGAATTGGGGGAAAGAACTGGTCAAATGGACATTAATTTGCAAATAAAAAGAAGAAAGTATGGTTGGTTAGGGCACACTCTTCGAAGGGCTCCTAGCGAAGTGTGTCGATATGCACTAGCATACAACCCTCAGGGCAGTAGGCGTAGAGGGCGACCCAAGAACACCTGGCGTCGCTCAACCCTGCTAGAAATAAATGCATGGAGCTCTCAAAACCAAGACAAAAGACTTGAAGCCTTGAAGCCTATGGCAGATAGACGAGTTAGATGGAGAAATTTTATTGACAGCCTATGCTCTTTTTAGAGGCAGTCCAAAATCACCCGATGATGGACAAGGCTTGATGATGATGATGAATCATTTAATTGCTACATACAAATAGAACTTATTTATTGTAACACTGAGGGGCAAGCCCACAGAAAATAATATTTTTTACGATGGAAAAACTATGTTAAAATATTTCTTTCGAGCTATAAAATAAAACCCCTGTTTACTTAAGAAAACCTAATTTCCACAAAAATAAACAAAACCATGAAATAAATTCAGAGAAAAACATTTCATTTCTAAATTAAAAAACATAAAAACATGTCTATTTACAAAATAACCGACAATATTCTCAAATATAAAATAAATAATTCCAATAAAAAACACGCAGGTTTTCCTAATAAAACTAAATAAATAATATTATAAATATCGAACCCTTTCCGAATGAATATCCAAGGAAGCAATGTCTAGGTGAATAATATTAAATTTTAAATAGCGCGCTAGCAGATGCCAGTCAGGTATCTTTCCCCGAGGGCATACCACGCAACAATACTGCTCTTGATATACAGTTCTAAGGTATTCTGGAGGTATAATGTTGGTTCATTATTTATAACGCGGTGTGGTCGAGAAATACACTTACATCTGCTTTTGTTAACAAAGACAGCAGGGGTCCTTTTTTATTTTCTGTAATTAGTATGCAGGAAAAGTAGGACATAAAATGTAACACCCCAGGGGGTAAGTCTAATAGAAAATAACTATTAAAATCTGCAAAATGAAATGAGGAAATACGAGTTCTTATTAGAGCAGTGAAATATTTCTGGATTTTACTTGGATTGTTTATTGTTAATTACTCTGGTAAGTGAAAATTTTAACGACTTAAACCGCTCATTTTCTGCTTATATTTTATTTTTGCCTTTTAATGTGCAGTTACTTTTTATTTCAATTAGTTTGGTATTATTGTATTAGGTAAGGTATTTACAAAAAAATTTAGTCTTGTTTTTTCAGTGTTCTGATACATTTATTTAAAATTCAAATAAATTCTCGACTTTTTGTACGATCTCGAAATCAAGATAACAGGATAATGACAACGACAATGATGCCGTTGGTAGTCCTTGGATATCCTATCACTAAAAAAATTGATGTGAAGTGTGAATTTTTACACACTTCAGGGTTTTTGTAGATATTTAGTAAGTGATAACAAATTATCGATACATATTAAAAACCATACATTTCAATAACTTCTGAAAGAATCATCCACAGACTTAGAAACGTATTTGAGTTGCACTCGCATCAAGACCCAGCTACTAACTTCCCATTCAGTCAAATAAATATTGTAAGCACGATGTTCCGAAAATTCGATAACTCTTGAATTAATCATCAAATCGAAAATTTCGGTTGCGTTATTCCGGTTCACATTTAAATGCAATAATCGGATTTTTGGTTTAATCCTTCTGGGTTATAGGGTATGACACAAGAGTTTTATAGCACATTTTTAACAAAAATCGTGTTTCAATAAGGAAATTTCATTATTTTTTTACGACACAAAAAATTCGATATTTTTCGATAAACTGATCTGATCAAAAATTACTGTTGAAGTATTTCGGTTCCCATCAATTTATATTATCGAGAATTTTTAAGGATGGGAGGCAAAAGTTTTTTGACAAATTTTTGACAAAAATCCCATAAAAACATAAAAAATTTCAAATTTGTTGGTTTATTGTCTCATTAAGACGTATCATTTGATGCATCATTCAAAATTTTTAAAAATAAATAATTAATGTTTAATTAAATACAGTGGAACCCCGCCATTCGTCCGCCTCTCTACTCGTACAACTCGATATTCGTCCAACTTATTCAAGTAAAATTCAACTCGTTATTCGTACGCTTGTCCGCTATTCGGACAGCGTGCGGTCGGCGCCACGCGACAATGTTATTGACAATTTTAGAAAAATTCTAAAAAATCGTCAAAGGCATACAAAATCCCAAGATTCATCTAGTGCAAAAAGACTGAAAAAAGAAAGAACACTAGAAAGAGAGAAAACACCTGAAGGGATGTTACCTGATGTTTTTATGGAAAGTGACTCCAATTCCAAACAGTAACATCAACATCCCTCTTCCTCCGCTCCATATTCTACTTACGCCATCAGCTCACCTAAGTACAAAAGTGCAGTTAAATTTTTATTTATGTATTTCATGTACAGTACTGTATATTTATTGTTTTTATAGGTTTAAATAAACGATCATCTATGGATCTAGAATTGATTAATCCAATTTACATTATATCTTATGTGAAAAAATGATTCGTCATTCGTACAAATCGCCATTCGAACTACCTTCTGGAACGAATTGTGTACGAATGGCGGGGTTCCACTGTATATATTTATCCTGCGATGAGTTTTTTTGGAATCTGCAAGTTACACAGCAGTACCAAATTTCAATTTTCTATGTTCAGTTGTTTGGCTACAATTTCTACTGAATAGGCAG
The DNA here is from genome assembly GCA_963971575.1 of Liopterus haemorrhoidalis. NCBI lineage: Eukaryota > Metazoa > Arthropoda > Insecta > Coleoptera > Dytiscidae > Liopterus > Liopterus haemorrhoidalis. Next base: position 35,737,773 of record OZ020615.1, read on the forward strand.
ACAGACAGACAGACAGACAGACACATGAGTGACGTTATAAGGTTTTTTTTTGTCATACCTACAAAACCTTAGAATCGTAAAATTTTTAAACTTGTGTCTTTCGTGTGTGTATAGTTTTGACAACTGAATTAAATACAATAAACGAACAAAAATCTAGGAGCTTCCGCTCTTCTTTTAAAGAAACTGTCTGTAGAAGAGCCAACCAAATACAGACACTCTTGTTATCTGTAGAGTTCAACGAATTTATAAGTTTCAACCATCAACCACTTCATGGTTAAAAAACATGAAAACATGAAACTGTGACACAAGAGCACAAAAAAATAATAAATAAAAACAGGAGAAAACGATATACTTTATTCCTTGTCTTATTACAAAAACCTCCCACTTGTTGTTTACGTTGGCTTAGTACACAGAAGCAGTGACGGAGCTTGGTGTCATGCACCCCCCGCAACTGAACTCATTGCACCCTTTTTACTGCAACACCCCCCAATCGCGAAGTATTCGGACCCATATATGCACCCCTGCACTGGAGAGTATGCAACACAATAAAAAATGTGTTATACCCTTTTCACACTAGAACTTTAAGATCGGATGTTAAAGTGAATGTATCTTTAAACGCTAATGTGAAACCGTATGGCCTCGTCTAAATACAAGCGATGTTTAAGACAGAGATCTGCGTCTTAAACTTCGTCCGCATTGCCAACTTAATTTCTATTATAAAAAACTACTCCTTGAATTTGTGCTGTCAACATTTTATATTATCATAAACAAGAATACTGTATTATATCGACGTTATAAGAAGTTTATACTTATTGATATAATAAAATTATTTATTTTAATAATGTGTTTAATAAAATACAGAGCTACAATAATTGAGATAAAATGTATCGACTTACATGTTAATACAGGTGTAATATATTCTTTATTGTAGTGTCTTTATCGTAGAATGAAATGAAATATCCATATTTGTTTATAATAATTCAAAATGTGCGTCTGCGCAGACAGTTCAAAACTGGTAATTTCATGACGGTAACTTAAGGACAAAATTACTGTAGCTGATACAGCACCGGAAATTTAAACATCAAGTGTGAAAGCATAACGATGTTAAACATCGGTGAACTTTAAGTTCACTCGTCTTAAAGGTCTAGTGTGAAAAGAGTATTAGTGAAGATAGGTAGTGTGAAAGTAAATAGTCGGGTTACCAAGCCACTATCCTATCTCAAATATTAATTGTTGTACTAGGCCTAGTACTATCGTCACTAGTCACTAATAGTGGTTATCTTCGTCAATAGAAATTTTGTACTAGACACTTAACTACCCTAATATAAACGGACCAAAACCTCACAAAACTGTATTACAACGAAAATCTGTATATTAAAAAGCTACGTTGCATTTGGTATGAATTCTAGCAAGTCAAAAACGTCGTTAAAGCAAATAAATTTGCTTTGTCCCTGGTGAAAATTTTGTGTCTCTCAATACTTGCAAATATTGATTTCGACGTTTTAAAACCTGTAATTTTGATGTTAGTAAGCGACTACACGCTAAACTGGTACGCAAAATCCCTTGCAAGAGAAATTCGCTGAACAGTTGGAAGTTGTTTGAACAACAGTTTCAAAACGATTACAAGTGGTAAGATATATTTACAGGCTCGAAAAGCGTACACCACATGAACTTTCCGAACAACACTTGCTCAACAAATACTTTTCTTTACTTCCCAGGCAACGTAAAAAAGATTTTTAGAGCAAAATTGTTACCGGCGACGAAATGTGCAACTATCCTAAACACACACATATAAGGGTAGTTACCAACATATACAGCAAAACCGAACATCCATGCGAAAAACACCTTTGCCGGACATGAACGATCTTGTGTTCACATGATTGGTGTGCTTTATTATTTTCTGCAGGTGATACGATTAATGTCGAGAGTTATAATCGTCATTTAAATCATTTAGTCGACGAAACGAAACAGAAAAAACTATTTACTAGATAAGGAAGCCTGAAGATCATTTTACTGCACGAAAAATCTAGACCGCATGTAGCTCTTGCAACTCAGAACACGATCTTTAACTGAGACTTCAGATGAGAAATTCTTCCCTACGCGACGTATTCACTTAAATTGACCCTTTCGGGTTATCATTTATTCAAGCCGATGCAAAACTCTTTAGCTATTCTCAATTGCTATTTTCTCTACCAGGTCATAGACTCTTGTTTTGTTCAGGCGCAAATAGCCATCGTTGCTGTGTGCCAAAAATTTTAACTAACTAACTCTTGTTTGTGCCCGAAATCAAGTATTCGTTTTCCTCTCAGTTAAGAGGATTTCGAGCATAAGTCTTTCCATAGACCTCACAACTACCCTTAGTTTGTAATATCTGTTTTCTTAATTGTAATGTTTAGTTATTAAACCCTTATCAACCCAAAACTCGTAGATAACCTCTAATGCTCAACAGGAAGTGCATTATTATTATTGTTATATATTAGACATAATTTAATTCTTTCATGACATTTTTTTTTTTTTATATTTCACCTTAATATTAAGAATGAGTATCAATATTCTATATTTTTTAGACATAGATGTTTCATAATGAACTATCAATGTTTTGGACATCGATTTTGCGCGACCAATGCTATCGGAAGACCGATGTTTTGGTGTATTTTTTTTCCTCGATTTGTAACACATTTTCTTAACAAAACTATTTATTTTATTTTATTTTATTTTTTTAATTATGTTGATGAACGCTCTGACAGATTCAAAAACGTTTTGAAACAAAACATAACATAATTAGGCATTGTTAAACATAAAGTACAAATGTTTTGGAACCCAAGAACGTACGATTATTCACGCTTAGTTAAAAATCAAATTTGTCTGAAGCAAGGAAAAATAAGGGAAACTATGCTCGACGTTGAAACGCGTTCCTTTATTTTATTATTAAACATTAATTCTGCGACGGCGCGGACCATTTTTTTACACAAATTTTTTTACCGTTTTAATATCATTTTTACCTTTTGTTACCATAGTAGTTACAATGTAAATGGAACTAAACGACGAAACGCTTGAAGCAAATTAAACTGATGAGTGTTTTCCTCAATTCTCTTCTTAAAATTTTTGGTCTCACCCATTAAATATTTGGTGTATCCAAAAATCTCGAATTGTCTGGAATTTCGTAGTCAGACATGTCACCCACAAATGTTAAGAAAAGTGAGTCGTACGACGGCTACCTTTTAAGATTTACCTTACAAAAATTAAGAAAGATTTTTTTTTTGAACAATCTGTTTTATTTCTTTTCAAAATATTCGCCTTTCCAATTTACATAGTTTTGCATGCGTTCAAACCAATTCTCGAAACATTTTTTCCACTCTGAAGTTGTTATCTCAAAAACATGGTTTTCAACAACTTCTTGTGGTGATGAAAATCGCTGTCCACGCATTTTTTGTTTGACATTGGAGAACAAAAAAAGTCGTTAGGGGTTAAATCAGGTGAATACGGGCAATGATGCATTAAATCGATGTTTTTCTCCTTCAAATAATTGTTTGACGGGTTATGTGGGAGCTTGCATTCTCATGATGAAGAATGATGGGACGTTTTTGTCCTGATGGACCTGATTTTGTCGATGACTTCTGGCAAACAAATTGTTGTATACCATCCAGCATTAACTGTTCTCCGACCCTCTAAAAGAATGGTTGCAACATGTCCAGTACAACCGAAGAAACAAGCGATTATTTTCTTGGAAGTGCTTCGTGAACGAACAACTTTTGTGAGTTTCGATTCATCTTGGAAGACCCAAACAGTGGATTGTTGCTTAGTTTCCGGTTCGTTCATGTGAATAAATCCAAGTTTCGTCACCTGTAACGATGTTGTATACGGATTTTGCAGTGCCTAGGTTGAATTTTTTTAGCATTTCCTTACACCAACAACACGAGCCTTTTTTTGAGCTTCGGTCCAATTTATGCGGAATCCATTGGGAACAGATCTTTTCACAACTAAATGTTCATGCAAAATCGAATGTATTGCAGTCTGCGATATGCGAAAGGATGCTTTTATCTCATGGTAAGTCACATTCCGATCTTCTTCAATCATTTTGCGCACAGCATCGATGTTTTTTTCGAATCACAACCGATTTTGGTCGACCTTCACGAGATTCATCACTGATGGACGCGCGACCACCACGAAATTTTGCAAACCAATTGTAAACAGTCTTTTCTGATGGTGCTTCATTACCAAAAGTTGAACGAAGCAAATGTATGCATTTTTGTTGAGTTAGGCCTTTACTAAAATCGTAAAAAATCATCCAACGATAACCTTTACGAGTAATATAAATTTTTTCACAAACTTGTTTTTTTTAACGCTCACTGTCAACAAACTACTCGGTCAATTTATAAGCTGCCACTGATTTCACAATGATAAATGTCATATTTTACGAATATAGTAATGACACATTTCAATTGCTATCTAGTGTTCGTTTGTAAAAACATAAAAGGTTACCCTCGTATATTCAAATATAACAAACAAAGATAGAAACTACAGCCGCACGTTGGTACAACTTGTTCAAATACGTTATCGGTAGCTTAAAAAATTGTGTGAAACAGATATATATATATATTTGTTTATCGGTTTTTTGTCGATTGATCAGCATTAGGATTTTTGGTACTTTATCATCAATGTCAACTATAGATGTCTTGTTAACCGTGTCACGTGTAATTTTGGAAGTTTAGATAAATTTGTAATAAGATTATTAATGTTACTATGGAACCGACGTTTGACAGGGACGATAAAAAAAAAAAAAACAAAACGAATTTGTTTGGAAGGTTTTGTATTATTTGTTTTGGGGAGATATTAATTATTAAAGAAAAACGGAATCAATGAAATTTTGAAGAAAAGATTGCCTATTTAGAAGGAACTTTTATAAATTGATTCAGCCGCATTGTGCGGAAGTTTATAATTAATATTACAAGCCGTAAGACGGAAATTATCCCCATTTTAAATAAAAAATAGTAGTATATAATTGTAATAAACGCCGTATTGTCAAACGGCGTTTTTGGTATTGGTTATAAACAGTTATTTTATTTCTGGAACCCAAACATCAAAATTTAATTTGAGGAATTTGGATAACGTATTGGTCTATTTGGATTTCTTCTTCTCAAAATTTATCAAGTTACCCCGATTATTGTAACGTATCTTAGGTTAAGTTAGTTTTAAGTTCTTATTGTAAATTGCGGTAGCTTTAATTGTGGCCACAAATTTACATTAGTTATTTTATTTATACTAAATTTATTTCTGTAAATATGTTACAATAATTGGTCGCGGAAATAAATTACCCCATCATTCAAAATTTCAATTTTAGCATATTTTGTTTTTGTTATTGTATCTAAAGTTCTCCCACTTTTTCTTTGGTCAGAGGAATGGCGCCCTAAAATAAATTAGACCTTGATAGTTTCAGCCCACACCCTCCAAGTCTCAAACCTTGTACTGGGTTAGTGGCACCAAGGAAAAGCAACATCTAGAAATTCAATTTTTTCCTCGTTTGACTTTCTAAGGGAAATTGATAAAATTTAAATATTTCCCAGGAACCGTGACAACCGATACCCATCCCTACTCAAAAGTAACAAAGGTTCGCGGAGCTACCACCAAAAACCACATAAAACAAATTCCATTGTGTAATAGTTTTAAATGAAGCTCAAGTTACATGTTGTTTTACATATAATAAACTATTAAACTAATATTATGTAGTAATGTCACTCTAAGTACAAGTTTATGTCATACTATAATACGATTAATTTGCAAATTGTATGTTGCATTACTATCATTAATTCCAAATAATTTCACAAGCACTCCATCATAACATTTGAAATTTAAAATCTAATTATTTTATGTTAAAGTTCAATAAAAATATTATACCTATAAGCTAAAGTTGCAACTTATCTAACTCTACTTGAAAATTTTGAACTTAAATTTTAAAGAAAGTTTAAGTGCATTAAGTTTAACAGCAAACTTATTAATCATTACTTTATAAAGGGGATTATTTAAAAACATTTTAATTATAATTTTAATAAGCAGCGTATTTTAACATTTCTAAGTCCTGACTAGTCGAGAATATTGAACAACAAAGAAGATGGATGGATTAAAGAGGTATTAACTTTCTATTTATAATTTACATTCTGTCTATCTCTCTCTTTCTCTCTTCCTGTGCACAACTAGGCCAGCTGACTTTTGGCCTCACTCATATTAAGTGTTAATTCTTTTCAAATATCTTGTATACAGAAATTTATTAAAGACGGACAGCATATACCACGGTGGTTCCATAAAGTGTTTTACACTATTTAATAAACAACAATAACACTTACACAATAAATACCAATAGTCTCTACACTTAACCCACAGTTAATCTATTGTTAATTGTTCCAGGTATATTCTCATGTAGTAGATTTATCTAGATGTAGATGTAATATTTATTGTAGTAGATTTATTTATGTACTTGATTAATCAAATCACTCAGTCACCGTACTAAATTTCACTTATTCAGTATCTCCACTTGTGTTCAATCACTTGTCTAACTCGACGCTGATGTTGAATGTATAAAACTGACTTATTGACGAACTTGACTATTCCATTGAATTGACAACTGCTTGAATAAGACTGTCTCGACTAATTGTTCTTAATGACTCGCTAAGCTTCACTATTTGAATAATCCTTCCCCTTTGGTTACAGGTCATGCGCTTTTATAGCGAATCTTAAAATGTTCCTTAGATTTCAAGAATCTTCGGGTAACTCAATGTTGAGCTAAGGCCCGTATTCGTAACAATATTTCTTATGTACATATACTTTATTTTTCTACATAGTCTTCTTGACCAACTAAGCCCTTGCGCCACTAGGTTGACAGCTTTTTCATTGCGGTGTCATAAAAGGAAATGGGACGCGTCCGAAACTACTTATACACGAACACTGCCACCTGTATGTTATTTTAGTTGTAAATAATTGTCCCCCAACGTCTTCTTGAATGATCCGAACAAATAGTATCGCACGGTGACAAGTCAAGGCTATAAGGGGGATGTTCAATGGTAGTCCAATACAATTTAGTCAATTTCTGTTGGGCACGGCGGCTGTGGGAGGTCACACTTTATTATGGAGGAGCAACACGCTGAGGATTGGGATGTAACTTATTTTGAATAGATATGCTACATTGACTTTTTCTAAAAAATGGCAGTAATACAATATTAACTGTCCTTCAATTGAAGTCCACATTTTTTCTATAATCCTAAAAACACGGTGTCAATAACCTTACCTGTAGACAACCGCGTTTTCGCTTTCACTGGACCTGCTTCATCTTTCCGTCACCACTGCACACTGTCCTGCTTCGTTTCGGGGGGTGTATTTTTTGATAAATATGCCTTGACAGGGCGATGTTTATGTTGCGCAGAGTGAGACCACTATGATAGACAATAACAGATCATAAAACAGTCAAAGAAATAAGTATCAGTTAACATTCTAACATTTGTATATTATATCTAGTAGTTAGGTCTACAAACTTAAATACCACCCATCACAGTCGGACATCAAATCAGTAGAAACGGAACTGCTTTCTTTAGTATGTGAGATATCAACTTGGCGATCACTTTATCAACTTGTTCATTGGCAAGATTTCCCCCGTCCTGTGCTCGTACGTCTTTTTCCAAACTCATACTGTTTCAAATAGTATTATAAAGAACGTCTCAGATACTATATACTAATAGAAGGATATTCTCCCGTCAAATAGAATAATAAAATGTCAGTATGTGTTTATGCACTAGACTGTAGATATGTGTCTACGAAAGAATGCAGTTCGTTAGAACTTAGAATCCCCATTACTAATTTCAGGCGCAGAATTCACAGCCTGTCACAATATCTATGTCGAACTGTAGTTATGGTACGACTCGTCGCGAATTAAAATCCGATTGAAAAATGCGTCTCTTTCTTCTTCGTATCTATTCAATGTCGGTGCAAGAAGCTTCGGTCACGTACCATTTATTTGTATGATACGGGAATGAAAAATCTGTCGGGGCGCAAAGGCTTAGATCTTTAGGGAAACTGTGTAGAATAATAATTTGTATATATCATAGAAATATTTTAACTGAATAAATAGTTTTTGGGAAAGTTCAGTTTATATTTGATTGACCCTTGTAAATGTAAAATAATTTTTTATTTATAAAGTTTTATTACACGAGTAATTTTTTGATGAAACCTCGTATATTGTTTAATGAAACTAACATAATAAAGTACACGCAATATAAGAAAAAACCCCAATGCGCAAACAAGATTCCGCTCATAAATATTGCCCGACGTGAAAGTTAGTTAGTTGAACTTTTTGGCGCACAACAACGATGGCTATTTGCGCTTGCCTGACGTGAAAATATTGATTTGTATTGTCTGCGTTATTTAAGAATCTTCACGCGCATGTTTATTTGAAACACTACTATTTTATCAAATTGTCTAAGTCCAAAAGAAAACGCAAACGAGATTTTTCTAATGTTAAGAGGACTCTAAGAAAAATAAAACAGAACATACTGAGGTGGCTTGAATATATGAAGAAAAAAAAGAAAAGGAACCAGCCAATGAAATCAGTTTCTTCAAAACAATTTCGTTTACGTTTAGTCAGTCAGATTAATCCGAGTGCTCCCGATCCACAGTCAGTTGGAGCGTACACATTAGCTTATTTTTAGTCCATCCGATTGATCCGCTGGAGCACTCTGACCATTTCACAACAATCTGCTGATCTAGCAGGGTTGCTGCTGGTGGGGGTTAGCGCGGGTAAATTAAATCTTACAACCAATTGGAAAGTGATGTAAACATAACTTAACAAAATGGACGAAATAAGTGCCGTTTGTGACAGCATTCCATTATTGGCAATATATTCACATTTATAAAACAATACGCGGTAGCAGTTTGACAGAAACAGAAATTTGACAAAAAACAACGACAGAAATTTGACAGTTGCTTTAGCGCCACCATCACCAGACGTCACTACTTAACTTCATGCTTACGAAAAAGTTAGCAAAATCTGAGCAATCCGACTAATCTGTGACGTCACCAGATCAATCTGAGCAATCTTGTGGATTGACTAAACCCAAACGCCTAATATCACTACAGGAACGAAGAATAGAAGGCAGCTCATAACGGTTATATAATGTGCGTACCAATTTAAAAAAGCATAAAAAAATAGCGGAGTAAAGCCCGAAACAGATGATAATTAAGAAGGATTTTGAAGGCATTACACCCTAAGAGGGCTGTTATGTCATAATGCTTGAATGAATAAGCATTATTGTTCGGCTGTTCAAAAATTACTGAATACACCACTGTGCACACAATTTCCGACAGCAAAGAATACAGTTTTTTCCAATTATTTCTCTGAAAAGCATGTTGCACAAACAACAAACAACATTTTAACTTTAAAATAATAAAAACCAAAATTAAATCTGTACTGAATTTAAATCAGTTTATAAACTACAGTAGTACAACCTTCAAAACGCCTGAAAACTCAATTACATTAATTTGATCACTGCAATTTTACAAAAATAAAAGGAATTTTATTTACAGAACTAAATACTGTGTCAATAAAACAGAACAATTTAAACAGATTTTTATAATTGTTTAATGTGTACAAAATATGATTCAACAAAGGGAATTAGGACATGTTTTCTATTAATTATTTTATTTATGACTACTCTATATCTATAAATTATTTTATTAATAGCGATTCTAAAAGAGTTCGACGAAAATTTTACGTTGAATCATAAACAATTAAATACGTTACGGTCGTTAAAACGCCGTTTTCAAACGATTAAAGAGATAAAAGAAGTTCCAAAATTAAAATGATTAAAAGGATCCAATAGTGGAAATATCATTGACAACAGTGTGTAGCTGCTGCAAGAAATTATTGCTAAAAGGGTCATTTTAACTTGCAGGGAAATTTTAGTTAAGTCTTAATTATATTCTTTCATAGTATCTCAGTTAATTAGGTTTAATTAATAAGGAAGTCTGGAATTCGTAACAAACAATCTGGAAACCGGTTGTAAAACTCGTTGAAGATATATGTGATTTTTATGCTTCTGTTTTCAAATTCTGCAATTTCAGCATGAACCATTTTCAAAGCGCCTGCAGTGTATATATACCCGCAATACATAACTATCAAGCTGGCTGCATACTAATAAAGATTAGTATTTAAATGTTTACCTTTGTAGCATGGTATGTTTAATAACAAAATAAATACTACCATTTATCTATTAACTGCTGTTTGTCTATTCAATATTTCAACTGATACGCTAAGCGATACACTCAAATTAACGTAATTAAAATTATTAACTTATAAGAGAGAAAATTACAGTAAATTATTTCATTCAAAAATATGAAATTGCTTCAGGGATTTCAGTCAAATTTATGAAACAAAACTGAAAATAGATTTGATATTAAAGGGAATGGATGGTTTTAATGGTAATTAATGTAGAGATATTCTAATTTTAGACAGAAATTTGTTTATGGGTTGAGTTTTTTTTTAAATTATTTGTCAGTAAGAAGTTAAACTAAGTGTTTGTAATTAATGCAATGACAATACAATGAGAAGTTAAAAATGTAATATATTTGCTTTTGTAAACTAAAATTTTTTTAGAACACATTAATAATAATAATTATTATTATTTATTTACCTATGCCTTGCGGAATTATTAACATGATGCATTTTTTAATTAGATTCACCAATTAAACGAAATTCTTCACAAATTAAACAAAATTCTTCACCAATTTAACAAAATTCTTCACAAAATAGTCGAATTGACATTAAATAATTAATCAAACAAACAAAAATATTATGATTTCTTCATTTGTTTCATTCATAGCACGCTGACATCTGTGCGATTTGATTTAAATTTATGTCAATTTAATATGCATTTTTTTCAAATTATTTGTAATGTAAGGGTACTGTGTAAGGGTTCGTTGAATTCAGAATAAAATTCCCTTCCGAACAAAAATATTTAAAAAATATGTTCTCATTTAAAATAAGAAAGTTGGGTTTCATTTTTGGAGAACCACTGATCATAAAAAATTTTTGTTAATAGTTTTGTAATAGACTTGCAAAATGGTAATTCTTTTCTAATTTAATCAACCTCGTAGCTCTTATAGTTCTCGAGGTAGCAATGGTGGCATACTTAGATTGAACACCCTGTACTATAACTAATTATTGATGATGATAAACTTTTTTTTTATCGAGTCGATTTCTTGTTTTTCATTACTGATCTAGCCTGACCCGATTATAAAAAACAAAAACAAAATTATTTTAGCCGGGAAAAAGGGCGCACTAAGGAAAAGTGCGCCGACGAGCTTGACTAAGGGGCGCCACATTGCGAAGGTGAGGAACTTTTTTTTTTTTGCTCGTCACTTGGATTTTGGGAGGTGAGGACCTTTTTTTTTTGCTCATCACTTGGATTTTGCGAGGTGAGGACCTTTGTTTTTGCTCATCACTTGGATTTTGGGAAGTGACGACCACCTTTTTTTTGCCAAGGGCGCCAAAACGCAGTTTTGCCCCTAGCGCAAGTTTTCCTTACTGCGGCTCTGATTCTAATAGGCAAAATAGTCCTGCAAAGGACTGATTTGATCCAAAAATATGATCAAAGGAAAGAAAATAAAAATAAGTTGAATATAACCTAAAAACTATTTTTTTGGATTTTTTGTTTAAATATCTATATATATATATATATATATTTATTTATATATCTTTTTATTTTGTTTTTTTTTTTTCTTTTAAATGAATTTTTGTGAGTGTTGATATATATATATATATATATATATATATATATATATATATATATATATATATTTATATTTATATATCTTTTTATTTTGTTTTTTTTTTTTTCTTTTAAATGAATTTTTGTGAGTGTTGATTATTATACAATTAATGGGTTTGGAAAAAATGTATGTATGAAATGTACTTAATTCGAAGCCGAAAGGCATGAATAAAGATTATTACTACTACTATAACCTAAAAACTATGCAGTACACACAAAATCAAATAAAAAAATCTATAAGAAAATATATAACTGAACACAAAACTGATAAATAAACAACAAACTAAATAAAAAAGGTTTTTAGAAATTATTATAAGTTAGATATTAGAACACAAGTCAGAATCAAAACACAACAGACGTATTATTAAATGACAAATGTAAACATCGTTTTATACAGGGATACCAATACAAATGTCCCTATATTAAATAAACACTTTTAAAATTTGTAAATCTTCAAAATGACTATCGAACACAAACTAAATATGACTTCAAAAGGTATGTTTTAGTAAAATAAAAGAGAAAAGAGCAATATTAGTCTATAATTCACATGCATAAAAAATAAATAAAAGATTTAGTAATTTTTTTCGCCACTAAGTTTGTCATTGAAGTTATGACGCAAAATGACGAACTGCGCTGTTTCAGCGACTGAGCTATATACTGTTGGACCAATAGCCTATTGTGTGACCAAATTTGGAAATAAATAAATATAGTGTAAAGCAATGTTCCCAAAGTGGAATCTGTGAAAATGTCAGAGATTCCGGTAGATAATTTGTCGTTTAATATAAATTTTAGATGTGACAAGAGTTCCGCGATCTTTGGGAAATCTATAAATTCCGCAACAATGATGCGATTTTAAGCAAGAAATATTATCTCATGCTAAATACCTCAGTAACCATGCAGTGCACAAAAATGTGTAATTCACACCTGTTTTTCCTTATTATATTATTATATTTATTGTTTAAATATATTTTAATTACAATAATATTACATAATTATGTTTGTATAACAAATAATGCATAAAATTTATAAAACGAAAATTATTTAATAAATAAAAAATTTTCATTAAAATCTCTCATTATACAATGATTTAACATTTCATTATAAATACCGTGAATAAACACAATACATATTAAAATATTTATTCAAAAACAATTTGTGACAACTAAATACCTTGAACTTAATAATGTGTGCTGAAAATTTTAAATTGTAAACGAATATTTGACACAGTTTGCGTGCCTGTAAATTTTATAAATAGTTGGCATTAATGTTAATTTTTTTGTTAGTTAAGTAATAGATCTTAACAGGTGTATTTATTTGTTAATTATGTTTCGAAGTTATATTTTTATAAATTCGATATAATTTGTTTTGAATAGTTTGTGTAATATGTGTAATATTTTATTTTTTTATCCTGTTATAAATGTGAAAATTAATATTTAATGTGATTTTAATGGCATATGGAAATAGCTTATGCACATATTGACTAAAAAATGTGGAAAAACTTTTTCAGAGGTGGAAAAAACATTTTTAAATTTGTATGCATTAAATCAGACTTTCTCAATATTTGACAAGTGCTGTTAACGGATTATTATAATTCATCTTGTAGTAACTATGTGACTGAGCTATAGCCTTTTAAGCTAGCCACACATAGCCTTTTAAGCTGGAGCGTCGGGAGCGTACATGTCGCCCGGATACGACCAACATATTGCCCCTCTTAAAAAAGGGGACCAGATTTAAAAATCGAATGCAGAATATATATTCTGTAACAAGGTTGGAATCAGAAAATTCGGTGCGAGTAGAACATTCAGAGCTCGAGCCGCAGGCGAGCGTCAGGAACCACGAGCATCGAATTTTCTCTTCCAACCGAGTCACAGACCCTATTTTCTCCACGACTACCAGAAGAAAAAAAAAATAGCAAATAATTATTTTAACAAACATTTTAACAAATAATTTAAATTACATTAAAAATTAATCAATTAAGTAACCTTATTTTTTTATTTACTTAGTTTTAATTTAATTTGCCGCACATCGTCAATATTTTAGTACCTTTTAGGAACTTATGTTGCATTGATTTAATGTAAACATTTCATAATTTTAATGTAACCCTACAAAAACAAATGACAAGAAGCATAGAATAGTTATTCCATAGCAAGTGATGGAATGAAATACACGCAAAATGCATAAGAATATAAGTGCTTTAGAATAATATTCCAACTCAAAAGTTAAGAATGTTTAAACAGTTTCCGATAACAGCCTGTATAATATAAAATTACTCATAATAGTACAAACTTTCCGTCCAATTTTAACAATTACGCTGTTTTTAATTTTAAAAAATAGTAACAAAATAACTAAGGGGACGGACGTCATTTGGCACAAAGGCGCTTTATATGTCACCAATGTTTCTGGTGTGACAATTTTCCTAACGTTACAATCAAGTAATTTGTGTACCCTTAATAATAAAAATTTTAAATGAAATACAAATGAAAAATAGAACAAAAAGTTGTAAAAATATTCAGTTTATTTTCTATTTCTATTTAAATTCATAACGAAATATGACACATACATATTAAACACATTAAATATATTTATAAAATTAGAACTAAAATTATTTTGACGAAATAGCACCTGAAAACTGCAAGTAATTCAAGAGATTTTAAAACAGGTGCAATGCACAGTACGAATATGTCGCGAGCACATGTACTAAATGCATACGTGTGTTATTTTAAAACCTCACGCACAGACTAATTTAAAAAGCTTGTTTGTTACGTGGTCAAATGTCATTATGCGCATTAGTGATGTTAAATCTAGTATGTGTGAACTACAGTCCATTTAACTGCATTAGCAAACTCCGGTTGGTTAGGTTATGTTTGTAATTTCACAAGTTCATGATCGTACATATTTCGCAAACATCTGTGACAATGTAAAAATAGCATTTTACATGTGAATTTATGTCCTATGTTGGAATTTATGGAATAAAATGACCTTAAGTATTAATTAGCAAACGCTTTATAGTGGATGTAGCAAAATTTTACGGCTTTATCAAACATTTTTATACTTTGTGACAGTAGATTGACATTTTTGCTGCATGTTCAAGTTTTATTATCTTTTTTTAAGTTCAAAAGCTGGATACACTGTTTTTCACCGAACAATTATTCAGCTTAATAGCACATTTAAAACGATTTTAATATTTACGAATACACCCAATTCTGTTTTTGAACGATGAATATGTTCTCGAAGAAAACAATAAAAGAAAGCGTGTATAACAGAAACAGTACCATTATTTTTTATTTTTATTAAACACCAAAATTCTTCGCTTTACACCAAAGGGTAGCTAAACACCAAATAACATGCGAAAACTTCTCGGCATTGAATTGAAATATCGAGGGGAATTTCTTGTATATGGGAATGGGAAATGTGAATCCCCTATTACTGAAGGGACTTCTCTCTATGGAGATTTATTCTAGCCTGTGTTAAATCAAAATCGTGTGTAACACTCTGTATAAAAACAGAACTGGGTGTAATTATTTCGTTATCATCTCTCAAATAATCTTTTTTCTCGAAATGTCTGTCCGATTCAAATGCTAAAATTATCACGTTGGCAATTTTCACTTTGTGTACAGCTGCCCGGAAAATATCTTTACGTACTCGTATGCTCGCAGTGCCGTTCAATACGTAAATATGGGCCCGTTACGGATGCAGCCGCGGGGTGCACTCCATTTTGGGGCCCATCGAACCTCTAAATGACGTTTTTATTTATTGTCTTGCTACAATATTTCACACAAGAGTTTTTAAAGAAATCACCATTACTTTTCAAACCTTATTCGAAAAATCTGGAAGAAAGTCTGATGCCCGGTTACATAAAACTATTAAAACTAGATATAAGCTAAAACTTAACGTAGAACATAAAAATACCAAAATAATAATTTTGTGTTTTATATCGACTTTTAGCTTATAACTCAATGTAAGACTTTTATGTAATTTGGTATTAGGGAAGAATTATTGCAATTTATTGAACTACTGAAAACTGATCAACAAAAAGACTTGGTGTTAGAATTATACCATTTGATAACTAATAAAGGGTCTTAGTCTGCCTTTCACATCTATTTGTCTTATGATTACGAACTGTGGATGAAAAAAGGTCATTTTGAAAAAAAAAAGAAATATTAAAATTCACTAAGGAGCACGTTAGGTCAAAACAGATTTAATAGTCTTTTCTAAGAAGTACTGAACATGAAATCCTGCCTGAAATAACATTTCCAGTATTATTAATAAATTTACTTATACAGGGGCGCTGCGAGCGTACTCGCCGCTCAGGACAACCATCACAGTGCCATCCTTTAAAAAAGGGGCCCAAGTTTAAAAGTCTCATGCAGAAATCTAACTTTACTATCGGTACATCAAAGAAAATTGCTTATTTCGACGCGTCTAATTTGGACGACACATAAGTGCCCGTATTCATCTGCCACTATCCCGCGCAGAGTGGAACTCAACCGAACACTTTGCACATTGGTCGGACTGTGCTAACAATTAAAAATATTTTGTGTTCTATATTGTACAGATAAATGAGGCACAGCGCAACACGACGCGTTGATTCTGAATCCGTCTTTAACGTATTCTTGACTTGAACATAGTGTATAAAGAAAAAATAAAATTTGCCGCCCGGGTGCGGTGCAGCCCTTGCATTTCCAGGGTGCAGCGGCAGTGAACTTATGTTAAATCTAAAAAACGTAACCCTTAAGCCTCATTTATAATAGGTCCATAACTTAATGCATAGCATATGCATAAAGATGAGAGAAAGAGATGTCAACATAAGTTTCTAATAAACAGAACAAGAGAGCCCTGTGATTCTTTTGCTATGCTTGTGCTATGTATCTATTATAAATGAGGTTTTAATTTGAATTTGTATAAGTGTTATTTAACAATGAAGTAAATAATTGTTTTAATTTTTTGTGTATTTCTTAACTTAGGGCCTCTTTATAATGCATGCTACAGGCCCCACACTAGCTTTGTCGGATACTCTCTGTTGTAGTTAACTATACCTGGCCATGTTATGTTGATCTCAATTATGTTGACTGAACGCGGGCAACTTGATATGATGCTAACACCTCTTTAGGTGGTGCAGGAGGTTACCTCTTTGAGTAGTGCGGGCTGCTTACTTCAATGTTTTGCCGACAAAAATTACAATATAAATATATATATATATATATATATATATATATATATATATATATATATATATATATATTACAGTTGACTGCAAATTTTAATAGGGTTGAAATAAATTTCATGAATAGTAATTAACCTGAATATGTAAGAATATTATCCTTTAACTTGTAGATTTTTATCTTAAATTCATGAAAAAACTATTACAATGTTTTAGATCTGAGTTTCCCAAACTTTTTGAGCCGCGGAGCACTTTTCACGAGAAGAATTCGTCGCGGAGCACTATCGTTGCTATATATAGCAACACTAGTAGATCGCGGAGCACAGTTTGGGAAACTGGGCTTTAGATAGTTTCTTAATTTAAAACGGACAGATACTATGTAATTTATACCATGATAACTTAAAATTTATCTGATAAATTAAAGTGTTATAAAAGGTTTATTCGTAGAGCCGTTTATAACGAGTTCATAAGAGTTCGTTAAAATAACTCTGCGCTTGCTTTTGACGATAATAAACCTTTATAAATGGTTCTGCGAACAGAGCTAGTGATAACATCTCCTAGAGGTAGCTTGCCAAAATAAATGTGTATTAGGCAGAATGTTATACTCAAGGGGGCAAATTCCCCTTCCATCACCGTTTGGCACCACAACAGTGAGTGCTAAGGCATAGAGCATGCTGTGTCTATATTATATAAAGTTGTTGGTTGATTTCGAGTTTCTTCTTCTTCTTCTTCTCCACCGCTACACGCAACTAATGGCGTAATAAAAAACAAAATCTCATACTCGAAGTTGAGGCACTTTGATAAATGAATTTCATATTATTATAACAATGATTATATCAGTTTTGTGTTCAATTTATGATTTTCAAAATCTGTTCCGAAATATGACAGAGATTTATTTTTTAATCCCAAAAACTTTACGATTACTACCTCAAAGTACATAAAGGTAATATAAAAAAACTTTAATCAGCTTAAAACAGATTAAGGAAAAAAGAAATAAAAGTAAAAAGGGTTTACAGTAAAAATGAAATATGTTATTACTTTAATAAAAACGTTAATTCCTTTAATTTTTTTCATAAATAATATTATATTCTCTTTAATACGCTAAACAAGGTAATTTAATTTATAATTTCGTTTATTTTTAAATAACTTGAATTTAGAATCAAAAGAGTTAAATGAAAAATAAATTTCAAGCTACCAAGAAATGTGGTTGTATATATTAAACCAACTGCAATTGAAGATTTAAGATCAGTGAAATATCTACTTACAAAAGTTTCTGGCTTAGCTATGTTCCAAGAGTCATAGAAATAAAACGACGGTGTCACTTTTAGGGCTTTGTAGATATTACCAAAAATACCCTTATAACGTCACTCACGTGTCTGTCTGTCCGTCTGTCTGCTTGTATGTCTGCATTGTAGAAATTGTGGCTAGACGGCTAGACCTAGAAAGTTGAATTTTGGCACGAGTGAATGTCTTTGACCCCACATATAGGAAAACTATTGAGGGTTAAAAAAAACGCATTGCTGGAAAATATATAAACAAATATTTAAGTATTTAACGAAGAAATATATTTTTTTTAGTTTGAAATGGGATATCAAATACAACCGCCTTATTGAGGGGATAGACTAGCAAATTTTTATTTTTAAAAAATCAGATGGGATTTTTGCCAAAAATGTATCAAAATTTTTTTGTCTTCCACCCTGTAACCCAAAGCTAGAACTAGAGGGGTTAATCTAAATATACTATGAAAAAAATTCTTAATAATTTACATTGATGGAATCGTGAATAGTTCAACATGATTTTTGATCAGATTATTTTTTCGATAAATATCGATTTTTTTATGGGATTTTCGCGAAAAATGTATCAAAATACTTCTATCCCCGCCGTATTTCCCCGGGGGATTATTCTAAAAGTCTGAAAAAAATCTCAATAATGTATGTTGATAGGAACCGCAATAGGTCAACTGGAACTTTTGATTAGTTTTTCAAAAAATATCTCTTTATTGTGTCGTAGAAAAAATATATATTTTTTTAATTAATAACGTGTCATCAAAAGGAAGCTCTTAAGAGGTAAATTAAAGAATGAAGAATCGTTTTTTAATTCATTTATTTTAACATGATTTTTGCCAAAAATGTGCTAAGAAAACTCTTGCCCACGACCTAACACAGAAGGGTTAATCTAAAAAACTGAAAATTCTGAGTAATGCACATTAATGTGAACCGGAAACCGGATTTTCAAGTTATCGAATTGCTTCAACATCGTGATTACAATATTTATCTGGCTAACTGGAGAAATGGGTATTTATCTGGGTCTTGATGAGAGCGCATCGCAAGTACACTTGTAAGTCTCTAGATGGAAGCACGTTTGACATCCTCAGTCAAGTTTCGCCCTATTAACGCCATTCCACAAATTCTTTTTTCATCTGGTTGTCACGGCAAATATTCAAAAACGTGTCATAATAAGTCACGCGTTCTTGCTTTTGAGATACAGAAAGAAATCGCTGACTGAAAAAAGTGTCTCAAGCTGATCTAAATTCGCCAATTTTTGAGAAATTTGTATATTCTTCTAGTCATAGATGGCGCTATCTAAAACTAACTTTGTTTTATTTCTATCATGGCTGGAACATAATTAAGCCGCAAACGTTTGGCGCCTACCTCGTATTTAATACCCAAAATTATTTGAATATTAGCCCGTAATTTATAGCCAATTTCAGAGTCTGTCCGCATTACCCTTCCGAAATGGATGATCGTCGTAGGGAGATGGTTGAGTACTCTATGGAGAAACAGCTGGGTGTAAAAAAGGAACGTCTGATTACGAAGCAAAACTCTGAGTCAAAGATCACAGGTTGTTTTGTGGACATAACTTTGCTGCGACGATGTACGTTCAAACGGAAACATTCTCTAAGTACGACAACAATAGTTTTCGACCTGGCCTAGAAAAGTGAGTGCTATATCTAAAATTTTTACCACATCTGTCTTTTAATCAACTGTAAAATACCTCGTCGATCTGTCAATTAGTATGTTATAAACAATTGTTTATCTAAAGTCACTTATACCTTATTGCTTAAAGAACTTAAAACTAGTTGTAAGCTAAAACCATATATGCTACGCATTTTTGGCAACTTGAAAAAAAAACAATGCAACAAATTCAATATTTTGTAAGAATGTCATCAAACCTGGATGGTAAATAGTTCAAAGGAATGAAGACATAATACAACGACGTTGTTATAGTATTTATACTATTATCAACTGACAATAACTGAAGCGCCTCTAGTGAGATTTTGAGAAACTGACAGGTGGAGGATAGTCGAGTTTGTTTACAGTTGTTTTCATAGCGAGTTTTTAAAAAATGTCTTTAAAATTGCAAGAAAAATTAAATGCAACGTGAATTGTTGTGTTTATCTTTGCAATGCAAAAGTAGGTCGTGATAGAGATCTAAGTTTTCATCGTGTTCCGAAACGTGGCAAAAAAGCCTTATTACCTTCAATTATAAACCTAGAGGTTACTTGGGTACTGAGAAAACGAAAAATTTCATTTAACGCAACCCTCATATTGAATAATAAATTAATTTCAATAAATATCACATGAAGATACCATTGAACCTGTCAAAAATATCCTATCTGCGTCAGCCATGATGTACAATGCAGTGGCGCCTCTATCGGTAGTGTCAGATGACCTATATATGAAATACCTGGAAAAAAGAAGAGTAATGTTTTTCGTTAATAGCGGGGATATCCCGCTTAAAATATTATTTTCAAAAGATTGCAGGAAAATCAGTATAAACCCCTTATCTCTAAAGTACAATTGTTTCAAGTATCTTAAAATGGTTTCTGAGGATAAGGGCAAAGATTTTTCAAATAGTTCTTGGTTTCTTTTTTATGGTCATGTTACCCAAGGTGATTTCTTATCTCGGGACATAACCAAAGTGGTCAATAATAAATGTATTATTTTACCATCAAAAAGTGCTCAACTCAAACAGGAGCCCACCTTACGCAGGTGGTCACATTATGCAGCTTTTACTATAATAAGATTTTAAAACCATCCTGTAAGTGGTTTTAGTTGCGCTAATTAGTTATTTTATAAATGGTGAAGTTTAAGGATACCTCAATCCTTAAAAAAAAAATACTGCATCATTTTGTAACAGCAAAAATGAACTGTAAGCATCTGCAGTCAGTCTGGCCTACAACTGAGCATAATGTTTTATAAGAGAGCAAAAAATCTTTGAATGTTGAAGTTAAAACGAAAGCAAACAAATGCAATGTACTCATGTATTTAACTCTGTAATTAAAGCTCCATCTCTGTCATAAAAACACTTAATTACATAAAATACAAGTAAGCAAAACACGTTAAATTTATTCAAACCTGCAGCAACGTATCTTGAATGTAATGCCATCGTTAATGTTATTTTGTACCTTGTTACAATTCTATATTTATCTCCGAAACGGATATAATATTTGTATATTAATGAACTTTAGTATTAATTGATATTACTCGACAATAGTGTTTAGAGCAAAATTAGTTAGAATGCAAATGGAGTGCCAATTTAGTAAATGTCAAGTGTCATTTGTTGCAAGTCACTGGTAGATGTTGGACTAGCACGGTACGTACAGTACAAAATTAGCATTTCAGGCATCAGTTTATATCAGGAGAAATTTAGAGTCAAGAAGCTCTTGCTGATAAATGGATTTAGAGCAACAACTCGCACTTTTAGCAACTCCTTCCTACGATTTCAACTCGAGATCTGATTCGAGGAGACTCAATGATGTAATTATTCTTTACTCTCTTTCGTTATTTGTATTCTTGAAAGGGAAAGTATTTGTTTTGTTTTAATTTTGAGGGGTGTTTTGTATTCTTATGACATATTTCTTCAATTAATGCTCCGTGAGTTGTCATAATTGGTATATATTGTTTCGTCTTAAAAAATAAGCGTTATTTTACATAATTATTTAACTCAGTGTCGTAACAAGGGGATGCGACTAGACACTATTGCCCCTGAACGCCAAGCAAAAGGGATGCTATATGTGCTGGCGCTAGCTCTTTTGGCGCCTTGGGCAAACACGCCAAACTGCGCTCTTTTTTAGATATATGCACTTTAGATATATGCACTGACGTACCGAAGATTGGAATTTAGGTACTCGCAATCTTATTTCAAACATATTGTTTTGATTTAGATGATTATAATTTAAATATTTTAACATTTTAACCGAATACTAGTTATGGCTAAGTAAATTTGCGAATACAGTAGTATCTCGACTTACAAATCTTTCGATATACGAACTTTTCGAGATACAAACTATTTTAATATCCTTTTTTGACCTCTAGATACGAACCGTGATGTTTTTCTTTTCAAATTAATAGAAGCCTGTTTACATTATACTTTTTTAAACTTTTTTCCCTAGTACTAGAAACAGTCTACTAACAGGCTACAACTACAGGCAACAAATCGAAAACTCCTGAGTCACAAAACCAAACACAAGAAAATTGTCATTTTTTGTTACAATTTAATAGAAGATGATTTTCATACTAATCATGTAAAACATATGTAATGGTACACAAAATGCATATTTATAGTAAAATAATGTTCCTTCTCACTCATTCTCCATTTCTTTGCATTTTCTTCATTTAATTTAGAATAGATTTTTTTTTTAAATTTTTTATTAAACATTTTTAGGAGGCCACTGATAACAAACGAAGATAAAAAAAATCAGCTGTGGCCACCACAGGACCGACCGCTATCATAAAGTACTTGTATAAAATACATTCTAGCAGCAGAGTAGAAATAACTTGGCCTAATATTTTCTAACAGAGATATTATTTATCATGACCATGGAAACGTTACATATAAGTATAAAAAATTTCGAAAAATTTTTCGAGATTTTTTCGTTTTATCAAAAAATGTCTCAACTAAAAGTTGTTAGTTATTGCTTTTATAGCAACTTTTGTTAAATAATTTTTTTCTAAATATTTTTCTGTTGTTAAATATTCGCAAAAATCTTAAAATTTACACGAGTAAACTCCCATTTTTAGTCAACCGATTTTTACCAAAAGTTGATCAATTTGTGCCATTGATGTCAAAAGTTTAAATATGAAGTTTCATAAAAATTCTTTTAGCCGAATTTGCTCTGCACGTGTACACAGACAGACGGACGGGCAGACAGACCGACAGATATCATGCTAAAAATAGTCAAAACGTTATGTAGGGACCTCAATTCGTGGAGATCCATCAAAATCTCGAAATGTCAAAATCGGTATGATCACAACACCTCCCTTATATATGTTGGCGGCCGCTAAAAAATTCTACGGACTACGTTGGGTATGACAAGCTCACAGACGTCACTGAATTTTACATTTAACTGTGTGAATTATGTGCGACTGTGCGACATATATATCTCTTTATCGGTTCTCTGTCGATCAATAGACCATATTAGTGTGTCGTCACATACATGTGCTGCCATCTGAGAGCTGAGTCCTTTTGAAGTTTAAAATACATGGGACATTACTTTTGTTACCTTAATTTTATAAATATTTTCAATTTTGGAGCATAAAATATGTATTTTTGATAAATATATACTAATATATACAATCCAGATACTTTATATTATAGAAAATTCAAATAAAAGGAATCCAACCGCGAGACGGCAGCACTGAATTCCAATTTGTGACGTAGTTACTAATATGGTCTATTACTGTGTGAAGTCTCGTGAACTATATATAATTTCCACCAACATTAATTGACTGGTTCAATATATAAATATGGTAGAAGTATCAGTGTAGGACAGTAAATAACATATAGTAACATATTAATAACATGTTATATCCTGGTTATCATGTCAGCCGAAGATCTGATAAATTTAATAGAGTGTTGTATATATTTTATTTTGAATAATGTAGGCTATGTAAATTGTATTTACTCATTGCCAACTGCAGTAGTACTTCCAAAACTAAGCATTGCAACTTCAGCAGTTTAAGAACTGTTTAAACTACAAAACAATAAAAGGAAGTTATTGGTGACATTAAATTTGTTGGCAGATGCGAGAGAATCACATCACTAAATTCTCTTTCCTTCTTTAGTGAAAGAGATGTATAAATTACATAATACAATGTCAGGGATTTTCATAAAAACGTTTGCCGCTTAAAAATCAATAATTCATGTAAAATAATCAGTTAAGCCGGAGCTAATAAGATCGTAAGAATTATTGCGGACTATATATCTCTGTAAGATATCATGATCGCGTCGAACGTAGCGTAAATCCTGTTGTAAGCCGTGAAAATTGCGTCAAATCCTGTGAAGAGCAACTCCGAGGAAGAGCATGGGCAATTCAGCTAAAGCACATTGAACATCACG
Source organism: Liopterus haemorrhoidalis (assembly GCA_963971575.1). NCBI lineage: Eukaryota > Metazoa > Arthropoda > Insecta > Coleoptera > Dytiscidae > Liopterus > Liopterus haemorrhoidalis. The sequence goes on from OZ020615.1 coordinate 35,762,085, forward strand.
TCCTCCGTGTTCAGGACAAAAGAATCATGAAAAGGGCGGAACACCAGCCGTATAAGAGCGAGAGAGCAATATCAAATACTCAATGACGGGAAATCGGAAAATGTCACGTCATACTTGGTTCGTATACATGATATCTTTGAGAGGACTCTACATCATGTTTCCTGCGAAGCTACACAGATGTCACTTGAGTATATTGAGAGACGTAAAGACACGGAGTAAATATGAAGATGTCTCTAACTTCTGACAAGCTACTATTGTTAATTTTTTAATTAGTAGTAGAGATAAATTATGTTGAATAGAAATTATACTTGTCCGTTTCTACGGTGACTGGAGAGAATACTTTTAGATAAAATGTACAATACAAAAGGATGTTTGCTTTTAATAGGAATGCTTTTTGTAACGAAAACACTCAAGCGTTTTTAATCGTAAACGAAAAGAAGACCAACATAGAGTGTAATAAAAAAGAGCATAAAACCGCGGCTTCCTTGCTACTTGAAAAAGAGACATCATATCACACGCCTCAACAAGGTTTTGCTGCTGGCAAACATATGATTACTTGCTTGAAAGTAAGAAAACATGTAAGAATATCAAATTATTTTGTTTTTTACCTATAATTTACACATTTATTAAACATTCTATCTGTCCAGATACCCAGGCTCTATATAAATATATAGTTAAGTGCTTCTAAAGAGGATCCTGTACTTTTCCGTGCAGGAATTATTACACCTATAAGAATTAAATAAAGAGTAATGAATTATAAAAAATAACAAATAATATATGGACTTTACATTTATTTTTGTTTGATTTTAATCAACTGAATAGCAAGTAAAAGAGTTCAATTATTACATAATATGTTTTAACGTCTCACGCAATCATTGCATGTGTAATAATTCATAAAGAATTAAAAAATTATAACTGATTTAATTTATAATATACGGTCTTTACACATATGTTTGTTTGATTTTAAACAGCATAGGTTCAAATTTTCTGATTAGCGAGGGTATACAGTGCCCAGGAGCAAAGAAAAAAAAATCTCTTATTAAAATTATTTATTTATTTATTATATTATATATGCATAAAAATAATTGTTACTGTATATAAAAAGAAATATTAATTTTATCGTGAACTTATACATGAACTTTTTAATTTTTAATTATTAAATAAAAATCATCTATAATAACATTTACAGTTTAATACAAGGTGTCTCAAAAGAAATTTTATATTTATTTAGCTTACTGCGTGAACGCAACGTATCCGAGGGGCGCGGGGGTTATGCCAATCGGTAGCCTGGCTCTTGGGAATTTAGTCGCTATGAAGCGTTTCTCGGGAGCAGACCGCGCGTTATGCGTGCGAGAGTGTACAACGCTGGATAAATCAAAATCCGGGTGACCTAGGTCATCAAGAACGGTAGAAAACGTGGAGAATGTTAATCAGTCTGTTCGTGACGACCCGAACCTTTCAATTCGGAAGCGCGCAAGTGCTTTAAATGTGCATAGATCATCATTACATCGCATTATGCACAAAGACCTAAAGCTGCACCCTACAAAATTCAATTGGTGCAAGAATTAAAGCCCCAAGATGCCAGTCAGAGGCTTAATTTCGTAAACCAGGTGATTGAGCGATTTTCAACGTTTACCAACATTTTGTTTTCGGATGAAGCTCATTTTCATCTTAATGGCCACGTAAATAAGCAGAACTGCCGCTACTGGAGTGCAACGAATCCGAAACGCAAACATCAGAAACCCCTACATTCGCCTAAAGTGACCGTATGGGCTGCGATGTCGGCGCGAGGAATTATCGGCCCTTACTTTTTTGAAGACGAAAGGGGGCGTGCAGTTACAGTGAATTCAGAGCGTTATGTGGAGATGTTAGACAACTTCTTGGTACCTGAACTGCAAAACTTTCCTGGCTATAACCAAAGAACATGGTTCCAACAGGACGGAGCAACTTCACACACGTCCAATATGTCTCTGCCACGTGTTCGTGAAATTTTCTCAGGCAAATTGATCTCCCGGAGAGGTGACATAAATTGGCCTCCACGCAGTCCAGATTTAACCCCTATGGACTTTTTCCTATGGGGTTATCTTAAATCTAAAGTTTACACCAATAAACCGACTTCACTGGCGCATTTGAAAGAAAATATCCGTCACGAAATGGCAGCCATCCCTGAGTCCACTTGCCGAGACGTCATAAGTAATTTTACTGTTCGATTAAATGAGTGCCGAGAACGCGAGGGTCTACATTTAGACAATATTATTTTTAAGAAATAAATCCCCAAAAAGTGTATTTTAATAATTAATAAACATTTTTTCTATATACGGCTTACTTTTTTTTTAACCGATCAACTAAATATAAAATTTCTTTTAAGACACCTTGTATATACGTCGGGACAGGTAGAGAAGGCTGCGCGTGAAATTAGTAGTGGGGGTTCTAAGCGATGACAAATACCATTCTTTTTCTAGTATGAATATACAGTCAAGTGCACAAACACATATCATTGTATATTTATTTGACGGGAGAACATTTCTGTGTTATTGGTTGGTATTATTTACAATATGTGCTACTTGAAAGAGTTGAAAGAGATTGAGTTTGGAAAAAGAGGCAAGGACGTGGGACGGGGAGCTCTGACAGACAAGTCGGCCAGACATAAGGATCGCCAAGTTAAATTCTCGCATAAAGTAAGCAGCATCGTTTCTACAGTTTTGATATCCGACTATCATGGATGGTCAGAGCCGTAGCAACGCCTTGGTTTCGGGGCAAGTGCCAGAGGCGCGAGGTCTGATGAAGGGCGCTATCGTGTGTAGTGTTTTTTTCTTTGTTTTTGGTCATCTCTTGTATTTTAGAAGTGTGGACCTTTATTTTAGGTCATCACTTCACTTTTCATCCGTCTATTAAAATTAAAAAGAATGTCCTCCTTAAATAAAATGAAAAAAAGAAATAAAAAGGGCGTACAACACAGATTACAATAATTGTTAACTAGTTATTAACATTGTTTAAGTAGTTAATAAATACATTTATGTTACAATACGCACAGATGTGAAAATATAGAATACAATTTGAATATAATAATATAGTAATATGATATAGGATTTGAAATACAATTTGAAGAGGTTAAAAAACTAATATTAGCTCAATACATCAGAAGTCAATAAAAGCTCTAGACAGCGTTTTTATACCTATTGACAGGACAACTGAAGATGTCGATTTGGTTGTTCACCGCATTTACTGTTCTCCAAAGTCGATTAATAGGTGAGTTTAAATTAGAGTTAGAGCGACTGTACAGAATATTTAATAACGGGGGATTTCTTACTAAATAGCTTTTAGGTTAAACTAATTTATTTGCCAAGGGCGCCAAAAACATTGCTACGGCTCTGTGGATGGTATTAAAGTTTGCAGACCTAACTAATACATATAATATACTTGTTTCTTTGACTGTTCTCTGTGTCTTTGATTGTCTACCATAGTGCTTTCTCTATGCGCACCAAAAACTACGTTCATTCACGAGATATTCGCCAAACAGTATATCTATTTGATGTTTCTCGTTCAATACTAAGCAGTGCTAATAGTCTTGTGTTGATAATGCACTTCATGATAATGGAATGCCACTTGGCATACACGTTTCGTACGAAAATTAAATCGTTTTGGCCCGCAGCCCCTATTTTTGAATTGTGGCAAATTCAAGATAGAAAAGATAGCCCACCAATTATGATAACGATAAATCATTTTCATGATAGAGCAAAATAACTAAATACATATTCGTAGAATGGATACTTAGCTACAATTTGCCGCATTGTAGGCGAATGTTCGTCACAACACCGCGTCCCGAATGATGCCTTCCTCGAAATAATGCTCAAAATGGAATTTTGCTACTTACATTGAATTTGTTGAGTCTGAATTTCGGGTATTTAGAAGTCGTAGATTTCAAAAATGGAGTTAATCTAAAGATTTTGTAACTTTTTCCTGTACGTTTTTCATTATTAAAAAGACAATGAATGTTACTTTCAAATTTGAGTGTTCTTTCGTTTATAATTTGTAATTTATTTGCCAGCATCATTAGCTCAGCATCGATTGAAAAATTTATAGTCTAAGATCTAGATCAAACGATACTGCACTTGATGATAATGTAATGCCACTTGACATACGTGTTTCATAAAAAATAAATCATTTTGACCCGCATCATCTATTTGTAAACTATGACAGATTCAAGATGGCGGAAAACAGTCAATCAATTACGATAACGATTAATAATTTTCACGATAGAACAAAATAGCTAAATACATATTTGTAGAATGGACCTTTAGCACCAATTTGTCGCGGCGTATCTGAATATCTATCGCTTGGTTTACAATATATCGTCCACTGGTCTCTATTGTCTAAAAAAAGTTCGAGATTCTGTGTCTTTAACAATATTTGAGGTAAATTATATCTGTTTCGTTGTCTTCTTTCTTCACATTTCTTATACACAGTGCCAGATCCACAATGGATGCCAAGGATGCGTCGCATCGGGGCGCCACGATCAAGGGACGCCATCGCGACGAACGATTGAGCAGTGCCGTTTTTATACTGGCGAGCTAAAAAAAATGGTCTTTATCAAAAAAAGGACAATTTTTTCTACACAAAGAAATTTCAATTTTTTATAAAGCGGGTTTAATTTTTTTTTTTTGCATCAGGGCGCCAGGAACCTATACGCATAAACCTAGTGCCTATTTTATTGCTTGAGTGACGTATAAAACTTAGAATTCAGTTGCATAAAATCAGTGAATTAGTGCAGATCAATTCCTGCTATATATCGATAGTGTTTTGCTAATATTTTTTTTTTATGATCGCCTTATGTTTTCAAGTTAATGGTGATATTTTTGAACATTTAATTTAGGTGTTTTTATTTTGCTATTTTTGTATTTAATAATTGCACTTTCAATAAAAAATGTTCAGTCTTTTCAATGAATATTTTTATCCCTATGTTGTAAAATAAATGGAGCGCAACTTTACATTGCTGTCAAAACAGTTTGTCATTACTAGGCAAACCATGCATTATAATAAAATCAATGTTGTACGCTAAAAGAAATTCACTGTATTATTATATGTATGTGTACTATTTACACTTAAAATTAAATGTAATACTTATAAGCACTTAAGTATTTTATTATTACCTGTTTCATAGTTTCTAATGAAAATATATTGTATCAATAAACATGACTGCGCCAAGCGGGGGTGTTAGAGGTGCACAGAACCCCGGCGGCAGGCCTTAGGGGTGGAAAATATTGACAAATAGGGGCGGGAGTACAAACAAAATTCTGGTCGACTTTCTTTTTTTTAACTTTTGGTCGACTTGACTGATGATTGGTGAGATGATATATTACACAAAATTTTGGTGTAGTTAAACGGTGTATACACGTGATCCCCCTCCCAAGGTACTTAAGGGTGGACATGGGAATTTATTATACATACTTACATAATACTACACCAACTAATGTTATGCCAAATATATTTTGGTTGTTTGTCATCTGTTACACCAATGAAAAAATGTCAATATCCTGAAATTGGCTGATCAAACGTTCGTAACCCTAACTGTAAAAGTAAAGCTTTGACATTTTTAGTTTAAAATTTTCTTATATCCCTCCGATCTTTTTAAATTAACTCGATAATATAGCGAGGAATAGATAATAAATCTGATAAATTCATGGACCAAATCCAATCGCAATGAAAGCTTAAGAAAAGTTTAAGTTTCAATATTGAATATTTGCAACTCATGCGTGAACGGTTGCAACTCCCACTTTCTTTATCGAGGCAATTTCAACGACGAACAGAGAATTCTAAAGTAATAAGACCCCTGAATAATATCAAAGGTATCACTACAAAAAATATCGAGTTATACTGCACTTTATGGCATTCGGAGAAGGGCATTGTATACCTTTATTAAACTTAATACGTCAATATTTTCCCACAATCCTTCCCAGCAAATATTTACTAAATAAAATTACTTTAACTTGATAAGATAAAATTGTTTACGGAATAAATAACTTTTATAAAATACAATTTTTACTTCGAAACTTTCAACTAGTTATTTTATACAAAATTGAATTTTGCACACATTTCAGGGTTTGTAGGAATTTATTAAGTGATACTCCCACTGTCCGAAAATATGGTAAAAATTACTTAAAACAATGTGGGATTAAAACAGTGTTGTAACAGATACAATTATAAAAATATCTAGATACAGATACATGCCAAAAAAATTTGTATCTAGATACAGCTAAATAGTTTTGAAAAAAAAAAACACTGAAAAATGAAAATACCATATTTTTTACCAAAAAACACTGCATATTAATCAGTATTATACAGACTATACCAAAATGACCATGATGTCACAAAAAGCCCACCAAATTCAAGGTAAAACACTATTCTACGGAATAATTTTGTACTAAATAACGTATGTTAGTCATATGTACCAACGTACAAGACTAATGTTAGTCTTATAGATACACAGCTATGATCTTGTTAAGGGGATATTCCTTTCAATCCGGGTCCGGACAATTCATCGCAGAAAATTCATCGTGGAAAATTCATCGTGGAAAATTCATCGCAAGAAACTTCATCGCGGGGAACATTCATCTCAGGGAAAGTTCATCGCGAGAAAATTCATCGCAAGAAAATTCATCGCAGGCAAGATTCATCGCGACGAAAATTCATCGCAGGGAAATTACAAACACTAAGGTCGTACGTACGTGCGCATTGCTGGGAATGAAATTTATTGATGAAAAATTATTAGGTAAACTCCAACTAGGTAGGGTTGGTGTTTTTGGACCAAATTAGATCCAGTCCAACTTCTGAGAGTAGGGTCGAAATTTTTGGATCAAATTAGGTTCAATCCAACTTACTTACGCGTTAAGCGTGTGTGTCGCGAGTATTGAATGAAAATAGAATAAGGGCTTATCAAATTTTTAATCCAAATTTATGTAAAAATTTGCGTTTTCCTTGAACATTTTAAGAGTTTCTGAAGTAATCGACTTTCACCGAAATAGGTAAATACAGCTTTGTGGAAAACATAGAAGACCACCATGCCAAATATTAAAACTAAACAATATTTTGTTTATGTTAAGTATTTTTGTTGATATTAATTGTCTATCTTATTTATGTCTCTTATATGTAATAACAATTACCAATTAAACGATTTCAATTTCAATCGAATTCGCTAACTGTAAGAATTAAAATGACCCGATATTTATCTTAATTTCCCAGCGATGCATTTTTCTGCGATGAACTTTCTTGCGATGAATTTTCCCAGCGATGAATTTTCTTGCGATGAATTTTCCCGCGATGAATTTTCTGCGATGAATTATCTCGCGATAAATTTTCTGCGATGAATTTTCCGTAAATCCTTTCAATCAAATTTTAGCCAAATTAGAGCCAAATCAAGAGCTAAATCAAGTGATGAAATGACTAAAAAAAATTATCATATTAAGTGTACTTTAAACCACTGGATACTTTTGAAAGGTCTTAATTTGTCTTGCCCAAGGCCTCACAAAACCAAGGTCCACTCCCAAACCACTTGTGTGGATATAATGTTTCATATATTTTTAGTAAATTGGTCATTAAAATAGCATCAATATTTATTCAAAGACGTAGTTGTCATTAATAATGACCCTTTTTCTTAAGTTTTGCATATAATAACTACTAGTTTTACGGCCGTTCAAATGCTACGAAAAACAAGTGAGACTAACATTTTTTTTTTGACATTCCATATAAATTTAATTTGGAAACGTCAGAATTTTAATGGTTTTCTATAATTTGTTTATAGCAAAAATTAATGATTCAAAATGACAATTTATAATTAAACTATTATATCAGCTCGGTATCACGGTATAAAAATAAAGTATCTGAAATACAGAAACATGATACTTAAATTTAAATATCTAGATACAGATACAGATACAGATACATATTTCAAAAAGTATCTAATTTGTATGTAGATACTTGATAAAGTATCTAGTTACTGTATCTAGATACTTGTAACTAGATACATTACAATACTGGGCATTAACGAATCTTTTTTTGTTTCTATTTCTAAATAAGTAGTTGCTAGGCAACTAATAAAGAAATGGCGCGCAAATAGTTTTGCATATGTTAAAAGTGATTCACAGAAAAAAGGCGTATTTTAGACAAATTAAAGTCACACCCATTGTTATAGCAAAATAGCGAATTTTGATCAAAATTGTGTTGAATTCCAAGGAAGAAAGTTCCAAATCGACTTAAATCACAACCGCCAAATAGTCCAGATTATATATATTCTATACAATACTTACAACATACAGCTTCACCGAATACAATCGACGAACTGATTGAATGCGTACAAATTGCAATTAATGCATTAAACATACAAACCCTTCATAATGTTTTTCTAACATTGCAAACTTGTCAAGAAGCAGCCATTTTAGCAAAAGGAGGGAATTCCTATAAGATTCCGCACATTAATAAAGCAAAGCTTCATCGAAAGGGACGATTACAAACAATATTATCATGTTCCATACAAACTGTGGAGACAGCCACGTCCTTATATATTACATAAATAAGATCATTCGAATTAATTAAAATTGTAAATGTATATCATATTTTTGGACAAGAAAAAAATCTAAATGTATACCATCTTTTCGAACGGAGGGAGTAATAAATTGTGGGTACATATTAAATTTCTATACATCTTGACAGAATAACCACATGCTTCCATCTAGAGATTTACAAGAGCACTTAATTGCGAGATGCGCTTGCGTCAAGACCCAGCTATATCTATCCAGCTCTCCAGACAGTCATAAATATTCCTTTCATATTGGGAATTTATGCTGCGCTGCGTAAACTTCAAATCTGTATAACTCTGCGAAGCGCTACGACATAGAAATTGGTCTAAAACAAAAGCTAACGTCGAGATCAGTCGATTTAATCCTTTGTGTCCTAGTATCAGCGCTGTGGGGACACACACCAAATAATTTTTACTCAAACGCCTGATGAGCCTACGTTGTAGTCACATGCGAATGATTTTCTTTTTTTTTTTCGTTTCTTTATTTAATCTGGCCCTACTCCATTCAGATTTCCCGGTACATAATATGGGACCAGTTCAGCCCTGTGTTAATCTGATATTAAAGCAAACAATATTTTTAATTAAAGGCAAAATAAATAACATACATATTTATTTTCATTTAATTATTTTATAATCAAGAATACAATAATAAAAACAAGTTCATATTGACCACAAAATAAATCGTTACATCACAGCAGAAGAGTAGATAATATTCAGGGATTCAACTCAATGTATTTAGAATTAACAAAGATTATAGAAAACAGTGCATCATTCTACTGTCCAATTATAAAACTAACTACAGTAATACCCCGTCACTCGACGTTAATTCGTTCTGAAAAAGCGTCGAATAGCGATTTCGTCGAGTGGCGAGTCGAATTTCCCCATAAGAAATAAAGGGATCACGCGTCGGATAGCGATGCTTCCATCGACTTCCAGACTTCCTCGTTTTCAGTTTTGTCATCGTTAAGAATAAGGAAAATAAGAATAAATAAATAAAAATAAGACAATTATTTATAACAATGTTTTCGAAATAATATTGAACACAGATATTATAAATAATATTTTAATTAAATAGTACGACGATATAAAAAATAATAAATATAAATAATTATTTTATATTGGTGTTATTTATTTATTTTTTACGTTTTTTACATATACACTTATTTTACAAAATAAAACCTTCGTATTTAATAAATATGTGAAAATACATTAATTTTTTACTTCATTTAAATTACATCCAGTTACTTTATTCCCTGATTTTGTTTATATTTAATCGAACTTACTCGAATGTATATTATATAATAAAAAAAGAGATATAAGAAAAGAATAATATAAGAAAACACACATTTGTTGAGGTTTTTACAAAATATACTTTCAAAATTATTAGAAAAATATATCTGAAAATTAAAAAAAAAAAAATGCAAGAATGTAAGTAATCATGTTGAAATCCAATTATCTTAGCAAATTTATCGACCATGTGAAGATTTATAGAAGTATAGAAGAGCACTTGTGCTCACTTTTCTTTGGGCATTTTTCGCGTGGACATTCTTCTTGTGCGGATATGTCACCGAACCATAAATGGGCACGTTTCGTTGATTCTCAGCAGTTGCGTTCGCTGAACACGCTCATTGTCAGTCTACATACTAAACAGTTGCGTTCGCAAAAGGCACCAAATGTTTTTTTTTCCACAACAATTGTTTTATATTGAACGTGTGTGTTAGGAAGAATCAACGTGTTGGTAGTTTAACTATTAATTTATTAGTGAGAGCACATTTACAATACACATTTTACAACAATATCACTGAGACAACATATTTCACACAAAAAATTAAATGCGTAGTTATGTTTATGAAATAATTATATTTGCTGTAGATACAACTATATTTATGGAAGATTATTTTAAGTACTAATGCGTTTGCGGATGAAATCCCTCACAGGTTGAAAAACGACGCACGTGGTCATTATTCCTTTTGAACAGGGCCGGCTTTACCATTATGTGAGTCTAGGCGATAGTCTAGGGCAGGGGTTGGCAAACTTTAGAAGCTAAAGAGCCAAAGTCACCCTTTACGGCATCTGGAAACATTTTAAAGATCCATAATTTTGTTTTAATACATAACTTTTTCTAAGCACCATTTAATGAGTAATGCATAAATATGTTTCATTTTAGTCAATGGTATTACTGATACGCTGCATAAAAATGCAAGGAAATAAAAACTTCTGTGTGAATATTTTCTAAATTTTATTTCTTATCAACTTAATTTAAAGAGTCACACGAATATCCTCAAAGAGCAGCATGCGGCTCGCGAAGTGCGGTCTGCCGACTCCTGGTCTAGGGACATCATTGTCCATGAAATTATGACTTTTATCTACGACCATCAAATAATAAATGCATTATGTGTTCAGCAAGTGTAAAAAAATGACGCGCATGCGTGCTCACCCCGAAAAATTAATGTTTTTTGACACTGAAAGTTTTTATTTAGTAAGTTAGTTAGTTAAAATGTTTGGCGCTCAACAATGACGACTATTTGCGCCTCATATAGGAGGGTGACCAGACGTCCTGTTTTTTCACTTAGCCGGGGATATCCTAGCTAGTTTTTAAAAATTGTCTTGGTTTGTCTTTTTTTTTTTAATTATCATACCTATACCGTTTTGAAACAATTAGATGCTCACCAAAAATGGACAAATTGTTTTAGACAATGTTATCTAAGTAACAGAAAACAAACAACAAGTGTAAATTGTGTTCAAAGCTCGGCAAAAACAATTTCGACTGGGGTTCCTCAGGCACTGTGCTAGGGCCCTTATTATTCGTAATGTATGTAAATGACATGTTGACACTTAAACTACGCTCTAAAATAAGTTCCTGCGCCGATGATACTGTCATGTATATAGAAGCTGAGTCAAGACTGGATCCAAGTCAGGGAAATAGCTATTGAGGACTTAAAAAAAAGTCATACTTTGGCTGGATATAAATAAACTATATTTAAATTCGGATAAATCGCATTTACTAACATTCTCCTGTAGTATAAGTACTCAACCCCATATTGAATCTATCGTGTTTCGCGAATTTAACTGCACTAATCAGAACAATTGTGACTGTACATCTATAATAACAGAATTAAACCATATTAAATATCTAGGTGTTATAATAGATAATCACCTTAGATGGAATTTTCACATTGAGCAAGTATGTAATAAAATTCGCATAAATATATACATTTTTAAAAAGGTACGTGATATTCCTTCTATGAAAAATTTAAAAACAATTTATTATGGCTTAGTACAGTCAATTTTACAATATCCAATACTAGCTTGGGGTGGAACATTTAATGTTCATATCAATAGATTTAAAATATTGCAAAAAACTATTCTTAAAATAATGACATTCAGAACAAAGAGATTTCCATCGGAGTTGGTTTTCACCGAAACCGGCGTATTCTCCATCAACTAATTATATGTGGAAACAATCGCCAAGCAGATTACAAAAGAAAACACTGATATTGAAGTACACGACCATAGTTACTCTACTCGAGCTGTCACTAATAAATTAGCAGTACCCCTAAAACATCAAAAACAAAATCTAACATGTGCATTTTTCTATCACACCTCTAAAGTCTACAATCATTTAACAAAATATAGTATTGTTAATAATATTAACATACATGCTTAAAATTGTAAAAAAATTATTAAGAAATGGATTTACTCGCTTAGTAACTTAGAAATTCTCAATATTTTAGGTCAATCTACATAACCTTTACCTCTATTATTTTGCAAACTTTATCTTACAATAGCTTATTATCTTATATTTAACATTATCATTGTTAATAATTTTATCTATTTATTTAATTTATTTCTTTAAATTTATATAAATGTACCTGTATGTACATCTGTGTGTTTCATAGTGTTATGTTCTAATATAAATGAGCACACCTTTGGACCTGCACAAACGTACACAAGAACAAATTATGTATTAAGATACCGCCATGCACTGAGCTATTCTCTTAATGGTGTAACAATTTTGTTCTCTGTTTACATGTAAAACTGTGTAATTTATTTTAGTTTGAAAATAAATTATTATTATTATTATTATTATTAATGCAGTTCTCCAGAATTCTATTCAGAATTATTAATAATGTTTCAATTTGTTTTCTGCATTTGTGAACACAGACGTTGAACGAGTTTTTTTTTTCCTTAATAACTAGTCAGTGGACAAAGGGATCTGGTCACCCTATATATAGCATATAGCCCTTCGCCCATATTTATAACAAATGAAGAGAATATTACATATAAGTTAGAATAAATAATAGTGTTTTAAACATTGTTGTAGATTACAAGCATTGATAGGTTCGGTACCCATCTTATGACGACAGTTCTGAACTTTGATGGTTGGTTTATATACGGAATAAGAATATGGAATGGGAAATAAGAATAGAACACAAGAATAAAAAATATGAAACCGTTTATATCGGACATAACATTTCGTGGCTGCGCTTGCGTACTTGCGTTGGCTTGTGTTTAACGGTTGTCGTTTGACAGGTTGTTGCGTTTCATATAACCTTAAAAAAAATCGTTTTCAGTAATGTGGTTTTAGAAGATTTTGTAAATTTATTTGCTTGTGTTTCACACATTATATTGTTGTTTCCAACCTTCTGATCACAGCAGGAAAACATCTGTTGAACAAATTTTATTACGGCCCATATTTGAACATTGTGCGCATGCTTATCGTCTCTAATTCTTGGAATAAGAATAAAATGTTAAATGTTACCAACTATTCTTGTGTTTAAGTTAAATTTCATTCCTACATAAACCGATATACGGCGCAGCCATGTTTTAACATCTTCTGTACTATTCTTATTTCCTATTCCTTATTCTTGTTCCGTTAATAAACCAACCATGACAATTGACACTTAGAATTTCTGTGTTTTAAATAAAATAAAATAATTTTTTAATGATAAAACTATATAGTTATAGATTAAATATTGTATTTGACTCACATTTAATGGCTAGATTTCCCTCGGATAATTATAACCCTCGGCGCAGGTGGCAAACCTCACCCTCGTGAAATATAGCCTCCATTATATGCGTTTATATATAATGTTATACTATACTTATATTAAACATGTAAAAATTAAATTTTGATATTTTTCTTATACCTCCATTGAGTTATATTTAGAGGGTGTCGAATTATGTCTTGCCTAGAGGCGCCGAATTGTATCTCGCCTAGGGGCGCCGATCCTTCGTATGAGCCCTGCTTCCGTACAATAAACAATCAATCATAATCACAATCTCAAAAGCAAGAATGCCCACGAATGTCGTTTTCCAGGCTGTGAAGTATTTCATCCGCGATTTATGTTTTTTTGACAGTTTTGTTTATATGGTAACATACATAGATGCCTATGATTAATATAAAAATAAATTAGCTAATAGACCATATTAGTAACTACGTCACAAAATGGGATTCAATGCTGCCACTTCGCGCTTGGATTCCTTTTATTTGAATTTAGCATGTTGTTTTTCTGTTGAATTGTATTTTGGAAGTGTAAATTAAGTTAACAAATTGTTTCACATCAAAACTACAAGTCAGTAATGATTTATTTCAGTAGATTTATTGAAGTGTAATCTGTAGTTGAGCAGGTGTTAAATGCCGAGCACGTAATTTTATGTGGTAGCTACATCTGAGTGTCGGTCATCTGAATTTTACAATATATGGATTCTGCAAACAAGTGCATTATGTTCATTGCCTCATGAAATAAAATTAGTTTTAGTTGGACAGGAGCAGCTAAAAGCTAAACGAACAAACGTAATGACCAAACTCGCATAGTATCAGTTACTTTTTAACTCAAAATATATTCCCATGCCTTCTTCCTGCCCATAACCAAATCTTTTCTCAATCTGGACTTAATATTAACTTTCCCTCCATTTTTTCTTAAAAAAAGAAAAAAAACTAAGATGCCTATCTTTGTCCTGTCTTGAATGACAGCCAAAAACACTACAATTTGTTCTACTTTTATAGTTTTTCACAACTTCTATCGACATTCTAACAAGAATTAAACACTAGAACATATGTAATAAGTTCAAACAGTACTACAGCGTCTAGTACAATATTTGACCACCTGACTGAGTATTAGAACATGTCAGTTCTCAATACACCAGTATGCATTCTAAAACAAAATATTAATGTTTACTTAGTGTTAATTAAATAAATACTAAAGATATTTCGCTTTTCATATTATTTAAAAACGTAACCTATAAATATATCTTCGAATCCTTATTTATATATTTATAAAATCATTATTCTATAATATAAAGTATCTGGACTGTATATATTAGTGTATACTTATCAAAAATACATATTTTTGCTCCAAGAATGAAAATATTCATAAAATTAAGGTAACAAAAGTAATGTCACATGTATTTTAAATCTGCCAAAAACTTCCAAAAGAATCCGCTGTCAGATGGCAGCACATGTATGTGACGACATACTAATATGGTCTATTTGAAAATACTACTGTCAGGACATAAGGTAACAAGTACGTTTTAAAAATGCTATTTGATATTAACATGCGTAGCGCTCAAAAATTCAAAAACGTCGCAAATATTTACCCCATTTTAATAAAATAAAAACGTATTGTGCTTAAATTAACCTGTTCTCTATGTGCAAATTGACGGCTAAGTACTACTGTCGCCAGTCATATTTCCTTCGATAACAGCGCCGCCACCGGTAATGCCACTTCTCAATATTACAGACATACAGACGCAAACAGACAGACACATGAGAGGCGGTATTAATGTTTTTTGGTTATACCTACGAAATCTTATCAAGTTCATAGTGAACAAAAAATAAATCATTACATCACAAACAGAAAGGTGGATTACCTACCAAAATTTCAACCCTTTTACATAAAACAAATGCTGCTGATTAGCTATTGTTTCTAGATGATCCCAAATATGTCTGGCATTACCTCAGTTGTGGAGACTTAAATAACAAAAAATCAATTTTGTGAGATTATGATGTAATTGAAGAATAAATAAACTTTATCTTAAGGAATAATGTGTAATATTATCAAAATCTACTATTTATTAAAAGTTAGATTGCTTTTAATTTTACAACGTAATTTTAGAAAAAAATTAGGTGTGTTCGATTTGCACATTTGCAGTTACTGTTTACTGCCGCGTTAAAGCGTTAACAGCCGTAACAAATAATCCGCAAGAGAAACAGCTGTAACTTTTTCGCAGTAGCATCATAAACTGGCAGTAAATTACGACAAATTAAACAGATTTGCAGTTACTGCGACCAGACGAACAGATTTTTTTAACGCGGCAGTAAACAGTAACTGCAAATGTGCAAATCGAACACACCTATTACCAAAACAATACATTTCCTTAAAATATGAAACAATTATTATGAATTAATAAATAAAGTTCATATTTTAAATGCAAAGTAACATATTATGTTAACAATTCAATATTGAGATATATTAAAGGTCGATGTCCAGAAAAACAAATCAATGATTTGTTGGGGGATTCTGTAAGTTGTTTTTATTTGTCTCAAAATTATTTTTCTTGATTTATTGTGAGGTAATAGTAAACAAAAATATTCTTAAAATATCATATTTTCATATAAAAATACTCTTAGCCAATAAACATCAAAATATTTACTTTTAAAACAACATTTTAAAAGTTAGAGAAATGAATATGGAAAGGTTGGTACGAGTTACTAGGAATATATTTTCATGCTAAGGTTGGCTGGCCTGTGGCGTGAAGGACCACGTGTTGCCATTTGTAGAGTTCATTTCGTTTTACGTTGTGGGACCGGTTGTTCATTTGATTTAATTTACTATCCTTAATCTAATTTTTTTGTAAGTATCTAAGTTTACTTATTACCAAATCAATTATTTTTAACTTTTCTTTCTATTACGCATGTTACTTTCACGTATTTCTGTGTAAATACCGAAAATGCTTTGTGTATTGTGCGGCAAGCGTACAGCTTACAACGCAGCGTCCATGATGATTAAGTTGGCGTTTATGTTTAAAAAAAAATTCAAGTTTTAATAGTAACGGTTTACGGAATAATTATTTTTGCATTCTACAAGTAATTTGTTACATTAAGTTCAAATTTTATTGCTCGTGTCTTATGATTATTGATTATTGTAAATTGTTTATGTAAATATATTAATTATTGCTATTTTTTTTTCAGAATTAAACCTTTTCCTACCCTTCTGGACCCCACTTTTAACACAAAATGGATTTGGATGTTAAGCCGATGTTAAACGATGATCCCAACGTTACTCTCACGATCAGACTTATTATGCAAGGAAAAGTAAGTAATCATTTTGTTGATAGGAGTAAAACAATTGATATGGTTGGTTTTTGTTTAAACAAAACAAAATATATGTTCTCCAAACTTTAACATGCTTAATCATTTTTGATTTAGAATTCTTTGCATATTTTGTCACTACACATGAAATTATTTAAAAATGCAAAATATTCTTGTAGCTACTTGTATGTACGGAAACAATTCAGTTGTTTTAAGTATTCAGTATATTATAGAAAATAATCTTTTCTTGAGAATTTGTTACAATATAAATTCAGATATAACTAAAACATAACCTATAAATTTCAACTGTTTATAACTTGTTTTAATGTATTTTTTGTTTCTGAAATCGACTGTAAATCAGTCAGGAAATAGTTTTTAATGACAATATATTTTAAACGTAATATAAGTGCAAGTTAGGTTTATTTACGAAACCATATAAGTGACTAAACTAGATTAGAATTGAAACCTTGGTAAATGCATACTATACGTATTAAATACGAGTATGTATATTAAGTTAAACAAACAATACGGAAACATTTTGTTTCATGCACAATTAAATTAATATATTGTAAAAATGCTATTTTTAATCATTTTTGTTTAAATTTTAAGGGTTTTTAATCTAATATTTGTTACATTGCATAATATTTTTTATTAGATATCTTAATTTTAAGTATTATTTTTGTTTGTTTTCCTATTTTTTATTCCAAGGTTATTCTATAATTATGTGCATAATAAAATGTTTTCATGAAGTTCAAGACATTCTTAAAACAAATTCAAATAACAATGACTGTAATTCTTGTATCATTAAGAATTTTAATTTACATGTTTCCAAGATAATTTAATTATCCATTTTATAATATAATGTGGCGTCTGTAGTGACTCCTTTCTTTGCGTACCAAAGGTTCCGGCTTTGAATCCTGACCATGATGAATGTTTGTATATGTTGCTATTATTTGTTTCATAGCTTGGTGCGGAACTAGATTTTGAAATCATGTGACTTAATTATTGAATGGGACTTTGAGACTGATTGTTTTAATATAGTAAATTGGGCTTTATAAGACAATTTATAGTAAATTTCTTTCGTTTAGGTGGAACTAACTTCTCAAATCTTTAGCAAATTGTTAGCAAAAGCTTTCTTCAATCGTTAAAAAGTGATCTAGTGACAGCTTAAAATAATTAAAATTCCACTTAGTTTCGCTTACACGTTTTGTAAAACATAGATTTAATATTTCAGTTTAATTTTTAAGTAATAAATGAAATATTATCTTGACAACTGTGTAACATAACAATATGACATGAATATTCAAATAAAAATTTGAAACAGAAACTGAAATATTTTAGGCAGATTAGCCTGCAGTAAAAAATAACTTAATATATGAGTTAAGCCATGTAACATTTAAAAAAGAAATTACTATTTAGTTCCCCATGAATCTATGAAATGGATAACATCTCCTCTTTTTCATTATAATTAAACTAAAAATAAAACTCTTGGTTGCTGTTAATTGGTTTGATTTATGCCACACTTGAATCCACCATCTTGATCTGTTAAGTATCATATCTTGTATCTTTTATACCAGTGGTTTTCAACTGTTGTTGTGGCCGACCGGCGTAGCGCAGTGATAACACATGTGCTTTGCGTTGTTAAGGTCTCGGGTTCGAATACTGTCCAGGCATGGAATTTTTCAAAAATAAGAAATGTTCTGGTTAATTGCCGAAGCAGCCAAGGCCACAAAAATCAAAAAAAAAAAAAAATTGTGTGACATACGTATACCACGAGATTTTTTTTTGCTTTGGCACGAGATTTAGAAAATCTGTAAAGACTATACAGTAGAACCTGGATTATCCGGGATGATGTGGACCGGAGTTGCCTCGGATAATCAACAACTTGGAATAATGATAGCTACAAGGATAGGTACAATAGATAAGAAATAGCGAATATAGTTTATATAAATATACAATTTCATATTTCACTTATATCTGATGTGCCAACAGATATTTGTTGCTTCAAAAATATTCTACGGATGCAGAAAGGTTCTGCATCGCAACCTTTGTATATCTGAACGTATTAACTGATCCAAGGGTCAGTTCTACACGGTATGCAAACTATGTGAAGCATCGGGGCTAGCCTACTTTGAGGGGCGCAGAAACAAGTGTTCGAGGGGGGCCATTTTCATGTTGTCTTTTTTATTTTTGTCATCACTTATATCCCTCTACCTTTTTTTTAACGGGCGCTCAACTTAAAATTGCATCAGAGTGCTAGAACCTTTTGAGCCAGCACAGGCTGATTCCCCCATCTTTTGCGAGGTCTTCCCCATAGACAACAACCTATAGACCTGCCACTAATGGGGAATCCAAACACATCTGTACTGGCGCTACAATGACGGCTTGAACTCTGACAATTAAGGCTACAAATACATAATAATAAAGTACAACAAACTAATAACTTGAAACACAAACCAGCGTGTTTTGTAAGTCTCGCCACCCGCACTATTTTTATTTAATATAAGGGTTCCATAACAATAAATTGTTAAACAATGGCAACAGCAAAATAGACTTTCTTGCTAAATGTAAATTAACGCTAACTGACATTTACTAACACAAACAATCTTAAACAAAGAAAGGTATATATGAGTCATGTATATCTTTCCTTGTCTAACAACAACAGCGCCAATATGCGGCTTGGCTACATACTAAAAGCGAATGTAATTTTTCTCCATAAGAGTGCCCAGGGTATGGTCTTCCCACTGGTCGACGAGTTTGATTTTCGTTTCTAGATCTTAACCAGTCTGCCCTTCCATTCTCATTGCGCATACTATCCACTCTGATCGCCTGTGTATCATTTTGTGATACTTGGCTTTGAATACTGTTGTCGAATCTTTACATTTTTGCAATTTCTCCATTTATCATTGATTCAAATGGAACTTAGAGTTCACTGTAACATTTTGTTAAAAAAAAGACAACCTTGCTTTGTTAAGGTCCATGTTTTGGAGTCATGCATAAGTATTGACGGACTATACTTTGGTAGGGCCAGATCTTTTTCTAGAGGGGAGTTTTGTTTTGAATAAAAATAAAACAATTGTAACGTAATAATAAGAAATCGTTGTTGTGATAATTTGACAAGTTGGGTGAATACGCCACGTGCAGGTGGACTTCTCAGCCTAAGTTAAAGATGATGTATTTAATAGAAAAAACAACCTGCATCCTACTGTTCTCATGCAACAAAATGATCTTCGGAGAGTACTTGCTATTTGTCTTGTAGAAATACATAAGGAACATAATCTTATTCATAAAAATGAAACTGAAATTTTGTTCCAATATGATGCAAAAACTACTGAACTGTTTTTTGTAATTTTTTATGTTGGACTCATGCACATTTTTTATAAAAAAAATGTTATTAATTAACTGTACAATTAATTAAAAACTATGTCCCATGCCTGCAGTAAATATGAAAGAAGCATAATATCTACACCGCTCAAGCTAAAATTTAAGTTCTTTTCAAAATCTTATGTATGGTACATCGTAGAGAAAATTGGATTTCACCAACATGTTCAGAGTACTATTTCTCATAATATGTACCTATTTTTATGATTCCAAGGGCCCCTCAATTTTTATAAAAGATTACAAACAAAGAGTTGTATTTTTTTTTTTTTTATTTATTTTTGATCTTAGCTGTTTTGGCAATTAACCAGGACGATTCTTGTTTTTGAAAATTCTATGCTTGTACGGGATTCGAACCCGAGACCTTAGCAAAGCAGAGCACATGTGTTACCACTACGCCACGCCGGTTGGCAGTTTAATTACTTTAAAATATCAATGTTAAGAATTCCGGTTTTGATAATACAGTGCACGCCGCTTAATGTAATCACATCGGGACTCTGAGACTTTGATTAACAATAATTAATTTATAATAATATCCGAAAAAACTTTATTAAGTATAAATACATATGTAAAATAACAGTAAATAAATTATGTAGTAAACTAAAAAATCTAAAAATAAACAAAATTCTTTCATTTAAATGTAAAAACAAACAGTCTGAGACTAAATTAAGTGGACCGTAGCTACATAACCTAACCCTTTACCGCATAGTGTGCCATATATGGCACAATCAGATTTTTATTTTTTATTTTACTTTTAAAACTGAATCAGAACGTTACTTCATGAATGTTCATATATGCCACATACACAGCAATGGATCCTGCAATATCTCAAGTAATGGGCTGCAATAGATTTGAGGATATCAAGCGAAATTTGCACTTCAACGATAACTCGAATTTAACGATAATTAATTGAGAAAGGACAACTAGAAGATACGAACTTTTCTTTCAAAAATTCGAGAGCGACTGCTTTTAATCCCTAATAAAGAACACCTAGCAATTGACGAGCAAATAATACGGAGTAACATAATGTAGAATCATAATGTTTCATGTATGGCACAAACCCTATTTTCATAAAAATAATAATTAATATTTTAAATATATTTTTTTAATTAATTTTTCTATTAATAAGAACCAATTCCTAATGCCCATGAATTATTTCAGCCAAAAATAAAAATTCATGCAGTAAAGGGTTAAGTAAATAACCATATATATCTCCCGAAGTTTCCTGCGATCCCTAGATTTTGTACATATATGTATCTTAAAATTAATGAACAAAACATATTTTAGGAAAACAAACAATTATTATTAAATAATAAACAAGAACATATCTTTTAAGGTTTTAGGTCGTGGACGAAAACAATCCAGAAAAAAATGATAACATAAACCGAAGTCATGGTTAAGTCAAGTCGAAATTTTGTCTATGTAGTCGTATGCCCAGCTCATTCTTCGCTAAAGTGATAACAATATCCGAACGATAACATTATCAATGATTCCAATAAGCGGCGTGCACTGTAGTAAGACATATTTTATACCAGGGGTTGGCAAACGGCGACCTGTGAGACGAAAGTGGCCCGACGAATGATTTTTTGCGCACCACCCATAAGAAAATATAATGTTTTCTTTTTAGGGTTTTGTAGGTATGACAAAAAACCCTTATACCGTTTTTTTGTCGTCTGTCTGTCTGTCTGTTCGGTAAAAATTGTAGCCAAACGGCTAAACCTAGAGAGTTAAAATTTGGCATGCTTATAGGAAAAATACTAAAACATCTAAAAAACATATCCCTCTAAAAATAAGTATCAACAAATATGTGCTCATCGAAAAAAAAAAAAAAAAAAACTGAGTAGGGATTAAAAGAAAGCCCTTAGTACGTGGATTAACGATCAAAATTTTATTTTTACAAAATAAATTATTTCGAAGCGATTTTTGCCAAAATTGTGCAAAAAAAATTTTGGTTTAAATTGGTTTAAAAATGGTTTAGATTAAAAATCTGAAAAAATTCTAAGTAATGTACATTGGTGTGAACCAGAATAGTACAATAGGAATTTTTGATCAGATTATGTTTTCGGAAAATAACGTATTTTTTTGTGTGTTTTTAACATGTAACACAGCTGATAAGTAAGCGATGTAGCGTAGTTGGTTTCGTCGTTTTTATAATTTGCAAACTAGTGTTCGAATCCTGTCAATTTTAATTTTTCTGGTTTTTTTTTTTTTTTTCATTTTTATTTTGTTTAAATTATTTTGTCAAAATTCTAGTTATATTTTGGTAAATGCATTTAATTTTTAAAAGCGTAAATTTAATAACCAGTGGGAAGTGTTGAAATTATAATTTAATTCTATGTTTGAATGTATACGAAATCAGAGGGCGGGGCTTATGATTTAAGCAACCAATGGAAGCGGTAGGCGCAATTTTCAAAACCTAACCTAACCTAACCTTGCTATATAAAAAAAAATACTGCATATATTTAGAAACTTAAATAATGGTATCAGGCATTCGAATTAAAATTCATAAAAAAATATTTTGACATAAAATTAGTTTTGGCGTCCCAAATGATCATCATTCAGTTACTAAATACCTGCAAAACCCTGAAATGTGTGAAAATTCACACTTCACATCAATTTTCTTATCCATTATAGCCAAACATTACTGGCGCGCTGGTTTAGACTTCTTACGTTACCAACCATATTTATGCCGATGTAAACACGTGAAAACTGGTGTAAACAAGAACTTAAGTATCTTAAAAAAAATAGAAATTACTGTTACTGAATGGGACCCGCGACCAAACATTGTTGACCTCTGTTTTATACAAATGAATTTAAGAATTTTTTTATACACTATATACTTGTTTTTGTCATTAATTTCCTGTTTTTATAAACAACTGCTTACAACTGCTTGCAACAGTGAACAAATATGTCGCAGTAGTGGAGATGGGTTAAATGGCATGTGGAACTCAAGTTCTTTGATCTATTAGTCAGCGTATTGTTAAACAAAAATTATTCTTAATAAAACAAATATTATGGAGACTATAGGTGATCTCCTATGACAGACTTACCTTAGTTCCGAACGAAGCATGGATTCCTTAGCTAGTTTATTATAATTATATTTATAATATTATCAATTAATTTGTATTAGCGACGAATTTTACGAATTGACATTTACATATGTAGCTTTTATCCGAGTTTTGAGAATTTATTTTAAATTTGTGTAGTTTTCATAAAAATGTCTCCTCAAATCTGCTTTGATATTTTTCTTTATTAACAGATTAACAAATTATATATAAACAGGAATATAAATTAGTTTTTCGAAGTATGTATCAAATATGTGTGTAAACAGTATCACTGATGAAAACATGCAAATGTTGCAAGATAATTGGATTAAAGCCAATTGAAAAACTGGCATACGTTCAAATACTGATGCATAAATGCTGATAACTAATAGCATTCTTTCCTGGTTTTGTGCGTTTAAAGATTTCAATCAAATTTCACAATAATTGGAATACATTTTGAATGTAGTATTGCATCATATACAGTTTGTTTATTTATCATTAAATTAAATTAACCGTTTTTAATTTATTGTAAACATTGGCATATACAATTTATCGTATAAATTTGTTTTAACTGTTTTTAAAAAATAATAAAAGAATCAGATACATTTATAGTCGAAACACGTTAAACATAAAAAAAATCGGAACACAACAACTGCTATTATAAACTCGACAATGGCTAACTCGGCGCCGAAAACTTGTTATTTATTTTATTTGGACTATACAAGATAGGTCCCAATAATAGGATGTATTTATATTTATTTATGGTTATTGTAATGTCATCTAAATTATTTAGTGTCATCGGGGTGATCTCAGAAACTACCAAACCAATTTGAAAAATTTTGTCATTGTTTTATTCTGTATCTTAATCTTTCCTGAGTGTTACAAGCGGTATCAGGGTTTCTCAACCAGGGGAGGCGTGATTCTCGTGACTCTCTGGTGTACCGCAAAAGCAAATTAATAACCGATTTGAAAAAAATCTTTCAGTGTTGAAAGATTTAGACCGTACTAAGAAAAAAAGGCTAGCGCGCCCTCTATTATGCCGCAGGAGTAAATTAATGACATTCTGTCGTAAAACCACAGAAAAACACTTTCAAATCGGTGTATTAATTTGCTTTATTAATTTCTGAGATTACCCCGAAGACATAAACAAATTAGCTGCTTGATAATAGTTACAAATAAATATAGATATATGTTGTAGACTTCGTTCAACTTAAGTATAATACAGGGTATCATAAATTACGTCATCAATTCTGCGCGAGAAAACATCTGATCACATTGACGTACATTTTAAACAATTGTTGATACCAAACACACAAAATCATGTATTTCAAAAACATTTTTACTCATTTTAGTACACGGTATACCTTGAAACGTATGAGAAATAAATAATAATAACGGAAATAAACAAACAACATCGCACAATACGCGTAGTCAAAAACAAATCAAAGTAAGTGACGCCACTGAGTGTGTTAAACTAACTATTGATAACGTAATAGACGAAATTTGGTTTTTGCGCATGGGAGTCTGTAATATCCGCCAGTGTTGAGCTTAAGTTGAACGAAGTCTAGTGACATCTTGTTATTGGGATCTATTCTGTATGATCCAAATAAAATAAGTAAATAAATAATAATTTTTCTCGCCAAATTCTCGGCATCGAGTTGACCATCGCCGAGTTGACCGTGTTCTGTTTTATTAACTCTTGAAAATATCACATACACTCGCCCATATAAGAAGCACTCATCGCTCAAGTCTACGCCGGGCACTTTAAGTATTTAACCTTGTGCTTTATTAATTATTATTGGAAAAAGGACTTTTATAGGAAACTGAAGTATCTTAAAACTAAATGGCAGATCAGAGGGAATTAGTGGGATTCTTGGTATGCATTTTCTCAAAGTTAAAGTTAAATGTATAAAATGGTAAAATAATCGAAATTAACTGTTAGGCGCTGGAGAATAAGAATTCTCCAGCAATGCCATCTGTTGGCATCAAATAGCGTGTTATACATACATATGCACAACTTTCAACAATTCTGTGCATGTTTGTGCTTCTATTTATACTGTGGTAACTCCGTATTATCAATCTTTGATCTATAGTGTAAAATATTTTATTATTCTGCATGGAATGCTCTAATTAACTATTCTAAAATAATTAATATATCACTATAAAATTATATTATGGACATGCTATGTTCCCAGAAACTTAATACAAAAACGCAAACGCACGAAAATTGCCACTATATGATATCGGTGCCTGATAGGTATATTCTCTTGCGGACTTTTTTTTTAGATCTTGTAAAGATCGACATTTTTTGATATACTATATCAATTTATCTACGAGCCGCACAGTAATCGCGTTACCCTATTCGTAAACAGCATGGACTCCAATTCACGTATTGCATAATACATCAATGTGATGTTCCCCACATTTCCCGTGCATGGGAAAAAATGAGGCAATATTTCTAGGTTTGCCGCTTGACTCAGTTATTTCATCAACCGTGAGCGCAAAACAACTGTGCGGGGTGTAGTTTTAAAGTTTTCGACATTCTTTTCAAATATGCGAAGAACATTTTGCAGTTGTTGAACTGGACATTTTACAAATTGTTTTCTTTTGAACCAGTGAACATTTTTGACAATGTCGCGGTTTATCTGGACAACCGTGAGAGCAAAACGGTACCACGCGTCAGTACCCTTCATCCTTTAAACGTGAACAATCCATTTATCTGTTAATTTTGACAAACTTGCTTGCGATGCAATTTTCACTCACAATGTACATATTATGCAGAAATAAACTCAGTATGAAAAAAATGTATATGTCACAGGTAAATGATGAAAACGGAGATTTGATCAAATCCCTAAGATGATCAATTCACGGAAGATGTTAAAATTACAACTCTGTGGGGTGATTTCCCTAAAGAAAGTAAGTGATTTGATCAAATCCCTTAACTGTTTTAGTGAAAAGATGAAATAATATTGTTTAGATATTAATAGTATTTATTTAGTTAACCATGTATTATTAAATGTAGAATAGGTAATACAACTTGTACTACAATAGGTACTTAAGCTGATATTTTTAAAAACAAAAAGGATATTTTTGTTGAAATTTGCTAGCCAATCTTTTATAATTCCAACTTCCAGTTTGGTATAAATTATTTTTTATATCTAATACACGATAGGCGTCTATCTACCTTAGGTACATCAGCCAAAACTGTGGAATCCACTAACACGTCTTTAAATTTCTGTGGTAACAAGCGAAACATAGAGCTGTGCGAGTCCTGACTTGTTTATT
This sequence comes from Liopterus haemorrhoidalis, assembly GCA_963971575.1. NCBI lineage: Eukaryota > Metazoa > Arthropoda > Insecta > Coleoptera > Dytiscidae > Liopterus > Liopterus haemorrhoidalis. The sequence goes on from OZ020615.1 coordinate 35,788,678, forward strand.
TCATCTTTTCACTAAAACAGTTGTAATTTTAACATCTTCCGTGAATTGATCATCTACCTTAGGGATTTGATCAAATCTCCGTTTTAATAATTTCCCTGTTACATATATATTGAGAACTGACACGCTCGAATACGCAGGCTGGGGGTCAAATATTGTACTAGGTGCTCCAGTACTGTTTGAACTTATTACATATGTTCTAGTGTTGAATTTTTGTTAGAATATCGATAGAAGTTGTGAAAAACTATAAAAGTAGAACAAAATGTAGTGTTTTTGGCTGTCATTCAAGACAGGATAAAGGTCAGCATCTTAGTTTTTTCCTTTCTTAAGAAAAATGGAGGGAAAGTTAATATTAAGTCCAGATTGGGAAAATATTTGGTTATGGACAGGAGGAAGGCGTGGGAATATATTTTGAGTTAAAAAGTAACTGATATTATGCGAGTTTGTTCATTACATTTGTCGCAGAAAAAATATACTGCACTAATATGCTTGCAACTGCAAATTGTATATTTAACTTTTAGCTGCTCCTGTCCAACTAAAACTAATTTAATTTCATGAGGCAATGAACATAATGCACTTGTTTGCAAACAGAATCTATATATTGTAAATTCAGATGACCGACACTCAGATGTACCACATAAAATTACGTGCCATTTAACACCTGCTCAACTACAAATCTACTGAAATTAAACTTTAAATACTGTAATTTGATGTCCACCTTCTGTTATACACCTCGATACAAGTGTAGCGCTTTAAATTTAAAAAAAATCGCAAATATTTACTCGCATTTTCATAAAATAAAAATGTACTGTGCTTAAATTAACCTGTTCACTATTAGCATATTGACAGCTGAGTAATAGAGACAACAGCCATATTGCCTTGGAGCACAGCGCCGCCACCGTTAATGTCACTTCTCAGTTGAAAACAGTGTCTACATCTATTGGCCTCTAATAATAATAATAATAATAATGCATTCAAATGGAGAACACAGTACCCCCACCACAGAAGACAGGAATGCGTCTTTTTTGTTCCCCTGGCCGTGTCTTCTATGTTTTAATATATCACAACGATATCGGAACAATAAACTTTTTTTTAATTCTTTGTTGAAACGCAATTATTTTCAGACTGAATTTATTTAAAGAAAAAACATTTTCTGTTCGATAAATATAATTTACAATATAATGCGAATATAAATAAAGTAATAAACGACTTTTCAGTAATAATTTTCAACAGGTATTAAAATTATTGTTGATAAAGGTCGTCTTCTTTACTGCTATGCGATAAATATGCCTTTATGTGCCCAAATAAGACTTTATGTGCCCAATGCTAGATCATGACTTTCGTCGACTCTACGTTTTACACCCATAAAAGCAATTTTATCATTATTTTTTGTACTTATTTAAAATGATTACAGGTACTATTAAATATAGTAATTATAGTAGTATTAATAAATAGCCTTATGTTACAAGTCTGAATTTTTATAAAGTTAATGCGTTATAATTTATCTACTTGTTTCTAAAACTAGTTCAGATATGGAAAAAAGAATAATTAAAAGGAAGATAAACTAAATAAGGAAAATCCTATCTGGTTACCTTATTAATGTTCTACTTTCGGAAATAACTGAAAAACTAGTTTTGATTATATTAATAAAGGAAAAATAATGAAGGAATGTTTGAGAAGATTTTAGGAAAATAGACAGAATTGAATTTTTAGGTTATTATTTTAATTAACTTTTAATTTTTCATTTTAGATCAAACAAAAATAATGTAATGACACATTGTAGCTTTAACAAATATGTGAATAGAGAGATTGTCTTATCTCTATACATATATAACAGGCAAGATATCTCTGTCCGTCCGTATGTGCGTTTTTCATTTGAGAACTCTGGCTACGATTTTCAAGTCTGTCTACATCAACTGGGCAGGTTTTCGGCAGTATTTTATAAAAATCTGTTCAGTAGTTCCAAAGTTATAATGAAATTTGTGCGCGCAGGTAAAGGAAACGAAATTATTTTTTCTGTTCATATTTAACGCATTTTCTTAAAATTAACATTAACAATAAATCGATGGTGTAAAAACTGAAAAATTTGATAAATTTGTTTGAATTATTGGTATTTTATTTTATTATATTCAAACTGACAAATGTATTTCTTTTATTCCGGAATTTAACGTGTTTATGTTAGTAAAAGGTGGGTTAAAAGGTACCAGTACCAGTACCAACAACTGTACCTGTTTTGGATACGAGGTATTTTTTCACTGGGTATAGCACTAAAGTCAATCCCCTGCGGCTTACGAGGTATTTTCCAATCGAAACAGCGCACTTAGCTCATAACCCCAAAATCGAAAAAAAGTGGGTTACAAGGTTTTAGAATTACACCATCGATATATTTCCTCAGTAGCAAACTTGGTACACGATTTATACACATATCAGAATTGAAAGAATTTTTATAATCTGTTTAGTAGTTCACAGAGTTACGACAATTTGTTATTATGAAAATAATGTTGGGTCAGTTTGAATCTCTCTCCCGTACTTACTTGTCTGTCGACACGGTTGTAGATGAGCAATATGCCATTCAGTATCCAGTTGAATCACAGAATTTTCTTAACGCATCAGATATACCCTCTCACTTTGGAAGTAGGTGCACCAATAATGTTACTAAGGAATATAAACCCATCAATATTATGTAATCGAACACGCTTACAGGTGAACAGTTTAAGAGACCGTGTAGTATGCAACCTGTGCAACCTTTATGACTGGTTGTAGTACATGCAAAAAGGTGGTAATCCCTAGAATACCGCTAATTCCTACAATTTTACCATTTCAGTTCAAGCATTTCCAATACCCTGTCCTGATTTGTTTTGCGATGACTATTAATAAGTCGCAGGGGTAGACACTTACGATAGTTGACGTTGATTTGCGGAGTCCATACTTCTCACATGGGGAATTATGTATTGTTTTCGAGTGTCAGTTCTAGCAACAACTTTACCTAGCGCCTAATGGTAAAACTATAAACTTTGTTCATAAAAAGGCTCTCAGATAAGAATTCCTCTTCAGTTTAATCATTGTCTTTCACATGTTCATAGTTTTGTCTTCTGATCGGTCACCTAATTACGAAAAGGAACGTTAAAAAAAAAAAAAAATGTAGGCTATTAATGACAAATTGTGCCGAGCGAAGCCGGCAGCTAGTTCGTATTTAAAATCAGAATATTTATTGATATTCATTTCTTGTTATTATTATTATTATTATTATTTTAAAACTCTGTCTTTCTCCCATGGGTCGTGTAAAAATTGTTAGGACTCACGAGGTTTTTAAGAAATCCTCATGTTGGATAACGATAACACATATTTGTCGACGAAGATTACTGGTCATTTGAGCTTACAAGGCTAGGGAACAAATGTTTTAATATTGGCCAGTAAAATTGAAGCAGCATTCCAAAAATAAATCAATGCTTTGGAAAGTTCAATTGAATACCAATAACATAGAAATGTTTCTATGCTTTTACGACTTCACCAAGAACAATGATGTAAACTTTGGCACATTTACATCGTTTATTGAAACTTCACGAGAACTTTACAAGGCGTTCGAAATGTTACCTAATGAAGAATAAGTTTTGATTCGTGATCCATTTTCATTTGATATTTAAAATTCGAATATTTCCATAAAAGAAAAGGAACAACTTATTGATATTTCTACAAACGAAATTTTGCGAATTCGATTTAAATCAGCGTCTTATAACAAATTTTGGCTCACATTTGGTGACGAGTATCCTGAGTTGGAGAAAAAGGCAATAAGAAAAATACTGTAGATTAACTTATTTGTGTGAACTAGTTTTTCAAAATTAGTTTAAATAGAATCAAAATATCGTCCACATTTAGATCCTGAAAGAAATTTACGGCTTGCTATCCCAAATATTAACCCAAACATGGAAGACATTATGAATTCCATGGAACCATAGCCATCGCCTTATTTAACTTAATAAATAGTTTTTGTATGTACTATATATTTTTTTAATATTCAGTTTATTTCTAAAATTACATTTCAAATCGTCGTCATCATCTTTACGGGTTAGGCGTTAAGGCCTGGTCCGAACCTTCACCCAGTCTCTGTCTTGGTCTGCCCACACTTCTTTCCTTGAGTCTATGGTTTTAAGCTCTGTTTTTGTCCATTCTCTCCATATGGGCTTCCCCATTATTTCGGATCTGGTCAATTATATACTCCAACTTGTATATCTAAGCCAACGCAGTGGCCGAGCCCGTTAAATCACGCAGTTTTGACTGGTGAAAACAGTCTGAATTGTGAGGTAGGTAGTTCAAATTATTCGGACGACAATAATATGTTCACATTACTACTATATTCACAATCATTCACCCCTCATCCAGGTGTAGAAGCTCGCTCCCTGGCATCGGTGATTTACCTCGATGCAGAAATAGGCCGATGTAAAATAAATAATATAATTAAAAAAAAAAAAAAATTTGTATATCTAGGTCTGCTCTAATAGAGCTACGAGGTGTGTAAATTAAGTAACCGGACTGATTATTTAAAAATAATTTATTCAAACAGAATTACAATTCAATATTGTCTCCCTCAAAATAACTACCTTGGGAAGCCACGCAGCGCTGGAGATGGTTCTTCCTTTTCTCATAGCAGTGCTGGAACTCGGATACTGGAATAGCTTTCAGCTGGTCGGTTGCGGACGTTTGAATGTTTCGAATGTCCCAAAATGACGTCTCTTGAACTGATTTTTCAATCTTGGGAAGAGGAAAAAGTCACAAGGACTCCAATCAGGCGCATAAGTCAAGGGACCTTTGCTTTCTAATGTCCGTTTGGTCATGTGAAAGGTTTTTTGGAACCATTTTTGCGCAGATTTTTCTCATCCCCAATTCATTGGTGAAAATCTAATAAACGGTAGTGTGAGTCAAATTCAACTATTTCCCGGTCATTTTGACTGTCAACCGACGATTTTAACGCAGAAGATCCAGGATTCTGTCGACATTTTCATCGGTTCTTGAAGATGAAGGCCTTCCGCTGCGGGATTCATCTTCAATCAACTCTCTTCCTTCTGAAAATGCCATAAGCCACCAAAAAACCTGGGTCCTTGACAAAACAATCTCCGTAGGCCTGCTGAAGTTTTGCAAAAGTTTCTGTTGCACTGTTGGGCACAGTCTGATAACACACCGTTGCTCGAAATAAATGTCACTCATTTTAGAACGCACTAGATAAAACTGTTTCGCGAAAAAAATCACTACGGACAACGAAATTACTCTAGCGAGTTCTAACTCGTACTGAAAGCGTATCACATGTTCACCCTCCAAGTCCCGCGTCCCAAATGTTGCCAGGTCAAACGCTATGTTGCCAGTCCGGTTACTTAATTTACACACCTCGTATTTGTCACTATATGGAGAGGCGTGCATCCTAATCGTAAGAGACTCAATTCTGCTGACTGGATGTTGTTTTGTCCCTTTTTGTTTGGGCACATGTTTCATTGCCGTATAATAACATTGGTACTGCCATTCTCTTGTAAAATTTGATTTGTTTCCTGTCGATATTCTCACCAATGGACTTGTGGATCGTACAGCACATCTCGCTACCTTATTTTTAGGGTTTTGTAGGTATGACCAAAAAACCCTTATACCGTCATTTTGTCGACTGTCTGTCTGTCTGTCTGTCTGTTCGGAATAAAATTGTAGCCAAACGGCTAAACCTAGAGAGTTGAAATTTGGCACGCTTATACAACTCTTTGACCCGCACATAGGAAAAATACTAAAACATCTAAAAAACATATCCCCCTAAAAATATAAACAAATATATGCTCATCGAAAAAAAAATATTTTTTTACAATTCTGTGTAGGGTATGAAATGAAAGCCCTTGGTACGTGGATTAATGACCAAAATTTTATTTTTGCAAAATAAATTATTTTGAGGCGATTTTTACCAAAATTGTGCAAAAAATTTTTGTCCCACACCCTGTAGCCCAGATGATTTAAACAAAAAATCTGAAAAAAGTAATGTACATTGGTGTGAACCGGAATAGTACAACAGGAATTTTTAATCAGATTATGTTTTCGGAAAATAACGCATTTTTTGTGGTTTTAAGTAAAATATGTAATATATTTAATCCGCTATTTAACATACTAAACGAGTGATCCTGTATAGCACAGTGGTAGCATTGTCGCTTAGTGAGTTGATACTACTGTAAGAAACTGTGTTCGAATCCCGTCAATTTTTATTTTTCAGTTTTTTTTTGCATTTTTATTTTGTCAAAATTCTAGTTATATTTTGGTAAATGTTGCATTTAATTTTTAAAAACGTAAATTTAATAACCAGTGGGAAGTTTTGAAATTATAATTTAATTCTATATTTGAAGGTATCAGAGGGCGAGGCTTATGATTTAAGCAACCAATGGAAGCCATAGGCCCAATTTTCAAAATCTTAATGAACCTTGCTATATAAAAAAAAAAAAAAAATACTGCATATATTTAGAAACTTAAATAATGATATTAGGCATTCGAATTAAAATTCATAAAAAAATATTTTGACATAAAATTTGTTTTGGCATCCCAAATAATCATCACATAGTTAATAAATACCGGCGAAACCCTGAAATGTGTGAAAATTCACACTTCACATAAATTTTTTATATAATCGTATTCAAATCGTATGTACTGAGATATTAATTCATACATACATAAACAACTATCGTTTTATTATTATTATCCTTATATATTTATAATATGGATGGTAACAACAAATAATGGGTCGCAAAATGGTCGCGTATTTGCGTCTGGGAAATCGCAAGTGTAAAAACGTTGTGCACCACTGATTCACTACGCACGTTATGCACCACTAACTATTCCGGTGCTCATCTCCCCTTGGTTTCCCGAGTCCTTTTGCTTTTGTTAATTTTTCATGGCTACCGTTAATAATTGGCATTTTGATAATAATGCTCTCACCATCTTATTGAAGTTCTTCGAGTTATTGTCTTATTTCTTCGTTTCTTTTTCATATTTCTAATTATATACCCTTGTGTGGCTTGCAGGAATTTCATATCTGACGTATGTAATTTGCTATTGTGTCTTTATTTCCGTACATGAATGTAGAAACTTCAATATTATAAAATTTAAAGGCCGCCACTACATGACAAGAATATGAGAAAAAATTGTACCAGCGTGAATTTATATGTTTAATATTTAGACAGTTTTTACTGTTATTCATTTACTCAAAATGAAGCAGTAGTAGTTTTTGAACGGGAAAGCCAATGGTTTCTAAGCCAGCGGATCTAAAAAATATATAATTGTGCACTAGATTGAGAAACAGTGTTTTAAAAAAATATTATCTCTAGGCAGATGTTCCCCTTAGTCTCCTACAACTTTATTTTTTACCGACCGCCAACATATATAAGGGTGGTATTGTGATCACACCGATTTTGACATTTCGAGGTTTCGATGGATCTTCACGAATTGAGGTCCCTATATAAAGTTTTGACAATTTTTAGCATGATGTCTGTCGGTCCGTGTACACATGCAGAGCAAATTCGGCTAAAAGGATTTTTATGAAACTTCATATTTAAGCTTTGGACATCAATGGCACGAGTTGATCAACTTTTGGTAAACATCGGTTAACTAGAAATGGAAGTTTACTCGTGTCGGTTTTAAGATTTTTGCGAATATTTCACAACAGAGAAATATTTCGAAAAAATTAATTAACAAAAATTGCTATAAAAGCATTAACTAACAACTTTTAGCATAAATTAAACAAGTACTTTGTGATGGCGGTCGGTCCTGTGATGGCCACAGCTGATTTTTTTAAAATATTGATTAAAATCAAGTGAGTGCTTGGTAACAATTGTAATAGCAACGATTGTTTATAATAAAATAAATAAGAACTGTGCTTATGTCTGTCATCAAATTTTGTAGTGTAACAATAGTTGTCTAATTGTATCACCTTTGTTGTTGGTATATTTAATTATTTTCAGCTTATTGTGTATTATTATAATTTCCTAATTAAGTCATTTTAGTACAAAATTGTCTTAGCAATGCGTGTTAAAAAAAAAAAAACTTTGATGGCCCAATGATGAGAAACATAACTGCTAGAGCAGGGTTTTTATCGTAGTTCTGGGTCAAAACCCTGTCCGGTGTAAAGCTGGGCAACTACAATAAATTCAGTTGGCTCGATGTGCCAAGATTATGAGATCTGAGGGCTGTATTTTGCTAATATATATTTCTAATTCGAAAGTAATGTTGAAACATTTACAATAGATTTAGAAGTGCATTGCTAGATATATTTAACTTCTAGCTAAGGTCTATTGGCTTCGTTAAGCCGAGATCAATAGGTGTAATTGTGCCAAGTTATTTATTTAGATTTATATCTGGAAGTTTATAAATTTATTTGTTGACAATTGTCTTCTTTGTACACACGGAAATAATATTTAATTTTATTGTATTATGTACTTAAGCAATCGATAATAATGTATTCATGTAATAACAACAAAAAAAGTCGTAATTAATATAACAAAAAAATGAAATTTATTTCAAAGTGCGCATTTTGAAACATTTGTAGTTAAATTATTTGTAAATATTGTTATTAATTATTGTTTTATTTTACAGGAAGTCGGCAGCATAATCGGAAAGAAAGGTGAAATTGTAAAACGCTTCAGAGAAGAGGTAAATAAGTAGTTTATAAGAAACACAAAATAAAAAACGGTTGTACTGCAGTTTAAGCTCTTTTTAGTACACAACATAAACAAAGAGTTACTGTCAAACGGTGGTTTCTCGTTTTAAGGCCGGATTTTGTTCAGATGATTTTTAAGTATAATGACAGCAGTTTGGTTTCTTCTGTTACTGACCCTTTATTGTAGTAGTAATTATTTTATTCGTGCCTTTCGGCCTTGAATTATATACATTTCTTTACATTAATTTAGTGTGATATATATATTTATACATTTCAAAATCATTCTAAATCTATAAATTTACAGATTCTAATAGTATTTACAAAAAGAAACATTTTAAGATTTTGTACTACCTAATAATCTGACGTTTTCTCCCCTTATTTTCGCTCTTCTTTCGAGGACCTCCTTCATCCATAGGTACCTCATCCAGCACTCTGCACATTGAAGTTCTTCTACTCCGCTACAGGACAATAGGTGTTGGATTGTCTCTGGCTTCTCCGCAAGTTCTACAGGTTCTTTGGTATTCTGGTTTCCAGAAGCAGTTAGCCCCTTCTTCGTTTCCGCATCGGAATCTAGCGATGATCTTTTGATTCTTCCCTTTTGGCTTCGCGAGGTATAGCGGCACTGCGGGAACTTGTATGAGTTTATATCCTTGGTTGTATTGTGATCTTTCTATTCTTTTTTGTTGTTCCTGTCTCTGTACCAGCCTGTCCCGATCCTCCATTGTATATTCTAATTCTTCTCCTTCTTATCTTCTTCTGAACTCCTGTATGCTAAATCCATTTCTTTCAAAATATTTTCTTCTCCCGGTTCTATAGTTTTTTCTTTTTCTTTTCGACATTCTTGTATTAATGCGTTCCTGCTTGTTCTGATCTTCTTTTCAAATCTCACTGCTGTTATGCCGGTTCTTATCCTTAATTTATCTCTTTTCGTTTCTTTAAGTATTAGCTCGGTGTACTTTTGTCCAATTCTAGTATCCATCTAATGAAGGTTTCTTGGATTTTCTGTAGCTCTTTGTGTTCTTTCCATCCCTATATCTCGGCTCTGTATAATAGTATACTTTTTATTAAAGAGTCGAATAGGAACATTCTTTTTTGGAAGTCCTTTTCGAATTTTCTCTCCTCCATATTCCATACCTGGCCTAATATGCTCCTGGATTTCTTGATCCTCTCTCTTATGTGGGCGCTGTCTCAGTTATTTTTCTGGAAGATGTAACCTAGGTATCGGATTTCTTTAACCTTTTCTATATTTTGGTCTTTCCATTTCCAGTTTCCACTGACCCTTTATTAACCTAGCCTAATTACCTAGTTTTTAGATACACGTATTAACACGTATTAGTACAAAATAGTCTTAGCAAAGACTATTTAAAAAAAAAAAAAAAACTTTAATGGTCCAATGATGAGAAACATAACTGCTAGAGCAAGGTTTTTATCATAGTTCTGGATCAAAACCCTGTCCGGTGTAAAGCTGGGCAACTACGATAAATTCAGTTGGCTCGATGTGCCAAGATTATGAGATCTGAGGGCTGTATTTTACTAATATATTTTTCTAATTCAAAAGTAACAATAAGCGCCTTCCAAGCTATCGAAAAGTGTAGCTCCGAGTTACTCCCAACAGTTCACTAGTTCCAAGTAAAAGTACTTCACATTCGCTACTACTCCAGAATTACCGTCCCCCGACCCGGAAGGACCTACCTATATTTTAGAACTAGGAGTTCCTTAGTGGGGGTAAACAGCTGATGCAATTCAAACTTGTTAGCGATTTATCACGCATTTATATCTGTGTATTAAATACAATCAATGTATCATGTATCATAAATATGTAAAATTTAAAATAATTTATATACCTAAATCAGGGTTGGCCAACCCAAATGATCTTGCGGGCCACTTTGGAAATGCAACTAAACTCCGCGGGCTGCATATAAAATTATATATCCCCATTAGATTTAGAATATTATTCTAAAATCAAAGTTATTTTTTTCTCATAATTTCGAAAGTTAATTTTTGAATATATAGATGCACAAATAATGTATTTTTTAATACATTGGTTTTCACTACTTTGGCCATTATAAAATAAATATATTTTGTAAAAGTGTGATGAATCTCGCGGTCCGAAAAAATGTTCAAGGTATGCGGCCCGCGGACCGCGGGTTGGCCACCCCTGCACTAAATACTCAACAAAAGTGTTCCACGTGCAAAAATTTACAGAGTAGATTGTAGTAGAACATTTGGTAGTAGTTCAGAGTATTTCATGCCTACCTGGAAAGCGCTGAATAGGTCTGTTTGTAGTTATTTCCAACGATTTATAATTGTCAGACGCAAGCGTAAGACGAGTTTGTAGAAGATGTGGTAGAAGTGCAAGATTATTAAAAAATAAGGTTGTCTCGTAATTTGTAGTAGTGGGGGAAAATAGAGAGGCTACACGTCATTCGTATGCTAACGGGACGTCAGTCTTTGTTTATCGTATCGGTTATATACACGTGAAGTTTGATTTTTGGCTGTAAATATAAAAATATCTTTTAATTTTTAGGGTTTTGTAGGTATGACCAAAAAACCCTTATACCGTCATTTTGTCGTCTGTCTGTCTGTCTGTCTGTCTGTCTGTTCGGTAAAAATTGTAGCCAAACGGCTAAACCTAGAGAGTTGAAATTTGGCATGCTTGTACAACTTTTTGACCCGCACATAGGAAAAATACTAAAACATCTAAAAAACATATCCCCCTAAAAATATAAACAAATATGTGCTCAACGAAAAAAAAAAAAAAACAAAATATTTTTTTAAAATTCTAAGTAGGGTATCAAATGAAAGCCTTTAGTACGTGGATTAACGATCATAATTTTATTTTTGCAAAATAAATTATTTTGACGCGATTTTTGTCAAAATTGTGCAAAAAAAATTTTGTCCCACACCCTGTAGTTCTAAGTAATATATATTGGTGTGAACCGGAATAGTACAACAGGAATTTTTGATCAGATTATGTTTTCGGAAAATAATGCATTTTTTGTGTTTTTAACCAAAATATGTTAAATATTTAATTCGCTATGTAACCAAGTTGATACGTCAGCGCTCATAGCGATGTGCGTTTAATCATTGGTTTTCTAATTTGTTAAGCAGGTAACTTGCAAACTAGGGTTCGAATCCTGTCAATTTTATTTATTTTTTTTTTTTGCAGTTTTCTTTTGTTTAAATTATTTTGTCAAAATTCTACTTATATTTTGGTAAATGTTGCATTTAATTTTTAAAAGCGTAAATTTAATAACCAGGGGGAAGTGTTGAAATTATAATTTAATTCTGTTTGATGTATACGAAATCAGAGGGCGGGGCTAATGATTTAAGCAACCAATAGAAGCCATAAGCGCAATTTTCAAAATCGTAATGAATCTTGCTATGTAAAAAAAATACTGCACATATTTTGAAACTTAAATAATGGTATTAGGCATTCGAATTAAAATTCATAAAAAAATATTTTGACATAAAATTTGTTTTGGCATCCCAAATAATCATCATTCAGTTATTAAATACCTGCAAAACCCTGAAATGTGTGAAAATTCACACTTCACATCAATTTTTTTATTTTCTACTTGTTTTAATTTCGTTTTTCTTCGAAAGGAATGTTTCTTCGTTCTAAATATATTTTTTTTACATTCATTTTTGATGTGAAGAGAATAATAAGTGAACTATTTCAATATTATAGTTTTAGGGTGCCCTTCCGTAACTACCCTAATATTCATTAAATTGAAAAAATGCATAGAACAAATAAGATTTGTTTTCTTGTAAACAATTTTTATTGTATAGTTTTTTCTGTTAAGGTAGTTCTGTTTATAAAGGAAATATTTTAAGTTTTTTATTACCAGTTTTAACCCAGAAACGCCCTTAAGAAAGACAATTTTGAGATACCATGCCTATTTTTGATCCTGGTTCTACTCTATTTTACCAAATTTCGTTAAAATACGTCCAGCCGTATTTAAAAACAGATATAACCTCCAATTTTATTAATTACTATATTATTATAGCAATTTGTTTTTCTATTTTTATTTAAATATACCTAAAATAATATTTGTATTCAATTTTATTGTTATTTATTTACTATAATACAAATCACCTTAAATTTTATATAAATCAGTATAAAATTTCATAAGGTTTTTATTTATAATTTATTCAGTAGAACTGTCTTTAAATAAATATCTATTATGGAAATAATCAATACAAATATTTTAAAACGTGCAACATCTATATTAATGCTGTATGCTAGTTTCAACTACGCATACGTGTGATGTATTCTCTCTCACGCTCTGATTGGTCAGAAGTTACGAGACAATCTTTACTTTAATAATCATGGTAGAAGTGTGTTAAAATTGCTCTGCGCATGCGTCTAACGATAATAAACCGTTAGAAGTTGTCATGTCCGTACGCACTATAAATGCGTGAGTATACAAATTACCATCCAACATCAAAGGAGTCAACGGAGAGTTCACATACTGTTTCCAAATCGAACGCGCACGAAAATTCAGTTTTCTTTGAAGTACCGACGCGCGACGGATCTTCGTTCGTTTGAGCGCAAAGCTGTTGGTTCTAAAAAACCGGCGCGTTTGTGCGTAGTTTGTCATATGACAATCATGAACGCTCTGCGCAATTCGGCGCGTTTTGTCTGGACGCGGCTTTTATTATTAGCTGATAATTTTCGTTTACAAATATACACCAATACTCCTTGGTAAAACATGGTTGTGTACGATAGCTTAAACTATACTTCAACCTATAAAACATTTAAATAAAAAATGTCTGAATCATTATTTACGAATTTGTTTTGTTTTTCAGTCTGGTGCAAAAATAAACATATCTGATGGATCTTGCCCTGAAAGAATTGTTACTGTCACGGGACCAACAAATGCAATTTTCAAGGCATTTACACTTATTTGTAAGAAATTTGAAGAAGTAAGTATTGTAACATCTAAATTAGATTATATAAAATTATTTTAACTCAATAAATCACACTTCCAAAGAAATAGTCATTAATGAGTAACTACTCCTCTCGAGCCAAATACTTAATTATACATTAAATTAACTTGTTGGCCTTCTTCATAGACAAGTTGTAGAAATAAATTAAACCGGAAAAAAAATTGTGTAATTGTAATTGCCAATTGTTTTTACGGCTAATTGTATCGCAATACAAACAAAAGTTCGTGTCATTGTTCGTAATTTGTCTTGGTAAACTGTATTAACAAGTCTTTTATGTTCGCCCATGAGCACTCCTATTTGTAAAACGTGTAAACTTCAGTTTTTAAAAGGTGTCCGATCATGGTCATTTGTGAATCTCTTATATTAAATACTTCTATATAGCGCACGCCTATCTTACCACATTGACAAAATGTCTGGCAACGAAGTAAGGCAACGATGTTTGTATACGCATGATAAAAATGTTTATTTTAACTTACAAACATTAAAATGTTTTCCCTAAAATATCAAGTTCTGTTTTAGATTATAACTATTGAATAATTATTAAAAATAACGTTTCAAATTGCATTTATTTATTTGGAAATAATTCTTATTGTAGTTTAAAGTGACGCATGTTCGTATCGCACTACGTGTCAAAATAATTTATATTCGTTTGTCGAAGTGTTATTATCTATAATGAGCAATTTAGAAGTATTATATATACAAGGGATATGGTGAATGCAGTAAGAGTTTAGCCACGACTGTCCAGTTTCACGCCATTGATTCATTTAGAATGACCTGGAATCTAAGACTAAACGTTTATTTAAATAAATATTTGCTGCATATAAAAACGAAACACAAGTTAATATATCGTTTGAATTCATTTGCTATTTTGCTCAACACTTATTTTTATAGGTTGTATGAACCACGGAATATACAAATGTTAAACACAAAACAACCCAAGTAGGCACAGATGCGGGCAAGAGTTCATATACACATTAGTTTTGCAAATGAAAGATGGGAAATCCCTACGTAAAATGTTTATTATTTATTATCGTTTTCCTAATTTTCCTAATTCTGTTGTCCTACATTTTTTACTAACAAAACCTAACCTAATTACCTAGTTTTTAGGTATACAGTACTTTATTTTCCCCCAAACATTAGCCCATTAAAAATAGTGTAATTAACTCTTGTAAATACGATCAATTTAAGTAATTAGGTTAGGTTTATTTAGTAAAAATCTAAAGGGATTTCCAATCTTTCATTTGTAAAACTGGTGTGTATATGAACTCTTGGCAGATGCGGAAATAAAACTATTTCATATGTTATGTCCGATATTAACGTTTTCTTATTCTTGTGTACTGTGTCATATTTTTTTATTTCTTATTATGTCGCATATGAACTAGCAATTATTTAAATATCTGACTAATTTTCGAGAAATGTGCCCATATAAACTACCCGGTTTTACATCCGCTATATCGGTGTTTCCCAACGCGGGTCCCACGCCCCACATGAGGGCAATTTGATTGTTTAGGGAGGAAATTCGAAAATGAGCTCGTCTAGAGCAGTGTTTCTTAACCGGTGGTCCGCGGACCATTGGTGATCCTTAGCAAAGTTTTAGTGGTCCGCGAAAGGCTTATAAATGATCTATCTTTGAGATTTTTTGATAATTTTTTTATGATCTTTTGTTCATTTTCTGTGATTTTTGTTCATTTTCTGTGATTTTTGTTCATTTATCACTGATTTTTTTATTACTGAGATATTATATATTGATGTAGAGTACATATACAATAAATTTGTTTAATAGTACATATATTTTTTGTAGTCCGCGATAGAAAATTAAATATTTTACTGGTCCGTGGTACGTTATCGGTTTAGAAACGCTGGTCTAGAGTTTAAAAACCAATAAGGGAATAATACAATTTTTGAATATACAAAAATATGTATATGTTACATAGGGAGGCTTTTGATCATTTTGTTTAATAAAAGCCCACTTCAAACCTTAAAAAGAGAGCTCATGAGAACTTATGAAAATTAAAACTCCAGTTAGAACCGCTTAAGCGTTTGGAATAGCCTATATTTGATATGGCGTACCGGACAGCATTAGTTTCACAGTGCCACGTACCGGTACCATGTTTGTGCCAAATATTTTACTATTGTTTCTTTTCTGGATACTCGCCGCGTATCGGCAACGGTACGCATACCACACTTTGAGTTGAGCTACGCTATGTGATCTTTTAAAATTGCAGTATTTATATATTATTCGAACAAGTCCGTTCGTTTTTTTTTTTTTCACCTATTATTCAATAAAATATACATTCTAAAAAAAACAAACTTTTATTATCAAATGTTACTGTCCATTATTTTCTATCACTTTGGACAAACGCTCAGGCAATTTCATAATGCCATCTCTCCAGAAGGTTTCGTCTTTGCTCTTGAAAAATCTGTAGAGGTGAATTTTAATATCGTCCAAAGATACGGAATTTTGTCCGTTAAGGTAAGAACAAATGGTAGTCGGAGCATATGAGTTCTGCTTTCTACAAAATTCCCTTAAGTAGAACAGTTAGGATACAGACTACCAACTTAAATAAATTTAATGATTTGTTTTTGATCAATGAGGAAGCTAAATAAACATTAGAAAATTTAAATATTTTTTTTTTTACTTACATAAGTTTAAAATAGGGGAAATAACTCTTGTGCATTGATACAGTTTTATAATATTGTTTTTATTTGTCGTAGTGGTGTTCTCAATTCCAAGATATGAACAGTGGTGGTGGAGGTAGTGGAGTTCCAAGGCCGCCTATTACGTTGAGGTTAATTGTTCCTGCCAGTCAGTGCGGTTCCCTCATTGGTAAGGGTGGTTCCAAGATCAAGGAGATTCGTGAGGTGACCGGTGCTTCCATACAGGTCGCTTCCGAGATGTTACCAAATTCCACAGAACGAGCTGTCACTATATCTGGTACTGGTGAAGCTATCACACAGTGTATATATCATATATGCTGTGTTATGCTCGAGGTAAGAAAATATTACTTTTCAAATTGTAGTGTAAAAACAATACTTCGGGTTAAACTACTAGGCTTGATTAATAAATAAGATTCCTTATTTTTTTTTATACATAACAAATTATACAATCAGTAAAACATAATATTCGAAGTATTCTGTCAACGAAATTTTCCTAAGAATTCATGTATTTGTCAATTGTGGTATAAGGTGAAAAATTCTTGTATGATCCCGGCACTTGCTTTGTTAACCACTCAGAGACAGTAGTCTGTATTGCTACAATATTTGGGTACGGTTTCCTCCAAGATGTTTATTCAGCCGCCCAAATTCTAAAGAAAGTTGTCGAAATATGATAACTCGCCGCTGGGCAACAATAACAAACTTGTCTATTGGGTTAGTTCAACATAATTCCGCCAGATAGAGTCTCTCTTATGACCATTTGCCTATAAGTATTAATTTAGAAAGTTGTGAACGATAACGTACAGTTACGTATAATAAACATTTATGTTAATTCTAAATACTAATTCTAATTTCTAATTTCGACGTTGTGGAACTCAGCATAACGGATTACAAATCTGTTTCAGTCAGATGTTTCATAAGTTAGGCCTGGTTAGGTTACTTTATTATTAGTTTTTATCACTCTTTATAGTTAGTAATAAAATATGTTGAACTTCATTGTATTTTTCTTTAAAATTTGTAATTTTTAGTAAAATAAAACTACAGAGAAAACTGCTTTTGACTTCGCTGAATATTTGAAAAATATTGGAACGCGTGGTAAAATGTCTTAGACCGTCGGTCGTTCTGAAACATTTCCTCAATTCTTGTTACGTTCATGAGTCTCTAATGAGTGTTCCTTCTAGATGAGCAGGCTTAGTCTCAGTCTTTCCACCTTCAGGTAAACCTCTAAGTAACTATCTGACAGATAAAATTATTTGGAACTTCATCTGCTGGATAAATGTCAATACCAATCAGTGAATTAAATACGTCAGTCTCATTATCCGTTAGATAACTATCCTATAGATTATATTGTATTTTGTATAAATTTGTATTGAAAGACAGGATGACATTTATTCAGCACAGAAAGTATCACATAACCTTATCTCTCAGATAGTTACTTAAGAGGTTTACCTGAAGGTGGAAAGACTGGGCCTTAGCCGTGTAATTGTTGCGCAATAACTGTCTGATTCTATCGTTGTTCCACGCTTCTTAAAATAAACGAGAACAACTCTGTTTTATTTGCAGTTACGCTGTTCGTCACCATTGTTTCTTCTTCCTTAGGAGAACATCTTTCACTATTTGCTCACATGTCGAACTTTTATTGCATTTTTGCCGTATATGGCCAACTATTTATGAATGGCGTTAAAGGGACATGTTTTGCCCGTAAAAAAACGAATAACTTTTTTTATACGGATATAGAATTAGAAGTTAAAGCAAGTAAATAAGTATAGGGCAGTCGGCGAATCAGTGCAGTTGCGTCACCGGAAACGTCACATGTTTTTGTGACGTCATGTTTAGTACGCCTAAATAACATCCATTTAACGATTGTAATATTCGTACGCTGTCACTTGTATCGTAATTAAATGAAAAAATAAGAATAAGAACAGAATAAAAACAAATAAACTATTCTAATAGGCTAAGTAGCCCTAAAAAGGGTTGATGTGATCCAAAAATATGACCAAAGAAAAGAAAATAAAAATACGTTGAATTTAACCTAAAAAGCTATGCACTACACACATTATCAAATGGAAATATAATAATAATAATAATAATAATAATAATAATAAACTTTATTGTAGGCGAAGTTTCAGCCAGGGCTGGTCTTCCAACTTAACCTTTTTCATCGTGTAAATACAATAATACATTTTTATATATAAATTACATTCTTACATTTTATATAAATTAGCATAAGAAGTTTAGCGAACTTTAATTCAGCGAAATTCAGTAGACGTGCGGGTGAAAATATATGACCTGGGAGAATAAAAAGTATATTCGCGAAACAGGATTACTTGGTGTGATTTTTTGTCTGCAACCATGTTTTATATTTTGCTTTGAAAGATTGCACAGAGAGAGATTTTAGGCACTTGGGTATTTGATTATACATAGATGGGGCGCAGTAGGAAAAGGAACGCTCGAAAAATGAACTTTTGTGGGCTGGAACTTCTAGGCTATAGAAGTCCCTAAGAGTAAGGCTATGAAGGGAAGTTCTCGAAACTAGTTTGCAGCTTAAGTAGGTAGGCGTTTGATTGATTACTAATTTATGGATAAACGAGGCAAAGTGTAAATTTCGACGCTGTTCCATAGTTAGCCAATTTAATGAACTCAACCCTTTGGACGTCGGAGTTCTACTACGAAGTGACAGTACAAATCTTACACAGTAGTTTTGAATTTTTTGAATTCTGAGTTTGTCAACATGAGTGATACAGGAGTGGTATATAATATCACCATAATTAAAAATAGATAAAACTAAACTATCAGCAAGAGATTTTCTTAAATTGCGAGATAGACAAAATCTATTCATATATAAGTTTTTTAAGGCGAGAAAGGCCCTTCTTAAAAGTGAACTAATATATGAGTTAAATCTCAACTGTGTGTCAAGAACAATGCCTAGATTCTTATATTCATGCACTAATGGTAGAATATTATTGTTTAGTTCAATTCGAACTTCGCCGTGATCCAAACTATCAGTAGGGGTAGATTTATTCCCAAAGATCATAACTGCTGATTTTTTAGCATTAACCATTAAACAGTGGTTGTTACAATAATGTATAAGAGAAACCAGATCTTTATTCACGTTTTTAACAGCTTCAGCTAGGAACTCTGGCTTGAAGGATAAATGCAATTGGGTATCATCGGCGAAGAGACGAATTTTACAATATTTTATTGCGTTTTCCATGTCAAAGATATAAATAGAATAAAGAATCGGTCCCAGACAGGAGCCTTGTGGTACGCCCTTAGAAACGAATCTATCGTCTGAAGTTTTATTATTCAACAATACTCTCTGCGTGCGATTATTGAGGTAAGATTCGAAAAATTTAGTTGTGTGGATGTCAAGGCCAATGTAGTTTAATTTCTGAAGAAGAAGCTCATGGTTGATACTATCAAACGCCTTGGTAAAATCTAGAAGTAATAGGCAAGTTGACAATTTATTCTCAGTTGAAACAAAAATATTGTCCGTGACATCCAAGAGAGCAGATATTGTACTATGTCCAGGTCTAAATCCAGATTGTGTTTCGGGAATAATATTATTTGAGAAAACATATTTTGACAGCTGGGCATATATGATCTTTTCAAAAACTTTGCTGAGAGCATTTAAAATGCTTATAGGGCGCAGATCCGAGAAGTTTTCCGGTTTATTAATCTTGGCTAAAGGAAGGATTATAGCTTGTTTCCATACGTTGGGAAAAACACTATGTTTTATACAGAAATTAATTAGATGGCATATATGGGTAGTGCATGTAGGTATTAGTAACTGTATCATAGGTGTGTTAATGCCATCAGTGCCAGTACTGAAAGAAGATAATGATCGGATAACTTGTTCAACATCTTCTTCGGAAACAGGGGAAAAGTGAAATGAAAGATTATGGTTCAACTTATTATCCTTGTAATAACGAGCTGTCTCCATACATAGATTGGTGGAAGGTACAGCATTTATGAAGTAGTCATTGACAGAGGTAGCTTCGACAGAGTCGGTAGGAATCGAAATAGGTGTTTTACTGTAAATACCGCACTTCTTAAGTACGCGCCAATGATTACCTGCTTTTACATTTTTCAGTTTATGCTGAATATAAGCTTTCTTTTCTCTACTAATGGTAGCAGTAGTAAAGTTACGCAACTGTTTGTAGTAGTCCCAATGAGATTGTAGCCTAGTTTTCTTAAATTTACAAAATGCTTTATTCCGTAATTTCATAAGAAATTTCACATTGTCAGTTATCCATGGTTTATGATTATTCTTTTGAACATAAGTTTTAATCGGACAGAAATGATCAAAAACAGAAAGAACTACTGAATTAAAAAAATATAACTTATCGTTGATATTCCCCAAATTATACAACGGACTCCAATTTATGTTAGTAAGATGTGACTTGAAGTTACTATAATCAAAGTTATGAAATGACCTACAACTATATTGAGATTGTTGTTGTTGTTGTTTATCATAGACTAATCGACAAAATGTTAATCTGTGATCCGTGATATGGTGCATATTGACTGTACCCACTAGATCGCATATAGTCGTATCCGAAATCAAGATGTGATCTATTAACGTTTCAGAAGTAGCAGTTATTCTAGTAGCTTCATTAACTATCTGTGTAAGATATATAACTAAACATAAAACTGCTAAATAAACAACAAACTAAATAAAAAAGGTTTTTAGAAATTACTATAAGTTAGATATGTGAACACAAGTATCAAAACACATCAGCGTATTATAAAATGTCAAATATAAACATCGTTTTATTTAGCGATACCAATACAAATGTCCCTATATTAAATAAACACTTTTATAATTTGTAAATCTTCAAAGTGACTATCGAACACAAACTAAACTTGACTTCACAAGGTATGTTTTAGTAAAATAAAAGAGTGAGGAGCAATATTAGTCTATAATTCACATGCAAAAAGTTTGTCATTGAAGTTATGACGCAAAATGACCAACTGCGTTGATTAAACGACTGACCTATATTAAAGACCGAGCCTCCAAAAACTTCTAAATATTTGCAGGCGCAATGAGTAAAATTTCAAAGTTATTATATGGATTAATATGTAACCACGTTTCAAGCTGCGTCGTCATTTTAACTGTAGGTAGCTAATATGAGGAAATTTCGTTCACACCAAATCATGATTAGGGAGACCTGTGTGTCCAAACTAAAAATTATATTTTCATTAGTAGATATAAACTCTGTTCGTAGAGCTATTTCTAACGGTTTATTATCGTTGAACGCAAGCGCATTCATTTTAACACACTCTTATTAACTCTACGCTTGCGTCTGACGATAATAAACTGATGGAAATGACTACTACGTATAGAGTTATTTAATTGACAACTTTATTTATTGATCATCCTACGTATTTACTTTCTTATAAATCTGTAACAACAATAAATAAGTAGAACAATTGTGTAATTAAATTTATTTCTACTAAAGTTTATTCTGTGGGTTGTGTTTGTCAATTTTGTAATATAATTAGTTTGACAAATTTATATTATAATTATATAATTAATTTTATTGGTCCAATGATGAGAACATATAATGCAAGAGCGGGTCATGACATAGTTTTGGGTTAGTAATCTTACTTGGTGCAATGCCATGTAACTATGTTATAGACAGTTGGCTCTGTGTGCAAAGATTATGAGAGCTGAGGACCGTTTTAAATAATATTTACATTAAAATTTCATTTAAAAATCTCTTACGATACAGATCATAAAGTAAAATAATTGTATCTAATTTTTCAACTTGTGGTGCATATAATTTAAATTATGATTTGGAAAATAAATGAGCATAGAAGAGAAAGATCAAGGATCACATTAAATAATTAGTATGCAAATACCGTATTTGTCAGCGTAGAAGGTGCACTTTTTTCCTTAAATATTAGTCTTAAAACCGAGATGAAGATATAAATTTTATTTCGAATTCGTTTATCTCGTTATTTTGCGTTGTTGTTTGCCAAGTACGCGCATTTTTTAAACGCGATTTTATACCAATGTGGATTTGGTATAAAACATTGGCATGTACGTCGATTTTCCATAAAATCGGTTATTTTTATTACACAGTACACATTGATGGCGCTTTAGGACTACTATATGTAGTTTATTGTTTGAAGAAAACGATTAATCAGTTTCAAATTTGGAAGAGATTTCAAGTGAAAATTCGTTTTAATGAAGTTTTCGATGAAGATTAAAACCCTTATTGTCATAAATTTTTTGCTTGATACATAATTATTTTATACTAAAATTCTCAGAAATTACTGCCACCTCTCCGATTTTCATCTGGAGACTTCGGTGTTTGTTATCTGTCACCGGACTAGTTTCAAATCTCCAGTCTCTAGACCGGTGCTTCCCAAAGGGTTTGCCGCGGAACTAGTGTGCCGCGAAATCTTAAAGAAAAAAAATCAGCTGTGGCCACCACAGGACCGACCGCCATCACAAAGTACTTGTTTAATTTATGCTGCTTTATCAAAAAAAAGTCTCAAATAAAAGGTGATCAACTCGTGCCATTGATGTCAAAAGCTTAAATATGAAGTTTCATAAAAATCCTTTTAGCCGAATTTGCTCAATTCGTGCAAATCCATCGAAATCTCGAAATGTCAAAATCGGTATGATCACGACTGCAAATAACAGTGAGACATCTGGTGGTGACTGGCTAAATAAACTGACTAATAAACAGAAGCGTATATTTGGATAAAACTAGTAGCGTGTTGTGCTGCAGTTTATGTGAATTAAGAAGTATTTTAAAATATAGTGACTTAAATACTTTTTTGCGGAAATATTGTTTGAGCAGATAAATATTAAGAAAAAACTTCTGACATATACGCTTCTCGTCCGCCATCAGCTGTTGTACGCAGCGCCGCCAACGTTAGTTTCAGTCGCGAATACCTCTCTTATATATGTTGGCGGTCGGTAAAAAAGTAGCGTTATACATTTCTTATTCTGTGACTAAGTAGGTGTGCCGCGAAATTTTTCTTTGGAAAATGTGCCACGAGAGTAAAAAGATTGGGAAATACTGCTCTAGACAACTTCTTTAAATTTTTATGCTATACTTCATCCATGTCAAATGATACTGTATTGTATCAGAGTAGGTTAAATGTCAACTACTCCGTGTATTTATAAATTGTATATAATGGACCATATTAGTAAATACGTCACAAAATGGGCTCCTGTGCTGCCGCCTAGTGGTTTGTTTCCTTGTATTTATTTTGAGCATGTTGTTATAATAAAAGATTTTTCAAAATTCTCTTCTAAGTATAAATTAAGTTTTCAAAGTAATAAAATGCTTTACATTAAATCTACAAGTCGATATTTATTTATTAAAAATCTTATAATCTAATGCCGTTATTTTTGCAAAACAATATTACTATGCAGGTTATTTTTGAAAAATTTACGTTAATGTTATTATGGCAAGTAACAAGTCTGTCTGCCATTTCTAAATGGTCTTAAAGAATAATACATTATTCTTATTATATCCATTGTTTTTCATTTTTGTCTTTTAGAAAACGAAAAAATTTGCAATTATCAATGTGGCTGTATGGTTGCAATTTTGAGCAAAACAATACACCAATATACATACTGAAACAAAATATTAATGATTACAAAGTTTTAATTTAATAAATATTAAAGTTATATCGATTTTCTTATTATTTAGAAATGTACCCTATAAATATATCTTATAATCCCTATTTATATGTTTTTAAAAATATTATTCAATAATATAAAGTATATGAATTGTATATATTAGTTTATATTTTACAAACGTAAAAGGCTTTTGCTCCAAAATTGAAAATAATCATAAAATTAAGGAAACATAACAAATAATCACACATGTATTTTAAATTCGCAAAAAACCGTTACCAGATGGCAGCACAATATGTGACGTCACACTAATATGGTCTATTGCAGCGGTTCTTAACCTTTTTATGCTCGGGACCGCCCAACTAGCCCATAATATTTTCTGGACCCCCCCAAGAAAATTTTTGAAATATTATAAATGTTCTTAATAATTTATTGTTTAATAATTAAGTTTACTGTAATTTTAAAAGCAAAAACTGGTAAAAATTATTTTTTTTCTTTTAATTTCGGGACCCCCCGGTTAAGAACCGCTGGTCTATTGTATCATAATTTACGGCACTTGAAGAAATTAAATATTTTTTTGTCCAAAAAGTCGACTGATTTTTATTTAATACTTTTCTTTGGCCTCATCTATTGTATAATTTGTTATTTTATTTTTACTTAATCACTTAAAATTTATTCTGAAAGACCCATAAATATCGTATTAATAAATACTTCCTTTAAATACTTGGTATTTTAGGCTAACGCAGTTTATCAAAAAAAAAAAAAAAAAAAATGTATGGACCTCCTGATTTTGAAATATGAAACTCTTATATTCCGTCAAATACGGTAGTACCTAAAAGAAAATTGAGTTCTTAAAATCATAATATAGTAGATTAAAAATATCTTACAGACTATTTCAAACAATTGAGAACTGACACGCTCGGATACGCAGTCTGGTGGTTAAATATTGTACTACGCGACTGTAGTACTGTTTGAAATTATTACATATTTTCTAGTGTTGATTTTTTGTTAGAATGTCGATAGATACATTTTTATAAAATAAAAATGTACTGTGCTTAAATTAACCTGTTCCCTGTTAGCATATTCACAGCTAAATACTAGACAATTCAGCCATATTGCCTTGTATTACAGCTCCGCCAACGGTAATGTCACTTCTCAATAATGCAATAGGTGGCACTGCGAATCGAAAACGGGAATTTGAATTAAAAATATAATATCTTTCAGCCATATATTGATATTAACTTATTGACAAAAATAATATTTAAACGACAGAAATAACGTCAAAAATGTGTAACTGTATGGAAACTGGGTTGTGGGCTAATAAAATCAGAACCAAGGTAAAACAGCTCCTGTCTCCTTACACTGTATTCTGGATTGAGTTTTAAAAGTATTTCTTGGAAATACTATTTAAAACTGGAATACAATACTATATTAGGATTTATATTACTGAGTTGTTGTTTTTCTTGGTATTAATTTTGTGTTTGTTTACATACTGTATATTAAAGATTTGTTGTATATTAATATATTGTTTTTTTGTTTCAGTCCCCTCCCAAAGGCGCTACCATCCCATACCGCCCCAAACCCCAAGTGGGTGGCCCTGTGATCCTAGCCGGTGGACAGGCCTATACAATCCAGGGCAACTACGCCGTGCCCGCTCACTCTGATGTAAGTAGCACGGTAATGGCCCCTCTGTACCCCCCCGTACAACACTTGCCCCCCCTCGGCCATCCCCCCTTGGCTGTAGGTGCCGTGGCCCCGGCGGCTGCCGCAGCGCTATTCGCGCTCGATCCGCTCAAGACCAACGGACACTTGCAGGCCGCGTTCTCGCCCTCGCATTGCGTTATACCAGATGTAAGTCTTTAATAAACGGCAGTGCAAACTGTCGACATTCATGATGTACACTGTCGTACTACTCTCTGATCGCTCTGTTGCGTTGACCCCTGTCATTGTTTGACACTTTCTCTCCCACAGACACTAGATGTGCGTTGTGTCTTGTGAAATCCCGCCCTCCGAACCCCACCCGCAGTCTAGGTATTAACTGTAGACGAGTTGTTTAGTTTATGTTGTTTTCAATTAATAATCAGCTTTTAAATTCCTAGTTGAAGATATTTTTTTCAATTTTGACAAAACAAAATATAAATGTATATTAAATTATATAAAGATTTACAAGTTTACTAAAACGTTAATTTACAAGTAGTTTTCGCATTATCGAGGCAGGGTTTGTGTCCTGTAAATGTAGCCTGTACTAAAGCAACTTCAAGGATTGTTACAGTTATGAACCGGAACTATCGACTGAAAAATATTGGGCATCAAATGGAAACCCTTAAAATTAAAGAACGAACAGCAGTTTTTATAAAGCGCTCAAAATATTTGTCCCACACTCTGAATAAGTACAGTGTTCATTATTGATCAATTTTTGTTAGTGGAAAAAAATCGAATTTTATGTATATTGTGTTCACTTTTGTAAGGACAAACCAGATCTGGTTATTTTAGTTACTTTTATTTTGTATTACTGACTTTAAATGTCATTTAAAAAACTTTCTTACACTCAAAAACAGACTTCGGATTTGTTGGTTATGATCATTATAATTAAAAATTGTGACATTTTTCTGTATGACAAATGTCAAATGATACGACGATTAATAAAGGGACATTTTTCATTATTTTTTAATACCAACATGACATACAATTTCAAAGGTGCGTACTAATGAAATCAAAATTTCCTCTTAGTTTGTTTTTACAAAAGTGAAAACAGTATGCTGTACAACGCTTTTTTTCGCGCTTGTGGGTTTAGTCCCATAATAAAATACTTTTATTTACAAGTGTTCAAAGTGCTTTCCATTTTGATTTAAATACTTTTGCATTCTTACTCTTGATATGTCTCTGACTCGGAACATAATAATACCAATAATAAAAGAAATCATTTTCAAGTCGTACTTGAGGAAGTACGAAATTTGTAACTTATTTAAAAAAATCAAAGTTGTTCTTGATATCCTGTACTTCCGGTTTGCTGCGGAAAATTCAATTTGTTTGGTAGACTTTGGTCATCAAAAATCATCGAATTTTTAAGAAAAAAGGGTTGAACGGGTGGTCTGATACGCCTGTATATCAATATAAAATTTCACGATACCAGTGGTTCCTAAACTTATTTTGTCGTGGAACCCGTTACAATTTTCCAACCATCACGAAATTTTTGTCATACCTATATTTTACGGACAACCCCTCCCCACATTTTAAGGCATTAAATGAAACAAACATTCTTTTAGTGATATAGAATTTATTCAATGTAGTAAAACAAAAATGGATTTAAGACTTAAGTTAATGATTATAAAAACAAATCAAGTGTAGAAATCACAAGAAATCAAACAAAACGTCCTGCGGAACCTAGTTTGGGAAACACAGCTCTTGAACAGTGCGGTTTATACGATGACATTTATGTTTTAACTCAAAATTGTTAAAAAAATCTTCAATTTTATGGCTACTTATGTGTTGTAGCCCCCCTACCCCCCTACTTATGTGTTGAAATCTGTGTGTTTCGTTGTTATAGTTCTCCCATTTCCCATGTTTATTTATTTTTTTCATCGTCATTTTTAATTTTGTTCCTACTAATTATTTGTAAGCTTTATGCATGTTATTTTTATTATAATTGTCAGCTTTATTTCTTCTGGCACTTCATACTTTTATGATTACAATTGTCAAAACAAGCTTTCAGAAATATTAATTTTTGCAAATTGTTGCTTAAAATTGTACAAATTTTTATTTTCCTTTTACACCAATTCCTATTCAATTAATACATTAATTTTATCATACAAATACCTATTTTCAGCTTAAATAATTTATATTTTCCCTATTTTCCCTGGAAGTAAATAATCAGTACAGTACATCGTGAAACTATTTTGGCTGAGGGGTTAAAAGTGATATTGCCAGAAGAATTACCATTATTTCTGCATGATTTTTCATGTAAGAATTTAATGTTGGGAAGAGTCAGTCACAAGACATAGACAAACAAAAAACATAAACTATCTGATCTAACAATATTGTATTGAGAATAGTGGAAGATTTTTATTGTATAAGGCTAGTGAACTATTTACTACAGAATGTTCATTAATGATTTGATAGGCGTTATAATTTAACGCGTTGCCGTGTTAGTAATTTTGATCCCTCGCTGTACATGACGCATTTAATCATAAACTTAGATACGGAT
The DNA here is from genome assembly GCA_963971575.1 of Liopterus haemorrhoidalis. Lineage (NCBI taxonomy): Eukaryota > Metazoa > Arthropoda > Insecta > Coleoptera > Dytiscidae > Liopterus > Liopterus haemorrhoidalis. The sequence continues at coordinate 35,816,758 of OZ020615.1, forward strand.
ATAATTTGACATTGACACTTGTCTAACATTGACAATTTCTAGTATACAGGTTATTCCAAACGTTTAAACGGAACTAGATTTTTACGTAACTTTTATTGATGGAATTGGTGTTTTGGTCATTTTCTTTAAATTTTCTAAATGATACTTACATTGAACATTTTTAGGTGAGAGTGAATTGTCATTATAAAATGTCATTTTCATTACATTTTGATTTTTGTGTCATTCTTAATGCAGATGCATCATTTCTTAAAATTTCCTGTCTTCCAAAAATTTTAAATATTTTTAGATTTTAAAAACTAGTAAATTTTAATGTTTAAATGTAAATTTAAATTCAAGTTCAAAATAACTTTTGATCATTTTGTTTAGCAAAAGTCCGCTTGTGACAACTTACAAAAATAAAAATTCTTTCTATTTCCACTTTGGAATAGCCTATATTTTATTTTTTATAACAAATATCAACATGAAACATGAAATAACCTAGGCAATCTCTGTTTTGTGACGGATTGCATTTTAATTTTTTGTTATTATTAATAAAAGTTTTCCATTTATTAAATTAATTTTGTCTTCAAAATATGTAAAAAAAAAAAATAATTTTTTAAAAATAAATGTCATTCGTTTCCATGGTTTCACTATTGGAATTTAAAAATTTTACATACCAACGTAAAACATGAAATAACCCAAGCAAGGTCCTTTCTCGTGACAACCTAAAAGAATGAAATTCCCATTTAGTTCCGTCTAAACGTTTGGAATAGTCTGTATTAATAAATTGCTTGGTTAATGACTTACTGGCAAGTACCAACCAATAAAATGAGCGGGAAATTCAAACGCCTATCAAACATTTATGAACGGTCTGTATAATAGATATCAAAGTGGCTAAGCTAGATCTAATTGTATATTGTTAATGTAGTGTTACACATTGCTGAGGTGTTATCAAATAATAGTACGGTGCATTTTTGAATAGTAAAATATTTATCTAATTACGAGGGTTGTACAGAACGTAATGAATATTTGGTTGTTAATAACATGAAAAGCCATTACATCAATGAAAACTGTGTTTATTGCTAATGTATATCTTTACTTATTTTTACACATAGTCATAATTTGGATTAACATTTTTTGTCATACCTTGTGACGAATTTATAAATACCTTTGTCGTAAAAATTAGTCGTTTGTGAGTTCAACAAGTTTGTGACTGTCATTTTTCAGTCGTACCATCAGTAAGGGCTTTACGGCAAGAAATGATAATGACTTGGCGCAATGTCGGGACAGTATGGTGGATGCGGAAAAACGTCCAAGTGAAATTTGTTAAGTTGAGCTTGAGACAACGGAGTACCCACACGTTACTCCGTGTTTCTGTGTTTCATAATAAGCTTGAGCATTTATTGTAGCACCTCGTTCTATAAATTCGACCAATAAATACGCTTTACCATGCGTTTCATGCGGAGGTTAAACCGTTCGTTCATTTTTCCGGTCTGTGTCTGTTCACATCAGACCGTAATAATTCTTATACAATTTTATGGGCCTATATATTCAGAGCCTAATTTATCGAATCAGTTCACTAACTTTTTCAACATTTTCTTCGGTTTTTTGTTTTGATGACGTCCTGATCTTTCTTCATCATCAACTGAGAGAACCACTAGGAAATCGCCCAAATCACTTAAATTGCCCTAAGGACAGTGCGTCATTATTATTTCGTATGGAATAATGCCTAGGTGTCAAGATTATATGTATATCTTTATGGGCTATATATTTAGAGCCTATTTTATCGAATCTGTTCGCTTTTCTTTTTCAACATTTTCTTCGGTTTTTTATGTTTTGATAACGTCCTGATCTATCTTCATCATAAACTGACACGAAATCGCCCAAATCACTTAGATTGCCCTAACGGCACTGCATCATTATTACTTCTTATGGAATATTACCTAGCTGTCAAGAGATTTTAGGTCGCGACTAGCGTTTTTTGACAATCTAAAGGAGCCTACAGACGGTGTGGCAAGTAACGGCTAATGTTTCCATTCGTCTAGCTCCGAGTATCGTGTGTACGGACAATACATCACAAGTCACATCCAACGTACGTTGGGCTAAGCGCTGACCGATGTCATCTTCCGAAACGGTATTTTTATCATAAGTCAAAGGGGTTTGCCAATGTTGGTGCAGACTTGCATACTCATGTCGCTATCGTACGACGCGCACACACTTGTCATAACATCAGTCGAGAGTGTTGCGCTCTTTTGAGCACAACATTTTAAGGTTCTATTTTTTTTTTTTAATTATGAAATCTACTTAAAGTAAAAAGTAATTTTGTATACTTTTAATCTAATTTAAATAGCAAAAGCAGGTTTGGAGCTGCGTCCATGATCACACGTTCACTATCAGACGCCATTTTACTAACGTTGGCGCATGTTCGCTATTTTTCCACTTATCAAACGCTGGCGCTAAATTGACAAAATGTCTGTATGCTACGCATATACAAATGTCCACCAATGCTAAATGTTACATACAACGTTGGTACCACCGTTGGCCAACGTTAGACACATCGTCCGTAGGTGCCTTAACGACTACTTTTTACGGTAACCAAGACTGCCGACTCTACGTACCCCCTAAAGCACACTCCATATTTCTAAATATTACTTAAGAGATACATGTACTCATATAGATGTACCGTAAATACTAGATTTCAACAAAAAAAAAAATGCGATTTTTCGTTCCGAAAATACAAAATTTCTGAAAAAAATGCTATTCATGGAACGCGATTACTGGAGTTTGGTAAATTGATTACTAACCAAAACAACCAAGAGAGAATCCTGGTTTTTCTCGGTTTCTTACCTTCCTCTACTTTATAATTGTGCGAAACTTTCTTCTGTTTAAATAATCCATGATAAATTCATCATATCTTCTTTTTTTTATTATATTGTTTTATTGGCCGTTAGTCTTTCGACCACATGGCCAGCTACATACAAATAATTATAATATAATTACAGAAAATTGATTACAATTGTTATTTAATATTCCCTCATATCTCGTCACGACTCATCAACTGTTGGCACACAGATTCTTCATAAATTTAGATTGATGTTATTTAGGAAGCTCGACAGATGCTTTTATGTATTTCGATTTTTGAGTAGAGTTTGTAAATTTTACGTTTGCGAAGGATCCACTAATTGTAGGTGGGTAATTAATTGTGTCCTTTGATTCCTATACAAAGGACAGAAGAAGAATATATGCTCCAAGGACCCTGTTGTAGAATTGTCAAATTTACAGTTTTGTGACGTGTACACTCCTATTCTGTTCAAATGTTGGGGGTATCAAGCATGTCCAAATCTTGTTCTGCCATCATATCTTTCAATCGCCGATGAGTCAGTTAACAGTATCTTGTTTAATAAATATTGTTGATAGATATTTACATATACACGTGTAATGTGCAGAACATCACATAATATTGAGGATATGATTTTAAACAACTGTCATTTGAATAAAATGTCTCTTAAATAATCAACTAACAACAAAAATGATACACTAACCATAACCAAATATCTGGTTACTCTCTTATATTTATGGTACATACTATTAAGAGAAGGCTGAGAGGACCTACTAGAGGAGGTATTCCTACTACTGATCCCACTCTTACAAAGTAAGTGAATTCGCGACTGCAAATAACAGTGAGACATCTGGTGGTGACTGGCTAAATTAGACAGAAGCGTATATTTGGAAAATATTTGTAGCGTGTTGTGCTGTAGTTTATGTGAATTAAGAAGTATTTTAAAATATAGTGACTTAAATACAGTGCTTTTTTGCCGAAATATTGTTTGAACAGATAAATATTAAGAAAAAACTTCTGAGATATACGCTTCTCATCCGCCATTAGCTGTTGTACGCAGCGCCGCCAACGTTAGTTTCAGTCGCGAATAGCGGTCACTATGCTACTGCAGTATCATTACCATAAACAAGTACAAACATTACAGGAGTTTTGTGTTTTTAAAACAAAAAGTTGGTGTCCGATTCACTCTCCAATCTTATGACGACGTTTAAAATCTAGTCTTTGCGAAACGATAGTTGTTGATTGACTGAACGAAACTAGTTAAAATTAGAACAATAGGTATTATCAATAATTGTATTCACCGTACTGTTTGACTACACCTCATGTGTACTAGTGTTATTGATAATTTATCAGATAGTTTATATATTTGTAAGCAACTTTTAAAAAATATCTATTTCGTTTGTTTCTGATATAAATGAATAGAATATATAACGAATTCGAACTATTATAATAATGAAAAAAGTTTACAGTTAATTATTATTATTCTATTGTTTATGTAGATGTGGTGGCATATTTGTTTGTCTGTTCTCTCACTGTGCATCAGGTATATGTGAAGAATAGAAACATTAATATGTTCTATTCTATTTTGCATTGTAGCTTGACTCATTGTTACAGATTGGAGGTATTGGAAAAAGTCCTTTAGCAGGACTCGCTGCTCTAGGACTTGGTGGACTTGCCCCAGCTAACACAGGTGGACTCAATCCAGCAGGTATGTTATTGAAAAAAAAGTCACATAAATAAACAATGATTATAATATGTAAACAATTACAAATCAAAAGTGTTGAGTGATAAAAATCACATACATGTGGTAACGTCAAAACAATCGGGCATTCATGATAGTTCCGCAGGACACAAGAGAAATGTTACAAGGGGCACTTTTCTCGCTCAGTAGTGTTAATAGTAAGTAAATAATTAAGAATTGCCTTTATCATAGAAAATTCTCCATATTTTATCTTGTCTTATATTGAAGATATAAAAAAGTTAATTGTTAATAAAATTAAGAGATACACTTTACTGAAGTTATTTATCTAAAAATACTATCCATGATATTTTCTTTTGAGAATTACAAAAAAAAGCTAGACGTGATAGAGAAAAACTAAAACTTGATATGAAATCAGGATTCGCCATTCTACCAAAATCACCCCTTAAAATCAAAAGCGGTGGACATACAACAAAAAATATTTAAAATAAGAAAACAAATATTTTTTGTCTTTTGTATTTTTTCAATTGGATGAATATTTCGGGGTTTACGAGAGCATACCATAAAACCAAAATCTTGTAATATCTCACTTATTATTTACAATACTTTACCTTAAAAATGTATTTAAGAAAATTTGTAAAAATCTTTCAGTGATTTATAGCTTAGATGTTTTTTAGTGTTGTAGGCTATATCAGTGTTTCTCAAGCGAAATGGTGCGACCCCCTGGTGTGGCAAAATCATATAAATAAACAGATTAGATATCTTAAAATTTCTTAGTGCAATAGGCTAGTGCGACCCCCGGATGCCGCAAATGCCGAAAATTTGTCGTTTCAAAAACAATTATCTTTCCGCTGGCCCATAAGCAACTAGAATCTTTTTTCGCTGATCAGATATTTGCATCAAATTGAAATACACGTGTCATTTGAAATACAAGTATCATTTTTCATTATGACATATGTCAAATGGATCGACATTTTAAAAAAGTGACATTTTGTAATACCAACATGACATACAGCTTCAAAGATGCAAACTACTGAAAACAAAATTCCCTCTTAGTTTGTTCTTACAAAAGTGAACAGCTTATAGCAAATGTTCAAATACAGTCTGTTCCAAACGGTTAGGCGGAACTAGATTTTGCAATCTAGTTACTTTCATCGTTTAAATCGTGCCTTTCGGCCGTTTTGTTTAAGCTTTGTAAATCATACTTACAATAAACATTTTTTGGTTAAGGTTAATATAATTTTAAAATGTCATTTTCTTTATATTTTGATTTTTTGTGTCATTCTTGATAAAAATTTCCCATTTATTTATTTTTTTGTCATTAAAATATGTAAAAAAAATATTTTAATTTTGACATATGTCATTCGTTTCCATGGTTTCATTGTTAGAATTTTAAATTTTGACATTCCCACGTGAAAAATGAAATAACCCCAAGCAAGGTCCCTTCTCGTGACAACCTAAAAGAACGAAATTCCCATTTAGTTCCGCCTAACCGTTTGGAACAGACTGTATGTATATAAAAAATAATAATTTAATTTTGACATATGTCATTCGTTTCCATGGTTTCATTGTTGGAATTTTAAATTGTGACATTCCAACGTGAAAAATGACAACCTAAAGGAACGAAATTCCCATTTAGTTCCGCCTAACCGTTTAGAACAGACTGTATCTTAATTATAATGATCATAACCTTATCAACCTAAAGTCGGTTTTACAGCTTATATAAAATATAATTATTTATGTTCAAAAACATCTATGATTATTTATTTATTAATAAAAGTATTATATTTATAATTTTAGCCTTTCATGTATTTATTTATGGTTATAGTAAAGCATGGCTACTTGTTAAAGAATGCTTTATAAAATTTTTCTTACCTACCAAGTAGTTTTAAATTCTAAATAAGTTTTATTTCTTAAATTTTTTTTGATTCTAAAACAATTAGGGAAGCAGGAAATAGCATATTTATTATTTTACATGTTAAATCGCTATGGTTGACAGGTCAATTCACATTCAGGTATATATATAACGGTACTAAAAATTCTAAAATTATGGGTGTTACTTTTTAAATTGATACTTATGCGGCGACTGGCTACAGTTACTAGAACTGGATTCGTTTCCCAGCACTAATAAAAGTAGGGAGATTCAATTGCTTCCTTGGTTGTACCACTGATTAACAGAATATTTTTGATTTCTCAAAGGATTTTTTGAAAAAAGAAAAAATCTTTGGGTATTTCGGTGTACGGAAAATTGACTCAATTAGCGAAAATAACAAAGCATAGAAATACACACGTGTTTTACCATCACGGTGCAGTCACGTGACGAGTGCAGCTTAGACTGATCTATTAAGAACTAGACTATTGCACCAATTTGCATGAATGCAGTTTAATTTTTGCCCAATGATGAGAACAATTAATGCAAGAGCGGGGCTTAAAATACAGCTTTGGGTTAGAAATCTTGCATGGTATTATGTCGTGTAGCTGTATTTTTCGCAGTTGGCTCAGTGTGCAGTTGATTATGAGAGCTGAGGGCATTTTTAACCAGCATTTAAAAATGTTTAGATAATAAAAACATGTATTACAGTTCGTGTTTTATTTTCCAGCATTGGCAGCCCTGGCAGGCTCTCAATTACGAACGAGTAACTCACGTAACCAGCAGAATACAAACCAACAGACACACGAAATGACAGTACCAAATGAGTTGATCGGTTGCATTATTGGAAAAGGAGGTACCAAGATCGCAGAAATTAGACAGATATCTGGAGCTATGATTCGTATTTCAAACTGTGATGATCGTGAGAGTGGAACCACAGACAGAACAATCACCATTACCGGCAATCCAGATGCAGTCGCTCTTGCCCAGTATCTCATCAATATGAGGTTAGTGGATCTTTATATTATGAAAACCGACAAGATGTATGAGTTGTGTATTTCTTTAACTGCATCCTGCTTTGTAAGGTTCTGTGATTTTTTAGTTAATGACTGTGACTATGTTTAAGATGTTTAGGATTTATCAATGATTTGTGTTGTGGGACCTATGTGATATTCAATATACTGTGATTCATTTTTGTTTATAAATTTTGAATAATCTTTTGTTATTCAAAGTTTAGTGTGATTATTTAAAGTTCAAATATTTAGGATTAATTTATGTAACACTTTAATCGTGATTCATTATATTCACACTTTTCTACTATTCACACTAATAAATTTATAATATTTCAAATACGATAAAAGTGTATAATGTTATATAATATACAGATTGAACAGGTGCAATGGATATTGTGACTTACGAGCTTTATAAAAAATAGACTATGTTGTATCGAATAGCAGTAAAATGTGCTTATCAATGATAGTGGAACCTTCCATTTCAATTAAACCTTGGTTTCACAATCTTCACCTTAATAAAAGAACTCTCTCCACAATTTTCCGGATGCGTTTTAATCATTGTCTTTCCTTAGTGCACCACCACAGAATACATGTACTAGATACAGCTCTGTGTGACTGCGGAGAACTTGGTACCGTAGACCATATGATTTTTAACTGTCCTATCCACTACAACAAGTCTTCTTTATTTTACCTGCATTTATCAAAAATTCGCCTCAATCCTATTTCTATTAAATCGATCCTGACCAATCCCTCTCTAGCATTTTGCAAGAAAATGATTGGTTTCCTCAAGGAAACCAATTTAAATTTATAAGTAAATGAAAAGCTATGCACTGGCGAAATTGTGACCTCACCAAAGCCAACAAATCAGAAGAAGAATGATAGTGGAAAGTAAACATCATGTCGAGTAAAACAAGTTTGAGTGTTATTGTCTAGTCTAGCGCTCCGTTCTAAAAAAAAAAAATAAAATAAATAAAAGTAATGTAACGAAAAATGGACGTATAAATATTGGTTAAGACGAATTTGGTTGTGATCAGTGATGTAAAATACCCGCGTATTTATATTTTGAGGTCAATTCCCGGGTATTTACCCATTTCGGGTAAATATGTAAGCATACATTTGAAGGGTTCGGGTGTAAAACCTGGTAATTGACATATTTTTCAAAACTTAATTACTGCATGTAAAATATGGTAAATGTCATCATAAACTAGATTTCACTTCAAATTTACAAAAAATATCAATAGATAGCTCTGGATGTATCATGTAATATGTGGTATCTGCATGTTCTCATTTTTGCAATATTTTTAATGTCGTCTCTAGCAAAAATATTAAATTGTCAGATACCAGATTTTACTCCCGAATCTCTCATTTATTAACTCGGAAAACTTATTGGAGTATTTTTGTTGATTAAAAATATAATCATATTATAAAAATAAATGTATGTTAACTATCACACAGATTGGAATTCTTTTTTACTCAATTAAACTCTGTAAATGAAGTCAATAAATAATTATTTTAAACATATTATATTTCACATTTTTGTTTATTTTTATAATTAATACAATGTATTTAAAAATCAAAATGTAAACTAATATAAGTATTCAACTTAAACAAATTTATCTGTGAAATAATCAAATTAACAAAAAAAAAGTAACCCAATATTTTTTAAGAAACATCTCTGGTCCAATTGGAATAAAATCAATATTTACCAACCCCACACCGACAGTTTGCAACAAAATATCCGCTTTTCTCACTGAAATCAACATAAATCGATAATAACATAAAGAGCTTATGCACTAGCGGAATGTTGAATTAACCCAAGCAAATAATAATAATAATAATAATAAACAATTTTTAGGTAGGTAAATAAACCTCTAGTAAATACCCATTTATATTTATTTACCCACTGGGTATTTACCCTATTCATATCACTGGTTGTGATATTAAATCTTTATTAAGCTACTTGAATATTTGATGATTCACATTTAATAGACAATAATAACACTAAAAAATAAATACCTCTAGTCATTACAGTTAATCCACAGTTAACTTCCAGGTATATCCCCAAGTCCAGACTAGTCCAGGAATTCGATTAACTAAATCATTCAGTCACCGTGCTAAATTCCACTAACTCAGTATCTCCACTTGAGTTCAATCTTTTGGAAGTGATAATTATTTTTGGTCAAAATCTATACGAAATTTACAAAATTAAATATGCCAATGTGTATAAAAACTGCACAATATTCATTTAAAAAGTCTGTTATTCTTCATGATTCGCTGACCTTCACTGTCTGAATAAAACTGCTTCTTCGGTTGCAGGTCGCGCGTTAATATCGGACCTTAAAACGTTCCATAGATTTATAAAAATTTCGGGTAACTCAATGTTCAGAGTTCGACGTCCGATTTAAGGCGTAGCAGGTATTCGTAACAATATTATTAAGTAGTATTTTTGTAACATAAAAAAAAATTAAACATTTTAATAATAAAAACGGTTTTGTGCTTTGCAATATCCCAATTCCACAATAAATTTTCTTCGGACTTAGGTTAAGGTTTCAGGTTTTTCTTTAATTAACAGTTTTGCGTCTTTTATGCTATTGATCCTAGAACAGGACTGGTACATTTTCCTGCAAACACTATAGTCTCTATGTATATATCGCTACATGAGTTCAAAACAGAAATAACTTGAAATTTTTACAGAATGAATTATTTACTGATATTATAACTTATTCAAAAGGGAAACAACCTTTTGAAACTGGTTACTATTTTCTGAAGTTTTTCAGTAATAACTCAGTTTGTAAAAATTTCAAGTTATTTCTGTTGTGAACTCGTGTAGCGTTATGTCTGAATTCGCACACTTAATATTGCGACTTTAGCCATTGCAGGTGTTCAATCTATGTAAAATTTTGAAATAAATCTACTAATGTTAAGAGGTCTGGGTATTGTTATTGAAATATTTGAGCTTTGAGTATTTAGCCCAGTTGGTAGGTAGGTTTGTTGGACGGCGTGCCTCGAGCGTTGAGGCCTGGCGAAGCTGCGGAAGGATGTTGGATGACTTCAGATGGTCCTAGGGTCCCGCTATCCCAGTGGCACCAGCAAGTACCAAGCCACACTAGATCACGTCTCTGATCCATTGAATTTTATACACCGGCTTTTTGTGTCTGACAGACAACAATTCATCACACAGATTGCTAATCATTTAATTTTAATCATTTTATTTTTCTGGACAAAAGTACAGTGAGTAGTTATTGTGAATATAGTTAATTTTTGAAGCAACTGGTGTGTGTGAGTTGGTGTAAATTCACATTTGTTTCACAGCACATATCCTTCCAAGTTTTTAATTTATTATTTTGTAAAAATCCCCTCTATTACTTTTTTTTAATCAGAAGCAGTCAGATGCAAATGCCAAACCTTCATTATATTAATTTTATTTTCTTGAATCTTTCGCAAGTAAAAGGTATTCTCAATATTTGTCCCCATATTGAGAGTTGCATACCTGATTGCATATAAAAAAGCACCCGAACAACCATATTCTCTTAATCATATCTCTAATCTTTATTATCCTGGTATTTCTGTGTCTGTTTCCCAGTGTTGAGCTGCAGAAAGCTAACCTTGAGGCCCAAAACTCTCCTAGTACCGGTGGTTCCGGTCCTGGTCCGAACCCCGCCGCCGCCTCCCCCCTTGCAAGTGCCATTCCTCTAGCGCAACTGCTAGCCAAGCCGGGCGCCCTAAACGCCTTGTCGAGCCTGAGCGCGCTCGGCGGATTGACGGAATTGCTGGGCGCGCAGGCGGGCGCGCCGCCCGTACAGACGACGGGTGTACACCGCACGCACAAGAGCTATGCCCCGCGACTCCGCTCGCCTGGAGGCAGCGGAGGACCCACCGAAGGATCCAAACTCAAGGAACGTAACAAGTTCAATCCGTATTAGACAGAGTTGTACAATATGCAGTACAAGTAATGGCAGAGCATTTAGTCAGTCAGTCGCGACCAACACTAACTCTGCTCTAACATTTTACATATAATAGCGTATATTTATTAATTATTGATTAATAATAATTGATGATAGACCGGCTAAGAGGCAGGTACCAGCAGAGAGAAGGCGTACAACCATTCGGACAATATTATCATATTTACATTTTACTACACTTGTATATCTATACCCATGTATTTACTATTGTTTTCTAGATTTTTTCAAACTTTACATCTTATACAATTATAAATTTACTCTAATTTTTTTCTTGGTTATATACGAATTATATTTAATTTCCGCTCATTGCAGTGAATTATAACTGACAGATTTGTTTTTGAGACTATGTTGCTCCATGTGACTGTAGCTTTATTATATTAAACAGTCGTCTGGCTTTAATACTTGACACACACTCAAGTTCAACTACTTTAGTATGTTTCATAGAATTTAGGTTTAAACTGTAGAGTATTTTTACGAGATAACTGTAAGGATCAGTAGGAAGAACTTGATAACTTGCTCAGAGAAGCAGGTTTTATGTTTTTTTATGTAAATCAACTTTTTATTTAAAATTATTTTCTGTTTACAAATTAATAAGTATTTGATTTTGGTACAAGCGATTTCTACTGTTGACAATATTTATGTATTAATTATTTTTGCAAGTTATAGGGAAGCTCGACGTGCCACTTTATATTAAAATGTATAATAAAACGTATATTCAATTTTTGTTTTGTTTTTCATTTATATTTTTCTTGAAATACACTACTATATGACCAAGTATAGATGTGTTATTGTAGTCGTTTATTAAACACATTATTTTTGTGGTTTGCAACACATATCAGCTTTTAGTAGCTGCTGTGAAATAATGAATTTATAATGGATTAGTTTTAATGAAACATGATTTTTGGATAGTGTGTTGCTTAGATGTAATCCATTTAATATACTGGATTTGTGTATTACAGTGTCTTGATAAGAAATTTCACTATTAATAAATAAAACTTGTGTTTTAAACAAAATGATTTTTCTTTAGCTTCATAACTGCTTTTTTAGATATGAGGTAGAACCCTTATGTATATTTTTTCACAAGCTTATATACAAATTATAGTTCGTATCGATTCAATTTGATCAAAGAATTCTTATGTATCATAACATTACTTTTACTTTTATAAATGAGTGGAACTTTTTGAATTTGTATACAAGTTTATTTTATTTATTCAGGTATTTCTGAAGGTATTGCTTTTATTAATAAGGCCCCGTTTTTTTCATAACTAATTGGTGATGTGGTTTTATTATTAAAGAGATATTACATCAATTTACTTTGTTAAACATATTGTTATTCTTCACAATCAAAGTACATTGGTGAAATACTTGCTTTACTTGAAAGTTGCCTAATATATACAGAGTGAACCAGATTGTATGGTCGAGGTATTTAGTTAAAATCAAAATAAAAGAAAATATTGCCGCTGCATTATAATATAGAGTGCGCGCAAAATAAGATTCCGCTCGTAAATATTACCCGATATGAAAACATTGGCTTATATTGTCTGAGTGTTGAGCGAAGGAAACTTGCATGACGCATGAGCATTTGAAACACCCCCATTTTACTGTCGGTTTTAAAAATAATACACAAAATCCCTCTTTAAAACTTATTTTACTAATGAAAACTGGAAATTACACAAATAGGACCAAAGTGAAAAACACTAAAAAAATAATAATTTAATGGTATTGCAAGGCTATTTGACGCTTCGAGCACGCCTTATGCACTCAAATTTGTTCGGTTTGAATCGCGGGGCACACTAGATTGCATTCGTTTAGCAGTTGTGCTTGCATTTAGAGCGCACTTTGCGAGTTTTAAAGACCGAGCACATTGAGAATGTCGGAAAACTTTCTACATTTTCAAAAACTGTAAGAGATACCCGGATATATGATTTGAATTGTCGATAAGAAAAGAAAAAAATGGTACGACATTTTCGACAAAGCCTCATACTTTTTTTTTTAAATTAACTTGCTCAAATTTGTTAATTTCTTCTTCATCGTTATAAAATTAAATTAAGAAAATAATAGTTATTTTGAGGCATTACCAGTGATGGGCATTTATGTAAACTTTAATTGTTAACGTTTACATGTAAATTTACAATAAGTAAACAATGTAAATTATGTTAACTCTCAAAAAGTGAGGTTAGTTTTAGATATGATTAGTACCAATCGAGATGTTAATGAGCAAGCAGTTAAAAGCAAGCAAGCAAGCAAAAAAAATCTATACATATATGTTTATGAAAATTTAGGTTTTGTTACTAACTAGTAACATCTAAAATGAAATATATCCGATTTTATTAAAATTAATATTTCAATGCATATTGGCTTATATAATTTTATATACTTTTTCATATTAAATTGTTTTATTAGTAAAATTCCATTCTTTCTAATAATTTATTGATAATGGAGTACTGCAATTCAAAATTATTGCGCATGTGCAAATCATTGCTTACATTGTTTACATGAGTTTTTTGTTTACTTTATAATTGTTTACGCAGTAAACAATGAGGTATATTACACACATCGGGAAAAATATAATAGAAAAGTTCGTAGAAAAGACTTCAAAACAGTTAGTTTTCGTAGACGTCGTCACATCACGCGATCTCTTCGTGTTTGAGTTGCTGTGCTTCTCCAGCTGTCTATTCGTGACGCCACCATCAGTCGTTCGCTCAGCGCTCGCTGTACACTGTACAACTCGAACGATTTCAATGTATCCAAAGAATATAAATCATTTTACAGCCTTGGTTTTCAAAAACAGACGAATTTTGTTTGTGAATTTGAATATTTATTGAAATGTCTAAGAGCTGGTTTCTGAAAGTTTAGTTAACTATAACCAAATTGGTTGTTAGAAATTGGTTGCTATGGTTACTTATGGGATTGTTATATTGTAACCGAGTTTAACCAAAAGATTAAACTCGGCTAAGTTTTCAGAAACCGGCCCTTATACACGAATTATTTTACAATGCCGTAACGCTGAATTCGACTTGCCATCGTTAGACCCTGGAAGTTACTACTCTGTTAAAGTGAACAAGTATGTTCAAAATAACACCTTAAGCTAGTACCTTCCAGAATACTTGACTTTTAATGTTTCAAGGCTCTGTCGTTTAGCGCCAGAACCGTATTCGTGACAGTATTTTGAAAATCATGCACTTTCAAGCTTACTATCATGATTTTAAAACAAAGGGCGCCAAATCAGCAATAAGCAATCTGCAAACTTGTTATTTGAAAGCAACGATGCAAGCGAGATTAATTTCGACCATACAATGTTTATGATACATTCTGTATATGAAATTTTAAACTACTGCAAATCATTTTAAAATACTTAAGTATAATGAGCATGACATTTTTTTATTTAAAATTTAATGAGTATTTTTAAATATTAATTTTACTTGTCCATTTATCCTTAATATTAAGACTGAATCCAGAATTATCTTTTTATGGACTATTCAGCAAGATGAGAAAAGAATTCTTTACGAATCTGTAATAATAAAAATCAAATGAAGTAAGCGTTTATAGCTATGATCGAAGTGCAATTCCTTTTTTACCATTTTGCTCCAATTCCATAACTTATTTGCATAAAATTTGCAAATAGCTAATACGTGGAGGAGTGAATTATAGTAGAAATTATATTAACAATAATATAAACTAGTGCCAGTACCTTTATTTTACGATAAAACCGTTGCCCAAAGATGTAATGGAGTAGCATAAAAACTAAATAACCGTAAAATAGTCCACTAAATCATCGTTTCAGAACCTTTTTGTTTAGCGACCCATTATAATACCGTATCTACATCGGAAAACATAGCCTTAAGACAGTTTCGAGCGACTGATAGTGGTTTCAAGGACAGTGTTGCTGTTGGAATTCTGTCTAGCGACAAGTGTAGACAAGCTGTTAAATAGTCGACACCATGTCGTCCGACATCTTTATTCAAAATGATAGATTGCGCGACCCTAACCACGTTGTAGACATGTGCGTGTCGAACGACCTTGTCTCGAGACTAAGTTGTCCGACCATGTCGTATGATTATGTCGCTCTTGTGTAGGTGTGACCTTTACAGAATACACTTCCAATTCCGTGCCTACACGGACTTATTTTTCACGATTTCACAATTTAACGCGTTTCCCATTTCCACATATAGAGAATTCCTTTCAATATTATACTTGGTAATTTTCCATATGCATTGTGTCTAGAGATGAAATGATACTAGTAAGGTATCGATACTTCTATTTGAAATTTGTATTTTAGTACTTAATACTTTTATTAATGATATCGGTTATAACAGTGGTTCTCAAACTTTTTTTTCGGTTCCCGGCGCCCTTAATGTATCAAATTTTTCCGCGGCGCCCCAAGTTAAAACATTGGTCTAACTAGCGCAGTTGAAGGAATTGTTGAAGGAGACGTTTTCGCGGCGCCCAGTTTGGTAATCGCTGGGTTATAATTCTTATTGATAATATTTGTATAATAATGTAAATCAGCGATCTTAGCGGTGAATCATGGTATTTGATATTAAGTAACCTTGTAATAATTTTGACTTTACCGGGAACTCTAAGCCTAAAATCAACTACTATAGATAGCACCAAATGAAACGTTTCACACGCGAATTTAAATAATTAGGCGCCAATTTTTAATCGGTAAATTATTATTTTGGTAATTTATTGGAACTCAACACCATATAATACTAAAATTCGAATCATGTTTACAGTAACCAATATTTTAATTTGGCAGGTCCTAATGCAAGTCGCTAGTTTCATAAAATCATCCAGAAATACTTGTTTATTCTTTCTTAATTAAGCTCAAGGCTCTCCAAATATATTTGCCTTTTTAGTTAAGATTTTTTTATACTCATATTTTTTAGTACATTAATAGATACCACGAAATATTGTTACATTTTTTCAATACAGATATAATGAAATGGTACTGATATCAATACAAAGTATCGATACCACATAGTATCAATTTGTTTCCGATACGGATACAAAGGATCTTATACAATACCTGCGATCGATATTTACATCTCCTCGCTGTATCTTTTTTTTTGCGCTTATTCTTCAGGAACATGTCAGTCGCGTAAAGACATACAGTCTGTTCCAAACAGTTAGGCGGAACTAAATGGGAATTTCGTTCTTTTAGGTTGTCACGAGCAGGGACCTTGCTTGGGTTATTTCATTTTTCACGTTGGAATGTCAAAATTTAAAATTCCAAAAAACCATAGAAACGAATGACATGTCAAAATATTTTTTTTTTTTTTTTACAAATTTTAATAACAAAAAAATAAATAAATAGGAAATTTGTATTAGGGATGCACAAAATATCAAAATATAAAGAAAATGACATTTTAAAATGATATTAACCTTAACCAAAAAATGTTTATTGTAAGTATGATTTACAAATCTTAAACAAAACGGCCGAAAAGCACGATTTAAACGATGAAAGTAACTAGATTGCAAAATCTAGTTCCGCCTAACCGTTTGGAACAGACTTTAGTTAGATGCATTTTTGAAGTAAAGTAGAACTATGCCAACCCTATAAAAATAATTCAAGATCCATTGAGAAACGCTGCACTAAATCCTGAAACAGATTAGTATTTTCGAAATTTTTAGCGATAATTTTATTGTTACTTAATTTTTATTCAACTCTGTCAAATTTGTCGGTAATGGAATTTGTCCTGAACAAAGATCCTGGTATGAAACAGTTTAAAAGTAATATAGTCTGTAAAATGATAAGATTTTTATGTTGTTGATGTTACTTTTTGGAGTTTGTCAGTGCACGTTTACATAAAATGGTTTGTGTGAGTTCACTGCTTCAATAACTGAACTAGTGACCTAACCACTCATTGTCCAGTATCCGAGCAAGATGTCAGAAGAATTAAACGGTCCTGGTAAGCTTTCACCATCCATAACATCTCCTCTCAAAAGGCCCAGATCAAATATCCAATAATGGTAAATTAATTTTTCATATGCATT
Source organism: Liopterus haemorrhoidalis (assembly GCA_963971575.1). NCBI lineage: Eukaryota > Metazoa > Arthropoda > Insecta > Coleoptera > Dytiscidae > Liopterus > Liopterus haemorrhoidalis. The sequence goes on from OZ020615.1 coordinate 35,834,117, forward strand.
ATTTCTCTTTTGTTTATTTTTAAACCAATTAGTTTTTTAATTTGCTAAATCCTGTTAATCTCTGAATTCCTTAAAAATTCTCTTATTAATATTACAAAACATTACTTGTACAAAGGAAATTCATGATATATTTGGACATAATTGAATAGCACACAAAATGGTTGATTAGTTTATAAATGAAGAAGCATTGTTGCCATATGTTGTAATAACAATGACAGAAAATTTGTCTTTTTAAAAGTGTAATAAATACAGATGCATTTGTTTTAACTAATACTTGCGCAGGAACCTGTAAAAATCCCCCTCTTAAACTGCGCAAAACTAACTTCTCACATGTACTAGTTATTACAAATGAAATTTGTAAGATTGCATCTTACACTGTAAAGGTTTTGGCAACAGTGTGTGAAAAATGGGAATAGCAGTTGACTGATATTTTTGATGATTTTGACAGAATATCAATGGAAACGGCTGGCCTCCCAATGCCTGGATACCATTACATCGCGCCGAACCACATCGTCAAGTCTCCCATTCACTAACTGGACATGTCCTGGCTTCATGCCAGCGCTTTCCCATCACCTGAGTCGCCGCCTCTGACTATGCCGCAGCCGCCGCATCAGCAGTTGTGGTATTTCAGGTAATGGTCACACCGTTAGTCAAACTGCTTCGCACGTGACTCGCTCAAACATAGCGCAGTCCGTGGGTTGTAATAATGAATCGTTTTTAAACAAATAATGACAATATATGTCAGTTAAAATTATTAAGACGGAAACTTTTGTAAGTATGATGGTATTGGGGAACAAGCCAAAGATTAATTATTTTAAATTTCTTTTTATATAAACGTATATACATATGATGAGATATATATTAGAATTAGAATTTTTAAATGAAATTGTGGGTTTTTAAAATCATATTTATTTATTTATTATTTTATTTATATACATGCGAGTTCAGTATGCAAGTCACAAAGAGATATACAGTTATAGTATTTTGAATACAAGAGTCTCTTCCCTTCAGTAAATAGCAAATAATTTTTATATGAATCACTTGAGCCATTGTTGAAAATGTAATAAGTATGTACAAACGTAACGTATTGTATCGTGCATCTTGTATCGATGTGACGTAGTGATGATGTGCCAAATCTTGTATTGTGATCTACATTCTGAACTGACGTGGTGACGTATCGTATATTCGCGTGGCACTTGTTCTGTTGCTCTGATATTTTACTTACGTTATGGTTTTATAGATATTGTTATTGTTGACGGATGTTTTATTAATTGCTGTTTTTCGTAGCGGTTATTTTGAAGTGAGCATACAAGTGATAGAGTAGATATTTAGGGATTTTAATCTAGGTATTTGCAAGCAATCTCAGCGCGTCAAGTATCGTGTGTAAAGAGGATCTGTTAACAAATACCTGTTTTAGACTGATATACTTTAAGGTTTTATTTTTTATTAATGAACAGTTTGATAATAGTGCTTGCATTGCCACGATTAGAATTGGAATGATTGAGGATATTTTATATATATAAAGACGTTTTAAACCTTGGTATGATATTTTACATCTTTGGCTGTGTGTTTTTATAATAGTTGTTTTGACTGCCCATTTTTTCTCCAAATCATGATTTTGTGCCAAATTCGATAAATCCGTACTCTTCCTTGCCTGTGTTCGCCTGAATACCTTCCCTCAAAACTAACATTATTTACTAACTTTGTAAGATGTCTGTTCGAGTCGAGGAGTTAGGGTAGCTAGTGTGCTTTCTAGACAAAGAACAGAAAGTTACAGACAGACGTCGTTTTCTTTCAGTAACTTTCATTCACTTAACATTAGCGTGGAATTTGCGTAGCTTATTAATTTTTAGCCGAGCTAATAACATACCTAAAATTTCAAACAAAAAAATAATTAGATCCGCTTGCTATTTTTCTTCTCTAGTAGTGATATCGCTTGTTTGATTAACGAATCGGAGCGCCGTGCCTTCCCGAACTGAACGTCACATTATGTTTCGTCACATTCAATGTTCGTTATTGGTGTTACACATAGATTCATGTTCTGCACGAAAATGAAATTAAGCTTTAAAATACTAAACTATCGATTAAGAATAGCCGTAATTTTACATAATTGTTCATCGTAGCACTGATGTTGATGTAGACTACGAGAGTCCGGGAGGGCGCTCGCCCCGAGGCAGCCGTGCAGGAAGAAATGAAATGTGTTGTTTGTTCTTTGTTTTTTCCTGCATCTTAGCTTTAATATGCAATACTTTGGCATTCTAAATGTGTTGTTTCATGTTATCAGAGGTTTTTAAACAAATAATGCACCTTGTAAAATTATTTCTTGTACATATTGTAATTGGAATGTAGAACTTAATAACCAAATAATGTTCACATCACATATTTAAATAGTATGTAACTAAATTGTTATAGAGATGGGCAATAATAGATTAAGTTCTAAATTTTGAAGATACAATCGTACTGTTGTTGAATACAGGTAAAAATTGTCACAAATATATTTTATATTTGTTTAAATAAGTAGGCAATAAGTTGCCCGTCTTGTGTAGGTGAAAACATTGACTATAATTGGGACAATCATCGTTCCACCTATATCATTTACCAGTTCTAAGTAATCACCCTTTTATTCTACTGTATTGCTTGGGCCATATTCACTATTCACTAACCATTTAAGTAGGGTTATATTGATATTACTAGTTGATAGTTTTTCCAAGGATTTTCGTAGAACCTAATTAAAACAAATAAATAAATTCTTTAAGGATCAGTAAAATTCGCAATTGAAATTGTTTAAAAATTAAGTACAAAATAACGTAAGTTGACCTTTTCATATCAAATCAGCTCAATTTTGTCACTGATCCTTAATTAAAATAAGTAAATTTCAACACTAAATGAATGTAGTAACAAATTGAAACGTATGTGATTCAAATCGATTGGCTAAACATATTTTAGATACGATTTCAAACTGTTGATGTACAATCAAGTAAACGTAAAACATTTATAAAATGTTAAAATGAATATTAGATTCACGCGCGTGGAAAGTGGCGCAGCGCCGCCACGCTGAATGCTGTACGTAAGTGCTGGTGTAAAAGTGTTGAAACACATTCGAATTGCTATAATCCCCTTTCTTCACATATGTGTTTATGTATTAACGTAAGGTTATTTGGTAACTTACCCCTAGAGATTCTCGCTGACCTAATATGTCTGTTGGCTAGCCCATCCCTCTGCCCTTTCCAGCAGGCTCCCACTCTGATGTGAGTAGGTATTGGAGATATAGCAGGGGCCTTAATGTTGATAACATTATCACGTAGTATCGTCGTGTTGTGCAAGGCAATCAACAGTTAGCTTATTGTCATAATGTTACGCTGAGGTTGATGTGCCAATTACAATGTTTTAGTGCCAAATAAAGGTTCGTTCGTTCGTTATATTTCGGTAAGCAGTATGCACTGTAAATGTTTGATAGTACAATTTAAAAGCAATGTCATAGAAACATATGTAATGTATCTCGTATTCGTCACGTCTAGTTTTTAGTTTATTGTTCTCTATGATGGACTGATATGATGAATTCTATTCTACTCAATTCTTACACTTTTCCAAGAGGCAATAATTCCTGTTTTGCGTTCGCGTCTGTCATGTACCTCACCCTCAGTATTTATACAATCAATGAGCAAGCTAACTTAACTGAAAATTGTGAGAACAAAATCTTTTTAATAGCCTTTATTAAAACAGGGTCATAACTACGTAAGAATTATAATTAAATTGTATCTAGTAGTATTTATAAAAGCGATGTTTGACTGTCTTTCATAAATGCATGATATACAGTATTGTTTTTAATTAATTGTAATTATAAGATGCTTCTGAGAATTATATTAGAACATTTATAAGGTGCCAAAATATTAAGCTATTTACAATATTCATTATTACATTCGGAGTGATAATTAAAAATCAAGTTAAAAATAAAGAAATACATGACTCACAAGTCATACTCATAATCAGGATATTACTTTCATTGTTTATTACTTTTTTATGAAAATGTTTTTGAAAAACAAAAATATCAGATTTGAAAATATTTTATATACTCGCAACAAAGCTTTTTGCATATTTATGTAAATGGACAAATCACGTGTGCTCTAGTCAAGTTTATATATTTACTTTAGTAATAATTGGGAGATCTAATCTCCACTATATCGTGCTGGAAGCTGTTCCAAGACCTGCGCAGAACCACTTTTCAATATATAGCTTTAATATATCGCGTAAGAGTTAACTGTAGGTGAACTTAGCTTGGTGTGCCGTAAGAGCTTGTATGCAGCAGGTATTTGACGAGTAAATCTGCAGCCTTGGAGCAAGTTCCACCGTACTTATATATTATGCCCATTTATTATTTAGTAGTAACTACATTTACTCACTAGTTCTAAACTGAACTAAAAACCAGGGTACCAGTGTTTCATATATAAGTATGTGGTTTTTACTTCGGGGGGTACCCGGTACCCATTTTTACGAGGGATGGGGAATAGCATGTATCAGTGTTTCTAAGATCTTAATGTATACATAAAAGCTGTGCAATATTCATTTGAATACATATTTTCAAAGCAATGTATTTTACAAATCACGAGAAAATATTATGTATACATAATTATTTAAACTTGTTGCTATACGATTAGTGCTTCTAAATAATTTTTAATAAAACACAACACGACTGTATAGATTGTAGATAAAATGCCGAGTATTATTCGTTTTAATTTTATACTTGAAATTTTAACCCATATCAAATTTCTAGACATATCATGTAGGTTGTTTATTACATATCCAAATTAACGAAAATTTTAATAATTGCAATAATTTAACATGTCATTTTTACTAATATTTAACTTATGGAGAAGCATTATTTTAACAATATGTCGTGAATTTTTCAAATGCACTATTCCCGCCGTATCCGCTGGAAATAACTTCCCAGACCCTCCATAAATAATACCGAATCCTTTGTAATATATGTTTTTAAACATACATTATGGTACAGTTTATTTTAAAAATTAGTAAATTAATCAATAAATATAATTAAAAATAAAATATAATAGTTATAACAATACAGTACTGTACTATAATAAAGATACATATGTAAATAATCACTCTTTCTCTCAAAAAATCTCTTATTGTATTGTAATATTTACAAACCGTGGTTAACGAAACAGCGGATAAGGTGGTACTACTGTATCTGTAAAAGTCAAAATGTTAAAATAAACAAAATATTAAAAAAATTAGCTACATAGGTGGTCAGAAAGTTCTAGCGATTAATGAACGGCAAATGCAAGAGCAGAACATCGCCACTTCAACTCAATGTGATCTCAATAATACTGCACGTAATCTTTTAACTGCTCTGCATAATCGACAGTGGGATTGTGATTTTGTGACTTCCTGTTCTTAGAAATTTCTGATTTACCTATGTTAATGTTCAAATATCCAATTCAAAGTTTTTTTAAGTACGGTAATAATTTATGCAGCTCAACATGTTTATAATAATGCTTCATAAGCACATACCATAGACGCATAAATACTATGTTTATAAATAAATGGCTTAAGAACGTGCGGTTAAGTCAACCAATTGCATATAAGAATTTTTTACTTTACCAATAAAAACGTGGATAAAATGGACATGATTGTAAACAAAATTATTACCTCAAAAGTCTCGCGCTTGTTCGCAACTCTCTCTGTTGTTCGATACACATTGCAGCATAAGGTGTAAAATATAAACTTGCTGATTTTCTGTGCTATGGCATTATGCAGATGCATGCTATGCGTTCGTATTAAAAAGAGAATGATAATTTCACATACATTTTGCAATGCACCCATTCTGTGCGTCTCTGATATGTGCTTATGTTGCCTCATTCTAAACATCGCTTACTGTGCTACGGTCTAATTTTTTTATAAAGAGAATGACGTCACCGAGCAATCGAAGACAGACGCATATATATAGTATTCACTCAAATATACGGATGTTGTGTAGGTACCTTGTTATGCTACCATCCATACGATGAAATTTATCTAAATATTATGTTTACATTAGAACATCTTGTAATGTTAAAAATTGTAGATTGATGTATAGAAATATTTTAAAATAAATGGTTCTCCGTTATCTAAGAGTACAAGAACGATGGTTTAATAACTGCGTTCGGTAACTGGTCTGAGGAAAACGAATAGACCGGAACAATCTTTATACCTCGTGATTAAAGAGTAAACCTGAAGTACCGGGGTATACAAAGAGCGATCGAGTTGAAATAATTTTAAAAATATTTTACATCATTTTGAAAAGATTGAGAATTAAAACGTTAATAGTCACTTTGTGATAATATAGGGCCAAGCTCATAATCTTTTACTAAATCTTAGTAGCACAATTAGCGAATGCAACTAGACACTACTAAATATCTGCTGCTCGTAATACGAAATTAGTGTTAATAGAGCCTAATATTCCTTAGTGAAAACAAAGTTAGTAGTGATTATTTAGTAGCACTTGGGGGTTACTATCACTAATATTAAGCAATTTAACCTCAAAATTTGAATCAATATTAGGTAGTATAAAATGGACCAAAGAGAAAATAGAGATATTCGTGAAATACGCGGATTTAGAGGAGACCGTTACTTGACTGGAAAAATATATATAACTAGGAAAAATCCATTGCTTATAATGAATGAGAGAATTAAAAAAAAGAAATTATATAGGTTTTCAAAAAAACATTGTAGAAAATATATATTCGAATTGTTAAGATACGATTTACAACCTGTATTTGTAAAAGGTGGCAGTATTTCTGCTGAATTACAAGATATTTATGGCTTTGCGATATTTCAGTAAAGGTTTATGTCAACAAAGAAACGGTAATTACATAGTTAATTTAAAAATAAATCTTCTAAAATAACTAACATAACTTCTAAAAAGTTAGATTTTGTTATATAAAAATTGGCCCCAACTTTCAGTGCAAACTACCTATTACTAACGTTAAAGCACTGTTACACCAACAAATGATTCTTCTCGCTCTGACCCAGTCGCTGAGTGATATGTCGCTCTCTTTATAAACGTCAATTTTAGTAAAACAGTGTTGTCACATATTGCTTTCTAATTAACTAAAATAAGCTAATAGTGCCATTATGGGAACAAAAATAATAATTTTATACTAGCATATTTTACCAAGTGAAGCTTAATTGTAGAATTTAGTAAATGATTATGAGCTTGGCCCATAGTAAAGTAAAATTAGAAATTGCCAACAAACTTACTATTAATTATTATTAAAGTCGCTGTGGCCGCTGTAGTCACATGTGGTTCTGAAGTAGTAAACTAGCATATTTCACATATATAATTAAACCTTCCATTTTTAATGTTTTCTAAATTTGTATCTTTGAGAAGTTCACTACTATAATTGTTACGTAACTCCAATTGCTCCGTCTTTATACTTGGTGCTTTTGGAGTTAACTCCTAACGCTCCAAGCTCAAGTTAAAAAACGTTCAATCGTTCACTCTATTCACTCCGTTCCCTTGAAATTTTTAGTAAACGTACGTAAAAGGTTTACCCCGCGTAAACAAATCGAGTTACCGAACGCAACTTAAGTATCTTATCTTATTCTCTTCAATCACGGGAATATTGTACTGAAAGTAAAACGTACTAATTTTATTATTTAAAGCAAGAAAATATATTGTTCTACTGTTTAACAACTATATGGGAGGTTAGATTTGTAGTTTAACCAGAATTGTTAGTGAAACTGGCTGTAACGAGAATTTTTGAATTATATTTTCCTGTTTCCTACACTTATATACTAGTTCACTATTTATATTGTATTTTAATTTTCTTCAGGTAAATACGTTTCATACGTATTAGGTAAACATAACAGGCAATTATTTGTGACGTCAATGTCTTTATTAAAAAATCCGATTGTATGTTCAATCTGTTGTTCCGACGGCGTAAATATATCATACTTCATATAGTGCAGTTTTCAATGGTGCGCTTTGGAATAAATTATTTGCACTGTTCAAATTAATACTGTATTTCGTTTATAATTGGTGTAGTATCGGGAAAATATATTCGATGTTTAGTAGCTTTTGTATTTAGTTTGTGTAAAGAACTAAAGATGCCAGTGTAAATCTAGTCTAAAATGTAACACAGTTTTTTGTGTTTTATTTATTAAATGATGAAATCCTTGAATGTGTTGTGTTCACTAATAAATTCGATCAGTATTCAAATATTTGCTCAAAATTTCCCTTAACATATCTTTTTCATATCTTTGTGTATGTGATAATCAAATTAAAACGAGTAACACATGGCGAATTTTTTTGTTATAATTGTATTTTGACTATCATGGATAATTTTTGCTGTTTAATAGTATTTAATATATAAGGGCAATAACTTTAAAATTATTAAAAAAGTGTATATGGTATAAAAGACAGTTTTAGGTAATGCACTTGTCTGTTCCAATATTCACTTATGTGAACTATGTTTAATTATATTAGTATTAAAAATGTATTTTGTTTGTTTTTTTGGTTAAATAAACGTGTGTACATAGAAGTTATTATATTCTATGTATACATAACATGTTGGAATGTGTACTAGAAAATTTTTGTATAATCTTGCACGCAGATCCTCACCTTTTTGGGATTTATGTAGTTATTGTATGGAAATTTTGGGTCCAATATATGTATTTGGGAATATATTGTCTTGTCTATGGAGTTAGATAAGATTGTTTTCTTTTTGGATAGTTGTTGACTTACACAAGGTCAGCTAACATACTTTTTGATTTTTTTTTTAGTGATTACTAACATACACTTTTTGGGATTTTGAACAGGAAGGACCTAACATAAAAACAATGGTTATTTTTAATTTTTAAGTTCTAACATTATAACATTTTTAGGATCAGAAAACGTCTAATTCCTTTAGTAGAATATATAAGCAACATTTGCGGTTTCAGTCTCTGACAGGTTGAAGCAGTGTTTCTCAATCGGTGTTCTCCGGAACCCTAAGATTTCACGAGGATGAATAGGCCAATCGTATGTAAATATATTTTGAGTTTCTGTCTTTAATTTAATATTCGTAATTTTACTATATACGTAAGACATATTGTTGGAGAAAACGGTACGGTATTAGATATAGAGAAGAAAAACATTACAAATAACAAGACATTAATAATGATATCCTGAGCGTTTATTAATGATTGATAGGAGTTTGAATTGCCCGCTCATTAGATTATTTTTAAACGATTATCTGGGGCTGTACATGGGGAAACTTTGATTAAAAAGACGCAGGAATTAGGGTTTTGTCCAAGATTATTAAAGTTGTGTCGTAACTTGTAGTGGTGGGGGTAAGTAGAGAGTCTATGCGTCATCCGTATGCCAACGGGACGTCAGTCTTTATTTATCGTTTATGTTATATGCACGTGACAAGTTTGATTTTTTGCTATAAAAATATCGTTTAATTTTTTGATTTTCTACTTGTTTTATTTTTTTTTCTTCGAAAGGAATGTTTCTTGGTTCTACATAAATTTTCTTCCATTTATTTTTGATGTGTAGAGAATAATAAGTGAAATATTTCAATAATTTAGTTTTAGGGTCCGCCCCCGTAACTACCCTAATATTTATCAAATTGAAAAAATGCATAACAATTATGATTTGTTTTCTTATAAAAAAAATTTATTGTATAGTTTTTTCTGTTGTGATAGTTCTTTTTACAAAGGAAATATTTTAAGTTATTTAGTATCAGTTTTAACCCAGCAACAACCCCTAAGAAAGAAAATATTGAGATACCATGCCTATATTTGAATTCTGGTTCTACTCTATTGTACCAAATTTCGTTCCAGCCGTTTTTAAAAACAGATATAACCTCCAATTTTATTAATTACTAAATTATTATAGCAATTTGTTTTTCTATTTTTATTTAAATATACGTAAAATTATATTTGTATTCTATTCTATTTTATTGATATTTATTAACTATAATACAAATACCCATCACCTTAAAATTTATAGAATTCAGTATAAAATTTCTTGAGGTTTGTATTTATAATTTATTCAATAGAATTGTCTTGAAATAAATATCAATTATGAAAATAGTCAATAAAAATATTTAAAAACGTGCAACATCTATATTAATTCTGTACGCTAGTTTGAACTTAACATACGTGTGACGTATTCCCTCTCACGCTCTGATTGGTCAGAAATTACGAGATAACCTTTACTTTAATGATCTTGGGTTTTGTCTACTATCGCATTCTACCGTTCGACCAGAACCTCCACTCCTATGTAGACACGTGTTTATATATTGAAAGAGTGCGTCAGATATTTTAAAAAGTTTTAGTAGCCTATCAAATTTCCCCCACGATCAAGAGCTCTCTAGTTCCCTTCAAGGTTCAGGCGTTCAGGCTTCTTCCTGTGACTTTATGTTAAAAGTGGGGAAACTTACCAAGGCAAATTATTGAGAAAATTCCAAATTATTTGTTTATTACATATCTCCAATCGAAAATATGCTTCAATAATAAATGTATTATCCAGATCTGGCAAAACCATCAAGAATCTAAAATCATATTACATATATGTATTTGCTGTTATTTATGTGAATATATTTTTGTTAACCAATGGAAATATGTACAAAAGTGACAAAAATAAAAGCCATTTCTGATAATAAATAAACTGAAAACTGATAAAAATGCGAAATATTCAAATGTCAGTGTAAAAACTATCCGTTTACATTTATGGTTAAATGCGCCCTCTATAGCTAGGGACTCAACCCTGTGAGACTAAAATCACTAACACGACAAGGTGCTAAATTCAAATAACTATCAATTTAATGAACTCACTGTACCTAGTCCTGCCACAAATACTGTTACGAAGTATTTAGATTATAATAAAAAAAATAAATAAAAAACCGTGCACGTTACAAATGATTTTTTATATTGTTGCACTTAATACATACATATAATATTAAATGAAAATAAATGTCTTATTCTAAATGCCCTCCCTTCGCTTTTACACAGGCCTTAAAACTTGACGGCCAATCATCAATAGCAGGCCATTGCTTTCTTCAACGATTGCTTTAGACTTTCTAAATTTGGATTTCGTCTGCTACAGACCGTGTATGGACTTCCAGAAGGCCAATCTTCAGCTCTAATGAACTCCAGTGTATGAGTTTCCAGCCATTGTTGTATGGACTTTGCCATGTGATCTGGAGCAGAATCCTGCTGGAAGATTCAATGACCAATTCTAGTCACAGCCAACCCAATGTATAAATTACATAAGGGTTGGCTGTGGAAACATAAAATAATGCCTATTGCAAGCTTTATATAATAGTTGAACAACTAATTTTCAATATAAACTTATGACAAGAACAGTGCTGACAGTTAATTAATTGACAGTTAAAGCTTGCAGTACACATTATTTTATTTTTCCACAGCCAACCCTTATCTGATATCTTTTTGAATACATGGTATAATTGTAATTTATAATAATATACCATGTATAATTCTATACATGGTCTCATTAAGAGTAGGGTGCCCATTCGTCCCGATTTTTGCGGGACTGTCCCGCATTCTAACATTTTGTCCCGCATTTTGTAACTTGTATTTGAGGAAATGAGGACCTTTTTTTTCTCTTCACTTGGATTTGGGAGGTGAGGACCTTTTTTTTTGCTCTTCACTTGGATTTGGAAGATGAGGACCTTTTTTTTTTTGTTTTGCTCTTCACTTGGATTAGGGAGTTGAGGACCGTTTTTTTTTTTTTGCTCTTCACTTGGATTTGGGAGATGAGGACCTTTTTTTATGCTCCGTCCCGCATTGCCTTCCTAAGAAAATGGTCACCCTAAATAAGAGGCCTGTAGACCTTGTCCAAAATGTTATCTTGGTATGATTTCAAACTTTGTTTTCACACCCTGAGCACAAAAATGTTGCTCAGTAACCCCTTTATATAAGACACCCCACCAAACCATCCCAGATGCTGAATGATGACCTCTCTGAACTCTGTGAATGACTTGAGCCGCCCCTCGAGAGCTATGTACTTACACCCGATCATTTTGTTTATTAAAATTTTCTTCGATGTTGAAAATTTTTTCATCGGAAAAATTAATTTTGCGTTGCATGTTATCTGCATACTGGTGAATCAGTTGTTTAGCTCTGGTCTTCCTGATGTCCCTTAGAGATGGAGTAAGCAAGAGTCCAGTGCATCATCGGTAAGCCCCTATCTTTAGGTCTGATTTGAAAACGCGGGACATACTCCGTGTTGAAGTAACCATCTCCCTGGACATGTTTTTTTTTTTTTTTTTTTGTATATGGAGTGGATTTCTCCAAAATCTGTACTCACGGCTTTGATCACTGCTGGAGTTTGTACAGTTCACGGGCCACTTCTTTGCCGTTCTTCAATACCTTGAACCGCTTAACAGTGCGATACACAAACTGGCGAATGATAACCAAAGATTTTAAAATATGAAAAAGTCTGCCGGCGTCTTCCCAACTTTATGTAATACAATTACAGCAATTCAATTTTCTTTATCACCCCACCACATGTTTACTGCTCAAAGTTCTGTGGCTGATTATAACAATATCACATAAGAGTGGGGATTACAAAAAAAAAAGTTCCAGGTCTTTCCCCGAATTGTTTAGATTTTATGAATCACCGAATTTGTGTAACAGTATTTATGGCGAGACTAAGTATAAAAATGTTTATATAGGGGTTCCCTGAGACATGAATTATTTCAAGGATTCCGCAATGGTAAAATTATTGAGAAACGCTGGTTTGGAGTATGACGCATGTGCTCATTATTGCTTATGATACATATTGCAAATATGATTGCCATTCAGATTGGATGCAGTATTAAGTACACTCGTAGTACTCTAACCCAGTGTTTCCCACCCGCCGTTCCGTGGACCGGCACCGGTTCGCGAGATTTTTTTTTACTATGTAACTATTCGCCTAATAAGTTATAATCCACTTAATTTTGAGATGAAAATCTCGGTCCTTAATCTGTTAATTGCTTAAGTAATAATTTGTTTCTTTTTCACTAATTATATGTGATTTTTTATTTGTTGTTTTTTTTGTATTTGTAATCAGTGCAATAAAAAATATAAAATATTTGCGATACATATTACTTTCTAAACTTGCCGGTCCGCGAATTTTTTCTAGGTCGCTTGCCGGTCTGCCATGAAAAAAGGTTGGGAAACGCTGCTCTAACCTGCCTGGGTCTTCAACCGGAACGCGTCTAACATAATAGGCAGTGGCGTCGAAGTAGGAACCATGGTGCAGCCAGGCCCTCAGCTAAAAAGGCCCAGTGAGAAATAAAAAATAGGAAGGCAAATAAATGCGAACTGCCCCGACCTTTTAGCTACGCCACTGATAATAAGTCTGTTTGCCTAGTCATTTTCAAAAATGTTGTATCATCCATAATCGCAGAGTAATTTTAATATACTTACCTCATGTTATATCGTACATGTTACTAATAGTAACTAATCGTTGAAAATGACTATGACCTACGGTTTCCCCAACTTATTATTTTATAGCTCTATAGTCTATTTTAAATAAAAATGCAGTAGATTGCACTGCGAAAGAGATCTTTTTACAAATTTTTCGTTCACAGTTATTAACATTGGTTGCAGTCAATTTGTTCAGCACATATATTCTGAAGAAATTTTTTAAATATTCTTCGACATATTTTGTTGAAACACTTATGATTTTCCACTTTAAGAAGCAATCCTTTTCTTTGACCTTTTTCCTCTCTTAGGGCGACAAAACAATTTTTTTAATTTGGTTTAAATTTGGGGCAATGCTTGTCATTTTTGTTGTTTTATTTTGTTTTTATTTGTTTCAGATAATTTTGTTGTATTATTTTTAGAAATAAATAAAATAATAATCATTACTTGGTCGTTTTTTATTTCCTTCCTGATTTAGTACTAGTTAGCTTATTTTGTCAGTACCGTAACTAGGCAGGTGCACAGGTATAGGGCCCTAGTCGAAAGGGGGTCCGAACAGCCGTAGGAACGGCCTGGCCAGGGGCGCCATTGAGTATATATTTGGTCATTAAAAACATTGGAAAGTGAGGACTTTTTTTATTTATTTTTTATTTTTTCTCATCACTTGTATTTGGAAGGTGAGACCTTTTTTTCTCTTTCTCTCATCACTTTTATTTGGGAGGTGAGGACTTTTTTTTGCTCATCACTTATATAGGGCGCCAAAAACATTGCTACGGCTCTGAGTCCGAAAAATCATCAATGGGAGGCCAAAGGATAACCTTTTTGTGCAACCTTGCACAGGGTATGATTTGACTGTATATATATATATAGTGAATATACACATTTGAATGTATATATTAAACCACTCCCAAGACGGATTGGGTCATCGTCGGAGAATCTGCACCTGCTTCCTTGGAATGAAAAGCCTCTGACTGAGTGCGGTGAGATTCAAATTAGTGGTTTGGTAATTAGTGATCGGTAAGACTTCTACAAGATGTTTACGTGAATGAAATATTCATTACAATTGAGTAACATTATCCTGAAATTTACTCCTAAAGTAACATAATTTATCAGGGTTGTTCTTGGGTTGTTGGACGCCCAGATGTAAAAACACTATCGCCGACAGAGCCGCAGTAAGGAAAACTTGCGCTAGGGGCAAAGCCGTGTTTTGGCGCCCTTGGCAAATAAAAACAAGGTTCTCACCTCCAAAATTTAAGTGACGAGAAAAAAAAGGTCCTCGCCTCCTAAAATTTAAATGATGAGCAAAGAAAAAGGTCCTCGCCTTCGCAATGGCGCCCCTTAGTGAAGCCCGTCAGCGCCCTTTTCCTTTGTGCGCCCTGGGCGGTCGCCCCCCCCCACTCTTACTGCGGCTCTGATCGCCGATATTATTAATTAATATTATTTAACTAAGAATTTAATATGTAATGTTTACAAAGTTCTAAATATCATGCAAAATATATTTTTTCTAATTTTTATAAAACAAAATAAAGATACTTGAAAGTAAAGTTTGGACATCAATGGTATAGCTGTTTCAGATTATACCTAGGAAATCCTATAAAGATGCTCAATGCGTGTCGTTTAAAGTTTAAAAATTAGTATCGGGCCGGCCGCGGGCCATTATATGTTGCGTAACATCAATTCAACATACAAAACATGCCCTTGACACAACGTTCTTCAGACACCGATATGTACTCCCCAGAAGCGACATCGCTGTATGAATATTTTTGTTAGTGTAACTAGTACCATCTGTCGATTCCCTTTATAACTATTAACCCGCGAAATTTGAATGTATCCATTATTATTATTCCCAAAATAAAAAAATAATTGTTAAAATATGCAAGTATACATTTTCGTATTACGTTGAATTTTATTACAATTCAAAAATGTAATATAATTTTACATAAAACGAAAATGTTTTCATGTTTTAAAGGAAGAAGGGATCATAAACAGATACACAAAGTATATAAAATTGAACATTATATTAATACGTATTATACATAGTAGGTACATAAATAGTATGGTTCAGAAGTCTGCAAACTTTATAAGGAAAAATTGATATATACCAGGGGTAGGCAACCTTTTTGTCAATAAGGGCGCAATATAACTTCAAATGTTGTTGAGGGCACATAAAAACGTAAAATATGTAAACACTCGTTGTTCGTAAGATCGTCTAATCCAGCGCTGATCGCTCAAGTCGAATTACCAATAGATGCGATGTGGATATTGGGCTCAGTATGTGTGTGTTTAGATCGCTATCTGGATATTAAGGGCGCATAAAAATCTCACCGAGGGCGCCGTGTTGCCGACCCCTGATATATGCGATACATATAAGTTTGATTTCGGCTGATGAGCCATACAAATAACTCGAGCAAATATAATCAGTATATTATTGGTACCATTATATTATCTTGGAACAAACAACACAAAATCACAATAACAAATATCAAACAGTCAATATACACAGTAATAATAATAGTTTATACACTGCGAAATATAAAACACATGCAAAAATAA
This sequence comes from Liopterus haemorrhoidalis, assembly GCA_963971575.1. Taxonomy (NCBI): domain Eukaryota; kingdom Metazoa; phylum Arthropoda; class Insecta; order Coleoptera; family Dytiscidae; genus Liopterus; species Liopterus haemorrhoidalis. The sequence continues at coordinate 35,850,089 of OZ020615.1, forward strand.
AAACACTTTAGTTAATTGATATATTTTACATACACCATTGTACACAGTAAACAACACTGGTCGGGGTGAAGGGGAACCACCGAACTACACTACTGCCGCCCTAGCAGCAAAGTGAAAATCACTCCCTTTATCCAGGGGCGGCGTGTGGGGCCGTGTCGAAATTTTCTTATACCAATGACACTGGCGTGGTACTCACTGCAGACTGCAGAGCTCTGGTCTCGGTAAGTGAGCTGCTTGTCGGAGTATGTCGTTCCCCATCACTCAGTTCGTGACCGAACGCATTCCGCAAGACCCGCTAGCACCCAGGAACTTAGCGTTACGACACGACAAATAGACAGACAGACACTTGGGCTTTTATATATATATATAATAACGAAGTCAACTATTAGTATGAAATATATTGAAGTAGGTAAGTGAAATAAATATTTTTAACAAATCCAATTTCTCGCTAATATTGTAAGATTCGTTAGGATTTCCCGTGATATCGAAGACCTAAAGTAATTTTAAAATGAAGATATCAATTCATTGTCTATAATAATAATAATAATAATATAATTTATTGGCTATGTTACAATACATAAATTGTTTAAAGTCAGTCGTAATTACACAAAATAATAATCTAAAATAGAAGAAAAAAATAAATAGATATAGTACTAAATATTAAAACAAGAGTTCAGAGAGACTAGCTAGCAAGCGCATTAAAATTTATAAGACAAGAATTCATTGATAGAATAAAATGGATTGTCTGTTAAAAAAAAATTATTTTATTTTTAAAAGTATTAAAACAGTCAGATTTAAAATTATCAGGCAGTAAATTCATGAACTTTACTGAATAATTGTTAGTACTATTTCTTGATTTTTGAGTCTTATATACATAGGTTGGATAGATTTTGCCTTTATTTCGAGTGTTGTAGTTATGTACCTGCTCATGTGTTACAAGTTCATTGAAGTTTTTGTGGGCATACAATAGGGAATTGTAAATAAATAGAGAAGGCAGTGTCATAATTTCCAGTTCAGGGAAACAAAGCCTACAGTCGCTTTGGTAAGAGACTTCGTCCAGAATTCTTACAGCTCGTCGTTGTAAAGAAAAGATTATTTCTGCCGCAGGAGAATGTCCCCAGGCTAAAATGGCATAGGATATTTGCGACTGGAACAATGCAAAATAAGTAATGCGTACAATTTCTCTGGAAACTGAGGCCATAAGATTTCTTAATAGATATACAGTGCTACATAATTTACTGGATAGGGAGCTAACGTGAAGATGCCACTTGAGGGTGGGGTCGAGATGAACACCCAAGAAATTTACGAAGTCTGGGTTGTCAAAATTATGGTTTCTCAATGCAAATAGAAGGTGTTGAGTTTTGTTATCATTTAAGATGAGGCCGTTTGATGTAAACCACAGTTGGGCTTTGTTAACAACTGCGTTATTTTTGACGCAGTAACTGAGTAAATTCCCATTTCTAGTCAACCGATTTTTACCAAAAGTTGATCAACTCGTGTCATTGACTTCAAAAGCTTAAATATGCAGTTTCATAAAAATCCATTTAGCCTAATTTGCTCTGCACGTGTACACAGACAGACCGACAGACATCATGCTAAAAATAGTCAAAACGTTATGTAGGGACCTCAATTTGTGGAGATCCATCGAAATCTCGAAATGTCAAAATCGGTATGATCACAATACCTCCCTTATATATGTTGACGGTCGGTAAAAACTGTTTATTCAAAAATTTTAATCACGTGTATTTGTGTATCCACGCATTAAAAGGTTTCATTTAAACTTGGCCTTCACTTCAAAATTTAAAAAATGTATGTGAAGTGTGAATTTTCACACATTGTAGGATTCGCAGGTATATAATAAGTGAAGGCGGCATGCTGAGTGTGTAGGACAAATTTTGCTTTGTAGTAATCACGGCTAAATGAACAATATTTTAAAAATAATTTGTCGTCTGTTAATCTGTTAAGAGCTTTAAAACAAATTTTATGTTAAAATATTTTTTTGTTAATTTTAATTCGAATACCTAATACCATTATTTAGGTTTCTAAATATGTGCAGTATTTTTTTTATATAGCAAGGTTCATTAAGATTTTGAAAATTATTTGTTTATTATTGTTTTAAGTCATATGCTCCACTCCTCTGGTTTCGTATACACGACACATAGAATGAAAATATAATTCCAACTGGTTATTAAATTTACGCTCTTAAAAATTAAATGCAACATTTGCCAAAATGAAACTAGAATTTTGACAAAATAATTTAAACAAAATTAAAAATGGGAAAAAAATAAAATTGTCTCCTCTGCCCGGGAGCGAACCCTAATTTACTGCGTAGCAAGCGAGCAAGCTAATCATTAGACCAGGATACGCCTTGTAGTATAGTGTGTTACATAACTATAACTTTTGTACATCGTCAACAAAAAAACACAAAAAATGCGTTATTTTCCGAAAACACAATCTGCTCAAAAATTCCTATTGTACTATTCCGGTTCACAACAATGTTCATTACTTAGATTTTTTTTTCAGATTTTTTGTTTAAAACATCTGGGATACAGGGTGTGGGACAATTTTTTTTTTGCACAATTTTGGTAAAAGTCGTATCAAAATAAATTATTATGCAAAAATAAAATTTTGATCATTAATCCACGTACTAAAGGCTTTCATTTGATACCCTACTCAGAATTAAAAAAAAAAAAAACTTTTTTTTTCGATGAGTTCATTTTTGTTTATATATTTAGAGGGATATGTTTTTTAGATGTTTTAGTATTTTTCCTATGTGCGGGTCAAAGAGTTGTATAAGCATGCCAAATTTCAACTCTCTAGGTTTAGCTGTTTGGCTACAATTTTTACCGAACAGACAGACGACAAAATGACGGTATAAGGATTTTTTGGTCATACCTACAAAACCCTAAACATGTTGTATTTTTTCATTAAATACATGTTAGCATCTAGCCTTCCACGAAGCCCTGTTACGTCACCATAAAATGTTATCTAGATGCAATCCGTAATCTGGACCCACTAATGATGACGACTCATTAACGATAACGATGACGGCTCATTACACTAATTGGTTTTTATAAAACACACGTAGAATTTGATAGAGAGATCAGATGTTTTCTTACGTTGTAAGAGTGAATACTTAGAATAAAATAGTCTGTGAACAACTTGAGTTTTATTTAAACAATAGCTCCCTTAATTGTTTACATACATATTGGTTATATTGAAACCTCGATGGGTTTTTTGAACTTTCTATGTTTACCCGTTTGGCTACAATTTCTACCGTACATACAAATACATGAGTGACGCTACAAGGGATGCTTGGTGGTCATACCTATAAAACCCTAGAAAACAATAAAGGAACAATATTGTCCATAATTTTACGAACCGGGACACCATTCTGGTTTGCTTCGGTCATTCTGAACCTTGGTGGGAGTCCGAAAAAGTTTGAAAATACTGCTTAAAACCCTCTTTTTCCTCTATTTTTAACAAAAAATTCACATTTTGAATAAGAATATTGCATAATTCATATTTTACATTAGAAGCGCGTATAATCAAAAATTTAAGTTTGTGTGAATAGAGTTAAAGAAATAATACATATTAATTAACATAATCTATTATAGTACGTACAACATGAAATAAAATGAAATTAAAATAAAAAACAAAGGTGTACTGTATATTCAATATTAATTATATTAAAATCGTTGACTCTACATTACCATTAACACAAAGGGCCTTCTTAGTCTATATAAAACTTTTTAGTTTGCTTTGCATTTATTTCCAAATATTCGTGCAATGTCTAAGATCGAAGTATGTATTTCGGGCGTTGGGGGCTGTTTCCCTCATGCAGAAAATATTAAAGAATTCGGAGATATTTTATTGGAAAACAAACATATTAGTGATGATGCTTTGTGGACGAAAGGTGAACTGGGAGTTTGTTCAAAAGTTGCTAGGATTGAGCATAATAATGTTTTCGATGGCTCGTTTTTTGGAGTACATAGAAAACAGAGTACGTTGTTGGATCCTATGCAGAAGAAAGCACTGGAAGGAGCTTATGAAGCCATTGTGGACTCAGGTAGGACATTATTTTTTATATTCAAAGTATAGTAAAACATCGATTATTTATCCATAGTAATTCGGAAATCCACAAATTTCACCAACACCAACAAATAATGTAAAATATACCACTAAAAAAAATTGTCGTAATCTCACAACGCGTTAACTGATTAAAGCCCGAAAAAAAAAATGTATACTAAATAAACTACGGAGATTTTTAGATGCCTATAACCCAGTGGTGCCCAAACTTTTTCGGTTCCCTGCGCCCTTAATGTATCAGAATTTTTCCGCAGTGCCACAAGTAAAAACTGGTCTAACTAACGCAGTTGGAGGAATATTGTAATATTGTCGCGGCGCACAGTCTGGGAATCGCTGCTGTATACTATAGAATAAAATATAAGGGGGTCAATTTTTTTTACAAGGGTTCAATGCAAATAAAAGGTTGGGAATCCCCGATCTATACATTAACAATTATCCTTTCTTACTCCATGGTAGTCATTTTTAACTGCCGCAAATATCCTTAGATGCTGTCATCACCTTCATCCTTCAGCCGTTTGTATCCACTGCTGGATATAGGCCTCCCTTAAAAATTTCTAATTTTCACTGTCTTGAGCTTATTGTAACCATTTCGTAAATATACACTTTAGCACTTTAAATCCTCAGCGAGTGGCTGGTCTTTCTGCCCATGATACTCGAGAATCCGTTTAGTCCATCTGTCCTTTGTTATTCTAGCTAGATGGCCTCCCCATTTCCATTTCATTCCAGCTACTTTTACAAAGATGTCGGTTAATTTAATCTGTTAACGAATTTCAATTATTGGGTAGATATTTTTGTACTGCAATACTATAACTAAGAATTTCTACCGAACAGACAGACACGTGTGACGTTTTTTAAAAATGTTTTCTGTCATACTTAGGTAGCAACGGTCACAGTTTAAGTTTTTATTCAAATTTTTTATTTATTTTTAACATCTGATCGTCTTTTACGACTACATTTTTTATATCTATGACCTTATTGTGACTAACAACTACACTGGCTGATGATGAGTAAACTGAAATATATACGCGAAACGTTCCAGAAAACCATATTTTATTAATTTCCCCCTAAACTGACGATTAAGGAAGAAATTTTTTTAAATATTTTCATTTCTCGTCAAAAAAATTCACATACATACATATACATATATAAGAGGAAATAAAAGATTCTTTGTATATTCGTCATAAATTTATTAAAACATATTACCAGACGTTTCAACTGGTAAGTCCAGTCATCTTCAGTTTAGAATACGTGGTAAATTAATATATATATATACACAGGGTGTTTGTTTGAAACGGGGCACCCCGAAAATCTCCTTTATTTGTAAAGATACAAAAAATCTTCAGAACAAAAGTTAAACTAGACAAAAAGGCCCATCTAAAGGTTACTATAAGAATTCTGAGGCACTTCCGGTTTCACCGGAAATTATGTCAACTTTTGACCTAGCATAGGGAATCGATAGTTTTATATATTTTTTTAAAAGTACATTAAATTAGCTTTACTTAAAAAAATCATATTTTTATGTTAACCATTTCAAAATGGCGACCATTTATTTACAAAATAATAATCAACAAAAGTTTTACGAAGTTGAATGTAGCAAGCTTTGTAAACAATAAAAAAAGAAACAAAATATCTCTAAAATAAACAATAAAACAATAAAAAAAAGAAAAGAAACAAAATGGAAGAGTTTTTATTAAGAATGAGAAAATGTTTGGACAATAATGGTGGTTTGATCGAACATTTGTAATTTTTTTTTTTTTTGTAAAATAATTGTAAAAAGTAATTTTTTTCTAAATAGTCAAATAGTTTATTTTAGAGATATTTTGATTCTTTTTTTATTGTTTTCAAAACTTGCTACGTTCAACTTTGTAAAACTTATGTTGATTATTATTTTGTAAATAAATGGTCGCCATTTTGAAATGGTTAACATAAAAATATGACTTTTTGGTGTCATTGTAAAGCTAATTTAATGTACTTTTAGGAAAAAAATATAAAATTATCGATTCCCTATGGTAGATCAAAAGTTGACATCATTTCCGGTGAAACCGGAAGTGCCTCAGATTCTTATAGTAACATTTAGATGGGCCTTTTTGTCTAGTTTAACTTTTGTTCTGAAGATTTTTTGTATCTTTACAAATAAAGGAGATTTTCGGGGTGCCCCGTTTCAAACAAACACCCTGTATATTATTGATAATAAATTAACAAACCAAAAAAAAATATGTAACAATCTTTTCATTATTAACGTTATCAAGAAATATCTTGAAAGTACTGATTACTATTCAATTTATTAACGTTTAACCCCAGCCCGGCTAAAATAAGTTTGTTTTTTTTTTATAATCGGATCAGGCTATATTCTATTTCAAAAAGACTGATAGTAATAAAATTTATTATTTGTAAAAAGTTATTGTTTTATCACACAGAAGCGGCAAAACAAAAGCGACAAAATATGAATAGTTCGAAACGAAATATTGTTAAACACAACCGAGTGTCTCAGAATTCTTATGGTAACCTTCAGATGGGCCTTTTTGTCTAGTTTAACTTTTGTTCTGAAGACTTTTTGTATCTTTAAAAATAAAGGAGATTTTCGGGGTGCCCCGTTTCAAACAAACACCCTGTATATTAAAAAGCGAAAATCCGTTGAAACATATAAAAAATCATCATGGCAGTAAGAACAGGACGGCTCGATACTGGGGGTCACAGACAAATTTACATAATTTCAGGGAGCCGCATGCCAGAAAACATTGCTCTAAAAAACGTTAATAAACACGAGCATTAGCCTTTACTACACTGTTTATTCCAGAGGTGAGCAAACTTGGAAGTATCACGATCAAGACATATTCACGCGAAACACCATTTGAATATCTACGATTGACTCTGCTCACCTCAGTCTATTTGAGAAACTAAAGTTTTATAATGAATTCTTTGGAAATTGTCCATTCATATTGTAAATTTAATAGTTCGTTGGCATTGCTGGGTTAACGTGTGTGTGACCTGACCTCCCAAACGTACGAATTTGAACATAATCGAATATGTGTGGGAATCAGTAGCGTATTCAGGAGGAGGAGGCCAGCCCCCCACCCGCCCCTTAAGGTGCAATGGAACGAAAATTTAACAAATTTAAAATAATCGTACAGTAAAATAACTTTTTACAATAAATAAACTATATCTTATTAGTATTGAAATTAATAGAAAATGCACATACCCATGTAATTTTTAGGTTTTCATTGGTATAATCAACAAGTCCTTATTCCGTCACATGAGTCTGTCCGTCCGGTAGAAATTGTGGCCAAGCGGCTGGATTAAGAGAATTGAACACATGTTCGAAAAATATGAAGAAATATGTATTTTTCGAAGAAAAAAAGTTTGTAAAATTTTGAGGCATATCAAATGAAAGTTTTTAATATATGGATTAACAATCACTTATTTACCGACCGCCAACATATATAAGGGAGGTATTGTGATCATACCGATTTTGACATTTAGAGATTTCGATGGATCTCCACGAATTGAGGTCCCTACATAACGTTTTGACTATTCTTAGCATGATATCTGTCGGTCTATCTGTTTGTCTGTCTGTCGGTTCGTGCACACGTACAGAGCAAATTCAGATAAAAGGATTTTTATGAAACTTCATACTTAAGCTTTTGACGTCAATGGCACGAATTGATCAACTTTTGGTAAAAATCGATTAACTAGAAATGGGAGATTACTCGTGTCGGTTGTAAGAATTTTGTAAATATTTCACAACAGAAAAACATTTCGAAAAAAATTATTTAACAAATGTTGCTATAAAAGCATTAAATAACAACTTTTAGTTGAGACATTTTTTGATAAAGCAGCATAAATTAAACAAGTACTTTGTGATGGCGGTCGGTCCTGTGGTGGCCACACCTGATTTTTTTTATCAACTAATAAAGAAATTATCATCTCGTTTTTGACGTAAACATCAGTACAACAGTAGGTGTGTCACACTCATTTGTGTCGCGGTCTATTTTTCATACAAAATAATAAGCAGTAACGGAACTGTTTTATAAACAAAAAAGAGATATATTTTAAATTTAGAAATATATTTTTATCCTAAATAAACTCAAGTTTTTCTTTTTTTATTAACGCTTCAGGAGCAAAAAAATTATGTTGCGGTCCGTGTGTCGCCAATTTATATCTACCCCTCCCCCCCCCCCCCTAGTCTTACAGATAACATCATGGTTCCTATATACGCCACTATAGGGAATATCTTGATAGAAAACAAAACACACGTCAACTCAAGTCAAGTTTTGGTATTGCTTGAATTTTTTGTTAATCTACTGTTTATAGTAATACGATTAAGATTAAATAAGTCACCCACATCGAAAATTTAATAGTTTGTGAGATAATTCACTCTTTTGTTTGGAAAAAGTTAGTTTTGCTGAGACTTATCTGGATAAAGTTGGTTTTGCTGAGATTTGACTGGATAAAGTTGGTTTTGCACAAAATCGCTTCCAATCTCATTTCTTAAGGACAATATAATAAAATCACACAAAACACATAAAAAATAATAAAACTAAACATAAAAACGGCAGTTATGAACTTGTTATGACTTGTTATTATCAATTTGTATTTATCTACATGTGTTTCTAATGTGCGCAAGTAGAGAAAATAATGGAAAGATGTGATTGGCTGAAATGAAAAGAGTTGATTTTGAACCAGACTCGCTTGTGGATAAAGTTGGTCCTATTTTGACTTGCACAATTTGATGCGATATTATGAAGGAATATCGTTAATTTTGTGCATATTTTTAATAGCTTTCAAGGTAAGAAATGATAATCACTTCATATCTCGATCTTGAAAAAAATGTGATAAAGTCGGTTTTGCATTGTGCCTCCTCGTATATCGTGGTGAGAGTTGGTGTACGTATTTTTGGTCAATTTTATTTTATTTTGTTTATTTATTTATTTTTTTTAATTATAGGAGTAAATCCAGCTGACCTTCGAGGTGAAAAAGTTGGCGTTTATTTTAGTTCAACAATCAGTGAAAATGATTGTTACATGTTTGATCCGTCACTCAATGGTTTTGGAATTATTGGTCAAAGTCGTTCTATGTTTGCAAACAGGGTATCATACTTTCTAAATTTAACAGGTAAAATAATTTTAAATAAATATATATGATATATACACGAGGTGTGATCAAAAAGTTCCTGAATTTTTTTAATATACAAAACAATTTTATTTTATTCATCAATTTTTATATTGTCCCCTTCAAACTATTGGATATAATATGCTGCTGTTTTTTTCAGTCAAAACTCTTCTAAAACGCAGATTTTGGTATAGTGTTCAGCTCCTCCAGCGAGTTTGCTTTTATTTCTTCAATAGTCGTAAAACGTTGTCCATTCATTGTTTTTTCTATCTTTGGGAAAGGAAAAAAGTCATATGGGGTCATATTTGGTGAAGAGAGTCGTTGCGGTATCATTACAGTGCTATTTTTGGACTGAAAATATAGAACAAGCAATGAAGTATGAGTGTTATCATGATGCAATTTCCAAGAATTGTCCTTCCATAAATCTTGCCGTTTTCTACGAATTGCTTCACGCTTCGAACGCAACAAGCTCAAATATTATTCTTTAGTAACTGTTACACTTTGCGGTAAAAATTCATGGTACACCAGAGTTGGGCATTATTTAACTAAACTTTCAATGAACTAAAAATTTGAATGAAAATGTAATCAAACTAAATTAACCATTCCTTGTTCAATCAAAAATGGATGCAATCATAAATCCTTAATTAAATGATAATTATTAGTGTCAAATCATTAGTTTTCAATCATATTGTAACGTTTTTAAGTTCTTCGGTAAGGTGATATGCCAATTAAAACTATTATTTATATTTATCACTTATTTATTATTAATAATACTAGTACAACTATAATTGTCTCACACTAAAACTCTATTAATTTATATTTACATTTATATTTAGTCAATTAATTTATTTTAACAATAACTGTCTATTTATTTATCACCTGTCAAAAATCTGTCAAAAAACTGAATGTCATTTTTTTTAAGAACTGTCATTTCCGTTGACAGTTGTGCCTCTTAGATGTTCCAAGTCAAGTGATCCATGGCCGTTACACTGCCCCCTTCTTAAGAACGTTTCGTCCCGAAACATCTTTGGGTCCCTCCGGGGATCATGCAGATACTTACAGTCTGACCCTCGATTGCAGGTAGATGTTAAGTAGAAGTAACAATCGACAGTCTTTCCAGATAGTCCTATTTTTTTGTTAGTATAGCTGCAAACGAGTACCTCAATTCCAGAGCGTTGGAAGAGTTCTTCAATCATGCTTCTCACCACTCTCCAGTCCAGCCCATCCAGTCCACAGTCGAGTTTCGGTATGGCCAAGCACATCACGCCGTCTTCAAGTAGTTGGTCCCGCAAGTCTTGTAGGGTCTCCCACAGAGCATGGTACTTGGGTTTTTCCTGTGAGAACTCTTTGGTCACCAGACAGTAGATCTTCCGACCATTATGCTCTAAACTTAAAGCAGACCCAATCGTTGGACGCTGCTGCTTCAGCTCGTCCACTTTGCCAAACCTCTTTCGGAAAACAACCGCGATCCCCCGGGACATCTTCAGATCACGGGCCACACAATGCGCTAACGCATAGTGTTCAGGAACGGAAAATAGGTCCCGCTGTATCTCCCTAGTTACTCCGTGACGAATTTTGTGGCCCTTGACACACGATGCCATGACTTGGTTGAATACGTCTTCCTCATCCTGGATACACCTTACTTGCAGGTCTGGGTCGTCTTCATTAGCACCCGCAAAAGGAGCCAAGCGATTGAAATGGACCACTCTTGGTTTGCCATTGAGTGTCTTCCGGATACGGTAAACGACATCATTTATTCTCTTGATCACTTCATAGGGCCCTTCCCACTTTCGTTGTAATTTTGGAGATAATCCTCGTCGTCGTTTCGGATCATACAACCATACCAGGTCTCCCTGCTGGTAGCCTCCTTTTTCCGCTTTGACGTCGTACTGGTCTTTCATCCGGTCGCTGGAAACCCGAATGCTTGAACGAACCCGATCGTGAATCTCGTCCATCTTTCTTCGTAGTTCACTCACATAATCTTCTCCTGCCAGGTCTTCTCCAGGTTTACAGCCAAATTTCAAATCACAGGGCAATCGCATCTCTCGCCCGAAGAGTACTTTGGCTGGGGATTCTCCTGTTGATTCATGAACGGCAGAACGATATGCAAATAGGAAGAGATGGATGTATTGATCCCAGTCTCGCTGATGGTCAGAGACAACCTTTGACAAATATTTTGCTATCGTCTTGTTCATTCGTTCCACCATTCCGTCAGACTGCGGATGTAATGCAGTTGTTCTCGTCTTTCGGATCCCTAGTAATCCGCAGATATTCTGGAATAGCCCTGATTCAAAATTACGACCCTGGTCAGAGTGCAATTCGAGCGGTACGCCATATCGACTTATGAATTCCCTTATCAAGACTTCCGCGACGGTGACTGTCTCTTGATTTGGAATGGCGTACACTTCAGTCCATTTGGTGAAATAGTCCGAAACCACCAAGATGAACTTATTCCCCAAATCGGTTGTAGGGAATGGACCAGCAATGTCGATCGCGATTCTCTCAAATGGGCTGCCAACGTTGTATTGACGCATTGGAGCCTTCCTTCGCCGATTCGGGCCGTTGCTGCCCGCGCAGACTACACATTTCCTGCACCACTCTTTTACATCTTCTTTATAGTTTACCCAGTAAAACCGTTCGCGTACCTTTTCTACGGTCTTATTGACTCCTAAGTGTCCTCCCGATACTCCATCATGCAGCAAACGTAGAACTTCAGATACCCTGTTTTTCGGTATCAACAGCTGCATCTTCTCTTGAGTACCATTCTCATTCTCCAGGACACGCTTCAAAAGTCCCTCATCTATAACGATGGAATCCCATTGTGCCCAATATGATTTTACGGTCTGCGTGCAAGGAGCTATATCTTGCCAAGACGGTTTCTGGCCTTCTTTCTTCCAGTCCATAATCATTCTTAAATCTGGGTCATTTTCTTGATCTCTCTGAAGTTCAGCATTCTGCCACTGATCATCAACAACCGTGGTTCTCAGTGTTGGTGTACAATGTTCCTCTAAGCGGTTGCAGTGTTTACACTCGGGTGGACAAGGTCTTCGTGACAAGGCGTCGGCATTCTGATGGCTTTTACCCGCTCGATGTTCGGTGTGGAAATCGTATTCCTGGAGTCTCTCAATCCATCGAGCTACCTGTCCTTCGGGATTTTTAAATCCTAATAACCATTTCAGCGCAGCGTGGTCGGTGCGCAACAGGAATTTTCTTCCGTACAGGTATTTATAAAAGTGCTCGATGGATTTCACTACGGCTAATAACTCTCTCCTGGTGACGCAATAATTACGCTCCGGTTTCGACAGAGTCTTACTAAAATAGCCAATCACTCTTTCCTGACCGCCTTGCATCTGAGAGAGGACGCTGCCGATTCCAACATTACTAGCGTCGGTATCTAAAATGAACTTGCCATTAGCAAGAGGATAACCCAATATTGGGGCGCTAACCAATGCCTGCTTAAGTTCTTCGAAAGCATACTGGCAGTCTTGATCCCACTGAAATTTGCGCCCTTCTTCAGTCAACCTTGTTAGTGGTTTAGCGATGTTGGCAAAACCAGGAACAAATCGTCTATAATAGGTACATAATCCCAGAAAACTTCGGATGTCGTGTTTGTCAGTGGGTAAAGGCCATTCTCTAACTGCTTTCAGTTTTTCTGGGTCAGCTGACACTCCTTCTCCAGAAACTATGTGGCCGAGGTAATTAACTTTCTTCTGGAAAAGGTGACACTTCTTGGGACTTAGCTTCAGATTTGCGCTTCGAAGCCGTTTGAATACCTCCTCCAAATTCTTCAAGTGATCTTCAAAGGATTGGCCTACCACGATTATATCATCGAGGTATACCAAACAGGTCTTCCAGGACAGCCCTTTCAGAACCCTCTCCATCAAGCGTTCAAATGTCGCAGGGGCATTACATAATCCAAACGGCATCACTTTGAATTGCCATAATCCAGTCCCAATTGTGAAAGCAGTTTTCTCCCGATCATCAGCATTCATTCCGACCTGCCAATATCCACTCTTCAAGTCTAATGTAGAAAACATTTTGGAGCCGGCCAGAGTATCCAAGGTATCATCTATCCTGGGTAAAGGATAGCTATCCTTTTTCGTCACGTCGTTTAGTTGACGATAGTCGACACAGAAGCGGGTCGATCCGTCTTTCTTCTTCACCAGTACTACTGGAGAAGCCCAAGGACTATTGGATGCCTCAATTACGTCCTCCTGTTCCATAGACTGAATGATCTGATCCGCTTCTTCACGTTTGGCCAGCGGTAATCTTCTAGGCGTTTGCCTGATTGGTCTGGCATCACCAGTATCTATTTTGTGCTGAACTATGTTGGTTCTTCCCTTGGATCCGTCGTCACCTTCGAAAACATCTCGGTATCGGCATAACAGGTCTTCGACTATCTGTCTCTTTGCAGACGACAATGCTTGGCATGTTTGCTTGATTAAAGTGTTCAGTCGTTCTGAAATTTTATTGTTGTTCTTCACGATGCTGTTCGTTAATCGCACAATTGAGGAGGCTTGCGAGCAATGTCCGACAATGGTCCCTTTTCGTAATGTAGAGGGATAGCTGTTCACATTCATTATTCGGACTGGGATACTATTCGCACTCTTAACTACTGATTTTGCAATAAGGATTCCCTTTCCAGTATTGACATCATGGTTTCTTGGTTCCAATACCAGGATGCGACCTTCTGGAACCTCACAGCCTAATTTGGCGTCAACCAAAGTTTCACTTTGGGCAGGCAGAATAATATCCTCATTTATTGTTACTCTCGCAACGATGTCTTCGCGTTGGTGCAAAATCAACTCTTCATTGCCGATCTTTACGATCCCATTCTTCAGATTTAAATCAAATCCATGTGTCGTCATCATGTCCATTCCAAGGATGATTTTGTCTTCAATATCGGCCACCAGAAATCGGTGTTTGATCCTGATGCTGCCGATGGTGAGGTGAACATCTATCTCTCCGCGTACTCTAGCTGAATCGCCAGTGGCTGTTCGGAGTTTCCATCTGGTTGGCCTCAGATGCAAAGGTGTTTTCACCACATCAGGCCTCACAATTGATCTTGTAGCTCCCGTGTCCAGTAACAAGGAATACAGTCTGCCATTAACTACACCATCCACGAACACACTAGTGTTGTGCATCCTCATGGACGCTATGACTGCAACTGGGGTCTTCCAGGTACCAGTCGATGGACGCCCCCTTCCATCGACCCTCTCTAGTTTTCCTGATTCGCTGCTCGTTTTTGTGGGGGTCTCCTACACTGGCTACGCATATGCCCGACTTCGCCACACCTCCAACACTGTGGTTGTTTCCTTTGTGAATCAGTTTTACTCATCTCCTCTATTTTCTCTAATATTTTCAAACAAATTTGTTCCGACTTGTTGGTCTCCTCGTCTTCATCCAGAACTCGTACTCTTGCGTGCTCTGGCTCAGATTTCTTGATAGCCTCGAACTCTAGAGCTTGATTGAGAGCATCTTTAATAGTCTTGCATCGCGCTAATTTTACAGTTCGTCGCGTCTCGTAGTCTCGGAGTCCTCTTACAAAGCTTTTCACTGCAAGAGTTTCAAAAACATCTTCACTGATCCTTGGGAATGACAATCGAACTAATCGGACTATATCAGCCTCGAATTCTTGCAAATTCTCGCCCGATTTCTGGAGTCTGTTATCCAGTTCCGAATTATAAACTCCCTCCATCAATCTCTTACCATAGCGAGTCTCCAGCCGTGCAATCAATTCCTCATAGTTTCCTCTGTCTTTTAATGGAATATTCTGCAGCACATGAATAGCATCGTCACGTAAAGAAACGCTCAATACTTGCGCTTTCTTTTCTATAGACCATCCTTGCATCATGGCCGTAGTCTCGAATAATGTTAAGTAATCTTCCCACGAGGATTTACCATCGAAAGTAGGTAATTTAGGGACCAGACCGGTTTCAAATTTTTCTTCCCTTTTCACACCTTTAGTCGGCGCACCATCAGATGATGTTGTTGATAGTGCTGAGTTGGTTGGCTTCTCGTTTATTAGTGTCTTTAGCCTATTCTCCAGCTCAACCAACTCCGACTCCACTTTATCAATTTTACCTAATCTTTCTTCTATTTCTGCTACTTTTTCTGAATTTTCTAGTAATTTAACTCTTAAGGCTCCACAATTTTTCAATAATTTTGTTTCTAAATTCCTGGAATTTTCTGATAATTTTGCTTCCAATACTCTAGAATTTTCAGATACTAATGAAGTTAGTTCTGTTTTTAAAGTTCCCGAATTTTCTAATAATTTTGCTTCTAAATTCCTGGAATTTTCTAACACTAATAAAGTTAATTCTTTTTTTAATGTTCCTGAACTTTCTGCTAATAATTTTGCTTGAAGCGAAGCGTTCGTCTCAAATACATAAATATCTGGATTTTTACCTTCCTCCAACATCTTTTCGTAAAGTCGTGCCTTAAGTTCCGACTTCTTCCCGCTAATGCTCAGTTCCCGTTCTTCTAGTTCTTCTTTTAACTCTGTTATTTTGAGTTCATCCAATTTTTTTGCATTAGCCATTTTGAACAATTTTATTTAAAACAACTTGTATATTTAAAACGTCTACTACTTTTATTTATTTAAATTTTATTACTGTTTATTTATTACTTAATATCACCTTACGCCACACCCGACACCAATTGTAACGTTTTTAAGTTCTTCGGTAAGGTGATATGCCAATTAAAACTATTATTTATATTTATCACTTATTTATTATTAATAATACTAGTACAACTATAATTGTCTCACACTAAAACTCTATTAATTTATATTTACATTTATATTTAGTCAATTAATTTATTTTAACAATAACTGTCTATTTATTTATCACCTGTCAAAAATCTGTCAAAAAACTGAATGTCATTTTTTTTAAGAACTGTCATTTCCGTTGACAGTTGTGCCTCTTAGATGTTCCAAGTCAAGTGATCCATGGCCGTTACAATATTGTGATATTTTGTCCGAAAAATTGGAATCCCTTGGATCAATTTATTTATTACATATATAATATCCCTATACCCAAATTCTCAATAATTTTCGGCCATCTTGCAGCTATCGAATGAGCATTACATTTTGCCACTCAACCGACCTTAGAAGAATAACATATTTGGTAATGTCTTCTTCAAATTTTTGTAGCGACAATGTTCCGGCTCTAATTGTTCTTGATTTTTGAGAAACAGCTGTTTGTCTACCTTTAGAAGCAATGTTTTTTAAATGCAATAAATGCATCGTTTCCGTGTCGTCTTCTAAGATGAGATCTAAAATTCGATGAACTATTTTTATATCCTTTAATCTCAACTTTAGGTTGGCATTGACCGCATTGAGCAATGAACTTATTTTGCTCTACACAGCTTTTTTCGGCTAAATATTGAAATATATTAAATATTGAAAGAAACGTATCATCTACCGTTTTCGATTTAAATAAAACATTTCTTCTCTTACCATAATTGGCTCACTGAGAAGAGTTTGAAGGTCCTGATGCTTCAGATATTAAAAGAGTCGATGCTCCAAAACTTTTACGAGTATCGTTGTCATTCATGTTAGAGAAACAATACAAATATAATTGTAAAATACATCACTCAAATTTTTCACAAATATAAATCTGCGTCAGACGTCTAGAATATATAAATACTAAATGAACAGTGAAAGTGAAAAAATCAAAACTTAATCATGATAATGAGTAAAAATTTAATTTAGTTACCTGTGTGAATAACTGCATTATGATTGATGTACCTTACTCATTAATCAAGTCTTGAAATTAAATATTTAATCTCAATCCTCAATCATTAGTTTGATTGCAATTTTCCCAACTCTGTAGTACACAATACCACGATAATCGAAAAGAAAACAAAAAAAAAGAACTTAAACATTTGGTCGAACTTGGCATACTTTTTTGGGTCTTGGCATATTTGGAAGCTTCCATTGAGATGATTGAGCCTTTATTTCGATGTCATAACTCTACACCCACGACTCTTCACCCGTTATGATGCGTTGGAGCAATGTTGTCACTGACAACATCATCTATCATTTCCTGAGCGACTTCTTTACGACACATTTTTTGTTGAAAATTTAACAATTTCGGAACAAATTTTGCTTACCAACTCGCCTCATGCCCAAAACAAGAGTGATTTTTCATTCGCATGAACCATACGACATACAAACTTCTTTAGCAACCTCTCTAATTGTAATTCAACGGTTACCAAGATTTTTATTAGCTTCTTCCACCTTTTTTTCTGTGATTGAAGTAGGGTTGCCAACATTTGTTAACTACTCGCCTGGAGAATTAGCAAAAAAAAGTCACAATATTTTATGTATTCAACATAAGTTTATATACATAGAGTTACATATAAAACTATAATAAACTATAGTAAACTATATATAGTTATTATAATGCTTAGGTATTTCTTAAAATTATATTTCTTTTCTGATTTTGCTGATTGTAATTATATATATATATATATATATATATATATTTTGTCCTGCTGAAATAAATAAGAATGAAAACTTTCGCATCCCATGTTGAAATTAATTCGAATGGCTAACTCTGCTTTAACGCGCTCCACTCGCATTCTACTTCGTTTTCATTTATCCAAGGAGATTCCGATTTTAATTCTTAATATTAAAGAGTATAACTTATACATGTAGCTAATACATTCCTGGTGAAATTACTAGTAAAACTGGAGACTGGATAAATGTCGCCAAAACTGGAGTCTCCAGGCGAAAATGACACGGTTGGTAACCCTAGATTGAAGTGCTGAGTCTCTCTAATCTATCATCATCTTCAATTGATTCACGGCCATCTCGAAATTATTTATACCATTTGTAAATCGCTCGTTCATTCATACCTGACACACCAAATGACTTGATTGACCACAGTTGATTTCATTATTTACGCAAAATTTAATGCATATTCTTTGATCCCGCAATGTAAAAAATAAAAATCACTGATTATACAGAAACACAACTTCTTTAATTAGCTGCCAAATTTAAAATACACATCTACTATGGCTGCCAATTGAGACAATCATCAAAAACAGATTAACCAACATGACAACAAAAAAGTTTATCAATCCGACAAATATAGCGCGGGAATTTCAAAAATTGCACGAACTTTTTGATAACACCTCGTATGCTAGAAAATATGAATATTAATATATTTACAGGCCCAAGTTGCTCATTTGAATCTACTTGGACAAGTGGTATTCAGGTTATAAAACTTGCAATGAGTGCTATTAGCAATGGACAGTGTAACTCCGCCCTAGTTGGTAGTTGCAATATGACGAAAAATGCCAGTCTGTCTTGGATGTTGAAAGAAATGGGACTGCTCTCTGAAGATGATACTACTAAAGCCTTCGATGAAAATGGTATGTAAAATTTCCTTTTTAGTCCATGGGGGGGAGGTCCAGACTGGAAATCCCCCTCTCGTGTGCGCGCCTGCTGATTTCACATTAAAAAATAAAAGAAATTTTGTTAATTAGATCATCATAGTTGATAAAATTCTTTATTTTGGATTTCATGAATAATAAATTTAAATTATACATTTTATTTTGAAGTAAACTATTTCTTAAATAAATATTTCACCCTTTTTGAAAGTGAAAATGATGGGTGACTAAGTGAAAGTGACTAACGGGGTTTGTTAAAAATATGTTTAAAATTGTTTCGACCTTTGGGAATATAAATCGCAACCTATCTTCTGTATTAATAAAAATGGAGGCTATACCTTTTTTTTTTTATTTCTTGGCCTCATATTTGGTGTCTACACGTTTCAGGTAATTATAAGACAATATCCGTAAATAGATCAATTTTTGTCAGTCTGTCTCTGAGATTCACGCAAAAACGGCTGGATATATTTTCACGTAATTTGGTATGATGAGTAAATCCATGAATCGAACACAGCCTATAAAGCATTTCACAATTTATGTTTTAGGTGGGTGTTTCGGGGTTAAAACTGTTTATTAAAAAATTTAAAATGTCTCCTTTATTATTGAATTAACAAAAAAAAATTATACAACAAAAATTGTTTATAGTAAGAAAACAAATCTTGTTTGTTCAAGGCATTTTCTTAATTAGATAAATATTTGGAGAGTTACGGGAGTTACGGGGGGGGGGCACCCTAAAACTAGAATACATACATTTACTTTATTATTGACTTAATAGCAAATTCATATATCACAAAAATAGTTTATAATAAGAAAATAAATCTTTTATTTACATGCATTTCAGGCTGATACTCTCCCTGAGAGAATTGAACCATTTTATTTGTGAAGTCTTGCATCTCATTCTAATGTGTTTTATTTCTACATTTTGATATTGGATGGTAATTGGCTTCTTTACAGCCTCTTACCACGCTTTCCCTGCGTCTGTTCCAGGTCCGTGCTGTGATATTTTGGCGCCTGGAGCAGACATAATCCCTGCATTTACAAGGCGCCTTTATACTAACGTGATAAATTACTAAGACTGCCAACTTATTACAAATGCAATGACCTCCTTCCAGTAAAATTATCTGTTCACCATTTTTTCAAAGTCACAGTTTTGATCACCGATAGTTAAACACTAACAATAGTTATCAGATATTAGTACCCTATTAATATTGTTATTAAAGTCATATACTAACACTAACTGCAAAAGTCATCCTATAACTGACCTGACTAAACTCAGCTCAGAATACTGAAAAATAATGCACTCACTAAACGTGATTGTCTATTGTTTATGGCTAGAGGTGGACATATTGTTAGGTGCAATAAAATCGTTTGGTTATATGCTGCAAACCTTTGATAGTAATTTTCCGGTTTTCTCCAACAGTCTTCTCGTTATCTATCAGATTGCATTGTTAATTATGTCAGAGCGGGGAGCGAAGATCTCATCAAAGGTCGGCTCCTGCACGAATTAAAATTGCTTTCTGGGACAGGTGCTTATATTAATTTTATAAGTAACTTGAATACGCCTTGCTGCTTAGCTGTTTCTGAATGCGAGTTTCTAAATAGGTTTCCGAGACGATTTTATGTACCCATATTGAAGCGGGACATGCATCGGTAATCGCCACTCATTTGTACGCCGACCAAATAAAATGTAACATTTATAAACAAAGATAAATAAAAACCTGATTTATAAAGATGCAATAAGCAAATAATAATAAATATATATACAGGGTTTTTGTTTGAAACGGGGCACCCAGAAAATCTCCTTTATTTGTAAAGATACAAAAAATCTTCAGAACAAAAGTTAAAGTAGACAAAAAGGCACATCTAAAGGTTACTATAAGAATTCTGAGGCACTTCCGGTTTCACCGGAAATGATGTCAACTTTTGATCTAGCATAGGGAATCAATAATTTTGTATTTTTTTCCTAAAAGTAAATTAAATTAGCTTTATAATGACACCAAAAAGTCATATTTTTATGTTAACCATTTTAAAATGGCTACCATTTATTTACAAAATAATAATCAACATAAGTTTTACAAAGTTGAACGTAGCAAGCTTTGAAAACAATAAAAAAAATGATTTACCACTTGCTGATAGGATAGGAATGTGGTTCCAACAAGATGGAGCACCAGCTCATAACGCTAGAAACGTGTGTGCCTATTTAAATGGCCAATACCCAGATAAATGGATTGGAATACATTCTCTTAATCCCTGGCCTGCACGATCGCCGGATCTCACGCCATTGGATTTTTTTGTTTGGGGGTATTTAAAAGATAGAGTGTATCGGACAACACCAACGACGGTAGAAGATTTAGAAGAAAGGGTTAGAAGTGCAATCCGGGATATCCAAGAGTGTACTCTTATAAGGGTGACGGAAGAGTTTTTATTAAGAATGAGAAAATGTGTGGACAATAATGTTGGTTTGATCGAACATTTGTATTTTTTTTTTTTTTTTTGTAAAATAATTGTAAAAAGTAATAGTTTTTTTTTCTCTAAATAGTCAAATAGTTTGTTTTAATGATATTTTGTTTCTTTTTTTATTTTTTTCAAAGCTTGCTACGTTCAACTTTGTAAAACTTATGTTGATTATTATTTTGTAAATAAATGGTTGCCATTTTGAAATGGTTAACATAAAAATATAATTTTTTGGTGTCATTGTAAAGCTAATTTAATGTACATTTAGGAACAAAATATAAAATTATCGATTCCCTATGCTAGAGCAAAAGTTGACATCATTTCCGGTGAAACCGGAAGTGCCTCAGAATTCTTAAAGTGACCTTTAGATGGGCCTTTTTGTCTAGTTTGACTTTTGTTCTGAAGATTTTTTGTATCTTTACAAATGAAGGAGATTTTCGGGGTGCCCCGTTTCAAACAAACACCCTGTATATGAAAATATTATAAAAATAAACAAATGAGAAATATCTGTAAGGCGCCCTTGTGGCCTAGGCGTCTGGAGTGATCGCTCCTTTGCTCCATGCCACCACACGGCCCTGGTCTGTTCAATTTTTCGACATACTTTTTATCGTATTTATTTGTATTTGTCGTTTCAAGGTTTCTTTTATTGAGTATGTATCAGGTTTTATTTATTTATTAATTTATTGTTTTTAATATATACTCCAGTTATATAGATGAGCTGTATTAGGCGCAAATAGCCCTCGTTGCTGTACGCCAAAAATTTGAATAGGGGATAGGCATGATTTTTTTTATGTTTTATTATATTCCTCTTGTTGCATATAAACATAAAAAACAGTTTTTATTTTTATTTTTTGTAATTTGAAGGCTTAAAAAAATCATAAATGTATGTAGCGCGCGAAAACGACGTGTGACGTCATACCCCTTCTAACTGACGTATGACACTACTAGCTTACCGGCGTACATAGTCTGTTGTGAACTTATGTGTTTGTATAACTTTCATAGGTTATGTAAAGTTAGAGTGATTTTAGTTAAAATAAAGTTTAATTCTATAAAAACAATTTATACATGTTTACCGAATTAAATGTTATATTAAAATAGATAACTTATATTGCAGTATTTCAATTATGCCTCTAACGTTTTGTAACTTCATGTAAACAATGTAGTAAAATTCTGACATCTAAATTACATAAATATTTACATTTTACAGAGTTGCAGCGTTTGTTTACATAAAGTTATAGAATATAAAATAAAAATTACTTTGACACCACGTATTTCCTCAGCACTGTAGCATTCATTATTTTTCATATATTCCATGAGAATAAATGCATCAATGTTGGGTAAATTATCACTCTGGGCCCTAACAAAATCTTTATCTGCCATTTTAATAATAAATGCGTGAAAAATTGCTTAAAAACAAATACAAAACTCTCGGACAATACAATACACACACGTGTAAAGATTATGTTGTAGCTGTATCTGTGATGTGAAACCCCTATCGTTTGACGCCATACTCAGTCGTTTTACTCGGCAACCTTCGCTCCGTGGTCGGCTTATTTCAAATTTACAATATTTTAATTCAAAAATTTGGCTATAATAATGGCTATATATTAATTAAAATGTAATTTTTGTTTTGTTAGGTGACATAACTAACATTAACATATCAAAATAATGTAGTTTTAAGGAAATACAAATTTTATGCGTATCCCCTATTAACTAACGATATTTATTAATAACATGTTATTTTTCCAGCTACCGGTTATTCTAGAAGTGACGGTGTTTGTGTATTGTACCTACAAAGATCTGATTTAGCAAAAAGAAATTACGCAACTTTGCTGTCTGCTGACGTAATGTTTAATGGAGACAGAAATGGAAACATATTAAAAATGGATACCGAAGGAATCTCCTTATTTTTAAATAATTTTTATGAAAATGCTGGTATTAATCTAAATGATGTTCAATATCTAGAAACCTATGGATGTGGAGTCAAGGTATAATATAACAAGCGCTTATTACAAACATGTACGAGGGTTGCCTTTTATATTTCGGGATTTGACATCAAAAACAATTATTTATCAACAAAAGTGGATTTATTGTTTTTCAAAATATTCTCCATGAAGATCAACATATTTGCATGCTTTTTACCACAAGTTTTTGATACTTAGATTAACAGATGAAAATTGATATCAAAAATATTTAGTTTTTACTGTGATTGGGCACGTTTAGTGAACACAACTGTTGAGTAGCAGCGCAAATTTATTTGGTAACCAGACAACTGGGGCAGTAAGACAATTCGGGCCGTTCACAATTGGGGCTTTTCACAACTGGGGCCATTGACAACTGGGGCAATGGACAATTCGGGCCGTAGACAATTGGGGCTTTTCACAACTGGGGCAATGGACAGTTCGGGCCGTACACAACTGGGGCTTTTCACAATTGGGGCCATAACTATAAGAGGTAGAGTCTTCTTTTGTTTAAAATTAAAAATAATTATTAAAAAAGGATTAAGTAAATTAGAATAAATAAAAAAAATGTATTTTAAGGGTTGGCTTAATTAAATTTAAGTGTTCTTTTGAATAAATAAATAAAAAATGTATTTCAGAGTTGGATTATATACATATTAGTGTTTTTTAAAATAAATTTAAAATTTTGTATTTTAAGGGGTGGATTAAGCTAATTTTAGTATTCATTGGAATTAATAAAAAAAAAAACATGAAAGGGTTGGAACCAATTCATTTTTAGTGTTTTTTATATATATTTTTTTATATTGTAAGGGGTTAAGTGGCGCCCCATATTTTGGCTGCGCCAGAGGCAAAGTGCCTCCCGAAACCAGCGCCCCATATTTTGGCCGCGAACGGGGAAAAACATCTTCCAAAAACGGCGCCCCATTATTTGGCTGCGCCCGAGGCAAAAGCGCCCCCACGAAAGATGCGTTCCATATTTTGCCGCGGCTCTAACGTAGGGGACGGTGTCCGGGTCGTTCACGGCCCGAGCCGCTTGTTGGTTTTTTTCCGCGGGCGCGGCAAAATATGGGGCGCAACTTTTGTGGGTGCGCTTTTGCTTCGGGCGCAGCTAAAAAATGGAGCGCCGCTTTCGGAGGATGTTTTTTCCCGGGCGCGGCCAAAATATGGGGCGACGGTTTCGGGAGGCACTTTGCCTCGGACGCAGCCAAAATTTGGGGCGCCAAATAATCCCTTAAAATATAAAAAAATATATTTATTTAAAAATACACTAAAATGACCTAGTTCCAACCCTTTAATGTTTTTTTTTGAATTTATTCAAATGAATACTAAAATTAACTTAATCCACCCCTTAAAATACAAAATTTTAAATTTATTTTAAAAAACACTTATATGTATATAATCCAACTCTAAAATACGTTTTTTATTTATTTATTCAAAAGAACACTTAAATTTACTTAAGCCAAACCTTAAAAAACATTTTTTATTTATATAGTCAAAAGAGCACTAAATTTTACTTAACTCTAACATAACTCTTAAAATACAATTTCTTTTTAACCAAATAATCACGAAAATTTTCTTAAGCCAACCCTTAAAACACAATTTTTTTATTTATTGTAATTCCCACCAAAATGTACTTAATCAAACCATTATTATTATTTTTTTTCTTTTCTAAAGAACACACAAATTTACTTAATCCAACTCTTAAAATAATTATTATTTTAAACAAAAGAAGACTCTAGCTCTTATAGTTATGGCCCCAATTGTGAAAAACCCCAGTTGAGTACGGCCCGAATTGTCCATCGCCCCAGTTGTGAATAGCCCCAGTTGTCAAAAGCCCCAATTGTGTACGGCCCGAATTGTCCATTGCCCCAGTTGTCAATGGCCCCAGTTGTGAAAAGCCCCAATTGTGAACGGCCCGAATTGTCTTACTGCCCCAGTTGTCATGGAACCCATTTACCTGTTGATTACAGTTAACTGTTGTATAGTTCGTTAAACAAACAGCAATCCACAAGCTGCTGACTGTTAATTTGTCATTTGTCACTATGATTGAGCGTATTTTAAAGAAAAATTGATGTGAAGTGTGAATTTTCACACATTTCAGGGTTTTGCAGGTATTTAGTAAGTGAATGATGATTATTTTGGATGCGAAAACAAATTTTATATTAAAATATTTTTTTTGTTAATTTTAATTCGAACGCCTAATATCATTATTTAGGTTTCTAAATATGTGCAGAATTTTTTTTTTTTTATAAAGCAATGTTCATTAAGAATTTTAAAAATTGCGCCTATGCCTTCAAAAAAAAAAAAACAAAAAATAATATAGTCTCTTCTCTGCCAGGGTTCGATCCCTTACGGATCGGGTTACTTGGGTGAAAAATCAGCGTCTAATACCACTAGACCAGCATACACGTTACAGTGTGGCGTGTTACAAAGCTATAAATGTGTTCATTATTAGCAAAAAATCACAAAAAATGCGTTTTTTTTCCAAAAACCTAATCTGATCAAAAATTCCTGTTGAACTATTCCGGTTCACACCAATGTACATTACTTAGAATTTTTTCAGATTTTTAGTTTAAACCATCTGGGCTACAGGGTGTGGGACAAAAAATTTTTTGCACAATTTTGGCAAAAATCGCATCAAAATAATTTTTAAATTTTTTTTTAATTATTTTGCAAAACTAAAAATTTGATCGTTAATCCACGTACCAAGGGCTTTCATTTGATACCCTACTCAGAATTATAAAAAAATATTTTTTTTTTCGATGAGCACATATTTGTTTATATTTTTAGGGGGATATGTTTTCTAGATGTTTTAGTATTTTTCCTATGTGCGGGTCAAAGAGTTGTATAAGCATGTCAAATTTCAACTCTCTAGGTTTAGCCGTTTGGCTACAATTTTTACCGAACAGACAGACAGACAGACAGACAGGCAGACAGACAGATAGACAGTCAGACAGACAGACAGACAGACAGACAGACAGACAGACAGACAGACAGACAGACAGACAGACAGACAGACAGACAGACAGACAGACAGACAGACAGACAGACGACAAAATGACGGTATAAGGGTTTTTTGGTCATACCTACAAAACCCTAAAAAACAAAATTTGCTTGCAGTAGTTAGCGGATTCGTTCATCGAATCGCTGAAGTCATTATACCCAACTGTTGCGTTCGCTAAACGCGTCAATTGTAACCAATAATTTTGTTATAATACTGCGAAATGAGTGAAAAACAATTTTTCACACTTAATATAATTTTGTAACCATATTTTTATTTAATTTATTAGTGATATTTAAGTATATTTTACTGTTCCAGAAAATTGATGAAAGTGAGTTAGCAGCAGTAGAAAATGTTCTGTGTAAAAACAGATCCAAACCTTTAAAAATTGGTTCAGTAAAAACTAATTTTGGACACGCAGAAGGTTGTTCAGCAATGTTTGGAATTATGAAACTTATAGTAATGATGGAAAATGGAATTATACCTGCAACTTTGCACTATAAGACACCAAACAAAAATATTCCAGCTCTTGTAAATGGCAGTTTAGAGGTAAGCAATTCAATATTTTTAAATTTTTGTTGTTGATACCCTGGTAAGACGGTTGCGTACAGTGTAGATTAGGGGTTCCCAACGGGGTTGGTGCAGATCTTTTAGGGGTTGATAGAAGTTTGGAAGGGGTCGATAAACAAATTACATACTTTCTTATTTCATTATTATTATTCAAAGATTTAAATTTTAACATTAACAAATACTCAGTGTGACCCCTGTGCTTAGTTTGCGGAGAAATTTTTGAAATCAGGTTCAACTGAGTGATGATCTTTCATTGTTAATATAGGTATCTTGTTTCTAGAGATGTTCAGATACTACTGATACGATACCAGTATCGATATTTTTCATTCGATATCGCGATTTTAGTATCCATACTAATTTTCCGATACTTTACTAATATCAGTACATTTGACGCAGTATCGTATCCAGTGTTGTAATAGATACATTTGAAAATATATCTAGATACAGATACAGATACTTGAGAAAAAAGGTATCTAGATGCAGATACAGATACAAATTTTAAAAAATATCTAGATACAGATACATTTTTTTTTTACAATGTATCTAGATACTTCAAGATACTTTTAAGATACTTTCGGAAAAATGAAAACACCACAAAAAAAAGAAATAACTAGGGCAAGGAATATATTTGTTCACAATAAAAAATAAGTTATGCACTATTATTACTCTTAAAATAAACACAAATAGCCTTTGAAGCTGTGTGTCAGAAATATTAACTAACTATATACCTATGTAATCTTTAAAAAAATTACTTTTTTATTCCAATTTCAGCGGATATCTCGAACATTTTTTGTTCGCTAATAAATTACTGATTATTAAATGAGTATTTAGGATGACAAAAATAAAACAACAATTTTATTTATTATATTTTTCTTTATTTAATTCACATTTATAAAATTAATTCTTATTCTTAGATTAGATAATTACTTAATGGTTGTTGTACTTAACCCTTGTTAATAAAATTATTTAATTTTTTTTTATTTATTATTTTTTTAAATTTATTCAGAGCTGGAAATACAATTACACTTTATTAAAATTTTATAGATAAAAATAAATTAAATAAATAAATAAATTATAAGTTTGAGAATTATGATAAAATACAAGTTCTATATATAATTAATTAAATTTTGGAAAACATACTTTTATTTTTTTCCTTTTTTTTTAAATAAAAAATAAAAAAAAATAAAAAATAAAAGACCTTGAAAAAGACAAAATAGGAAAGTATCTGAAAAAAGTACCTGAAATACAGATACTTAGATACTGATTTAAATATCTAGACACAGATACAGATACATATTTTAAAATGTACCTAGATACATTACAACACTGATCGTATCGAATCGTTTTTTTTTTTTCAGCAACCGTTCGGTTGCTGGAACATACTGATGTTGCACATGGAAAAGGAAACTAAAATCATTCACAGGCCAACATGTTTCTAGCAAGTCTGAACATGAACTATCACTGTATTTGAAAAATCCAGTCTCACCTCTGAAATCCAATCCGCTACTGGTTTGGGACAATATGAAGACAGTCTTCCCTAACTTATATAAAATTGCTCAGAAATTCTTGTCTGTAGTAGCGACGTCAGTTCCTTCAGAGCGCTTATTTTCGAAAGCAGGAGCCACTGTATGCAGGGACAGAAATAGGCTTCTGGGCAAAAGGCTTACTAAACTGTTTTTTCTCAATCTATATATTATATATGTTATATATATGTATGTTATATCTCAATTTATATTTTAAACAATCACTCAGACCTATAGACGCCATTGCCTTACTATTTTTTAGCATTTTTTAATATCAACCTGACATACAATTTCAAAGGTGCAAACTACTGAAATCAAAATTTCATGTTAGTTTGTTTTTACAAAAGTGAACATCATATATAGGTTATTCCAAACGTTTAGACGGAACTAGATATTGAAATCTAGTAATTTTTATCTATTAATTCGGACTTTTGGTCATTTTGTTTAAGCTTTATAAATCATACTCACATTGCAAATTCTAGATTAAATTGATTGTCATTATAAAATGTCCGTTTCATTACATTTTAATTTTTTGTCATTCTTAATAAAAATTTACCATTTATTTATTTGTTTTGTCTTCAAAATATGTAAAAAGTATTAAAATTTTTAATAAATATCATTCGTTTCTATGGTTTCACTCACAGAACAGTTTTACTGTTGGAATATTAAAATTTCACATACCAGCCTGAAAAATGAAATAACCCAAGCAAGGTCCGTTCTCGTGACTCATGACAACCTAAAAGAACGAAATTCCCATTTAGTTCCGCCTAAACGTTTGGAATAGCCTTTATACTTTAATCTATTTATTATTGTAATACAATTAAATTGTTATTATAAGAATAAATTGTTTTTTACGTTTTATATAAAATATATTCATTTTTCCTTTCGATACTTTCTTTTCGATATTATCGATACCCAAATATCGATACTTTCTCAGTATCTCATATCCCTACTTGTTTCGTCTTTATTAATTTTCTTTTTCGCGTACCACTAAACGAACAAGTCACGGTTGAGAATCATTGTTCTATACCAAAGGAGGTGAACCTCTTGATACTCACCGGAGGAAGATTAATAAAACTTACTTATTTGTGTGGTTGCGGTACTAACCTTTAGGATCTTATTGTTATTGTTATTTAATTTTGTGTTTTATGATTTTTTTTTTTTTTTGTAGGTGGTTACTCAAAACACTGAATGGGATGGTACATTAGCAGCGCTAAATGCATTTGGATTGCCTAGTTCTTATGGACATTTGCTTCTTAAATTAAATCCTAAAACTAAACAAAATTCGAAATTGGATTTGCCTCTTTTAACTTGTTTTTCATCTAGAACTGAAGAAGGAATGAATGCCGCAATAGACAAGGTATTGTTATACGATAATTATAAAATAGCATCATGGTGCTAATGACCATTGTTGTTGAGCGCTAATAGTTTTAATTAACATCATCGATCAGGCTTGATATTATTTTGCTAATTTCATATGTCTCGTTCTGGATGTCGTAAATATAACCAATAAACCTTTATACCGTCTAATGCCTGTAGTACACGATTCGATTTCTCGTTTTGAATCTCGTACGATTTATAGTACATAAATTATTGTATCGTGTACTACAGGATTTTCGTACGAGATCTTGTATGACATTGAAAACCAACCAATATTTATTGTCTGGACCTAAAATATTGGACAGAATGAACCAATAATGCGCAGTATAAGATGCGCATATTCATGCGACTGTAGCGAACATCTGTTCATCTGTAAAACATATTTTGAGGTTATTTAGTATCAACTTATAATATTTTTTCTTATTTTGTGTAAAATAAATTGGATTTAGTTCGTATTCTTTTATATATTACGTTTGGATTTTTTTAACATCTTATTATCCAACATAATAAATATAATATTACATAATGCATAACAATGCATAATAATATATAACATAATATTATTAAACATTCCAATCCAGGGAAAAAGTACCGGGGGAATTATTAAAAAAATATATTTTTTTTGATAATGTTTGTAGATTTTTTTTAAACATTTCTTGTCCACAAACTACTCTTGATTACAATTTCTATACTTCTCAATTATTTATTCAAGTTGGGTGTTATGCATAAAACAAATTCAACGAAATTATTATTAATATAATATTATAGTTGAAGGTAATGGGATTCGGACCAGTCAGAAAATAAAAACAAATTTATTAACTTCGCTAACGTTTCGATTTTATTTAAATCTTCATCAGAGCTTAGTTAATAGTCACGATATAAAATAAAATAATCAGACAGCCAAATTTAGCATTCACGGTGACAAGAATATCTGACACGTCTCTAGTCGAACTTGCGCATTAAATCTGTTGATGTACTTAATCCTTAATTGTTGGTACCATATTAAAAGCTTCATCCGCGAACAAAGCCCCTCCCATAATTGTCCAAATATTCCTCCCACTCTTCATTTTGCGATCACATATAGCCTATCCACATCATATTAAATTTCGTGAAAATGTGTTCGGCAGTTTTGTGTGAATCTCGGACAAATAAACAAACGGAAATTGAGTGCTTGGTACATTTTGTTACAATCTCCTCAAACTTGTAGAAACGAAATATGAGGCCGATAAAATAAGTAATAGATATAGACTCCAGTTTTATTTATATAGTTAGATATTTACTTTCTCTGTTCATTTTGCAGATAAAAAATCGACCATCTGATCCAGAATTTTGTAACCTAGTCCACAATGTATACAAAACCCAGATTCCATTGCATTTGTATAGAGGATTTGTTTTAAAGGGCACTGAAAATATTGAAGCATTCACAGTAAGTCATAGCTTAGTTAGTTAGCATAAGACATTATAGAGTACGTTTCAATAGAGGAGAAGTTGATGCAGTGGCGCAGCCAGGATTTTGTCTTGGGGAGGGCCGAATCAAATTACGAGGGCATGCGGGCCGCATACGGCCCTCAACCTCATTTTTTGTGGCCCCTGAAGCGGTAATCAAAATCACTTGAACTTATTTTGGGGAAAAATATAATTATAAATGTAAAATATACTCTTCCCCTTTTATGTTTATAAAAAAATGTCAAGAAACCCTTCGGGATATTTAAAGTTCCGTCAATGCTTATCATTTTGTATGTAAAATAGACTGCGACCCAAATCAGTTCGACACCCCTACTGTTGGATATTGATGTTTATATCAAATAATAATTCCATCATTTGTTGATAAAACAATGTAATTGTTAACCCATGTATCAAAAAGTTTCACTTGATTTTTTTTTTCGATAAATATATATTTATTTATATTTTTCGCGGGATATATTTTTGAAGTCTCAATATTTCTCTTACTTATGTTCAATTCTCTAAATCAGCCGCTTGGCCACAGTTTGTACCGAACGAATAGACTCATGTGACGGATTAAGGATTTCTTGATTATACCTACTAAAACCTAAAAATAACATGTAAATATGCATTTTCTGTTAATTTCAACACTAATCATAATAAAATATAGCTTATTATTATTGTAAAATACAGAAGTTATTTTGCTGTACGATTATGATAAATTTGTTAAATTTTCATTTCATTAGACCTTCAGAGGGGGCATATGACCCCCCCCCCTCCCTTGGCTGCGCCACTGAGTTGGTGACATCATTGTGTATGCGGCATTAAGTCAGTGACTGTTAAATAACAATTTAAACTGTTATTTTTCAAGAATAACAAGTTAAAATACAACGTTGATCAACTCCCAAACTGAAGGAGACTTTCTCTATTGAGATGGATTCTACAGTAGAAAGTCGATTATCTAAATATTGCCAAGATTGGTTCGGGCAATCAGATATACTGAAATCGCTCAGTTAATGCACTTCGTCATTTTGCGTCATAACGTCAATGACAAACTTAGTGGCGAAAAAATAACTAAATCGATTTATTTTTCATTTGAATTATAGACTAATATAGCTCTTCACTCTTTTATTTTACTAAAACGTACCTATTGAAGTCATATTTAGTTGTGTTCGATAGTCATTTTGAACATTTACAAATTTTAAAAGTTTTTATTTAATATAGGAATATTTGTATTGGTATTGCTAAATTTTATTTTGTTTACATTTGGCGACATATTACATTCTGATTTGCTTTGACACTTGTGTTCACATATCTATCTTATAGTAATTTTGTCTATATTTTTTTATATAGTTTGTTGTTTATTTAGCAGTTTTGTTTTTAGTTATATATTTTCTTATAGATATCTTATAGATTTCTATTTAGACATTGTGTGTAATGCATAGATTTTTAGGTTAAATTCAACTTATTTCTATTTTGGATGCCATGTAAACCTATTGAGAAATGACATTACCGGTGGCGGTGCTGCGATCGAAGGCAATATGACTGTTGTCTCTAGTACTTAGTTGTCAATATGCTTTGTCCTGCATTGAATTACAACCAAAAACACTACAATATATTCTGCTTTTATAGTTTTTACAACTTCTGTCGACATTCTATCAAAAATTCAACACTAAAACATACGAAATAAGTCCAAACAGTACTAGAGTGCCTAGTACAATATTTGACCACCAGACTGCGTATTCAGTATATGTCAGCGTATGGTCAGTTCTAACTATCCATATGACGTCATAAAAAAGTGACGTTTAAAATGACGCAACTGTATTGACTAGCCAACTAGCCTATATGAGGGTCACGCTAGAATTATTGAAAGTAAGACACATGGTTTTTGTTTTTTAAGATTTTATTTTAAATATGTTCAAAGTAGTTCCACCCGTTTCAAAGTAGCCAAAGTTACATTTTACCAAATCAGGTGAGTATGGTGGATGCTCTATAACTTTTATTTATTAATTATTATGATAGTGCTACTTAAGTATTCAACGGCCTACCTGATTTTCTTTTTCTCAATTATTCTAGTGTGACACTCATACAGTTCAACATAAATGTCGTAACAGGGTGTGAATCTTGCGCATGAAATTAGTAATGGGGATTCTAAGCTCTGACGAATTACATTCCTTCGTAAACACATATCTACAGTCAAGTGCCTAAACCCATACTGACATTTTATATTATTCTATTTGACGGGTGAACGTTTCTCTATTATAGTCGGATTGCTGATAGGTGACTGTTACATGTATGTATCAAGTAGTGCATTCATATAATAATCTAGTTACCATTTTTCAGCGTTTTTAAAAATGTTTTTTGTTATTTGTCGTAACTGTCAGTGTCTGGTAATAAATATTAATTAAAATATGGCTTGCGGCCAATTATTAAATTCAGAAACTTTAATTTTAAATCTGCTGGAATAAACAACAAATTATAATCCAAAATTTACGTAAGAGTATAAATTTTTCCTTGTTTATAATTATAACCTTAAAATTAATAATTTTGTTTGTTTGAGTACTGCTGTGAATTTATTTTCGCGCTCTAATTAGTAAAGATATCAACGAACCATGCTGTTTCTTTCTAATGCTTTGTTTTTTATTAAAATAATTTGGAAGGTTAGTTGTCAACTTGCGTCACTATACGTTACTATGGGTATGCAAATAATTATAATGATATAGGCAGAGAAAGCATATAGTTTTGAATATCGATACTTGTAGCAACGAACAGTCACTTATCAGCAATCCGACTTTATTACGTAGCATGTGAGGCGTTATTTACAATACTATTCGAAGCAACATGAGTTTGTAAAAAGACGCAGAAGCGTGAGACGGAGGAATTCTGGTCAATAAACAAGTAGATAAAATGATCGCCAAGTGGATTTCTCACATACTAAAGCAAGCAGCTGCGATTCTACAGTTTTGATGTCTGACTGTGATGGGTGCTATTTATGTTTGTAGAATTACTATTGGATATAATATACAAGTGTTGGAATGTGAACTGATACTTATTTCTTTGACTGTTCTATGTCACTGTCTATCATAGTGCTCTCTCTATGCGCAACATAAAGACTGCCCTGTCACGAGATATTTGCCAAACAATATGTAGTATCCAACGTTTGGTCTTACTAGACTTAAGTGGGAAACAGAATGCACCGAGTTCTACGACGCGTTAACGGCGTACGTACGGCGATATCTGTCAGAAGAAAGTTAAAACCAAGCTGTCGTACGCAAGTGCACAGAATGAACAACGTCCTCCGGCGTTCGAACGCCGTTGATACTGAATGTTCGTCAACTTCCAACTTTTGACGCCATTGAACGTTGACGCAGAACACCTAACCTCAGTTTTTACTGAATGGTAAAGTGTTTGTATGTATAAATAACTTGCATACAACATAAATAACATCACACACAAGTCTTCATCATCCATTATACTTTTAATAAAAGAAAGCGCACGTATAAACACAGATATAGGTTGTCAAGTGACACTTGACGGCGTTAAAAATTATTGCATTGTGTGCAGGCGAAAATTCTCAACGGCGCTACGCAACGCTGTCGCAAATGACGCCGCGCTGACGGCGTAGCGCGCTGTGCATTCTGTTCCAGGCTTTAAGTCCATTCTACATTATACTTTTTTCAATACTTTTGTCAATGGATAGTATTGACAAAAGTCATCCAAAACTACCTCCGGTCAAATTTTTGGTTGACAGTTCTGTATTTTTCAGTCGTACCAACACCAACTTTTAGTTTTTGTTTACAACTTAACTTTTAGTACTTTATTAAGTTGATAAGAAGTTTATGTAGAACATACAGAGTGATTATTTAATGGCGAGACGACGTCACTGGAAGTTTTAATAATTTGCCGTTTCATACACATCATAGCAGGCGATTATGCGTGCATTTTTTTCTTCATAATCAAATTTTAGGTTATTATGTCATAGTATTCACCAGTATTTCTGCTAGGAGGCACGTAAAATTCAGTGATGTCGTCTCACCATTAAATAATCACTCTGTATAATTAAATATAAACTTAGCACAATTAAACAATATTTATAAATTGGTTAACTATAACCAAATTGTTGTCAGCCATCTGAACCTAAAAATTTTTAAGTTGGCAATGATAAGTAATAAGAGATGGAAGGTATAAAATATATCACTGTCTCTTATTTTTTTCCCCCACTATATTCTGTAGTTATCAAACATGTAGAATGGACTTTAGATAATTCGTCGATGATATAAATATATGTATTATTTTTATAGCCATTTGCTGGTAATAAAAGACCTATCTGGTTTGTTTATTCTGGAATGGGAAGTCAATGGACAAAGATGGGTAAAGATTTAATGGCTCTGCCCATATTTAGGAGATCTATTGAAAAAATACAGAAAATGTTGGAACCAAAAGAAATCGATCTTATTAAAATTATAACTGAGGACGATCCTACCATATTTAACAATATTTTATATTCCTTCGTCGGAATAGCTGCTATTCAGGTAATAAAAACTACGTCATAACTAAGATCAGGATTATTAAAAGAATTTTTAGGTTGCACTCACTGATATTTTAAAAGCCATTGGAATTATTCCTAATGGGATAATTGGACATTCTGTTGGAGAATTAGGTTGTGCTTATGCTGATGAGTGTCTAACATCAGAACAAATGATAATGTGCGCTATATATCGTGGAAAAGCTTCCAATGAGACTAAACTTATTTCTGGGTTAATGGCAGCTGTAGGTAAGTACTATATAAAACTCCTTTGACTCCTTTGATCAACATTACTAAAGACCCACAAGAATTAATCTGGGGCTCTTTCAAAAATCAAAATAAAAGTGTATGTGCTTAGGACCACACGGTAAGGTGACCAGACATCCCGGTTAGGCCGGGACAGTCCCGGTTTTGCATCATTTGTCCCGGTGTCCCGAAAGGTACCCTTTGTGTCCCGGTTTCGAATTTCAAAAAAATAAACTTCACGAACCCTTTTTTTTCTAATATCCCGCAAGCTCTCAAAATATTACTTTATTTACAAATATGTCTATCAAATATTTTACAAGCTAGATAAACGAGTTTTCAAATAAAAACAAAGATATTTAAATATCAAGAAGTGAAATTTATCGGTTCTAAATTATCGGATATGATCGATCATCTTGTTGAGGAGGGTTTACTAGATTCAAGCACATTCTGTCAGACGACTGATGAATTCTTTGGCACATCTTTAAATTATTTAGAAGAATGGAGAAACTGTTTCCAATTTGGATCAAGATTTCAATGGGTTTTACTGAAAGCAATACCAACATGGAATGATGTTACAAAATCAAGAGGCTTGGTGGATAAATATCTAGATATTTCAACGCATAAATTTTCTGCAATTGATGAAGAATTGCTATTTACAGAAATAATGAGGATAAAGAAATTTTTGGAAGAAAAATCAAATGAGGATGAATTTAAAACTGACAGCGTAACAAATAAGTGAAAAAAGTTTTCAGTCGTTTTGATGAGAATTCTATCCCTTGTCAGTATACAAAGCTAATTGGCGAATTTGCTTTCAGTGTTCCAGCAACCAATAGTCCAATTGAAAGAGTATTCAGTCTTGTAAATTCTTTTTGGACACAAGAAAAAAGTAGGATGCATGTCAATACATTAAAAGCAATACATCTCAATAAAAGTAAATTCGAAAGATAAATTCAAAAGTTGGATTTCTACAATAAAATATCCAAGAATAAAGTTTTGCTGGAAAAATTTCACAAATCTGAAAAGTATTCGTATAAGGGCCGGTCTTTCCACCTTCTGATAAACTTCTGGGTAACTATCTGATAGATAAAGTTATCTGATACTTTATCTGTTGGATAAATGTCATCCCGTCTTTCAATTCAAATTTATCTGTCAGATAGTTATCTGACGGATAATGAGACTAACATGTTGAATCCTCAGATTGGCAACACTGAATGTATTACTGAAATAGGCGTTGAGAAAGATTTTTTGTTTGTTTCTCTATGGAAATAAATGAATAAATTAGTAAACTGACAGCTGTCGAGCCGTTTTTTTGGTTATTGTCATTAACAAAATTTAATTTATGTATGCGTTATACAAGATTTTAGCAATTATTAATGTCGTAAGCATGTAATAAATAAAATTTGGGGAATGAAAAAGAGATAGTAGATATTAATAATAATTGTTCTACGTTCATTTAATTTTTTAATTTTATTATGATTGATGTAAATACAAAATAAGTTATAATAAATTTGAAAATAAGATAATTAAAGCACGGAGTATTCTTTAATTTTAATTTTTTCGGAGTAATCAGTTTCTTCAGGTACGTCACCAACACAGTACTGATCTTTTGTGGGTGGTTCTTCATATCCATTCTTGTAACGTTAAAGTTGTGTAATACTGCAGTTGCTACTATACCAATTATAATCTTATTGCTCAAATTCGAAGCGAATATTAGAATTATTAAACATTGTATTGTAAGGCGTGGATCCCGGCTAACGTTTAATTTAAAATATCCTTCTCGACACAGTTTACTTCAGCCTTTTTTTCACAGAAGAAAGCAGTTTCACTAACATTTTATCCCAGGCTGCAACCATTCGTGGATAACGGGCAATTTCGTAAAATAATCGTTGAAATTTGTGTATTTACAGTCTGTTCCAAACGGTTAAGCGGAACTAAATTTTGCAATCTAGTTACTTTCATGGTTTAAATCGTGCTTTTCGACCGTTTTGTTTAAGCTTTGTAAATCATACTTACAATACACATTTTTTGTTAAGGTTAATATCATTTTAAACTGTCATTTTCTTTATATTTTGATTTTTTGTGTCATTCTTAATACAAATTTCCCATTTATTATTTTTTTTGTCATTAAAATATATTTAAAAAAAAAATTTAATTTTGACATAGGTCATTCGTTTCCATGGTTTCATTGTTGTAATTTTAAATTTTGACATTGCAACGTGAAAAATGAAATAACCCAAGCAAGGTCCCTTGTCGTGACAACCTAAAAGAACGAAATTCCCATTTAGTTCCGCCTAAGCGTTTGAAACAGACTGTAATTTCCCCTACAAGGCATACAAATGAAATCAGACATAAGCTGGATATTGCACGAGATACTTTTTTCATATTTTTTCTCAACGTGGACTGGTGCACTGTTATTTTGGAGTTAAAGCATTATTTCTACAAATAATAAAATTCAAACAAATTATATTTTGCAATTTATTGTACCAAGAAATCATTTAATTTCTAACTTTTTGACAGTGACAGCACTTATTTGTTACTTATTCGCTACTTTGACTACCGAATAACTTATCTACCAGATAGCATAGTTTATTCGTAGGAATAACTTTATCTGAAGGTGGAAAGACGCTTTATTGTTTTTATCCGTCAGATAACGTTACCAGTCACTTTATCTGAAGGTGGAAAGACCGGCCCTAAGTATAATTTCTATCTTGTAATATTGTTTGAAATTATTAATTTTTTTATCTGTGGCTTATGAATAAATAATTTGATAAAACGATTTTTTTTATTTGTCCCGGTTTATGATTTTCAAAATCTGGTCACCTTACCACACGGTAGAAGTGAAACATATGTGGGGAAAAGAATAGCTTCTACTTGTTCCATATGAATCATTCTTTAGGTTTAGGGGGGAAAAAATAATCAAATGCGGAGTAAAAATATAGTTATTTAAAGTAGTAAATAGATTATTTTTGCAACATATAGACGCCCGTGTAGTAATATTTGTTATGTTGAAGCAGTGACCGATTTTTTTTCCAAATTACTCTTGTCGGAAGAAAGAGCAAGTAAAATTAAATTAAAATCGGAAAAAATGCAATAATTACGTTGCTGAAATATAAAATGAACTTGCAAATTGAAAAAGTAAGAAATTTTGACTGGAGAGTGACATATTAATCTGTTCCAAAATTCAATGTTAAAATAGCTATTTGTATTACAAATTACGGAATGAGCGGCTTTTTTAGATATAAGAATTGGAACAGGAGCGTAGCGAGTATTTCAACATGTCGTGTGTAAAAAATACCTTTACCTGAGAAGTGACAGACATCTAAGAGTTCGTTACCATGGTAAAACAATATGTTTTATAAACAGTTATTAATATTGATAAGTGCCGACCTGTGTAGCGTAGTGTTAACACGCGTGCCCTTCGTTGCTAAGGTCTCGGGTTCAAATTCGGTTCAGGCATGGAATTTTCTTTACGAAAAATTAGAATTGTCCTGGCTAATTGCCTTAGTTGCAAAGGCCATAAAACGTAAAATAATGAAAAAAAAAAAAAAAAAAATTGGAAAAAAATATTGATAAGTTTCAACAAAGAAGCATTTGTTTTCTTTATTTCCTAGCAAGTTAGGAAATGAAGGTTTAGGTGTGGAAATGGGTGTCATTTTTAGGGTTTTGTAGGTATGACCAAAAAACCCTTATACCGTCATTTTGTCGTCTGTCTGTCTGTCTGTCTGTCTGTCTGTCTGTCTGTCTGTCTGTCTGTCTGTCTGTCTGTCTGTCTGTCTGTCTGTCTGTTCGGTAAAAATTGTAGCCAAACGGCTACACCTAGAGAGTTGAAATTTGGCATGCTTATACAACTCTTTGACCCGCACATAGGAAAAATACTAAAACATCTAAAAAACATACCCCCCTAAAAATATAAACAAATATGTGCTCATCGAAAACAAAAATATTTTTTTAAAATTCTGAGTAGGGTATCAAATGAAAGCCCTTAGTACGTGGATTTACGATCAAATTTTTATTTTTGCAAAATAAATTATTTTGATGCGATTTTTGCCAAAATTGTGCAAATAAAATTTTGTCCCACACCCTGTAGCCCAGATGGTTTAAACTAAAAATCTAAAAAAATTCTAAGTAATGTATATTGGTGTGAACCGAAATAGTACAACAGGAATTTTTGATCAGAATATGTTTTCGGAAAATAACGCATTTTTTGTGGTTTTTGGTTCACAAAGTACAAAAGTTATACCAATGTAAGACACTCACATGCAAAGCGTGCGATAGCTTAATGGGTTAGAGCACTGCTAAAATGAGCTGGAAAACGAAGGGTTTCGAGTTCGAGTACGGAGTGAATTTTATTTTTTCTGTTTTTTTTTTGCATTTTTATTATGTTGAAATTATTTTGTCAAAATTCTAGTTATATTTTGACAAATGTTGTATTTAATTTTTAAGAGCGTAAATTTAATAACCAGTCTTATTATATGATTAACAGACGATAAATTATTTTAAAAATATTGTTCATTTTGCCGTGATTACTACAAAGTAAAATTTGTCCTACACACTCAGCATACCGCCTTCACTTATTATATACCTGCGAAACCCTGAAATGTGTGAATATTCACACTTCACATAAATTTTTACATTCAAAATAATAAATAAATGTCAATATTTAGTAACGGAATTGTAAAAATACGTTAAAAATTTAAAACGTTGGTTAAAACAATGCGGGCGAATTTACCTCGAAATTAAAATAAAACTCAACGCAAAAAATAATTTTCTTACATTCAAAATAATTGTTAAAACAATTCGGGTGAATTTACCTCGAAATTTAGTCAAAACTAAATGTTAAAAATTATTTTCTTTTATTAAAAATGATTGTTAAAATAATGCGGGTAACTATTTCGAAATTACACTTAGTGTTTAAAAAATGATTTTTAAAACAATGCGGTTGAATTTAGTGCGAAATTAACACAAAGAGTTAGAAAGAAACTTTCAGCTTCTTTCTTAATTTCTTCTTCATCTTTGGTATTATTTACTCTCTGAATTCAAATTTCTGAACTTGACATTGTGCAATTAGCTCGGAATATGTATTCTGCGCGTGTTTTTCTCCGATTACCATTTTTCAGTAAATAAATAATCAAGAAAATACAATATAAATATGGTTAACAGCCATTAATGCTCGCGCAACGCATGCCAGTACGGGAATGAAAATTCTCGGAAACTGCACATGCGCATTGCTTGCATTTTATTTTTCCCGCACAACGCACATTCGCATGGGGCGCATTTATCATTCCCGCATCCCCTGCGCGCGCTTGAGGTTAACATACGAAATTAAGCTAATTTTCTGTCAACTAACAGTATCGAAATGAGACAGTTCCACAGTAGTCGAAGGAAAAACATATTGTCATTAATTTCTGATTCTTCATCATCCAAGGAGGATTTTGAAGATAATTCAATATACCAGATAACTCCACTCTATTATTATTAATTAATATGTATCATTTGGTTTTCAATGTTAAATTATATATTTTTCGTTAATACCGAAAATGCCGGAATTAGTTCTTAATCTCAAGATTTTCGGGACAAAAAACAATCGGGACTCTGAGATTGTATTTCCTATTTCTAATCCTTTGGGTATTATACGTCCTTTATTTATTATTATTATTATGGGGTTTGTCAGGTCTTGACAAGCGTCCACTAATCTCAAACTTCAGCAACCTTTTGAGCCGCGTCATATTATTATTATTATTATTATTATTATTATGGGGTTTGTCAGGTCTTGACAAGCGTCCACTAATCTCAAACTTCAGCAACCTTTTGAGCCGCGTTATTATTATTATTATTATTATTATTATTATTATTATTATTATTATTATTATTATTATTATTATTATTATTTTTTTTTTTTTTTATAGGAATG
This sequence comes from Liopterus haemorrhoidalis, assembly GCA_963971575.1. NCBI lineage: Eukaryota > Metazoa > Arthropoda > Insecta > Coleoptera > Dytiscidae > Liopterus > Liopterus haemorrhoidalis. Next base: position 35,891,700 of record OZ020615.1, read on the forward strand.
GGATATAATCAAATGAAAGATTTAGTTCCCCCAAGTATAGAAGTAGCTTGTCATAATGGTCCGGACAGTTGCACAATTTCAGGACCAATGCAAGACGTTAAAGATTTCGTTGCAGTTTTAAAAGCAAAAGGCATTTTTGCAAAACTTGTTAATGTATCTAACATTGCTTACCACAGCAGGTACATTCAACCAGCAGCACCAAAATTACTTACTCTTCTTGAAGAAGTAAGTTTAGACAAAAGGTTTTGTAGATGAACATTTATTAAATAATATTGTAGGAAATTACTAACCCTGTAGCCAGGTCAACCAAATGGATAAGTACTTCTGTTAAGGAAACAGAATGGCAGACTCCTTCCGCTACTACTGCTTCAGCAGAATATTTTACAAACAATCTACTTTCTTCTGTGCTGTTTGAAGAAGGACTTCATCATATTCCAGATGATGCTATACTTATAGAAATTGCTCCACATGGTTTACTACAAGCAATTTTGAAGAGATCATTATCTAGTTCTTGCAGCAATTTTAGTCTTACAAAAAGGAATTCAAATGGATTAGATTTTCTTTTTAATTCACTTGGGCAGTAAGTTGAGAATAACATATCATTTGTTAAACTAAATAGAAAATACAATGTAATAACACAGATACTTCTTCATTGAACAATTTCGTTGTTATGCTTTCTAAAACTAATGTGTCTGCTGTTTAGTGGGAAATAAATTTGAAACATATTATTAGGCTTTCGCATCTTTTAACTAAGTACGCTTGTATGTGTCTAGAAGGAAGCACGTAGCTTGCCCCTTCAAAAATTATCGAAATTTATGATTTTTAATATGTAGCCACTATTTGTTACCACTTACTAAATAATTACAAAATTCTGAAAGGTGCAAAAATTCACACTTTGCGTCATTTTTTCTACATACATCTCAATTTAACTAAATAGAAAACTGAAATGATCCGAAAATATTGTCTCCGACATAGAGCATTCGGGCCCTATTAGCCGCCTCTATTTACTAGATAATAATAATAATAATAAATTTATTCAACCAATAACACATTACATAAATGTTGTGGTTTAGTCAAGATGACACATAAAATATAAATTGAAACCACATGAGTTAAACAATATAAATAAATTTAACAAATAGTACAGGTAGGAGATTACATAATTACATATTAGCCCTTATGGTGTAAATATTCCTGTATGCTATAAAAACAGTTGGATTGTAAAATATGTCTAAATTTTAATTTAAATGCTCTACTGGAAGTTATATACTTTAAGGCAGCAGTCTGACTGATCGAGCGCTGTCGTGTAACGTAGCGCCGAGTCGTGTAGTGTCATTTAAAAATTTAAATGCTGGTCTGACTGATCAAGTACTGTCGAATATTATCGATCATTCAGTGTTAAGTAAATTTGTTTCTCACTTGTCAAATAGTGCATATTCCAACCTAAAATAATACTATCAAACAGTTAATACCAATTAGCGAGTCCATTTTACTCTATATTGTTATTTATTTATTTTTTTTTTTTGACGTTCCAACTGTCAAATAATATATGGTTATGAACTGTATATGCTTAAATGCGCATGTGCTATTGCCTCGAGCGTCGAGTGAAATTCAAACCGGTTTGAAATACAAACAAATTGATGCTACTTGACAGCAAACGATGGTTCAGTGCGACTCATGCCCTTAGTTAACGTGTGTTTGAAATTTGCTCGACAGCAAACGATCGACAGCACTCGATCAGTCAGACCGCGGCCTAATGCAGGTGGTACACAGTTAAATAATGTTAGAGCCATGTAGTGAGGACTTTTACTGTACAGTGCAGAGCTATGAGAGGGACATACAATTGAGTTTTTACTGCGGGTATGATAAGAATGAAAATCAGAATTGGTAGCGAAAAGGTGCGGTTTATTTTTAACAAACATTACGGCTTCTAATATATAAACAGATGGAAGAGTTAATATAGACAAAACAGGAAAAAGGGATCTGCAAGATGATCTAAGGGGGGCACCAGCTATTATGCGAATAGCACGTTTTACAAAAACCTTTGAGATTTCTGAGGAACTTCCCCAACACAAAATGCCATAGCTCATTGTTGCGTGAAAAGTTCCAAATTAAGCAGTTCTAAGTATATCAGAAGAAACCATATCTTTAAGTTTTTTTGAATATAAAACAAGATTTGCTAAGCTTAGGTAGCATATATCTAACGTGATTTTGCCAACTCATATTATCACTTATCATTATACCTAAAATTTTGTTGACTGGGAACACTGAATACTTTTTTGTCCTTGTAAATAATAGGTAATAGGTGCATTTTTGTGTCCATGGTAGAGCAGAGCATGACTTTTTTTTTGTATTTAAAATGAGTTTATTTTCATAGATACATTTCAATTTTTAAAAGATGTCCGATCAAGACCACATTATTGATATTATTAACGTACTGATGTGTTTCTGTCTCACTTTCTAATCACAACTTGTAAAAGAATTATAAGTGCGCAGTTTTTCATAAGTTTTGTTCATTGTTTAAGCAAAGTTACGACAGACGTGCATATGCACTATTTGTGTTTCTGAGATTTCAATGTGTGGGAGTTTGTCTTAGATTTTAACATTATTTTAAGTGAACCAATAACATTAAACCTGATAGTTGTGGGTAAATTCTAACGGTAACCGACGAGTTCATCGAAAATCAATTCATCGAAAGTAAATTCATCGAAAATCAATTCATCGAAAACGAGTTCATCGAAAGCAAATTCATCGAAAATCAATTCATCGAATGATCAATTCATCGAATCGTCAATTCATCGACAAAAAAATGTTTTGTAAATATTTGAGAGGAATGCCGAGGGGATCGGAAAGTCAAAAAAGCAGTGGTCAATAAAAGTAGACAAACTAAGAAATAATTGCATAAAAATTTTTAAATGGTTTAAAAAAAAATCTATTCTTTGATTCTTTGATTATCCTCAAATATGCACCAAAAATGATCTCACTAAAATTTAAATTAAATTTTCAAAAATTATATATTAAAAATGTGGTGACAGATAACACAACAAGTACCATTAATATTGTTATACAATAATCCCCCGAGATACGTAATTTACGTAAGACTTACGTATTCGCAGTTACGTAAAATGAAAATTAAAAAAAATGGAAACATTTTTGAGTAGAGTAACATACAATTTTACAAAGAATTATTTTCTATTTGTATGTATATCCATATAGAATAGTATACGTAAATGAATTTTAATTTATTTTTGTCTTGTTTCTTTTATATACGTATTTATGTATGTCTTTTGTTCTTTTATAAAAATTCCAATTCGACTTACGTAAAATTCGAGTTACCCAAAAGTCCGCATTAATTACGTATCTTAAGGGATTACTGTATTATTTATTATAATTATTATTAGACATGCTTATATATAAACGACAAGGGAGATTAAAAATAACACTGAAAAAATGTAACTTTTAATTTATATCTAAACAGCAACAAACATTTCAATGGAAAGAAGAAATTAAGAATACATATTAAATTGAAACGGAGCGACAATTAAAAATGCACTCCCAAATATTTACAAAATATTTTTTTTTCGATGAATTGACGATTCGATGAATTGATCATTCGATGAATTGATTTTCGATGAACTTACCGTGAATCAATTCTAACATACAATACGCAAATAACCTTGATCGGACAACTTATCGTGTATCTATTAAATTTTATCTATTAAAAATCAGTTAAGAAGAAAAAAGAAGTCTATTCAATGACAAATAACCAACGAATCAATAACCAACTTATTTATATATTCCTGTCTTGTGTATACCTTGCTAGCATGAGTGAAAAAGAAATACAGTGAGATCATTAATTCCTGAGCGTTACATAACAGTAAAAAATGAATTTAAAATTACAGTGTTCATTTAATAATTAATTGGTATAAGGTAATAAAAATTTAATCTTCGCCTATGTGTAAACTGTATAATAAGACATCCTTGTTGTTTTTTGGCGAACTGTAAGAGAGAAAAGGAAAACTAAAAATAATTTAAAAATATACTGTAAATATTATTACGCTAGTACCTAATAATTGGTCCAATCTCTTATTATCGGATTATTATCAATTATTGCTTGGCATCTTTTCGGTACACTTTTTACCAGCTTTTCGACAATGCAGTGATCTCTATATCTGCGTATTTGACGAGTTAGCTAATCAAAATTTTGAACGTTTTTTGTTCGAAGCTTATATTTTATGTACCCCAAACATTTTCAATAGGATTTGCATCGGGCATTAGAGAAAATCACATCACTACAATCGCCGTCTAAATTTTCCTTTGGCCCAAGCGAGTCGGTTTTCGACATGTTGCACCGATAACAATGTTTTTTTTTTTTTTTTGGTGCTCCTGAATTTAATACCATTTTCGATTAAACGACTTCTCAGGGTCATTAAATTTAACTTAATGTTCTTTTTTAACAAAATTGCCTGATATTTACGTAAAGATAACATAGGATTATTTTTAAAAACGTTAAAACTCACTTTTTTTAATCCACGATTAATAACAACATAAATCGTCAACATTTTTATTAATTTTATAACGTTTCACCCAATACTTCACAATTCTACTGACTTAAGCATATATTTTTCTGCACTTGAAAAGGGCATTTTTGGCCCTTTTGGGTACGTAAAAATACCGCTTTAAAACATTTTGCATAAATTGCACTCATTATTACACAACCGCATTATTGAAAGACAAAACACTAACTAAACCATTTTTATTATAGGGCGTATTAGGTCTCGATATTGTTATCATGTTTGAACCATGTTATTATTTGTGTACCTGCCTGATCATGAGTTATAAGTAGACTTACCATAATATTTTTTTCTCAAACCGGGACAATATTAGGATTTTGCTCAAAACGGAAAGTAGCTGCTTCTAAGCTAAGTAAAGTACTTAATGATTGAAAAGGCTAAATAACGGAGTGGTTAACAAAAAACAAAAATTATGTAGTAACAGTGGCGTACGCAAGGGGGGATTAGGGGCTAAATCCCCTTTCGAAAATTCGAAATTAACTTAATTTAGAACTACCACATTTTAAAATTATGCGCCTTTTCAATAAGTTCCGATGTTAAAAATCCCCCCTGAAATAATTTTCTGCGTACGTCACTACGTAGTAATAATTTTTAATTACTCTGAATTGAACATAACTTATTATTAAATAGTTATAAATATTTATCACTAGCCTGAAATTTCTTTCTTATTTTTAATTATTTGCCTAATCGCTATTTTCTGATGCTGCATTTTGTAGGTATGACCAAAAAACCCTTATACCGTCATTTTGTCGTCTGTCTGTCTGTCTGTCTGTCTGTCTGTCTGTCTGTCTGTCTGTTCGGTAAAAATTGTAGCCAAACGGCTAAACCTAGAGAGTTGAAATTTGGCATGCTTATACAACCCTTTGACCCGCACATAGGAAAAATACTAAAACATCTAAAAAACATACCCCCCTAAAAATATAAACAAATATGTGCTCATCGAAAACAAAAATATTTTTTTTAAATTATGAGTAGGGTATCAAATGTAAGCCCTTAGTACGTGGATTAACGATCAAATTTTTATTTTTGAAAAATAAATTATTTTGATGCGATTTTTGCCAAAATTGTGCAAAAAAAATTTTGTCCCACACCCTGTAGCCCAGATGGTTTAAACTAAAAATCTAAAAAAATTCTAAGTAATGTATATTGGTGTGAACCGAAATAGTACAACAGGAATTTTTGATCAGATTATGTTTTCGGAAAATAACGCATTTTTTGTGGTTTTTGGTTCACAAAGTACAAAAGTTATACCAATGTAAGACACTCACATGCAAGGCGTACGATGGCGTTATTGGTTAGAGCACTGGTGTCGTAAGCTAAAACTCGCTGGTAAACGAAGGGTTTCGAGTTCGAGTACTGAGTGAATTTTATTTTTTCTGTTTTTTTTTGCATTTTTATTATGTTGAAATTATTTTGTCAAAATTCTAGTTATATTTTGACAAATGTTGTATTTAATTTTTAAGAGCGTAAATTTAATAATTATCTTATTATATGATTAACAGACGATAAATTATTTTAAAAATATCGTTCATTTTGCTGTGATTACTACAAAGTAAAATTTGTCCTACACACTCAGCATACCGCCTTCACTTATTATATACCTGCGAAACCCTGAAATGTGTGAATATTCACACTTCACATCAATTTTTTGTACTGCGTGTGTATTCGGCATTTTTTAATCTTTTCCAAATATCCGGGAAAAAAAAACAAAATTACAAACTGACCTTCAAACCGGGACGTATGGCAAGCCTAGTTATAAGAATGTATGTCTTATTATACTGACTGTACATGCTTTGGAAATAAATATGATAACCAAATGTTTATGTATTACATAACGCTCAGGAATTAATGATCTCACTGTATATAAGTAAGTTGATTGTTGAATAATTCCTTTGTCATTGAATTGACTTCTTTAAAAAATTGAACTTTACAAAATGTGAAAATTTTTTTTTTTTACAAATTCATATTTTTTTGTAGATTATATTCCGCAGGAGTTGAAATGGATTTAACACCATTGTATCCACCAGTTTCATATCCAGTTTCAAGAGGAACCGGCTGCTTAGCTGAATTTATAGATTGGGCTCATGTTGACCAGAGTATAGGATTCGAGTCCATGAAATACATTGAAAATGAGAAACATTATGCCGTAACATTGAATAAAAATGATTTTAGATACATATCAGATCATAGAATTGATGGCAAAATATACATACCAGTCTCTGTATATTTGGTGCGTAAAATAACAACGTTAAAAAAAAAACTGGATAATTATATTTAATTTTTTCTTTTTTAGAAATTAGTAACTGATATTTTCTTCCAAACAAGAAGAAATGAAAGTATAATTTTTGAAAATATATTTATCAATAAACACTTGCATATTTCAGAATCAGGTAATGAATTAATTTTTAGGATTTTATACGTATGTCCAAAGAAACCCTTATACCAGCGTTTTCCAAAGTGTGGGTCGAGAGCCGGCACCGGGTCGCAGAAAAAATTTGCCGGGTCGCGAAAAAAATTGTAAAAACACAAAAAAGATTTTTTTTGTACATATTATTTTTTTTACGTCATTTAAACATTATACTCTATCTCAGAAAGACTGATAGTAATAAATCATTTTGTCAGGCAGTTACCAGTGGCGTGCACATTTTAAACATGTTTAAATCGGTTTTGTGTATTTCTATATTACTATTTATCATTTTATTAAACGCACGCCTGTGACCATATTTATCATATCATTAAACACACTCCTGTGACCATATTTTTTCTCAAAATTTTAGGGTCAAATTTTTATGATCTATTGTGTTTAACCCTAGTTCGTATTCCCATATAAGATGTGCGGCACACTCGATTGTTTTTAACAATATTTCGTTTCGAACTATTCATATTTTGTCGCTTTTGTTTTGCCGCTTCTGTGTGAAAAAACAATAACTTTTTACAAATAATAAATTTTATTACTATCAGTCTTTCTGAGATAGAGTATAGAAGAGTGTGTATTTGTGCTCTTTATTACTATACTATATTCTTTATTACTATACTATACTCTTTATTTCTATTTATTACTCTTTATTACTATAAAGCTACTGCTTTAAAATAAATTTTTTTTTGTAAATAAATGTTTTTTTTTCATAAGGTGTGTCGCAAAAAATTTTAAAACCTCGTACCGGGACCCGGTCAAAAAAGTTTGGGAACCGCTGCCTTATACCGTCACTCATGTGTCTGTCTCTCTGTACGGTAGAAATTGTGAGGAAATGGCTAGACCTAGAAAGTTGAAATTTGGCATGCATGTAACAGCTCTTTGACCCGAATATACAGGCGGGTCCAATCACTGGACCGGACAGAGAGAGGGCCGTTTTTGGGTCGCCTTGTTCAATTCGTATTCATTTTGTTTGCTCATCACTTCGATTTGACTTTTTTTTTTTTTGCTCGTCACTTCGATTTTCCTTCCTTTTTGAGTCATCTCTTCGAAAAATGGGTCGGAAAAACTTTAAAATCACAGCCGATAGTCTTAATGCATCCCTGCGAATATAAAAAAAAATACTGAGACTTAAATAAATACATCGTCAGAAAAATATAAAAAAATTTAACGCAAAAATAAATTTATTTTTAAAATTTTGCGTGCAAATGCTTGATGCGTAAACAAACGTGCGAATTTTATTTTTTACAAAGCAAGTATTTTTACAATAAATAAATAATTAAGTTAGAAGTGGTATATTAAAAATTAGTTTTTATAAGTTCTTTATTTCATTTTTTAAAAATGTAGTAAAAAAAATTTGCTCCACATCCTGCGAACGGTTGTCACTATACAGGGTGTATCAAAATACAGGGAATATGATTTTTCTCGATTTACTTCCACTTTCGGTATTTACGGTATTTACTACAATTACAAAACATATGATATCTCCTATCAACATCCCAACGTCATATTAACCATTCATTACATTACATTACTATTTATTTTATTCCATTCTCTTCCCTTCCAACCGTTTCTTCATCCCTCCTCTTATGTCCCTTTCTTCCTCCCCATTCCCAGGTAACCTCAGCCCCCTTCCTTCTTTCCTTTTCCTCCCCTTCTGCTTCCCACCGGGCCTCTTTCTTCCTTCCTTTACACCTTCCTGTTATCCTTCCTCAATCTCAATCCTTCTTGCCTCTAATTCCCTCGCCCATCTCTCCCCCCTTCCATCTTCGTGCAACAGGTCTAATTTGTTCCCCGACCACACTGTCATCTCCTACACCTCTTCGCGAGGTGATCTATATCTTCTTCCTCCTCCCCGCACTTCCTCTTTCTCCCTTCAAGTAGCTTGGTACCCCTATAGTTCTGACCTCCTTATATACCAAAGAAACAGACTATAGATATAATTAGTTTCTTAGCTTCGTGTGAAACTTAGTGGAATTTTTATTTTATTAAGCTTACTTTTTAACGATAGTGGGCTTTTGATAAACAAAATTTCAAACTACTCAGTTAATCGTGAACAGTTACTAGATTTTAATGTTAAGTTCTGCACGAAGCTAAGAAATGTATTATAGCTGCAAAACCCTGAAATGAGTGAAAATTCACACGACATCATTTTTAGGGTTCTGTAGGTATAACCCCCAAAAAACCCTTATAACGTCACTCATGTGTCTGTCTGTCTGTTTGCATGTCTATCTGTCTGTCTGTACGGTAAAAATTGTAGCCAAACGGCTTAATATAGAAACTCTTTCAACCACATACTAAGAATCACCACTTACGAAAAATACTAAGAGTTCAAAAAAATACATCCCGAGATAAATAATATGTATTTAATGAAAAAATAAATATATATATTTTTTAATTTTAAGTAACGTATCAAATGAAACTTCTAAATGTGTGGATCAAAAAGCAAATTTTTATTTTTGAAAAATCAAACTTTTTTATTCAAAAACACTTTTATCACCCTCAAAGGAGTTGATCTGAAATTCTAAAAAAAATCACAATAATGTACATTGATGGGAACAGGAATAAATCAACAGGAATTTTTGATCATATTAGATTTTCGAAAAATATAGATTTTTTTTAGTCGTTGAATAAAAATTTATTATTTTTTTAAATATATGGTTTCTAATGAAAGCTCTTAAGACGTTGATTAAGGGACAAAAAATAGTTCTTAAAATTTGTTTCTTTCCCGCACCCTTTTACCCAAAGGGATTAAACTAAAAATCTTAAAAAATTACAAGTAATGTTCATTGATCTGAGCCAGAAACGTACGAGAAGAATTTTTGATCAGATTGCATTTTTGGAAAATATTACAGCTTTTGTGTTTTTGACAAAATTAATTATTTTTTTAATTAATGGCTGAATTATGACTAATAATGTTATGGATCTTTTGTATTTATGGCTAAGGTAGTATATGTAGTAAATTTGTTGTCAGTTGTTGAAATTGTTGAAGTTCATGTGTGTAAGGACCTTATAGGCAGAGCGCTTACCGTAATACGTCATGATTCAACCTATTGTTTGAATTTGTTTAGTTTTTTGTTTTTAAGGTATCAAACAAGAATAAATCATTTTAATAGTGAAATATTTATAAATCAAATAACACATTGCTAATAATGAGAAATAAGTTTTTAAAATTGAACAAAATTAAGCCATTTATCAACATATTTCTTATTAATGCAATGAAGACTTAGATGCGAAACAAATACAGATAAAATTGCTGGGGTTTTAAAATTTAAATTTTGTTGTGATGAAATTTTCGCAAATTATTTAAATTTAGTTAAAAAAAAATAAATAGAAGCTCTTAGTATTAGTACTCAATAACGAATAAAAATGATTATCAAAAAACTTTTTATCAAAAAAATATTCTTAGACATCTACCATTCTTTTGGCTTCTTACAGTTATTAAAAACCTACAAAATCCTGAAAAGTGTGAAAATTCACACTTCACATCAATTTTTACTTGCCCGACCTTAATATATAAGGGGCAAGTATTGCAATCGCGAAAATTTTCGATGTCGAGATTTTGACTGATGACCACGTTTCATGATCCAGGGAATCCAAAAAAACTAGTTTCGAAGTGCCGTCCGTATGTGTGTGTGTTGTGTGTGTGTCTGCATGTGTGTGTGTATACACGATAACTCAAGAACAGTTCAATTTAGAGAGTTAGTTCTGATACTAAAAAATTCTCCTATTATTTGGGAAGAAGCTGATTATTTTTTATAAAGATGTGGAACCGGAAACGGAAGTTATTAAACTTTAAAATTTAAAAAAATGCGTAACTAGTAAACCAAACCTTGAACAAAAATTTATATACAACATAATTTGATGTATTGTTGAAGATTTACCTAAATCTTTTTTTAAATTTTATTTTTATTTTTTTATGGGGGGGGGGCAAGTCTGGCGGAGGTCGCCCTTCCCCACTGGTTTTACTATCAATTTTATAATTTACCACTTCGTAAATATTTCTTTTATTATTATTATTAAATTTTACTTTATTTTAGGTGAATTGCCACTTGCTGTGATATGGATGGAAGACACTGGAAGATTTGAAGTTTCTGATTATGAGGAGGTCATCATGACTGGCGTACTTAGAGCATTAGAACCGAAGGAAAAGAAACAGCTTTCTAATGTTCCTAAGTCGAATGCACTTATCCAGTATTCGGACATCAGCGGAAAAGATTTTTATCAAGTTTTGAATCATCGTGGTTATGATTATCAATCTGTTTTTAGGGCTGTTAAACTTATAAGAAAAGCTGAAGAAGGTAAGTCAACAGAAAAATATCAGGCCAACATAAAAATATCACTGTGTAGTTTAGTTATAATTAGATTTCGGGAAAATATGCATTTGCATATTTTATAGCTTGATATAGACGCAAATGATTTTCAAATACGGTGGATATCGTTTATAACGACATTGGGACCAGTGAAATTCGGTCGTTATAACCGTAGGTCGCTATCCAAACACTATAAATACTGAAAAATATGTACATTTTATTTATGTTAGTAAAGAGTACATTTATATGAGTGCAAGAAGTTTAAGCAACAAAAACAATATTCAAATGTTACAAAATATTTAAAAAAAAAAAACAATATTTTAAAAACAACTTAACACTTACATAATTTTACATACGTATGTATGCATGTATGTATGTATGTATACATATATTAATTTTAACAAAAAAATCTATCATTTTGGTTTATTTTTGTGATTTTTGGTTTTCTAAAAAGTTTTTTTCAATAATTTTTTTCCAAATCTGTTTTAGCCTCTTTTAAATTTTAATTCAACGTGCAAGAATGCTGAATTGTTTCAACTGCTGAAAATGAATCCTTTATAGTAAATGTTTGGAACTCGGTTGTTTCTTCTATTTCCATCGTTGTATGTTTGTTTCTCTCGTTGTTTGTTTGTTTCCGTCGTTGTTTAGTTCTGTCTCCAAATTCGGACCTGAGCCAGCTAAAATTTCACCTTCCGTCATATTCTCCTCTGTTTCGAGTTCTTCATCAGTATTTGAAAAAATAAACATAAATGCTTTTCGTTTCGCGATATCGACGTCGATGACGTACTTTCAACTCGTAGAACGTAGAACTGAATGAATATGTTTATCTGTCGCGTTTCGCCTTGCCTTTTCATAACTCGATACTTCCCCTAACCAATTCGGTAATTCCCCGCCGTTTTCGCGTTAGGCAGTGGTGATCCGTTGTTATTAAAGATAGTTTGACCCAAATTTCAAGCCATTTTTCGTCGTTATATTAATTTTGTCTCACGTATAAAAAGATATGTTTCTGGCCGGGACTTCGCCAGACCAATTTCGTCGCAAAAACCGATATGTTGTTATATCAGATGTCGTTATAAACGATATCCATTGTATCTTCACGAATCATAAAAAAATTGTTGTATTTTGATCATCTTCTTCTTCTTCTTTGGGCACTGTCAATCGAGTTGACCAGAGCCGCAGTAAGGAAAACTTGCGCTAGGGGCAGAACCGTGTTTTGGCGCCCTTGGTAAATAAAAACAAGGTTCTTACCTCTCAAAATTTAAGTGATGAGCAAAAAAAAGGTCCTGACCTGCCAAAATCCAAGTGACGAGCAAAACAAAATGTCCTCATCTTCGCAATGGTGGCGCCCCTTAGCAAGCTCGTCAGCGCCCTTTTCCTTAGTGCGCTAGACCCACTTTGGCGTACAGGGCCTGCATATTCCAAATGGCAGAGTCCACACTCTGTAAGTTGTGCCACCACCATCCTAAAACCATTATGCACATTATGTCTGCTTGTCCATCTCTTGCAGCGTCGAGCTACGTGTCTCGACAAAATGCTGCTCTCCGCGTGCTCTACTACCATCTTAGACATGCCTATGGTATTGACCAAATACCAGTTATACCGTACGTCCCTTCTGACAAAGAATCGGTGATAGAAAATTCCAAGTGCCGAATTTATTGTTTTTACTCCATCTCGAGGTTACTGACAGCCAATAACCCTCCTGGATATGGTGATCAATGTTTGTGATCGAATTCTCAAGGCTAGCTGAGAATATCTTTCTCAAGGAGGAGGAAATCGAGTCTTCTGCCACCTCTTTGATCTGCAGGATGCATAAAGCAGTGCTGCTCGGGTCACTCCGTATTGTGCGGGCACTAGATCTAGCGTAATTTCCGCAAATTATTTTGCATTACTCATTACTTATTCTCATTACATTACTAATAGGCATACTATTAGACGTTTAAAAACTCAGTTTAAATAAATATATGTTTTTAGGTATAAATGCATCTATTAACTGGGAAAATGATTGGAAAATATTTGTGGACGCCATGTTACAACTTCACATTTTCCGTTCCTGTGATAATAATCAAGATATACATGCTCCCAGTTTTATAAGAAGCTTAGCGATAGACTTATATAGTTTACCAAAGACCAATGAAGGTAATATTTAAATTATTTCTTAGAGACTTTTTCTGATATTATTTTTCGGTACAGAGTTAGAAGTATCATATCATGCCAACACCGAAATTATGAGCACCAGTGGATTCAAAATGACAGGTGTATCATGTGATAAACTTCCGATAGAGGGAAGAAAAATAACGATTGATGAAAATAAATACATCAGATTCTTTAATGAAGAAGCAAAAGTACGTACGATCTGAAGTACAAAAGATTTCAGAAATATTAAGGTTTCGCAGTCATTCAAATTTTGATTATTCCTTTCAGTCCTTTTTGAAGACATGATATATTTTATTGAGAGACAATAGCAACAGAAGACAACCAAAATTTATAACAATTGTGTGTTATTGTGGGTTTAGATCTGTTACCAATTTATCTATCTAGTTAAAATATAGGCGGTTAAAACAAATAGAATCGGATTAACCACCAAAACGCCGATACAGTGCCTCTAAGAATTCAACAAATTTGATGTTAATGCTAACCGGAATGAATACTGTCTGATATTGTTTTCAGAGTAACAAGGGGTGTTTTTATAAGTAATTTCTAGGCATTTATAGGAAAAAGGGTTTAAGCATTGTTCAAAGAGATGATAGTGTTCAAAGTTATTAAGCTCTAACTCTGAACAAATGTCTCCTTGTACAAAGAGCCATTAAAAATATTCTTAAGTTACTTGCTGAAACGTAAGGTTTCTAATTTTATTTTATTAACCGAATTCTTAAAAATATGTACCCTTTAAAAATCCCAAAAAATGCCTTTGAAAGAAATTCTCGCGACGGGTGGTTTGTGAAAGTTATTCATTGTTCCGGCGATCTAAACGATTCGTTACACAAGGAACAGATTTAATGCGCATGTTCCACCTGAGATGTGTTAGATATTCTTGTCACCGCGAAATCAAAATTTGGCTGACTGATAGGACTGCAAGCACGGTATAAGTGGAAGAACTTAGTTTATTAATTAAATTCAATGAATATAACAACGCGCATGTTCTGACTTCGGAGTTTTTGTTGTAATCTACAAACATGATTGAATTGCTCGAATGTATCCTATGAACTGCAATAATTTATCATTCAAGGAAAAATTATAGACAAAAGAAGTTGGTGACGACTTCGAAACCTCAATATATCTAGGACACTGTATATCTCTCACACTCTAATAATCTTGTGGCATTTTTTGTAGGATATTAAACAAGCTATTAACATGTGCTTACAAATAATAGTTGAAAACACGCAACAAGCAACTGATTTCCAAGTGTTAGAGTTTAAAAACTCTAAAGAAAACTTTGTAATTAGTAAACAAGATTTCTCAACTTTTACCAATGTTAAAGTTACTATTTACAGCAGTAATAAAAGTAAAACTATAATCAGAAATTCCCCTAGTTTAATTGTAGCAAATGAAGAATACTACAAAGATGGTTTATCAATATTCAAAAATGTTGGTGAATTTCTGCTTTTGGTTTTACCATCTGCCGTAAACTTACAAACACCAAAAGATCATATTGTAATTACAAAACTAAAAGTGCAGGACAGTGTCATCTATCTTATAAAAAAGGTAACTATACCATAAGTTGTAATAATATTCAATAGTTGGTGAAAAGATAAAGTACAACGTTTTATGAAGTATTTACCTATCGGTTGTAAGATTTGGAACAGCTCAGTAGTTAAACTAAACTTGAAAATTTATTAGTGATGCACTTTTGTGAACGGGAATAGTGTTCCCGTATTTTTTGATAAAACATCGTATAACATGTAAATTTGTACATATTATTTCATTGCTTTGATGATAGCGAAAGCCAAAACACGTAAGCAATTTGTTGCAATATCGTGGGAAGTCCTAAATAATAATAGACGATGAGTTTCTAAGAACAAAGATTCTATTTCAGCAAATTATTTAAATATATACTTTACCAGTTTGCTAATTGGTTGATTCCAATATCCCACCTCTTGCTTTCTTAAATAATTTTACACATCAATCAAAAATTTACTGAGGTAAGTTATAATACAGTAAAAAGTATCATTGATTCCTTGCAAAATGGTAAAACGAAAGATACCTATAGGTTAATAAATATTAAATGTTGATGTGGTGAAATCAAGCGCGTATATAGGAAATAGGTTGGGGGGTCCCTAAAATAATACTTTATTTTCAATTGCTTAGTTTTTATTAAATAAGTCATAAAGAATTTTGAAGTAAATAAGCTATTTAATGACTCGCATTTTCTGCCATATGCTATTAAATTCCGCCTATGGACTAGTGACTCTATTTTAAACTTAATTGCAGAAACTTGTAGTACTTTAGACGCTGAAGATTATTGTTTTTCATCTAATTCTCCTAAAGAAGTTGGAAAGATATGGTTTTGATAAAAGTAGCTGCGTATTTGTAAAATCTTATCTTTCTAATAGAATGTAGTACGTAACTATTAAATCTGTAAAAGCATCTTCTATGCTGATGATACTACTTTAATTGTAAAATCTAATGATCCAGATGAAGTATTGATTAGTAGTAACGAAATTTTAAGCAAAGCTAAAGAGTGGTTTAGTGCAAACGACCTACTAATAAATGAAAATATAACCCAGCAACTTGTAACAACTTTAAAAAACCACACTTTTAATAATTTCCTCTCGGTTAAATTCTTAGGCATTCATACTGATCCCACTCTCAAATGGGATTGGCATGTAACCCATTTCTTAACTAAACTATGCAGTATAATATACCTTTTTAGACATTTAGAGAATTCGGTGTCTGACTATGTTATGCAAGTAGCTTATTTCTCACTTTTCCAGTCTTAGATCACGTAACACTATTAGCATGGCGATATACACCGGCTTCGAAAAGGATGATCGATATTTAATAGTACACATCTCACTAAATAATCCTAATTGTTACACATTTAGGTTTTAGCATTTTAATTTATTCCTTCCTAGAAATTACGTACCCCATTATTAGTGCGCACTTTTTTCTGTATTTCACACTAAAACACTGAGTAATTTGCTAGTTTTTACTTCAGTTTTAATGTTAACGTCGGAAAAAAATCTGCCCACAGTTTATTTCTAAGCGTTACATATATATTCCAGATATTCCATCTCCCGTATATTCGTAACATCATTCACTTATCCAACGTTATTCGGTTAACATGTCGATGAACAACTGTATATCTTCACACCTTACAATGGCTTTCAACATCTCTTAAAGTTGCTACCTATGAGTTCCACGACATTTTGATACTACATCCCAAAGTTGTCTATTCATTTTGTATTATAATATAATAGACACATATTTATTTATATAAATTTTACAACATAAGTTAATTATTGTAATGCTATTTCAGCACCTGAAGAATATTATTTAGAAAATGTTGTGATCCTATAAGAAACACATTCTCCAACAAGCCGTAAGAGTTTTATTTCCTCATATATTCAGTGGATGTATGTAATATCTACATTATTATTAATAAAATAGTGAAAATTACAAAGTCTTTCAATTAATGTTTCTTTTCATCAATTATTAAATATACCATGTAAAATGAAAAGTTTAATTTTAGACCTTAATTTATATCAAAATATTATTTTTTTAGGCGGTTAACATTCCACCAAAAGTTCTAAATGTCAAAAATGAATCTTATTCTTATCCAGATGTAAAGGAAATTGCTGAAACATGTCAAATAAACACAAAACTCAATAGCGACCAAATGATTTTCTTGACTTTCACAACTTTACCAACAGAAGGAATAAAATCATTTATTAAACATGTCAAATCGAATCCATCCATGAATAAGATACGATTTATATTTTTACTGGATAAGAACGCACCAGAGTGTTTACCAATTGAATTACATTACCAAATTATTTTCAGACAAGACTTATTATGTTCAGTTTTGAAAAATGGGAATTGGGGAACATATCTTGATGTTTCTGTTGATGTTGTGCATAATAAATCTATTTTGGTTAACAATATTGTATCGACTTCAATCCAAACTAAGTATGTTTAAAATCTGATTTTCTTCTGAGCAATTATACATTATATTCGTTTTAGTGCAAACTCGATATGTAAGATTGAATGTCTGGGTTTAAATGTGACTGAAGTTACTAATGATGAGTCCAGAAAAGAAGTACAGCATGTTGATTATGTTGGACTGAACGCTTCTGGTCAAAGAGTTATGGGACTGGCCAGAACTCAGTCTAATGGCTTAAAAATGTTACCAGATCCTAATTTCATCTGGACTGTTCCAAATAAATGGAATTCTTCAGATGCTGCAACAGTTCCTTATGCTTATATTATGGTAAGATTTAAAATAATAACATTAATAAATCCAAAAGATTTCTACAAATATGAAATCAGTACCTTTGACGAACTTGTCCGATAATTCCAAATTCTAATCTGTTATTCAAATGTCTATTACAAATGTTCCTACATTTCGAAACAATATTCGTAAAATAATACAAATTTATTATTGATTTATGGAAAGGTGTGAAGTTTATATATTAATTTAATTTTGATTATAATTTAATTTTTTTTCACAAAAAGGTGTTTTTTATTTTCGGTTGCTTAGTTTTTATTAAATAAGTATATGGTTTTTTCGTTCCTTGGGGTTGAAGGGGGATCAGGACTCGAGATATTCCCTTGTGTGCGCGTCTGCTTTAACGCTGTATATAACTCCCAGATATTACCAGTTTCTTATACAAAACTAACAATCTGAAATAAAGTTAGTGACAATTTTCACATCAAATTTTGTACCGAATTTTTAACGGATCCTAATTTTATGATCTATTAATAATTCAAATATTACCTATGAAATTTTATATTTTTACCTATAGAAAAATCAATCATTTACCTATAGATAATTAAAAAATGATCTATAGTAAATTAATAGTTGACCTATAGAAAATTATCAATTGATCTATAATAAACTACCTATAGACAGTAGTGACATCTATTGACTAGTAGCGTTATGATAAAACATAACCTAACTAATCCGTGAATATAACCTTAAAATCAGTTGTAAACTAACAGGCTCCAAAATTATTTGGATGATTCATATATCTAAAGTTTGTTTTGTCATTAAACTAGAAGATGGGTAGCTCGCTTCGCTCGGCTTCTTCTAACCAAACCCTTACTAACCTAAGATAGTGTTTTGTCATTAAACTAGAAGGTAGGTAGCTCGCTTCGCTCGGCTTCTTCTAACCAAACCCTTACTAACCTAACCTAACCTAAGATAGTGTTTTGTCATTAAACTAGTAGATGGGTAGAAAATATCGACATTCACTGGTGAATGTCGATATTTGCCAGATTTTAGTTTTTCACGGTAACATACCCATTTTCAATTATTTGTTCTCTTTTTTTACAAGTTTATCTGTTATTTGAAGATTTCATCTTAAATACCAAAGACAATGTATGCTTTTTACTTTTTTTGTTATAATTTACTTAAAAATATATTTTTATAAGCTTTATTTACAATATTTGTTTTATTATATTTTATTTACAGTTAAAATTTTCGTCGATAGAGTGCAAGATTACTTATAGGTCAAGTATTAATTTTATAGATCAATAATTATATCAGTAGGTATATGATTATTTCCATAGATCTATTAAATATTTACATAGGTTGATAATTATTTTCATAGGTCGATAAATATTTCTATAGCTCAATAATTAATTCCATAGGTCAAAAATTAAAACCATAGATCAATTATTTAATACATAGGTAAACTATTATTTTCATAGGTACTATTCTGTAGATCATATATTTTTCTCATAGGTCAAATATTTTTATCCATTTTTAACTATCTAATAGGATGATTTCTGGTAGAATTATTTATTGTAAAAATTTTATCACTCAATATCTTAATAATAGATATCAGACAACATCGTTCTGTAATTTTTTAAATATATTCGTGGATTTCAAATAACTTTTATATTTATATAGTTTTGTGTAGAAATATTGAAGTAACTTGATTGCTTATTGTTTAGAACCTATTTGATGATAGTAGAATGCCACTTGATACACGTGTTCTTCACAAAAAATTAATCATTTTTACCCTTAACACAAATATTGAAAACCGCGGCGGATTCAATATGGCTGCAAAAATATACTACCAAGTAAAATAATTATAAGTAGTTTTCATAATAGAACAAAATAGCTAGAAATATATTAATTGAATGAAGCTTTAGCTACAATTTGCCGCATCGTACGCAAATATGTGTCGATTGGTTTACATGAATGCGTCTATAATGCAATTTGCTTATTTACAATTATATAACAGTATTTTCTACAGTTAAAAATATTCTATTTGATAGATAAAAATTCGATGTAAATTTTGATATATAGATTGTTACTAATTTTATTTCTGATTGGTAGTATTGTATAAAAAACTATTTAGAACTATAGGATTGTGTGCCGCTTTATTGACGGCAGTCTATCGCTAACTCTTCCGATGTTAAATCAAATGTGTTATGAATTAAAATTTCACGTCAGCCACTTTTCGGATGGAAGATATTGCAATACGTACATAAGCACTGAGAACATTCGTCTGCCCGGTATCTTACACATAATTGAAACCTCTGTGATAGATGTTTTTTTTTTTTTTTTAATTCTTTTTTCCATGATCTCCTCTTTTAAATTTCTTTAGGAGCATCCTTTCTACGCTAGATTTTAGCAACCAGCGTTCATCTATCTTACTGACATGCCTATCTCACATAAGTTGTTCCTATCCTATCCAATATGCTTTCTGCAAATGTGTGTCCTAAATCCAAAAAAGAGTTTTGGTAATAAAATTTATTTTTTTTACAGGCTTACTACACATTGTTCGAAGTAGGACAACTAAAAATGGGCGAAACAGTGTTGGTAAATGCAGGTTGTACTACATTTGCCCAAGCCTGCGTTATTGTAGCTTCTACTTTTGGCTGTCCAGTTTACGTTACTGTGGAAACTGATTTACAGAAGGCTTGTCTTAAAGACATTGTTCCTAAGGTAAGGTCTAATCCTTAAACTTCATATAGTTCCTTTCAATTAAGTATGCAGTGTGTACAGAGATATGTACTGTTTGAGCTTGCTTCTTATTGGTTTTTTGAGTTTTTTTCTATGGCATTAAATATTATATTATATACTTTTTTTCTCAGTAAATTAATATTAGCATGTTAAATACATAGAAAATATATTTTTAATTCAAATTACTTACTATATTATGTTTGTAGCACGTAAATCATTCCTGATCCGAAGTTCCACCTATTGCATTCTTATTTGAAATGGACTATAGTACATTTATTTCTAGAATGTTTGCATAAAAATTTTAGTATGAGTATATCATAATCAAGGGCGCACACAGGGGAGTGATCCGGTGGATCCGGACCACCTCTAAGATTCAAGGCGAATGTTTTTAATAATACAATAATAAGTGTGGCGCCCGTTGCGCTGGTTTCGTAGTAGAGACGCAGGCGTCGCGGCGTCACATAGGTCTACGGCTAAGATCGTAGGACCCGCCACACGTGGTGACTAATAAACGGTTCTGCAGAGTAAATTGTTAAGTGTGCGGATTTAACCTGCAGCAGAATTACAGGTAAATCGTGGGAAAAAGGGCGCGTTACTTCAGAGCAGAGTTATACTCACAAACATCAAAAAGGACAGGCAGGGTTCAGACGTATTTCACTCCAAGTGGTTATTCTCGGAGACTTATTACAAGTGGTTGCTATTCCCTGGGAGTAGAGGTATTCGAAGGGGCCCACACAGTGGTTCTGGAGGAGTAATAACACAATTCTGTCCTCTTGAATCCCTAATCGGCCGTTGATATCGTAGAACTGCTCTTAGTAACACGAAAAATTATTTGAAATAAATATTGGTTACAGTAAAGTTACATGCGAGAATATATGTACCATATGCGGTTATAGAACACAATAAATTGTACCCAGGAGTAATTCGGATAACCTGGTGGACAGGTTCTCATATAATATATACACTTAACAAATACATGTACACAATGATATTCTATAAACAAATATTTATATGGTTTTCCACTAATGCAGTTGTAAACATGCAGGGGATGTGGAAAACCTGCGAAGATGAGGTTACACTTAAACTGTAATGGGCTTAAATGGCTAGTGTAAACCTCTAAATAAATTATAAATGTTGATTGCTCGTCTCCACAGTGGATGACAGCCTAAGTAAGACTGTAAACAAGTTGTAAGGTTGAATACAAAAATGGGTGTTAAATTCGTGACATATTTATAGAAAGTAATCCAATTGAAATTCTCGTGAGTGAAATAGGAAATGTAAAAGATTAATTGATTCTAAATTGTAATAATATGAAAATTTAAATTGTGAGAATTCAAGTAGATTGTGACATAAATAACATGCGCACGCAGCTATGAATGCGTACAAAATACAAGGACTAAGTATAAATTGAGATTTGTACTCACGCATCCCGTATGATAATACGGAAAAAAATACTTATCCCGGAAGACAGATACTGAGGTCGGCTTCAGTTATATACAATCGGATTGTGCAATTCCCTAGTGAAATCGCCGATGTGGAGTGATTACTGGCCCAACTTCTCGAGTGGTCTTGGTACTCCTGGTTCGTGTCTGGTATTTTGGCAGTTCCAAATTTACGCTTTTTGAGAGCTTTATTTCCAGATATTTTTGATAGTGTAAAATATCCATAAATCTTGAAACTGCTTGACGCGGTCCTAAACTGGGGTTTTTTATCGTAAAAATCGTAGATCCCGTACGGTGGTCAAGCGATAGATGTGGTTTACAAAATAGCTCGCAGCCTCGTCTTTGCAAACCTCAAGCACTGTACAGTAGGCTCATAGAGCCTTGTTTAGTAAAACAACTTGTGGGGCCACTAATGCACAGCCCAAATAATATTCAAAAAAACTCAAAAATAACGTCTGTTCTCGTTGCTAGACAAGCGAGAAGTCATTACATCAGACAGAATTATACAAGATTCTAGCGGTTCAACAATGAACACTAGAATTGTAGGTGAAAAAATAAAAATTACCAGGAGCGGTAATTTTGAATGATTTTGCGACTTAAGTGGTCGTAACAATAAGTAAAAACATACTAAATGTAAAAATGTACTAAAGTTATGCAATTTGTAATAAAAATATATGGGAAGGAAAATGTTTTAACATTTTATAAAAGAGGAACTTAAAAATGTTTATAAGCGACTGAAAATTGATGATACCCTTTTATACTTTTTGCTTTTCGCCAAACAAATAGGTGTATTACTACTCCAGTTTTGCAGACCGCCCATAAAAAATACGTGTGCGCCCCTGATTTTGATAGATTTCCATGACAAAAATGACAATTTTGTTTATTTTATTCCCCAAGAATATTTATCAGGAAATAGAAATAAAGACTCGTTTTTCAAATGTTTGAATCTAAATTAGTAGTAGTAGTTGTAGCTCGTCCCAAAAATAATGTCTAAAGCAAGTCTGGGCAAATGACGGACCGGGGGCCGGATCCGGCTCGCGCTGAGATTCTATCCGGCCCGCGAGGCATTTTATAAATTATTGTGTTCTGCAAAAATACTACTGTCTGTCCAATATTCTTTCAAATATTCATTTTTTCCAATTTTCTTTTCTAATTGAAAATAAAATATTACCTAGATTTCATAAGCTATTCGCATTCTGTTAATTGAACACAAATTTCGTAGCTGGGCCAACTGATAGTGGACAGGGCTCGTATGGTAACCCTAAGTACATAGACTTCTTTTACCATTATAGGATTGTGTTACATATCATCATCAGCATCATCGTCATGATCATCATCACCACCCAGCCTCTTTTATATACTGTCGGGCGCATAGGCTTCCCCTGTTTGTTTCCATTTTATTCGATCTAGCGCCTTAAACTGCCAGTTTTCGGCACTTCTTCTCAAATCTTCTGTCCATCTAGTAGGTGGTCTGATTCTGTGTCTGCCAGTGTCCCTTGGTCTCCACTCTAAATTAGTTTACAATTATCTTAGTCAACTTACTATCTTGGAGCCTTGATGCATGACCGGCCCAATCCCATTTCAGCTGAGCGATTTTATTGGTTTGCTGTCTTATCCATATATGTGTTTTTCTGGCAGCAAGACGTATCCTTAAACATGATCCTCTCCATTGACATTTGAGTAAATCTTAGTTTCTTCACAGACTTCAAAGTAAGTGTTTTTGAGCCATAATTTAAAACAGGTAAAACGCTTTGATCATAAACTTTCTTCTTGAGGCAAATAGTTAAGTCGCTTATAAAAACCTTTCTCCACGACCACTATAGAATTTACCAATTCTAAAACCAATTTTGACTGCAGAAAGTTAATATTCTAACACAAGAGTTGGAATGTTATTCTAAAGCACTTATCTTCTTATGCATTTTGCGTGTATTTCATTCCATCACTTGTTATGGAATAACTATTCCATACTTGTTGTCTTTTGTTTTTGTAAGGTTACATTAAGATATATGCAACGTTTACATTAAATAAATGCAACATAACTTCCTAACCTAAAATAGTGGCCGATGTGCGGCAAATTAAATTAAAATTAAACAAATAATAAATAAAAAAAAATAGTTTAATTAATTGATTAATTTGTTATGTAATATAAATTATGTGTTGAGATAAAATGTTTGTTAAAATAATTATTTGTTATTTTTTTTTCTTTCTGGTGGTCGTGGAGAAAGTAGGGTCTGTGACTCGGTTGGAAGAGAAAATTCGATGCTCGTGGTTCCTCACGCTCGCCTGCGGCTCGCGCTCCAAACAGTGCCTTATCCTGTGCAACGCTTGATTTCCCGAGTTTGGTTATATATCATATCTTTTTAAAAAATATTAATCTTGCTGAATAATATTTCAATTTGATTTTTTGCGCAGCCCTTTAATGGAATTCCGTATAACCAGAGAGGTTTAAAATTGTATAGTAGTAACTTATTACGTAAGCTAAAATTTGACTTGAACCCAGCAGCCAGTACATCTGTTTTATTTTTATGTCAAGCTGGTTTCTTTTCATGGAGAGGTGTTTTTTCATGTTAATCGTTTGTACAAATGGAAATCTAGATACCTGACATCTTCAGAAGTTGGTATTATATTGTTATTTATAATAATAATAATAATAATAATTTTTATTTTTATTTACTACGATATGAGGACATGTGATATGTCTGTTGGAAGGAGTTTAGAGCTGTTTGTAGGTTTTCAAAAGCCTGTTGCGGGTTATCATGTGGAGCTAAGATGGCAGTGTCATCACCATAAGTAGTAATGAAGGTTGAGTCATTGTTCGATATGTCTGATGTAAAAAGTTAGTACAGGACCCGTCCAAGTATGCTTCCTTGTGAGACAGAACTTATTTAATATCTATTTGACAAGCAATTTTCATATTATACTTCAAAGTATCTATCACTGAGGTATGATAGACGTATGATTGGATTCCAATTTTTTGGTAGTGCTTTATATTTTGCACTCCCAATTCAGGCGCCCTATACTCAAAACCGATTGACTGATCAACGGAAATACTTGTTTTTCTAAATGTCTTGAAAATAAACTGTTTTTTTTTTTCATTTGTTATAGTTGGATGACGACAACATTTTAAATTCTGAAGATCCAATATTTGATATAAGACTATTGAAGGAAAGCAAAGTAGGGGCCCATTTAGTTATAAACTCCATACAAGGAGAGAGTCTTCAAGCTGCTAAACGATGTTTAGGTTCTTATGGTAGATTTGTTCAAATTGGACTTGCACCAACCGACAAATATTCCACCACTGGAATGAATTGTTTTTTGAGATGTTGTTCCATGTCTGGAGTAGATCCTGAAAACCTATTTCAAAAGAGCATTTCCATTAAACAAAGAATTCAGGAATTAGTACAAAATGGTATTGATACTGGTGTAGTTAGACCATTAGAAAAAATTATTTATGATCAGAATATTGATCAAGATATTTTCAGGTAAAATTAATTATATTACATAGATTTCTTGGTTTCTAATAATTTTATTTCAGGTATTTAAGATCTTCAAAATGTTGTACTGCAGCTGTATTCAATATTGAAAAAAGAGAATTTGCCAAACCAAAGTCAAAACTTTTAGATTTCAACAATGATGGAGTTTATATGATTTATGGTAAATATATATTTTTTTAAATTAATTTAATTAAGCCAATTACTTTAAATACAAATATGCATTAAGTACATAATAATAATAAGAATTACCATGGATACATGGTAAAACGGTCGCCTGTGGATCATAGCGACTCAAGTTCAAATTCCGAACTCTTTACTCTTTTTACTCTAAGGGGCTCATTCATGCCTAATTATGGATACGAATATTTTGCCACAAATAGCGTAAGAATAATTACAGGCAAAATCAGGCAACAGTGTCTGGAGTCTGGATTTGCATTTACTGCGTACTAGTTTGGCACTCTCTATACCAGGGCTGTTCAACCTTTTTGCATATGGGATCTACTTTTTTATATATATTATTACCACGATGGACCAGAATGCGTAGTCAGCTACTGGGAGGCATTGAAAGAATACTGAAGCATGGAATTTAGGTAAAGTGCGAATAAAAATGGAGCTACTTAAAATAAGTACCAATTTACACATGATTACATTCTAAAACCATATGATTTACATTCAGTTCCAACGCCCGAACTAAGCTAAATGATCTTAGTAACTACTAAATGAGTTGGTCGAAGATTTGTAGGTGGGAATGATATTAATTTTCCTCCTAATGTTGGTAGAAAGCCCCTACCAACATTGATTATTAACGATGTATTACACTGGCCGCATTGAGTACCATTTTTTTAAGTCGCGGGCCGCAGCCTGTATCAAAATATTTTATTAGTATCGAAATAACACTCAGTTCAAAAAGAAACCAACAGATGACTCACCATATATTATATACTGTTATGTAGGAAATTTGTAGTTAATAATATTGACAACTTTAACAGCTTATTATTTAACATTAGATTAATATTTTACCCTTCTGCTTTTTTTTGTTGGTAAGTTACACATCTCGCCTGTTTAAAGAAATCATTGCTCTAAAAAATCTCAACAACTTTTTTTTTAAATTCATTTTGTTGAAAATTGAACGATCGGCAATTCGCACTGTTATGAAGTATGAGTTCTTACGTGAAAGTACGGCATCGCAGACCGCGCGAAACATTAATAGTGTATTTGGCTCTAGTGTTACTACGCAGCAGACAATATCAAATTGGTTCGCCAAATTGCGTACAGGTAACTTAAAAACCAAACAAAACAAAAAACAAACAGCCTAGATTGGTCAACAGATCGACTACTATCTTATTGCATGTTGATGACACTGGACCACACACTGCACAAATGACTGTGACAAAACTACAGAAATTGGAGTTGGAACTTCTTCATCATCCTCACCAGACCTAGCCCCCACTGACTACCACTTCTTCCGCAATTTGGACAACTTTCTAATAGGAAAACAGTTTAATTCCGACAATGCTGTAAAACTGGTCTTCCAGGAATTCATTAACTCTCGTCCGCCAGGGTTTTATACCACCAGCCTTAACAACCTGCCGTTTAAATGGCAAAAGTGTATAGACAATATGAGTGCATACTTTGATGAACAAAATAATTCCTTATATTTGTAAGTTATCAACCAACTTTGCCTTTTTTTCTACAAATTTCATTTTACGTTTATGCGTGGATGTAGACATAATTGCCTCCCACATATTCATCTTATTAAAAATTTCATTCAACAAAAATATATTAACCGACCGACGTTAGTATTGGTAACACATGTACTAATAGGGGATACGCATAAAATTTGTATTTCCTTAAAACTACATTATTTTGATATGTTAATGTTAGTTATGTCACCTAACAAAACAAAAATCACATTTTAATTAACATTATAGCCAAATTTTTTAATTAAAATATTGTAAATTTGAAATATTCCGAGCACGGGGCGAAGGTTGCCGAGTAGAAACGACTGAGTATGACGTCAAACGATAGGGTTTCCACATCACAGATACAGACAGCTACAACATAATCTTCACACGTGTATGTATTGTATTGTTCGAGAGTTTTGTATTTGTTTTTAAACAATTTTTCACGTATTTACTATTAAAATGGCAGATAAAGATTTTGTTAGGGCTCAGAGTGATAATTTACCCAACATTGATGCATTTATGCACACAACATAAAGTTTACTTTTTTCTGAAATATCGGTTTTATTTCGCCTCATAGTTTTCAGCCACAAATTTCGCCTTTTCTGTTGTTTTTCGCCATTAGGTAATGATATAAATAGTTTTTTTGGATTTCTAGTTGAACTAATTGTCCACATCGGTACTGAACAATATTTTCGATAATGTTTCGAAGTACTGGGGCCCTGGATCTTCCATATTTTAATATAAAATTTAATTCGGTAAACATGTATAAATTGTTTTTATAGAATTAAACTTTATTTTAATTAAAATCACTCTCCTTTACATAACCTATAAAAGTTACACAAACAAATAATTCACAACAGACTATGTTCGCTGCATAAACAACCGTTCGCTGGATTGGCTAGTAGTCTCATGCGTCAGTTAGAAAGGATTATGACGTCACACGTCGTTTTCGCGCGCTACATACATTTTTGATTTTTTAAAGCCTTCAAATTAAAAAAAAAAAATTAAAAACTGTTTTTTATGTTTATATACAACAAGAGGAATATAATAAAAAAATTTAAAAAAATCATGCCTATCCCCTATTGCCAATGGTGGGGCCAGCGGGGGTTCAAAAGGGCCGGGCTCCCCTTAAAACTGTAAAATTTAGATAAAACTAAGTGTCCGGTCTAGTTTTGGCCAGTACTAAGGTTGAACTGGGCATACGTAGTTGGGGATTATTTCGAATTGTGAAAGATGGAAAGATGGCCCGCTTTTATACTGATTTTTTGTTATTTCAGTATACAAATACCTGTATCATTAAAAGAAAATTGAACCACCCACTAAATTTCCTGGTTCCCATTGCCCTCCCCCCCCATTCTAAAAGCTAGCGCTACCACTGCTAATTGCCTGAAGAGCAAAGACCATAAACGTTAATTACAAAGAAACAATCCTAATATTTTCCTAAAATTAACATTTTATTTTGCAGGTAATATTTCAGAGGAGTTAGTAGATTTGGCAGAATGGCTAATATCACAAGGACTAAAGAAATTAATTATAGCTACAACTTCTCAGTTCAACAATTACTACGTTAATCAACGCTTAGCCTTACTGGATTATTACCATAGCATTGAATCCTTCCTAATTATGAAGTCAGCAGAAACTGTCGACAAAGCTAAAGATCTCATTTCAGAGGCTGAGACATATGGAAATCTTGTTAGCATTTTTATAGTTCCTAATAAAAACAATAGTGGCAATGATTTTGATTTTAATATAGCTAGAAACTTGGATTTAGCTTTAACACTGGTTAATCCTAAAACTAATTTGGTGTGTTTGTTGGGAAATAATACGGATAAGGCTTTTGCTAGATTAAATGAAATGTCTGTTCATAATATAAAATGGAGTAACAGTTGTAGTTTTGGAGAAGTCTTAAAGATTTTGGAAAATATCTTGAGCAAAGAAGGCAATGTTAATGTTACAGTTAAAAACAATTTAAAAGTTATTGAAAAAAAGAAAACTTCTAAAACGGGTAAGAAGAAAGAATTGTTGAAAAAATTTAGCAATATAACTAACCTATATAAATATTGTTTCAGATATTTTTGCTACATTACCGAATACTCTTCAAAATCTTAAAGAAAATGGATGTGTAAACGATCAAAAACTTATCCAAGTATTGACAAAATGTCCAATGGCTTTAAAATGGATGACACCATTCTTTATCGTCCCTGGCATATTAAGTCCTTCAAATACCACCCTGAAAAAATTTGTCCAACAAATTATGTATCCAGCATATTGCGTTAATATCGAAGATGACATTATTGGTAGCAAAACAGGAGAATATTTAGGAAAGGTAAAAGTTTAGGGAGTATGATGTCTCTTCACTATTATCAAACAATTTACATTATGTTTCTTTTTTCTTCTACCCATATTTTTTATTCTTACCCTTAGTCTTCCCTTTGGCGTCTCTCTAGTTTATTCCTCAAACTTTTGCCCAAAACATATTGCTGTCGCCTCCTTCCCTATGTGATTAAAACTTAACTGTCATGTTTTATGTCGTAGAGGATATAGGCATACTAAATAATAACAAGAATAGATAAAAATGTTGATACAAAATATAATACAATATTCAGGGAGTATCTATAAAACAATACGAGGGTGAATCAATACCCATGTTAGGAATGAAGACGCAAGTTTTTCGTTTCTGCCATTTCTTTAACCCCTCTAAAAAATACGATTTGTCAAACTCTTCAAAATACGCTTCTGTATCGGCGATAAACTTCTCGTTTGAGTTTTTTTTTTCCTCGAGCTATATTTTCATGTTGGGGAACAGAAAGAAGTTCTCAGGGAGCCGAACTGGCCCCGGCCAGAAGTATGGTGGGTGCGGCAGCAATTCGTAGCACAGTTCGTGCAATTTGGCCGTGACAATTCCGGATGAATGTGCTTGTGCGTTATCATGGAAACATCCTTTTCCTAGCCAAATGGGGCCGTGTCTCCTTCAATTTCTTATCGAATCGGTCCAACAATTCACTGTAGTACTATCCCATGATCGTTCTTCCTTTCTGCAAAAAGTCCATGAGGATTATTCCCTTCGAATCCCAAAAAATCGTAGTCATGACCTTTCCGGCCGATGGGACCGTCTTTGCCTTCTTCGGAGCAGATTCACCCGGAAAAATCCATTGTTTTGACTGTCGCTTGGTCTCTGGCGTATATTAATGTATCTAGGTTTCATCAACGGTGACGACTCGACGCAAAAACACTTACGAATTTCGGTTAAAAAGGTCCAAACACTGCTTCGACATTGACAGCCGTATCCGCCACATCTACAGCCTCTGCTAATTCGCGCACTTCGGCGTTCGGCGATCAGCAAGAATCATGTCGTGGACCTTTTTAATGACTTTAAAAACAGATGTACGACCACGTTTAAATTCGTTTAACCAATATCTCACGGTTGTCATAGATGGTGAAGAGTTGCCAACTTCGCTCTTATTTCTTAGCATGTTTTGCCATCCAAAAATAAAAAACAAATTACGGATCGATATTGCTCCTTTTTCATTTTATCGAGAAACACGAAACAGGTGTGATACAACTACCGGGCAAATAAAAACTAACCTATGAATCAGTCAGAAATTTAGTATGGTGTCGTTTGACAGATGGCAGAACACGACGGTAATGCAAACTTCCTTCAACAACGACACCTGTCTTCAAACACGGGTACTTATTGATCCACCCTCGTAAACTCTCTTATTTTAAAAGATACTACTCTTGATTTTATTTGGTTTTAATCATAAGGCACTTTAATATATGGACTAATTTGTTACACTAATCAAATATTAGATACATTCAGCCCTTAACGCAGAAGAGGAGACTTTTTAAAAATTGGGCAGCATGTATTTTTGTAAGTTTATCAGTATAAAATTTTTATAAGTTTCATCTCCAGTGACAATTCGGTTCAAGAATTCATCTTTGTGGTCTCTGTAGAAGTTTAAAAACTTTCTAGAACACTAAACGCGAAGTGAGCGTTTGAGCATTTTTGTCTGAAGCGGTGTGAGCATTTTTGGCACCCATCTTGCACTGACTTTTAACATGCTTAGATGCGGATGGAGGATATTCAAAATGGTTGTAGATGATACTCCAACCATTTCTGCCAGCTGCTTTTCCTTCCATCGGATATTCTCCAATACAAGTTATTCAACTTCTTCAATAATGTCTGAGGAATTGACATCTCGGGTGATGGTCATCTTCAATCGATTCTTTTCCTTGCATGAAAAGACTATGTCACTTGCATACAACGAATTTCCCAGGATAACATCCTCGTAAACCGATATCTTTTCAAAAATTCTTTGAGGAATGTTCTATGAACTTCTTGATCCCACCTTGTAAATGAATCACTGCGCTAAATAGTTTTACCAGACAGACTTCGCATATAGTTGTTACTAATAATTAATAATATAACTTTGTTTACAACAAGTAAAAACTTTAACATGAATTGATTATAATACCTATATAGATATAGTTTTTGTGAACAATTTTTGAACTAATATTTTCACAGTTATTTTCATACTTTTAAAAAGGCCTCCAAATTTTATGAGTGCTCCTAGTACGTTCTGTACACTCAAACTTTGATTTGACGCTCGGAGTACACCCAATTGCATTCGTTTTGCGGTCAAAGGTGTATTTAGTGAGCGCTCTATGTGTCCGGGATTTGAAGACCGGGCATATAGGGTATGACGGAAAAAGGTGGGGGAACGGCGAAAAGTATTACCATTTTTTTTATATGTGACGTTTCTATTAACTTCGAAAGCTGTGTCTGTCAACACAGCATAAAAATAATTAAATACGCGGTGCTTAATATTAACATGGAAGAAACAGGGCTATGTTCTATTTGTAAATTTATAGGAGCTTTCAATGTTGGCAAGGTACCATAATGCTATCATAAGCTGTTTCTCGAGTTTGTTTCGGGATTTCCCCCTGGTCTCAGATGAACTTCGTTTGGCACTGCTTGCAGTTTTCCAAAAATATTTTCGACACCCGAAATGTGATTTGAATTGACGATCTGTAAAATGTAAATATTTTCTGCAAACCCCCACACTTTTTCTAAAATTACTTGTTCAGATTCATCATCTTCATCATTGAAAAATAATTCAACGACAAACCGAAGCACATAATTTTAATGCATGACTGACGTAAACTAATCTGACAGTAAAAACACCGCTTAAAATTGTAGGATTAGATCACAATCTAAGCTCGCTCTGTGTTCGAGTTGCTGCGCTCCGTCAGTGTTCTATTCATGACGTCATCATCAACTGTTCACTCAGCACTCGCTCTACCCTGTAGAACTCGAATGTACCCATAATAACTCGGAGCCTTTCCCCTGAGGCTCTCAGGGTGGTCCTCTTAACTGCTAAGATTAAGGGCAACGTGATGCTCTACATGATCTAGAATAAAATTAAAGTCAGTTTAGATGATATGATATAAAAGCAAATAAATAACTCATTTTCTGAAAATATGTATATATGGATTTTCATAGTAAAGAACATAACAAAAACTGAAAATAGTATCAAAAATTACCTCAAAGTATATTTTCTAGAATTTTTAGTTGTGCTTCTTTGTCGTGGTTTCAATGTATTTGACAGTCTGCTAAATAATCTTTCAGCTGAAGAAATAGTAACTAGTACTATAATAACCAGTATTTAACTGAATGCTCCTCCAATCCCAGGCACCCAGAATTGTGGTGGCCATGGCTTCAATATATATATATATATATATATATATATATATATATATATATATATATATATATATATATAATCCTTCACTTCCCCTCGACCTTTCGGTGTTTAGGGTATTTACTACAATTACAAAACATATTTTATATCCTATCAACATCCCAACGTCATATTAACCGTACATTACATTACATTATTTTACATTACTATTTATTTTATTCCATTCTCTTCCCTTCCAACCATTTTTCCACCCCTCCTCCTATGTCCCTTCCTTCCTTCTCATTCCCAGGTAACCTCAACCCCCTTCCTTCCTTCCTTTTCCACCCTTCTGCTTCCCACCGGGCCTCTTCCTTCCTGCCTTGACCCTTTCCCCAATCTCAATTCTTCTTGCCTCTAATTCTCTCGCCCACCTCTCCCCCTTCCATCTTCGTACAACAGATCTAAAGTGTTCCCCGACCACACTGTCATCTCCCTACACCTCTTCGCGAGGTGCTCTATATCTTCATCCTCCTCCCCGCACATCCTGCACCACTTATCCTCCTGTTTCCTCCAATATCTATTTCCTCTCTCTTCATTCCCGCACCTTAGCCTCGCAATCCTTCTAACCCTCCCTCCTAACCTTCCAGTTTCTCCCTTCAAGTAGCTTGGTACCCCTATAGTTCCGACCTCCTTATATCTCCCTGCGCTCCTTGATTTGTCTATTCTGACTGTCCTTTCTTGCCTCCCCACTTCCTTATCCCTCTTCCACACCTCCTCAATCATGTTTATCCCTTCATTTCTTCTCCTTTCCACCTCTGTCGCATCCACTCCGCATCTCCAGTAATACTCCTTTCTCATCTCCCCCCATGGTTTCAATATAAAAGGTACAAAAATAGATCGTTACTTTATTTCTGATGGTTTTCTTTCATTGAAACATCTTTCACTCAGTGCCTGTCTATTGTTTTTCTCATGTTTTAATGGGTCTTTTCCTCTCGTTTCTTTGGAGGCAGCCATATTTTGACAACCTGTATTCATCAATCCTTCTGGTATAACCGTACCATATGTTCCAATGTTTCTATCCTATTAACGATCGTTTTCTTCACTATAATTATTTATCCGTACGACATAAAAACTATAGTTATATTTTAGATGATTATTGAGAAGCATGAAAAAGGGCCATACAATATTATTGGAATTTCTTGGGGCGGTGCGCTTAGCATTGATATAGCTAAATATTTAGAGAAGATGGGCAAGAAGGTACAATTGTTCCTAATAGATAGCGCACCAGATACTCTAAAGCCCTTAGCAGAAGATAGTAAAAATATTAAGCAAAGATTGTTAAAAAGATTATTGAATATTTCTGAAGATAAGGAGGTGAGTTATTGCGGGTGTACGTTCTCTACAACCCTCGAAAATCTACTCGCATGCTCGCATTTTGTGACTGGAAAAATTTCATTTACGACTAAGCTACCAGAAGGCTGTTTTTAATTAATGATTTTCTTTTCTATCTACTTATAAAGAAATAGTTTAATTATTGACGGGATCGTTATTTTTTCACTACCGGGTTGTCATAACAAGAGTTTTCGAGGGTTGTCTAAGAATGCTATTTCCTTTTTTGAGGTTATTTAATTTATTATCTTTTCTTGCAGAAATACGAAAACGTAAATGAAATACTGGACAACTTTAAATCAAATGAATGTTTGGTAAATGCCGAAACTATTCATAAAGCATTAAATATTATCGATTCATATATTGAAGCAATACAAAAATATGAGCCCAATGGGGAACTCTTAAATGGCCAAACGACACTATTTCGACCAGCAAATAGTAGCAAAACTGACAGTTGTGGACTTACTAAGGTAATTAAGACACATTAAAAGCTATAACAGCGTACATTTCCAACGAACGAACAAATATGTTCAATAGGTGTGGAGGTATCAACGAACACAAATAAACATGAACGAGTAACGTCCAATTAGTGCCGCCGTGTGTGAATGTTTGGGTGTGAATCGCACACGAACGGCTCGGGTGCGGGTGTTTGGGCGTGAATCGCACAAAAACGGCTCAACAAATGGGTAACATTTGGGTTCGATTATAGGTGCGTTCGGCATAAGCTAATAATCTACACATTCTGCATAATTTACACAAGAAACGTTCGACCTAAGTTTTCTGTGTGCTTCGTGCCGCACGAAGATCGTTCGGCAAAGTCCAAGCTCAGAGCGTGCGGCAATCTGTGCAATAGTGTTTCTCGCGGTTAAAATACAAGTTATTATTTTTTCAACAAAGCAAAATGAATATTTTGCTTTGGGGGTATCGCGTGGCTGATACCCACGCGACGGTTATGCATGCAACCTAAACAATCTTAATAATAAACTGTTCGTTTGGACTTGTGGACGCGTGTATTTGGTAGGTGTGGACTCTCGAGCGGGCAATTAACGTATCGGCTGTATGTTTATGTTCGATTAGAATTTTAATTTTGCTTCTGTGTGTTCATTGATGTTCGTTATTGATGTTCGTTAGCGTTCGAGGGTGGAATAGTCCCTAACCAGATGTTTGTTGTTTGCGGCAGCTTTCGAAAAATACATAACAAGTAGTAAGGTGACCATATTTTTTAGTTCAAAATTCGGGAGTTCATAGACGGGGGGAGAGGGTTAATTATTCCAGCATGATTGTTTAATTCTCTTTTTAACACAAATTATATAAAAAAAATAATTATAATTTATAATACATAAACATTTACAACCACAGATAATTAACTTATATTATTAAGAGGAACATTATTAAAATCATAGTATTTTCTAATTGAATTCAAAATTTATTCATTAAAATTACTCAGTAGAAAACTTATAACTTATATTTTTCCGAACTATGGATCTTTTTGAGGTCTTTTTTGCTTTGAAGCTTTTTATAAAAATCGTCACAATTTTCTTCATACTTTACTTTAATAAGTAATATTTGCTTTTAATGTGTATACATCAAGTTGTGCCTTGCCACTTGTCCAAAAGTTGTTCATTTAATTCAAGTTTTGTAAAAATAATTTTAGTTGAAATATATTAAAAATAAAAATTGAAAATAAGTATCTTTTCTAAAATTCGGGACAATTCGGGACAAAAAGCTCAAATTCGGGATAAATATGTCCTCTGAAAAAATTCGGGACGCAAGGCGAAAATTCGGGACTGTCGCATTAGTCGCATGCGCATTTTAATTTCGTTTCATTTGGTTTGATGTAGATTTTTTTAAATCGTTGTTCATGTGTTATTCTACGCGTCGTTTGTGAACAAAGATGTTTGAAGTTATTCCGGATATGTTGGTACCGTATTTAAACATTTCATCCGATTAGTTATTTCTGTACGGTATAGTTTGTTTCCCACCCAATTTGAATTATTTTTGAACTAATAAAATGTTTTTGTTTATAGTATTGCAAGCAAGTTCGCATTCAAGTTATCAATGAAGATCACTGCAGTATGCTGACTGATGAATGTTTGCATGAATATCTCAATGACAATCTTATTATATAAACACTTTTGTTAATAAATTTGTAATTTCTGATTCAATAAATATATTTGGCAATAGTTTTCAGTAACCCTGTTTTTCATTAATACTTCAATTACAATTAAATATTTTCAGCGTCTATAGGAGTGCTGCCATCTTTTCAATTTATTATATCCGGAAATTCTACCTTTGTTCGCCTTATTCCGAATTTGCTAGCCGTATATGCTTAATGTGATTTTTTTTATAAATAAGCAAGAATAAAGAATAAGCACATTAACATGTGAAGTGTGAATTGTCACACATTTCAGGGTGTTGTAGATATTTAGTAAGTGATAACAAATTGTGTGTACATATTAAAAATCATAAATTTCAATAACGTTAGGAAATAAAAAATCCATGTGGCTTATCCAGACTTACAAGAGTATTTAATTGATGCGCTCACATCAAGACCTAGTTATAGTTACATAGTTCTCCAAACAGATAAATAATGCAAGCACGGTGTTACAAAAAATGGATAACTTACGAAATAATTTTCAGATCAAAAATTCCTGTTGAACTATTCTTGTTCACATTAATGTGCATTACTCAGTGTGGCGCCCGCTCCCAGCCTAAGTAAGGTAGGGTGGCCAGACACTCACACAAATGGTCTTCACGGCGGAGACCTTGAGGGACCACCAGCAGAAGGCTGGAATATAGAAATGAAAAACGGTGATGTGACACGGAGACTCACCGAGTTGAGCACCTGAGGAAGACACGGACGACCTAGAGGAAAGGGAAGGGAATATAAACTCTTCTGCTCCAAAGGGCTGCTCTAGGACACTGACACAAGAGAAATGGTAGCCCTAGCTGGGGTGTAGGCGGGTAAAATCCTAGGCCCACAAGTAATGGCTATAGAGGAACCAAACGTTGCTCAACACGATGGGTGTATCACATAAATAAAATTGCAGTACCACAAATACAATATTAAATAAAAGACTGATAATATATAACAAAATTAATAATAAATACAAAAAATTACAGATGTTAAATTAATAATAAATCCGCACACGTGATCAAGAGACCAGCGTGTGAGAACAAAAAATAACAAGTACATGCAGAGGCGGTAGCTTGCACAATAGAAATATAATGTTACAAAAAAATATATATATATATATATATATATTAAATTAACAATGAATTTGAGTAGATTAAAATTGGAATGGACTTACAGTAGATGCTTTCCTAATAAATATTTAGAATATTTATTTCCAACTTTACATTGGTGGCACTGGTGTCCCAAAAAATAGGTTCCTGGGTCCTCGGATGGTTCCTTGGAAGGTGTAGATACACGAAAAATTTAAATGATGAAACAAGCAGGTGTAAAATCACTTAAACCGCGATAGAGACGCGTAATATAACTTAGCAATTATGATCATAATTCATTGAACTGGTCAGTATCAGACTATGCAGACTATGCTTAATCGCCTAAGTAATTGGTGTGTCGTTAACAAATTATTTTTAAACATAAATAAATGCTTTATCATTTCCTTTTACAGAAATAAACGTAAAATCGACTTCCAATACAACATTGGGGGCAGGAATTGTCTCTCATATTAAGGACTTAGGTATAATGTTTAAAAAAAAATCTCCTTCAATAAACATATTGAATATATTTGTAAAAAAGCTAACAGGATGCTTGGATTTATTATAAGAACGTGTAAAAATTTCTCCAGCTCCGTCACATACAAAACTTTATTTTTTCATACGTCGGATCACACCTCTAATACTGTAGTACTATATGGAACCCATATTACGCTGTTCATATCAATAGCGTGGAATTAGTTCAGAAGCGCTTTGTACAACATATGTCTTACAGACTTGGCTGTAACGACTGCCCATCTTACCAGGATAAGTTATGTTATTTCAGCATGATAAGTCTTAAAGAACGTAGAGACATGGTTGACCTTAAACAAATATACAGGATAGTACATGGGAGCTATGATGACATAAATTCAGAGCCGCAGTAAGGGGGGGGGGCGACGGCCCCTAGCGCACTAAGGAAAAGGGCGCCGATGAGCTTGACTAAGGGGCACCACATTGCAAAGGTAAGGACCTTTTTTTTGTTTTGCTCATCACTTGGATTTTGGGAGGTGAGGACCTTTTTTTTTTCTCATCACTTGGATTTTAGGAGGTGAGGACCTTTTCTTTTGCTCATCATTTAGATTTTGGAAGGTAAGAACCTTGTTTTTGCTTATCACTTACATTTATTTGCCAAGGGCACCAAAACACAGTTTTGCCCCTAGCACAAGTTTTCCTTACTGCGACTCTGTATAAATTTGTTAGGACTATTACATTTTTGTGTTCCGTCTTATAACATGCGTAGTATTTGTACATTTAAGCAAAATTTCGCCAGTACTAATTACCTATTAAACTCACCAGTGAGTCGCATGACAAAATTATTCAATACTGTCAGTTGTGATTACATATTTACATATTTTTTTGTTTTAATATATTATAATTGTATTATTTGTATTTTGTACCATTGTCATTTGTATGCTAAAGTGGCTGTCTGTTATTGGGTGCTTGCACCTGTTGGCAGTCCAATGGGTTATTAAATAAATAAAATAAAAAGTATCGGAATGAACATGTGAAAAAGTAATGTTGAATACGGCAAGAGCGGCACTCAACATTTTTAAAAAACACAAAAAGTTTTTGATTTTTTAAATTAAATGAAGTTAATTTATTATTAATAGCGGCATTACGGGCGCGACACTCAGAATTTTTCAGATTTTTAGTTTGTCCCTCAAGGCGTGAGCAAGAATTTTTTTATAGATATTTAATTATAACAGTTTTTTTTTTACAGAATAATTTTTGTAATAATAAAATAACGTATTTATTCAGTAAATAAAGCAGTGCAGGGTGATTTTAAGGTATTGTTATTATACAATATATGGGACGTCATAAGTACCGCATAAATATAATATTATATTTACAAAATCAGTTAGGTTATGTTATTGTTATGATCTTTTTAAATTTATTTTACTCACCAATTTTTTATTTTGCAACTTATATTTTTCACCAATAATAACTAATATTAATAATATACTTTCACTGAATATTAATTTTCATACATCTAACATTTTAAATCAGACGCCTTCTTTGTCCGGAGTTATGATTGTTTCTAAACTTTATCATGGCAGTGAGCGCTGTATTCAAATCACGATACTTCTAAGTCACATCTTCGTTAAATCTTTGTTATATCAATCAGTGTTACTTTAATGAGCGCTCGGGCTAAGGCATTGGACTTCGTGGTAGTGACTAATCAGCTACGTGACAAAACGGCTCCATGAGCTCTGGATATAGTTCTTGATTGTTACAAAAATCATTATTTTGCTTCTGGATATTAATTAAAATAACTTATTATAAAGACCGGACAAATATACGCAATAGCCAATTGAAAATCTAACTATACCTATTGGTAAATATTGTATAGAGGTTCTAACGAAGAATTATTGGAGAAATAGAAACATGCCCTTATTAATAGAAAGCTCTTTAAGTCTCAACACTCCGTGCTGCTAACCATAATATTCCATGTCTTTCTTACCAATTTCGTTTTTCACTACCAAATAATTATTTCATTGCAGATCTTAATATGATCCAGATATCTTCCTCAAATTATCGGGAAAACGGCCTATCAGTTTTGGATAAGGTAAAATTAAAATGGCCACATGCACACCATATACTCGTATATACTGACGAATCAAAATCAACCAATGGGGTAGGTTACGCCGTTTTAGATCCCCAGCGCAATTTTAGCCTACAATTTAAACTCCCAGATAATATGTTTGTCTACGATACGGAAATGGTGGCATTAAAGTTAAGTTTAGAATACTTATGGCCGGTTGCTAAAGTAAGAATTATCCCTAACTCGAGTTAAAATCATTTTTTTTTGTATGTTGTAGCATACAAAAACAAATGATTTTAACTTGAGTTAGAGAAAACTTTTTTTCACTATCTTAGAGAAAAATCTTACTATTCACTATCCATGAACGTACTTTTTGAAACAAAATATATGCTGTATGTGCAAATAGATGCCCATTTTAAGCTTAAAAAGTAAGCTCAAGGATGATAATTAATAATTAGATTTTTAATCTAATTTTTAATTAAGTTATTGCATGTATTTGTCCGGACTCTAACTATCAGTATCAATATTGCGAATATCATTAATTTAAGTTAACATTGTTACTAGATTTTAGTGTAGTTATAGGAATTATCATTGTAGTCCATTTGATTGATGTGATTGTGTATATGTCTATTCAAATTCTCTAATCTACATTCTCCTCTGTCAATATGTTTAGCATATCCGACATATGATCCGGAGAAGCTCATATCGAAAATGTCACTCTTACTAGAGTGATACTCCTACTAGTTACTGCGTGGGCAGGAAACTTAAAATATATCATTCATGCAAAGCCAATAGTTTCATATGCAACAGCGATAAGCATATTTATTTATTTCTGTGGTAAATTCTGGGGGGGAACTGGAAGCACATGCCTCCGGTTAAGCTCCAATGAAATGAAAATTTAACCAATTTAAAATAATCGTATGGCGAAATAACTTACTCATTTTACAATACATAAGTTATATTTTATTACGCTTAATATTGAAATTAATAGAAAATATACATATTACAATGTTATTTTTAGGTTTTCGTAAGTATAATCAAGGAATCCTTATTTCGTCACATGAGTCTGTCCGTTCGGGCGAAATTGTGGCCAAGCGGCTGGATTTAGAGACTTGAACATATACTGGTACAATTTGTACCAGAATACTGAGAATTCAAAAATACAGCCAACGGAGTGTCCGAGCGCATTAATCGTGCGATTTGGAGTGGTGGAAGCAGGTTGGTGCGGTCGGTGGTTCGATTTTCCTCCGTTGGTGATATTATTCTGGCGAGAATAATATGTTTACATTACTCCCATTTCACAATCATTCACCCCTCATCCAGGTGTAGGAGCTTGCCCCCTGGCATCGGCGATTAGCCTGGTTGCAGAAATAGGCCGATAATAGGCGAAAATAAATAAATAAATAAATAAATAAATAAATCAAAAATAAGAGGTGTGTAAATTAAGTAACCGTACTGAATTTATTTATTATTTTTTTTTATTCGAATAGAATTACAATTCAATATTATCTCCCTCAAAATAACTTCCTTGGGAAGCCACACAGCGCTGGAGATGGTTCTTCCAATCCTCATAGCATTGCTGGAACTCGGATACTGGACTAGCTTTCAGCTGGTCGGTTACGGATGTTTGAATGTTTTCGAGTATCCCAAAATGACGTCCCTTGAGGTGATTGGGAAGAGGAAAAGTTACAAGGACTCAAGTCAGGCAAATAAGGAGGCTGAGGAGCCACAGGAACGTTTTTACTGGTCAAAAATTCGTTTATTGGAATTGCTTTTTCTTATCCCCAATTCATTGGTCAAAATCTGGTGAGCGGTAGTGTGAGTCAAATTCAGCTCTTCCCCGATCATTCTGACGTGATTCATCTTCAATCAACTCTCTTCCTTCTGAAAATGCCTTAAAACCGAGTAAAAAGTTCTTTCGACTTCACAAGTAACGACGGGGGCTCTGCAAAAATAATTTCGATATTGATTAAAATATGATTTAAAAAATCGGGGCAGTCATCGGAATAAATTTGTGTTAATATACGAATTTCTGTATTTCTCTGAAGAACTGCGGCAAAATTATTATTTAAATAAAGGCCGAAGTCACCAGATAATTGTTTTAATATATTTTTTTTATGTTTATGACCTTTGCTGCTTCGTCAACTAACCACGACAATTCTTATTCTTTGAAACATTCCATGCCTGAACGGGATTCAAACCCGAGACCTTAGCAACGCAGAGCGCATGTGTTTCCACTAGGCTACGCCGGTCGGTATTAAAATTATTTTGTAATCCCTCGACGTTAGTTCTATGTATCTTTCCACTGACATGTTGAGTTAAATGATTTATTTTTGTCCATATTATATATATTTTTTATAGTAGTATACAAAACAGTTGTTTCTCGTTAATAACAATGACAATGATCAGTAAATCCATATTCTGTTAAAATCTGATGTAAAAAATTTAATTCAGCCATTTTAAAATCTCCAAAATAATAAATAGCAATAATAAGAAAAATTTCTACAAATATTTCTTTCAGAAAGAAATATGTATATTTTAAAAATGCTGTAATTATTACTATTGTACAAAGGTGAATATTAATAGATAGATTATAGAAATGTTTAAAAGTATATGCTCTAAATG
This sequence comes from Liopterus haemorrhoidalis, assembly GCA_963971575.1. Lineage (NCBI taxonomy): Eukaryota > Metazoa > Arthropoda > Insecta > Coleoptera > Dytiscidae > Liopterus > Liopterus haemorrhoidalis. Next base: position 35,934,216 of record OZ020615.1, read on the forward strand.
TAAATACCTATAAGAATTATTGTTCAGCTCTTAGTACAGGAAATGAAGCTCAAAAATGACAAATCCTCGCAATTTTTTCGTCCAGCATCGATTTGGATTAAAATTTGGAATTAGGCTCATTTCACCCTCTAGTTCATTTTCTACATTGTGCCGTTGTACGCTTTTTGTTTTTTAAGGGTGACAACTACCCCTAATTGTAAAAAATTATAAAATAACATTTTAAACCTTAATATGAGTAAAATTTGGTTTGGATTAGCTAAATATGGATCGTTTTATGCTTTAGAATACAATTTCATAATGTTTCAACCCTTAAAAATTAACCCTTGTTGGAGCTTAGTGTAAAAAAAAAGTATTTATCTTAAAAAATGGTTTCATCTTGCATCGATTTGCACCAAAATTTGAAATTAGGTTCGTCTCACCCTCTACTTCAAATTTTATATCATGCTCATGGGCACTGTTTATTTTTTAAGGGTGAAAACTATCCCTAATTGTCAAAAATTATAAAATAACGTTGTAAACCTTAAGATGGGTAAAATTTGGTTTTGATTAGTTGAATAATGATTGTTTCATGATTTGGAATACAATTTCTAATGTTTCAACCCTTAAAAACCCACCCTTGTTAGAACCGAACCGTGCTATTCGAATGTTTCGAAAAAATTTTATTGGTTTTTTAAACATAACTCCTTCATTTTTAGTGATAGAAAGTTTTTTCAAAAACGATTTTGTAGGGCTTTTCAAGAGCTATAAGACTATGTAAATTAAATTCCTTAAGATCCCTTAGTTTTTAAATGGGGTGAGTTTGAAGGGCTCGAATAAGGTGGTGTTCGCTTGTAAATAGAGGTTTTAAACGGCTATATCTCGCCAAATATTCACCGTACAGAAAATATATGCACAGAGAAATTTAAGTCATTAAAAAAGCTACAATTTAGTGCTCTATCATTTTTTTCGTATCTCCAGTAATTTCGGAGATGTTTTGAAGAAAAGGGTGAAAAATACGAAATCGCAAAAAATCGTTTTCTCTTTAAACTCCAATTTTTCTAAAATTAGGCATTTTAAATTGGTCAAACTTCTTGGGTGTACTGAAAATACATATATGAAGAGAACCACAGAAGGGTGAGGATCAATTTTAATTAGGGGGGTAAATAGGGGGTTGTTTTCACTAATTTTTTCGTAGAAAAAAGTAGGTACCGACTTTATTTTGATCATAAGTCGCTTAATTTTTATGCTACAGACTTTTTTTTTTTTTTGTTTGAAATGTCTAATCAAATACTTTTTCAGATTCAGTGAGCTTTCCTCGAAAAATACAAATTTTTCCTGTTATTTGACTTTGAATCTTTCAAATTATGCATTTGGCGAAAAAAAGTTAACCATTAACATGCCGTATCTCGGTTCGTATTGGTCGTAGAAAAATAATAAAAAAAAGGATTTCGTTTGTTTTTTTAAAAGCTACAATTTTGCTTTCTACAGCTTTTTGATAAAATGCATATTTTTCGAGTTATTCGCAAAACACTTTTTAAAAACATCGATTTTTTCGTCGAAAAACTGTTACTTTCAACCGCGAATAACTCAAAAAATATTAGTTTTACGAAGAAAACGTACAGAACATTTTTTTCTTAGAATTACTTTTCCCATCTATTCATATAGTTAAAATGTAGTAAAAAATTTCCACCCCCGAGATGGGGTGGCAACCAGCCTCAAGGTTTTAGCGTACACCGGCATGATGTAGAAAATGATCCTTGGGCTATTCCCTACCTTCTGTGAAAATTTCACGTAATTCCATGCTGGACGAAAAAATTGCGAGCCAAAATGCTTCATTTCCTGTACTATCTGTTCACAGTTCAGAATAAAACTAATAGTTGACAGGACTTGCAAAGTTTATACAGATTAAATAATGGTTCAAAATATTACAGGTTAGAATGTATTTGACGTTTGCATTAAAAAAAATGTTTTTCTTTAATAACATTTCTTAACAATGATAACATCTCACAATGATATTGCATTCAACAATGCACGTTATGGAAAAACATTTCTGGTAGTATTTGTATGAATAAGATATTTTTTGATATTTACGTTACGTTTAGTGATATTATTATGTGAATTTTTCTGCGTCTATGAACATCTCATTAATAATGTCGTTAGTGCAGATTAGCCTAAAACTGTCCGGCCTCTAGTTATTATAACTAAACTTTTAAACTCTAATTGACACATCAAATTGTTAAGCAGTGAGAAGTAACAAAAGACAGTTGTTGAATGCCTCACTCTGACTCTTATACTTCAGAAAGAAGTTAATAAAAGTATAATGTAAGCAGCCTTTATATACTGGTACATTAGGAGTTATGTGACCAACAATACACTCATGTGTAACGTAAAGGGAAAGAAGTATGAAGGTTAATGTTCCAATTTTATATCCCTCTATGATCTACGATAGATACATTTGTACATTTTCATTAAAAATATTATGTGAAATTTGAATATTCCCACATTTCAGGATTTTGTAGGTATTTAGTAACTGCTACCAAGTTGCGGGTACATATAAAAAATCATAAACTTCAACTTTTGAAAGAATAACTAGGTGCTTCCATCTAGAGACTTGTATTTGAGAACCGTACTGAGATACGCTCGCGTCAAGTAAGATACCGGAAGGTCCTCAAAATAGGCATCTGTTTCGGTGATGACCTCCTCGTTCGACGTGAATCTTTTCCCGGCGAGCCATTTCTTCATGTTTGGAAACAGGAAAAAAATCGCTGGGGACCAAATCTGGTGAATACGGTGGATGAAGCAACAAATCGATGAGTAATTCATGCATTTTCACCATCGAAACTGCATAAGTAAGTACCCACGTATTTTCTTGATGAATAAGCACTTTTTTCTTGGCCAAATTTGGAAGCTTTTTCTTTATTTCTTCGCTCATCTGGTCCAAAAACAACGCATAATACTATCCATTTGTCGCTCATCCTTTTCTCAAGTAGTCAATGTGGATTATTACGCGTGCATCCCAAAAAATGTGCCCATCACCTTGCCGGCTAATTTCACCGTCTTTGCCTTCTTTGAAGCCGGATCGCCTCCAGAAACCCACTGTTTCGACTGTTCCTTTGCCTCTGGAGTAGAGATGTGTCGTATGCAAACGATTCGTTCCAAAAGAACGAATCATAGCAGTGAATTGATACGACCGAATCTTTTAATAAGCAGCGAACGAATCTTCAGTACGCGAACTCATGGACCAATGCTAGCGAGTAGCGTGTGTGACTCAATATAGACCGGAACGGAACGAGGTTCGAGCACAGAGCTCAGGCTGGTGGCTGTGTAGTGTGTAGTGTGGAACACACGTACATCTGTCTATAGTTTGGTATGTAGGCTCAGTCTGGATGGGCGAACTTAGAACATGGATACGAGTGAAAGCTGAACGAGACACAGCGCAGTACAATGTGTATACGATACGTGTACGTAAATACGTAACACGTACACGTACTAGGTGTACTAATGCGTTTAACTGTAATTTCTGTAATGCACTTTAACGCGTTAATTTTTTTGTTTTCCAGAGGTGGACAAATTAATTTACATTAAAATTGATAAATAATAATTTTGATAAAAATAACTAGTTTTAATAGAGTATTTTAGTATTTTGGATTCCCCCACTAAGAGCAACGAACGCATGAGAACTACAGAAGCTTGTATTTATACTGTTATCAGCTCCCAATACACATCTATGCAATAACAAAGCCAAGTACAGCGTGACGTATACAGTAAGCACTAGATTTGTTGTACGCATTTTTCCACCTCTACTCTGGAGTATAGTGGTGGGTCCATGTTTCAGCAACGGTTATGTATCAACGCAGAAACTCGTTAGGATTGCGACAGAAAAGTGCGAAAACAGCCTCTGAATTGACCACACGATTGCGTTTATTCTCCACTGTGAGCAAACCATCTTGCTGATATCTTTTTCATACCTAAGTTTTCGTGCAATATTGAAACCACTGAGCCATGTGATATGCCTGTGGCCTCAACAATCACGTACGGCCACGTTTAATCTCATTCACTTGATTCAAATGTTGTTTCAATCGATTGTAAAAATAAAACCACGCGATGAATATAACTGAAAATTTGATGGCAGTCTATTGGTAGATGATACTTTGCAGAAACTTGTTTAGATACTACTAGCGCCATCTCTTAGATTTTGTAAGGATTTATTGACTTACCCTCGTATTTTCGCCAAATCAAATTAAAAAATAAGTCACAAGACAATAATCATAATCAACAGAGCTAGTAACGTATTACAAAATGAAATATTTTATAGAAGCATGCTAAATTTCAACTTTCTTTGTTCAGCCATTTGTGTACAATTTCTACCAAACAGACAGACACGTGGGTGACGTGGGTTTTTTTGGTCAATCAATTCATGTAAAGTATGAATTTTCACATATTTTAGGGTTTCGCAGGTATTTAGTAAGTGAATGATGATTATTAGGGATGCCAAAACAAATTTTACATTAAAATATATATTTTTTTTTGTTAATTTTAATTCGAATGCATAATACCATTATTTAGGTTTCTAAATATGTGTATATTTTTTTATATAGCAAAATTCATTGGGATTTGAAAATTGCGCTTATGGCTTCCATTGGTTGATTTAAGTCATAAGCTCCGCCCCTCTGATTTCGTGTCGTTGGTTTAGGCGGAACTAGATTTTCAATTCTAGTTACTGTTACCGATTGATTGAAGCTTTTGATCATTTTTTTCAGGAAAAGCCAACTTCAGTATATAAATAAATAGCTAATGACAACTTACAAAAATTAAAATTCCGGTTAGTTCCGCCTAATCGTTTGGAATAGACTGTACATTGAAACACAGAATTAAATTATAATTTCAACAATTTCCACTGGTTATTAAATTTACGCTTTTGAAAATTAAATGCAACATTTACCAAAATATAACTAGGATTTTGACAAAATAATTTAAACAAAAAAAAAAACAGAAAAATAAAATTGTCTCCAGACTGGAAACGAACCCTAGCTTGCAACTTAGAAAGCGAGAAGGCTAACCATTACACTATGAAAGTGTTCTGGTTTACTGTGTTACATACTGTTTTAAATATTTTACATCGTCAGCCAAAAAAACACAAAAAATGCGTTATTTTCCGATAACATAATCTTATCAAAAATTCCTTTTGTACTATTCCGGTTCACACCAATGTTCATTACTTAGATTTTTTTCAGATTTTTAGTTTAAACCATCTGGGCTACAGGGCGTGGAACAAAACTTTGGCAAAAATCGCGTCAAAATAATTTATTTTGGATAAATAAAATTTTGATCGTTAATCCACGTACTAAGGGCTTTCATTTGATACCAAAAAAAAATTCTTTTTTCTATGTGCATGTATTTGTTTATATTTTTAGGGGGTTTGTTTTTTAGATGTTTTAGTACTATGTGCGGGTCAAAGAGCTGTATAAGCATGCCAAATTTCAACTCTCTAGGTTTAGCCGTTCGGCTACAATTTTTACCGAACAGACAGACAGACAGACGACAAAATGACGGTATAAGGGTTTATTGGTCATACCTACAAATTCCTAACAAGGACAACAGCAGAAAAAGAATATATATGCTTATTGTAAAAGTGATGTTTAATGATTATACCAAACAGTTTTTATATCATTATATCAATAATAAAAATTCTTAATTTGAATTTGAAATCTGAAATAAGCTAAAGTAAGAGTTGTTTTAAATTTAAGTTACAACTTAAATTATAATACAGTTATACATAACAATGAAATTATTTAATAGAAACCAGACCAACTAAAACTTAGAAATATTATTTCTCTTAAAATGTTTAACTATTTCTTGAAATAACCCAATTTCTTTTAAAGTTCTCTCATATAAAGTAAAGTAAATATGCATAGCTGATCTTTTCGTATTTTCTCGTCCCTGTATACGCAGGTTTGAGAAAAGGCAATAAAGTCAGTAAACATACGGGAATAAGACAGCAGTTGGAAAGAATTCTGTAGAGACGGGAAGTACACAAAGATGGACTCAACATGGAGATCGGAGCGTCTTGTCATCTTATTTTCGATACAGTTCTTTATAAATTTTAAATGAGACTGAAAGTTTTTTAATGTTCCTCAAATATAGAAATTTTAAACGAAGGCATTATTAATCAAGACCAGTGTTTCTCAAAGAATTTAGCATTGCCAAAAACATCGAAATAAAATACTGAAGATGGATATCAGCATATCTATATGCAAAGCTATATGTATACTGGAGGCTATAACAGTTCATTTTTGTCCAAAGAGTTCGTGCAAAAACTGCGCTATGTGCGATATGTCTGTTCAAATTTTATTGTCAAGATCTCGTCATGATATGGTTTCTGAATTTTTCAACTAAATATTTTAATTTTTTGTCTAACACAGGGTCCCCAAACTGTTTTGACCGTCGACTCCTTGAGTTATGCATGATCATAACTAGCGCCTAGGGTTATGCGATACTGAGAAAGTATCGATATTTGGGTATCGATAATATCGAATAAAATGTATCGATACCGGTATCGTATCGAAACAAAATATCGTTATTTTCAAGAATCGAAAGGAAATATTAATATATTTTTTATAAAACGAAAAAAACATTTTATTTTTATAATAACAATTTAATTGTTTTACAATAATAAATAGATAAGTATAAAGGCTATTACAAACGTTTAGGCGGAACTAAATGGGAATTTCGTTCTTTTAGATTGTCACGAATCACGAGAACGGACCTTGCTTGGGCTATTTCATTTTTCAGGATGGTATGTGAAAATTTAAAATTCCAACAGTGAAACTGTTCTGGAACCGTGGAAACCATGACATTTATTAAAAATTTAATACATTTTTACATATTTTGAAGACAAAACAAATAAATAAATGGGAAATTTTTATTAAAAATGACAAAAAAAATAAAATGCAATGAAAAGGACATTTTATAATGACAGTTAATTTAATCTAGAAGTTTGCAATGCGAGTATGATTTACAAAGCTTAAACAAACGACCAAAAGTTCGACTAAATAGATAAAAATCACTAGATTTCAAAATATAGTTCCGCCTAAAAGTTTGGAACAGCCTATATAAGCTGTTCACTTTTGTAAAAACAAACCAAACTAAGAAAAAAATTTGATTTCAATAGTTTGCACCTTTGAAATTGTATGTCAAGTTGGTATTAAAAAATGGTATGGCAATGGAGCCTATAGGTCTGAGTGATAGTTTAAAATATAATTAAACACTCCACTCTTCTTCATTGCAAGCACCGAGAAAAAGCAGTTTAGTAACACAGTTTTAGTAAAGAAGTTTTAAACACACCGGAGGCTAGCAGCGGGGAAGTAGACAACCTGCAAGACTCCGAAGTAAGGAAAATGGACAAGAGTTAGGCGCGATCACGAGCGAACAATATACGATCACTAACGGACTGGATGAGGAAAGGGATGGACAAGGAGAAAAAGGAAGAGTTTGGAAAGTCAAGGAAGGTAGTTAGATCGCCAGTGGCGAGGAAGAGGAAAGTTGGGAGTAGAGCTATCAGCGAAGAGAAAGAATGCGGGGGGGAAGAAAAGGGAAGAAAGGAGAAGCATATAGAAGGAATGTTGAAGGAGATCCTGGGGAGAATGCAAAAGGATAAAGGCGAGATAAAGGAAGAAATAAGGATGCTGGGTGAAGAATATGGTAGGAGGCAGGCAGAGCAGTCGGAAGAGATCAAGGGGCTGAAGTTAGAATTGGAGGACACAAGAAGAAGGCTAGAAATAATGGAAAAGTAGGAGAGTAAGCCGAGGTCGGGGGAACAGGAGGGTGAGGAATTAAAACAATTGGAAAAAATGATGGAAGAGGTAGAGATAGGACATGAAAGGCGAGAAAGGGAAGCGAGGAGAAACAATATAGTAGTCAGAGGGGCAGAGTTGAGTAATATGGAGAATATGGAGGTAGGAATTAAAAGAATGATAAAGGAGCTAACAGGGAAAGAAATGGAAGTAGGGAGAATACAGGAGATAGGAAGAGGAGATGGGAAAATGTGGTTAGTAAAATTGAAAAAGTGGGAAGATAAAAGGGACTTGATGAGGCAGAAAAGCAGGTTGACAGGGAAGAATCTGTACGTGGATGATGATCTAACAAAGAAGGAGAGAGAGATACAGAAAAAGCTATGGGGTATGGTGAGAGAAGAAAAGGAAAAAGGCAGACAAGCGAAGCTGGGATATATGAAAATACAAATAGATAGGAGATGGAAGAGGTGGAACGAGTTAAGGGTTGAGGTGGAGGAAACGCGGGATTTTCGGAAAGAGGGGAAGAGGTAGAAGAGATGCATAGCGGTAAGGGGAGGGGTGGGAAGGAGTACGAGAAAGAAGTGAAGGCAATCTTCTGGAATGTACCAGGGATTAAAAAAAAGGATGAAGAATTTTGGGAATTTTTGAATGAATTTGAGATAATAGGGTTGACGGAGACATGGATGGAGGATAAGGAACGGGAAGTATGGGAAGAAAAATTACCGAAAGGGTGGGTATGGAAAAGTCAAGGGGCGAAGAAGAAAAAGAAGAAAGGAAGGGCGATGGGGGATATCATCACGGGAGTAAGGTGTGAGTTGTGTATGGATGAAGAAGAGGCACAGAAAGCGGAGGAGATAGTTGAGAGAAGGGTGAAGATTGGGACGTAGGGGTGGCGAGTAGTCACAATGTACAACAGAGGAGGAAGTAAAGAGAAACTGAGGGAATTGGACGAAATTCTAAGAGAAGAGATGGAAGAAGACTGGATTGTAGTGGGAGGGAATTTTAACGCAAGGATAGGAGTCACGGAAGGGAGGAGGGGCTGGGAGGAGAATGGGGTGGAACTCAAGAGGGGAGCAATGAATAAGGTGAGGAATAAGGAAGGGGAAAATATGCTGGAATGGCTGGAGGAAAGGGGTTGGAGTATATTAAATGGAAACAAGGAAGGAGATGAGGAAGGAAGATGGACTTACTATAAGGGGGAAAGAAAATCGACGATTGACTATGCGGTGGTGAATGAAAGGGGGTGGGAAAGAGTAAAAAATTTCGAGGTTAAGCAAAGGATAGAATCGGATCACCAACCGATGATAGTGGAGATCAGGAGAGGACGAAAAAGAGAGGTGAAAGAGAAAAAAAACGAGTGTACAAGACTGTTCGGAGGAAGGAAAAAAGTAATACAAGGAAACAATGGAGAAAATGGAATGAACAGAACCAGGTGTGGAGAGAGGGTGGAGGGAATTGAGAGAATGGATAGAGAAAGTGGTGGTGAAAAAAAGGAGAGGGCTTAGTACAAGAATAGGAAAAAAGCCATGGTTGGGGGAGAGATGCAGGAAAAAGAAAAAAGAGGCGCAGAAGGCCTGGGCCAAAAAGACTAAGGGGGAGGAGACGGAGGAAGGGTACAGAGAAAAATTGGGGCAGTATAAAAAAACATGTAAGGAGGAAAGGATAAGATATATGGTAAAGGAGCAGGAAGAAGTGGGAAAGATAAGGAACGAAAAGCAAGCCTGGGAATATATAAACAGGATGAGAGGGAAACAAGGAGACATGAGTAACAGGATTTCCATGGAGAACTGGAGGAAACACTTCATGGAGATATTAGAGGGAAGCGAAAAAAGGAGAAAGATAGGCGGAGGGGATAGAAGGAGTGAAGGAGGGACCGAAGACGAATCAGAAGGGGTGGAAGAGAGAGAAGGGGAAGAAGAGGGGGAGGGACCGTCAGGGGAAGAAATAGAGAGCATAATAAAGAACATGAAGGAAGGGAAAGCAGCAGGGATAGATCCTTATCTTATCTTAAAGGAATGAGGCGTGGATAAATGGAGGAGAGAAAGCTAGGAATAAACTGGTAGAAATAATAAGAGGGATATGGAAAGGAGAGGGATACCCGGAGGACTGGAGGGAAGGGGTGATTGTACCGATATACAAGAGAGGAAACAAGGAGTTAGCATGTAATTATAGAGGTGTGACCTTGATGAGTTCAGCGTACAAGGTATACGCGAAAGTGCTGAACGAAAGATTAGTGGATGAGATGGAAAAGAAAGATTTACTGGAGGAAACGCAGTTTGGATTCAGGAACATAGTAGAGGAGAGGTTAAAGAGAAAAAGAGGGAAAGCGTATATGGCGTTCGTGGATTTGAAAGCGGCGTTTGACAGGCTGGATAGGGAGGAGCTATGACAGGTAATGGAAAGGAAGGGGATAGGAAAGAAGTTGATATACAAGGGGACGAGCTGTAAGGTGAGGGTAGGCGAGGAAGAGACGGAAAGTTTTTGGGTGAATAAGGGGGTGAGACAGGGTTGTCCGCTGAGCCCGACCTTGTTCAACTTATATGTAGCGGATCTAGAAGGGAATATGAGGAAGGGACAAGATGGGGGGTGGTAGTAGGGAAGGTGAAATCGTGGACATTGGGGTACGCGGACGATATTGTATTGATGGCAGAGAAGGAACAGGAGCTTAAGAGAATGATTGAAAGGGCGGATAAATATTTCAAAAGGAAAAAATTAGAAGTAAACAGGGATAAGACGAAGGTAATGGTATTCGGTAAAGGAGGAGGAAGAAGAAAGAAGATAAAATGGGAATGTGGTGGCAGAGAAATAGAATAGGTGAAGAGTATAAAATACCTAGGTTATATACTAACGAGGAACAATGGGGCTGAACTACAAATAAGGGAAAGAGTAAAGAAGGCAAGGATAGTCATTGTAAGAGAGGAACTGAAAAAGGGATAAGATGAAAGTGGGTACAGGAAGGAGGGCGGTTAAGTACGAAGGGAAAGTTAGAATAGAAACAGACAAAAAAAAAAATGAGGGAATGCTGGGAAGAAAGAGCCAGAGAGGAACAGAAAGGAAGATGGTACGCATTGGGTGAGATGAGAAAAGAGTATTACTGGAGATGCGGAGTGGATGCGACAGAGGTGGAAAGGAGAAGAAAAGACGGGATAAGCATGATTGAGGAGTTGTGGAGAAGGGATAAGGAAGTTGGAGAGCAAGAAAGAACAGTCAGAATAGACAATTCAAGGAGCGCAGGGAGATATAAGGAGGTCAGAACTATAGGGTTACCAAGCTATTTTAGGGGAGACAAAGGAAGGTCAGAAGGGAGAGTTAGGAGGATTGCGAGGCTAAGGTGTGGGAATGAAGAGAGAGGAAATAGATATTGGAGGAGACAGGAGGATAAGATGTGCAGGATGTGCGGGGAGGAGGAGGAAGATATAGAGCACCTCGCGAAAAGGTGTAGAGAGATGACAGTATGGTCGGGGAGCACATTAGACCTATTGCACGAAGATGGAAGGGGGGAGAGGTGGGCGAGGGAATTAGAGGCAAGAAGGATGGAGATTGGGGAAGGATAACAGGAAGGGGAAACGGAAAGAAGAAAGAAAAGAGAAAAAATATTGTAAAATGTAAATTGTATTGGATGTTATTGTTATGTATTTTTGGATTGATTGTTTTATATTTTATTTTATTTTTATTTTTTTGTAAATGTTAACACCCTCAAGGCCTAGCAAATAAAGAATATATATAAGCAGTTTAGTAAGCTTTTGCCCAGAAGCCTATTTCGGTCTCTGCATACAGTGGCTCCTGCTTTCGAAAATAAGCGCTCTGAAGGAACTGAAGGTACTATTACAGGCAAGAATTTCTGAGCAATTTTATATAAGTTTGGGAAGACTGTCTTCATATCGTCCCAAACTGGTAGCGGATTGTATTTCAGACGTGAAACTGTTTTTTTCAAATACAGTGATAGTTCATGTTCAATTTTGTTAGATCCACGTTGGCCTGTGCCTGATTTTAGTTTCCTCTTCCCATGTGCAATGTCAGTATGTTCCAGAAACCGGACGGTTGCTGGAATTCGAAATTGTAATAAAATTAATAATAATAATAATAGTAATAATAATAATAATAATAATAATAATAACAATAATATATAATAACAATAATAACACATACTCACAAGGGATTTCTGCAGACAGTGCGGGCGGGAGTCAGAAACGATACAACACATAACATCCAGCTGCTCACAACTCGCTAACACAGACTATAAACACAGACACGATCAGGTAGCAAAAATCATACACCAGAAACTCGCATTAAAACACAAACTCTCTACAGACGACACACAATACTACAAGTACACACCAACAACAATATTAGAAAATGACACGCACAGACTTTACTGGGATAGAACTTTACTTACAGACAAAACAATACACAACAGACCAGACATCACCCTCATTGACAAAACGGAAAAAACCATCTACCTTATCGATATAGCAGTGCCCAATACACACAACTTACACAACACACACGTCGAAAAACATAGAAAATACACTGACCTTGCTGTTGAACTGAAAACTCTCCTGAAAATGGAGAAGGTCTTCACGGTACCTATAGTTATCAGTTCGACGGGGGTCATCCCACAAACAATACATAATAGCTTACACATACTAAACTTAAACAGAAACACATATATACAGACACAAAAAGCCGTAATCATAAACACATGTCATATAGTAAGAAAATTCCTAAACATAGCACACGACATTACACCTTTCACACAACATCCACCGAGAATAGCTCTACACAATATAGAACACATATCGCAGCACCCTATATCCGCACAAGAAGAACAAATGGTACATACACAACCTACACAACTGCTGTCACAAGAGTCCAACCACACGGAACAAGACGTTCAACCATCACAATACACACAAAACCTACACACAACAACACAACCCAAAACCAGAAACCGAAAACCGACTTCTGAAGCTTCAGAAGAACAAACACAACAACCCGACACAACACAAAAGCAGAAACGCTACAATCTCCGCCCTCGTTAATATAACATACCACCACACCATACTAGACTAGACGAGGAACAATTTAGGAAAGCAGCCAGTACTTGACTTTGGTCCGTACGGTTGTAAGCCCCGGACTAAGTCCGTGATTATTTATAATAATAATAATTGTGTGCTACACTCATCAAATAACCGCCACATGGTTTTAGCGGGGTTCGAAATTTTCGTATACCGATGACACAGGCGTGCTCCTTTGACTTGTGATAGAATACCGCCTTGGAAGCGAACGTCGGCCAGTCGCAATCCCAGCCTACGCTGGTTGTGACTTGTGACTTGTTGTACCTACATACGATCCGCGAAGTTAGAGAAGTATAAACATTGGCCGTGACTTGCCACGCCGTCTGTAGGCACCTTAATATGTTCGCATGTCTCTATTATCTGATTATAAACAAATTAAACGATTTGTGGGACTAATTTTGAAATTGTCCATGCACCATGAAGCAATTGTATTTTTATATATGCACCTTTAGTACAGACATAAAACAAAAATTTTAAATGTAGAACATTAACACAAGGGCACTTTATCGCAAGTTATTTGGCGAAATAGTTAATAAAACTTTTACAGTCAGTTTTACGTTTTTTGAATAAGAAAACACGTAAATTTTACAACACAGAATAAATATTGTAGGAAGTTTAACTGTAAAACGGCAATTATTATTATATTTTAATAACAATAAAAAAAAGAGTTTTCCAGTATTTAAAACAAATATTTTTATAAATGCCTTGTTACTTTAGAGCAGGCATGTGCATTAGTTTGTCCGTCCCGCGATGAATATCCAAAATCACATTACTCACTCTCTCTGCAAATGGAACTACTTGAACTACAAGAGAACTCAGATTTGCAGTAAAAAATGAAGGATCACTGATTGAGTTTTACAAGGAATATTTCCTAGTTGACAAATTTTCGAAACTCGCAGCTTTTGCTCAGAAGAGAATTACGCTCTTTTGAAGCACTTACAAATAAGAGCAGTTATTTTCTCGGTTGAAGTTCGTTAAATCAAAAACAAGAATAACGCTAATAACGGATTCATACCTAGAAAACACGTTGCGTGTTGCTACATAAGTTGTTTCCCCGAATATTGACAAACTTGTGAGCAATATGCAGTCCCAACCGTCCCATTAAAATTAAATTAACATTTTGTTCTTATTTAAGAATATTTATGCATTATAAAAGGTTTTTTATTTTTTCTTGTGTTTTTTTCTGAATGTTATAAAGTTACATATTTTTTTGTATAGTTTAGAAAATTTAGAATGTTTTATTTTTTTTATAATGAAGACATTTTCAGTGAATCTCACAAAAAGCCTTAAAAAAATATAGCCCGCGAATGTATTTCAGATTGCTATCCGGCCCTCGGTCTTTTGGAAGTTGCACATGCCTGCTTTAGAGCAACGTTTCTTAATCTATAGCAGCGTTTCCCAACCTTTTTTGATGGCGGACGGCAAGCGACGTAGAAAAAATTCGCAGACCGGCAAGATTAGAAAGTAATGTGTATCGCAAAAGTTTTATATTTTTGATTGCACTGATTACAACTATTCTTTTTAACCCTTCAAATACTAAAGGTAATGAAATGTACCACTAACATCATGTTTTTGATATACATATGTATCGTTTATTGTGGAAAGTAATTATGATGGTACTTTATAAATTAGCATAATTTTTTGTTTTATAAACTTGTACATAAAAATAATTCTGTGGACCGGCAAAAAATCTCGCAGACCGGCGGTTAGAAAACAATGATCTATAGTTCTATACCAGCGGTTCGTAAACTGTGGTCCGCGGACCCCTGGGGGTTTAAATGAAGGTGGAAAGACTGGGCCTTAAGGTCATAATGCCCGGGGGGGACACCTTAGCCCTCCAAATGAACCCGTAAATAAAAAAATTAACCTGTATAAAATTCTCGAGAGATAACTCCATTATACTTACAATAGTAATTTTCATCCCTTTCTGAGATCTCAGAATTATCATTGATAGCCTAAAAGTCATCCTATTATCACCTCTGTCCTCCCATTTTACCATATAGGCCGTGTCTCCAACACTATAGCTCTGAAATTTTAATAAATCCTCAATCAAAATGTATAACTATTTATATAAAGATAAAAAGTAACAAAACATAAACTATTTTAGGTCATGTAGTACCAAGTAACTTCAAAATTAAACGTTCACCTATACCTCATTTCAATAATAAAAAAATAGTGTATTGGGCCCGGTAGTTCAATTTCAACCACCTGTATACTATTGATAAAATATTAATATATGTGTTTATTCTCATAAAGAATTATTTTAAGCAATTCTGTTCTTTATTTATTAATTGTTAATGACTATATTCCTTAATGAGCTTTATCAGGATTAGCTATCTTGATATGTAGTGATACGTGATTTTTGCAAGTGGCGTCTTCATTTTTTTCTGACGTTTTTAGTTATTTTTAAGTGATAAAAGTGCAGAAAATACTTGGAATAGTGTGTTATAGTGTTTGGACTCCATGCAGACCAAAATTTCCAGTCGCTCCGACTGGAAAGGTATTTGTAGAAATTTTTGTTAATTTTATAATGTAAGTCATTGTTATGTAGAATGTGCTTCTATAGACAATATAGAAACACATACATGCATACACTATCGGCTATAACTAGAGAAACAAAACTATTTTTTAAATCATTTTCATAAATCCCGATTATTGACTTAATGAATATTGAATTATATTGGTATAGTAACAACAATTTATAAGTTAGAACCGGTTCTTAAAAATATTTGTTGTACTGGTACAATAAATAAAATAATTAACTTTCTGCTGCAGCAGATCATCTGCATATTTCTTTTGTAAGACTTAATAAAACAATTAAAATAAAACATTTTTTTGTCGTTAAATGTTTTCCTTTGCCCTAGCTCCCGTTCTTGTCCTGGTTTAGAGTTTCATAATTATGGTAAGCCTATATAGTGCACTTTTTGGTAACAGTAGTTTGGATAAATACGTTTTAATAAACTTTTAACAGTGCAGTGATTTGCATTAAGTATCAAAAGAGGTTATAAAAAAAAAACAAAAAAAAAAAAATGTGAAACAATTTAAAAAATTGAAATACACAAGAGTGATGATAAGTAGAACTAGGATATAGCTAGGCCTAAGCCTACACTATCGCTTGCGAGCGTCACGTTTATTTTCAATAAAAACTATTAATTTTGTTCATGTGCCGTACTTGTCAAAACCGAGACTCGTACTTTATCAATTTTTAATACGCTCATAATGAGTCTAATCGCATGTATTCCAATTAAATTTAACTATGAATACCCTCTTTACTGTGTTAGACACCGATCATAGTCACCGTATTGAGGTTTTTCATATATAGTTTTCAACTTGAAAATATTAATAAAAATAGATGATCAAAAAGAAAATGTTAGGATAAATATGAAAAAAAAAAAAAAAAAGTAATAAAAAAAGGTAATTGTATGAACGTATATTAATTTGTCAGAATTGTAAGTTATAATGCAGACTTTTTCTAAAATTTCGTTAGAAAATCTTCGCTTGGCCTAAGAATATTTTTAAATCTTGAAAAAGTTGTTTCGACTTCACAAATAACAACGGGGGCTCTGCAAAAATAATTTCGATATTGATTAAAATATGGTTTTAAAAAATCGGAGCAGTCATCGGAATAAATCGTGTTAATATACGAAGGTAATTTTTATTTTATTTTATTTTTATGGCCTTTACTGCGTCGGCAATTAACCAGGACAATTCTTATTCTTTGAAACATTCCATGCCTGAACGGGATTCGAACCCGAGACCTTAGCAACGCAGAGCACCTGTGCTACCACTACGCTACGCCGGTTGGTATTAAATTATCTTGTAATCCTTCGACGTTAGTTCTAGGTATCTTTCCACTGACGTGTTAAATGATTTATTTTTGTGCATATTATATATTTTTTACAAAGTATACAAAACAGTTGTCTCGTTAATAACTTGAAAATTATCAGTAAATCCATACTCTGTTAAAATCAGTTGTAAAAAATTTAATGCAGCCATTTTAAAATCTCCAAAATAATAAATATATAAATAGCAATAATAATAAAAAGGTCTACAAATTTCTCTTTCAGAAAGAAATATATTTTAAAAATATGTACTATAATCCGTCTCAATTTGTAATACGAAACTAGATCTGGTTACTTTGGTGACTGTTGTGGTGTAAACAGACTTTAGCGTATCCGTGTGAACCAATACTATGATAATATTATAAATGTATTGTCAATAGATAACATAAAAAATGAACTTTCCCTGTTAGTTACGTATTACAAAATGAGACAGATAATATAATTATTACTATTGTAAAAAATTTAATGTTAGTATATAGATTAAAGAAATGTTTGAAGGTATATGCTCTAAATCTAAATACCTATAAGAATTATTGTTCAGCTCTGTTCACAGTTCAGAATAAAACTAATAGTTGACAGGACTTTCAAAGTTAGGTTAGGTTATAAAATATCAGGGATTCGAGTCGGAGTCGAGAGTCGGAAGTCGAGAAGTCGAAACTTTTTACAGGAGTCGGAGTCAGGAGTTGGAAAACGTTATCGACTTCCGACTCTGATTTAATCTTTATCAAGTGAAGTGCCAGCTTAGGGCGTACCACTTTGTATTTTTCATTTTTTATTCCAAATTATATTTTATATCCATTTAATTATAATTTTTACCATTTTTATCGAATTTAAATAAATATTTATTTTATAGACAAAACATATTTAGAACCACTATATATTTTATTCCTACAATATATTACCAGAATACTATTCCTTTTACAATAATATTTTCTATAATATTATACAATACAGACGATTCCGCTTAATTGGGCCACCGCTTAATTGGGACAGCCGCTTATTTGTGCCAAATACCAAAGAACAGAAACCAAACCAAGGAACCAACAGTAAATTTACATGTTTAATAGGGACAACATTCCGCTTAATTGGGACAGTAAATTTAAGATCACAGTACATATTATGTTACACATATCAAAAAAAAATATGTACAAAGAATTTAATATTACAGCGTTATTTTATGCAGGAAGGAAATGAAGGGAGCCCTACATCCGCACTGAATACCTGTGCTGATTTTGTAGAAGTGAAATGTTACAAAAACAAAAGACAGACTACACTTGACGCATTTTTGCATTGAATTAAATTGTATGTACCTATTTATTATTTTATTTTGGAATTTATTATTATTTTTTCTTAAAAGTTTATATTTTTTGGTTACATGTAATTTATAGTTTTGTCCAAGAGTTTATAAAATAAAATTATTGAAAGAAAAATATGCATTGTTTCATTTTATGTGAAATTCGCTTAATTGGGGCAGCCGCTTAATTGGGCCAAAATGACTAAGTCCCGATGTGTTCCAATTAAGCGGAATCGACTGTACTATATTACAATATTATCGTATTTATTTAAACTTATTTTTGATTTTATTTAAATAAACATTTTATTTAAATATAACTTGTTTAGAGCCGCTGGTATTACAGTTACTAATTTCATTTTGATCAGCGCAAGCGAGCAAAATGCAACCATATTTTAATTTCATTAATATTTTTCCGATCAAGGTGAGAAGACGTGGTTTTGATTTTATATTCGTGTTATAGTTTAAAATCAGTTTTAATCAGGATGCCCTGAATTGTGTTGATTGTTAATTAATATATATATAAGGGTATATTAATTATTAAATTTATATTTTGTTAACACTGTTTTTTCTGGAGTTTTCCCTCCAAATTTCTTTTGTGCTTAAATTCCGTCAGTGGGGCAGTAATTTATTAATTACTGCATTTTTGTAAGACCCGAGAGAAAGGTTTGTTATTAATTTCCTAAATTTTAGTTAAAAACTGTCTATTTTAAATTAATTCAAAATTTGTCAATTTATTGAGTGACGTTATATGTCGCTGCACTCAGTACGAACTCGTGTTATACGGTTTCTTCCTGCGGTTCGTTCTGTTTAAAATAAATTTTTATTTGTTTATTTTAGTCAAATATATTTGTTTTAAATTCACTAGTAGATCTGTACCCATTTCTCAACATTTTGCGTTGAGAAATCATTTAAATTCATCCTTTTTTTGTAGATTTTTAATATAAAATTTTCTTTAAATTTAGAATCAATTTTTTTTATGATTTTGTTCTGGGATTAATTTACAGTGTAATCGAGCATCTTCACTGCTGCGCTTACCGCTATTAATTGTTGCAGTCCGCAACAATTATAAATTATTTAAATTATTTTTTGGACATATTATTTTTATTTGTTCAATTATTTTTACAAGTTTTTTTATTCAACTATTTTTTGATAATATTTTTTTTATTATTTATTATTCCTGGCAACGCTACACCACCTATCATTATTAATTTTTACACTGTAAATTTCCCTAACATATTAGCGATCCCCAAAACCTTTTCTCTCTTTTATTCAATTTATTGGCAACGCATTTCCACCACGAACCTGACCTTATTTTTTTATAATAATAAATTCTCCGATACGCTCACCGCGCCTTTATAATTTTTGACATTTCAAGTCAACCCTTGTGTGTCGTCGTGTACTCCTACCCTACCTGGGCCGGGAGCGGGCGCCACATCAAGGATGATAAATATAATGCAAAATAACCATATTACCAGATTTTTTTGAAGCATGGTAACAGGAACGACATTTTGTTTTCTGTTCAAGAACGAAAATGAAATTAAAAATATTCTGTATCGGTTTTACCCGGTTTCCTTCATGCTTTCCAGCTTAAAATTTGATTAAAACTACTCGTATTAACAGATTAATGCAGATGATGCAGTAAAGATTTTTGTTTTTACTCATATCCATTTTATCTTTTTCTGTATACTATGTTTATTGTGTTAAACCGGAACTAAACTGGATTTTTAGTTTCTCAATAATCCAAAAAATAAGAACTCAAGCTGTAACGAGCCTCGTGATTATTTCATGTTTCATGTTGGCAGCCAAAATCTAAATGTCAAAAGGAAAAAGTGACATATTATGAAAAATAAAGTATATAATATACCAGGGGTCGGCAAAAGGCCGCCCGCGGGCGCCGTGGCGTCTTCGGTGAGATTTTTATGCGCCCTCGCTATCGAGATACACACATACTGAGCCCAATATCCACATCGCATCTATTTCTGATTCGACTTAAGCGATCAGCGCTAGATTAGACGACCTTGCGAACCACCAGTGTTTACATATTTAACGTTTTTATGCGCCCTCAATAACATTTGAATTTATATTGCGCCCTTATTGACAAAAAGGTTGCCGACCCCTGTAATATACAATAAAAAAAAATTAAAACTAATATATTCAACAATTTGTATTAAAAATGACACAAAAAGTCAAGATGACATGAAAATGACTTATTTATAAAAACATATCACCCCTATCCAAGATATTTAATGTAAGTATAGTCTGTTTCTTTGGTTTAAGCGGAGCTAGATATTGAAATCTACTATACTCTATCTCTGAAAGACTGATAGAAATAAATCATTTTGTCAGGCAGTTACCAGTGGCGTGCACATTTTAAACACGTTTATATTGGTTTTGTGTATTTCTATATTACTATTTATCATTTTATTAAACGCACACCTGTGACCATATTTATCATATCATTAAACACACCCCTGTGACCATATTTTTCCTCAAAATTTTAGGGTCAAATTTTTATGGTCTATTGTGTTTAACCCTAGTTCGTATTCCCATATAATATGTGCGCACACTCGGTTGTTTTTAACAATATTTCGTTTCGAACTATTCATATTTTGTCGCTTTTGTTTTACCGCTTCTGTGTGATAATACAATAACTTTTTACAAATAGAGTATAACTTTTAAATTTTGTTTTAAAAAAGCCCACTTCAATCGTTAACAAGTGAGCTTAAACTATAACTTAAGAAAATAAAAATTCCATTTAGTTCCGTTTAGATTCCGCTTCAACATTGGAATAGACTTTACGATTTACGAGTGAAACGAATTAAGCGGTGGGCGGACTGGGCGGCCGCCCGGGGCCCACGAAGCCGGGAGGGCCTACCGAAGCCTATATATAAATATTTCCGTTCTATTTAAAATAATAGAGGGCCCATTTTAATTTTACCGCCCAGGGCCCCCAAGCAAATTAATTCGCCACTGACTGGCATATAATGGCTATATTTCACTCGGATGATTACAACTCTCGCATTCGGCTTCGGTGGTAAACTTCATTCTCGTGAAATTATATTGCTTGTTAAATAAAGCACTATTAATCCTATTTTCCCTCCTAGTTCCAAAAAATAAGAACAAAAACAAAACACAATGCAGCTATTACATGGATGTAAACTAATGTTTTGACCAGCTTCAATATGGCGGCTGCTAGTTTCTCTCGCCGCACTCTGCTACACGTACTTCCTCTATAAACCTTGTTCACGTCCTTTCTCTATGGCCAAAACCCAAGTATGGGTCGCCTAAGCAGTGGCGAAGCGTGGTATTCCTGCGCCCGGGGACAACCAGGTAAATCAGCGCCCCTAATTGAAAATCACCTTATCGTTCTTAATTTCGGCGCCCCCTGAATGACGGCGCCCAGATAATTTGTACCCGCCCCCCTACCCCATCGCTACGCCACTGCGCCTACGATATTAAAAGGGTCGCTATGGGTTTATTTTACTTAATATCTACATATCTTGAGGTTCGCATAACAATTGGTAAAATAATTTAGTGGGTCATCTAGCAAAAAGTTTATGAAACACTGCTTTAGAGCGTATTGCACTTTTCTAATAATCATCTAATATAGAATTAATAACATAACAAAGTATTAATGACAAAATAATCACAACACAAACACAATCTAATATAAAAATACAATTATTTGGCGAAATACTATATATTAGGCGCAACGCGGAGCGATAGTAGCGCCACTGCAGAAGTGGCTAATACACGAATCAGTTAGTATTCATTGTGTTGTGTGTGTGAAAGGACGTGAAGCTTTGTGAATCCTGTGCCGCAAAAACTTCAACGTTTAGTGGAGAGTTTATAGAAGCCCGTAAAAAATTGGAAATTTATTTAAAAGTATGTTTAATTATTCTATATTTATTTTAAATGTTAGTTATATTTTTTATTGGTGTGTTGGTAGTTTTAAGTTGCGGTTTTTGATTGTTGGATAGTTTATAAGAATATCAATACTTGGGAAATATTCCAAAAGGATAAAGAAAATCTTTATATAACTGTATTTTGGGAAATTATTGGATTCAAAACTGTTTTAATTTTCTGTTTATTGATTTATTTAGTTTATAAAAAACTTCATCCATGTTATTAAATAATTTATACGAACTTTATCGATTAAACGACTGTTTACTAAAATTTATTAAACACAACTCAATGTTATAAAATATAATTTTATAGAATAATGGTTAAATAAATAAAATGTTGCCCAGGATACATTTTATTTTGGAAATTTTTGCAACTTGTTTAATAAAAAGAAAGTTTAATAAAAATAAAAATGTTTAATATCGATTTAAATATTTGTAATTTTTTTAACATTTTAAACATTTTTTTACAAATTTAGGATATTTTTGACGTAATTTGCATCAAATATAATGCCAAAATAACATTTTTCCCTTTTAAGTAGCCAAAGCCATTTGAAGAATAACCATTTTGTAGTTTTTAGTAGTTTGTATCAATATTTTTGTGGAGATATCGATTGTTGAAAACAATGTTTAAAATACCCTTATCGACAAATAGTTGCGTCAGCTAAAAACTTTGGAAATAAGTTTAGTAAATACAGAAGTTCTCTTTTTATGTCGTGTTACTATAAGTCATTTCGCATATACGTCGTTGATTGACTAGGACTAAATTCGATATACTTAATATATATTCGCACTTACGTCGCTTGACAGGGTCGTATCTCTATATTTTTCTGCAATATTTTTCTTTCTTTTTTTGTGTACTACAGCGGTTTCCAAAGTGGAGGGCGCGACCCCCTGGGGGTCGTACAAGGTTCACCAGCGGGTCGCAGGATTTTTCACATTAGCTGTTATTAAAACAAAATATCGCGCACGGTTAATAGTGGAAGACGCGATTTAACGAATTATATGCGAAGAAACAAGCCCATACTTCACAATAAAATTGATTTTTATTACATTTTTAATTTGTATTACATGTTTAATATTAATATAATTTATTTTTATATGATTTTAGTGATTTATGTTGTGAAAATAAATATTTAGGAATAAGAGAAACTATTTACATTACATATTTTTGCTACTTTTGTCATTATTATTTCAATAAAGAAATTATTTACAAATTGTTTATAAATTTTCTAAATTGGGGGGGGGGGGCGCCAGAGATGGGATTTTTTCTAAGGGAGTCGTTACTGAACAAAGTTTGGAAACCGCTGGTGTACTGTATATATGTAAAATATTTGCAGATAAGGTTACAATAATTTTAAGTGCTGAGGAGGAGCAATTGTAGAAATTATAATTATGAGCATTACAATTTGGTGTGTCACATAAGAATTTCCTATTAATATGATTTTCATAGGCCATGGTAGCACGGAGATAGCGACGTGGCAATGGTCCCAAGTTCGAATCCCAACTTGAGCATTGGTATTTGTATTTGTCCTTGTCACTTCGTCTTCATTATAGTATATGAATTGAGCAGATAAAGCGAAACTTATCATATTATAATTTACGTATAATAATTTATCAACGCTTCTAAACCGGATTAGGTCGCTGTATGGGTTGTAGACTTGGACCTTCACGTCTTCGGAAGACAGGGGCAAGTGCTTAGTTGAGTTATGTACGGTAGTGATTAGCATTATGGCTTGGTGCGATTAATGGACGTTTATCTATATTAATAAAATTGGAAGCTATATCAGGTTTTTATTTTTTATGGTGTCTTATTTGGTTTCTACACATTTCAAATGATAATAAGATAATATCTGCAAGAAAATTAACTATGGTCAGTTTGTCCGAGATTCCCGAAAAATAACCAAGATTCGAACATACGCTATATGGCATCACAAATTTTGGGGGTGTTTCTTGGTTAAAACAGTTTACTAAAAAACTTAAAATATCTTCTTTATTACTTATTTTACAGAAAAATGTATACCACAAAAATTGTTTACAATACGAAAACCATTCTTATTTGTTCTATGAATTTTTCAGTTAAATGCATATTTGGAGAGTTACGGGGGGACACCCTAAAACTGAAATATTGAAATATTTCACTTTACATAAAAAATGCATCAATAGTGTAATTTTTTGTTTAGATTGAAGAAACATTTTTTTGTTCACTATGGTTTTTAATAAGAATATTATTTAGGGGGCTAAGGGGAGTGTTAATTATGAATTTTAAATATCTTACTTATCATTTACTTAACAGCAAAATGTATATAAGAAAAGTTTTAAACAATCGTTTTAAAAAATGTAGAAACTATTTTTCTGTATCCAAACATTTCACTTACCAACAAAAAGGCATTTAAGAAAAACCGTACGAGGTACGGGTACATCAGCTAGTGGGTAAATAACCCTAGTTCCTAGTACCTATCTAGTTCGTTTTACCTTTATACTTACAAATTAAAAAATTTTAGTTGGTGTAGAACTTATTTTTCACATTATTATACAGTCGATTCCGCATAATTGGGACACATCGGGACTTAGGCATTTTGGCCTAATTAAGCGGCTGCCCCAATTAAGCGAATTTCACATAAAATTAAACTATGCATAATTTTCTTTCAATAATTTTATTTTATAAACTCTTGGACAAAACTATAAATTACATATAACCAAAAAATATAAACTTTTAAGAAAAAATAATAATAAATTCCAAAATAAAATAATAAATAGGTACATACAATTTAATTCAATGCAAAAATGCGTCAAGTGTAGTCTGTCTTTTGTTTTTGTAACATTTCACTTCTACAAAATCAGCACAGGTATTCAGAGCGGAAGTAGGGCTCCCTTCATTTCCTTCCTGCATAAAATAACGCTGTAATATTAAATTTTTTGTACATATTTTTTCTTGAGAATATGTGTAACATAATATGTACTGTGATCTTAACTGTCCCAATTAAGCGGAATGTTGTCCCAATTAAACATGTAAATTTACTGTTGATTCCTTAGTTTGGTTTCTGTTCTTTGAGATTTGGCCCAAATAAGCGGCTGCCCCAATTAAGCGGTAGCCCAATTAAGCGGAATCGTCTGTATTTGTTCAATGGGAAATTGGTGTCGATATAAATTATAAGGAAAATGTATATCCTTATAAGTTGTACTTTTCAGCACATACCTACAAGGTATATCAAGGACTTCTCGTATTTGTTTCTTAATTTATGAAAATTTTTAATATATTTGGAAAGGACGATTGAATATTCTAAAGATTTTTTTATTACTCAAAGCTTGTTCAAAAAATTATGTTATTTTAAACTTGTTAAACACAATTTGCACCGATTTAGAGATTAATTAAGTAATGACATTTTTAAGAAAGCGTTTTTGAAATTTTAAAGGATAAAGATTTTTGCTTTCCACAACCTATTCAAATATTTTTTTAAAATTTATTATATTATTCATGAGTACAATTTATTGGATTTATTTTTAGGCATCAACAAACATTTTTATTTATGATTTTTGAAAATTTGAACGGATAATATGTTTTTACCAAATTTTGATTAAAGTACTTGTATAAAATACATTCTAGCAGCAGAGTAGAAATAACTTGGCCTAACATTTTCTAACAGAGTGTTATTTATCATGACCATGGACGCGTTACATATAAGTATGAAAAAATAGATACGTAGAAAAAATTTTCAATTTTTTTTTGTTTTATCAAAAAAAATCTCAAATAATAGTTATTGCTTTTATAGCAAATTTTGTTAAATAAATTTTGTCGAAATATTTTTCTGTTGTGAAATATTCGCAAACATCAAAAGTTGATCAACTTGTGCCATTGATGGCAGAAGCTTAAATATGAAGTTTCATAAAAATCCTTTCAGCCGAATTTGCTCTGCACGTGTACACAGACAGACAGACAGATGGACGGACGGACGGACGGACGGACAGATGGACGGACGGGCAGACAGACCGACAGACATCATGCTAAAAATAGTCAAAACGTTATGTAGGGACCTCAATTCCTGGAGATCATCGAAATCTCGAAATATCAAAATCGGTATGATCACAATACCGCCCTTATATATGTTGGTAAAAATAAAGAAATATAGTCAACTATAAAATATCAATTTTGATCAAGACTGAATTCAATAATTAACATCTAAATTATTATTTTAAAACGTTTGACCTTAAAATTAAAAAAGACACAATAGGCTGATTGTGGCTTTTTGCCTTGGGGGTCGAAAGAAATAGCATTTTGAACTGTAGGGTTCCGCAGATGTAAGAAGGTTGAAGACCACTGATCTATCTCATTAGAATTTTAATCTTTACATAAGCCCACCAAGTTAGTGAAGCCTTCGAATTTTATTTGTAAACATAGTGTAAACAGAGCATTTCTTTGGACGATAGAACGATTTTAAGGAAGTGAATTATACAAAATATTTAATTAAGGTGATAATGTAGCGAACTCAAAAGTCAAGTTTGTCCGCGGGGTGCGGTGGCCAGGAGACTTAATACGTCACAGGAGGTGTGGTAACAAATTCTCCCACCTCGAAGTAGCTTACAGGGAGAGGGAAAAGTGCACATATTTATAAAACAACCCAGGATTTTTCGGAACCGTAAAATATAAACTAAATATGTTCAAATCAATTTGAGGTTTTTTTTAAAACTTCTAAATATGAAAGAAAAATTTTGATTTATTTTTGATTTTCAATTTTACAGTGCTGAACTTTTTTTTTAACTTCACATCACTGTTACTCAGTAAATGAATAAAAATTACAAATGTTAACACTGGACCAGTCTATATAATAATTTTATCTTTAAAATAAGCCCTTGTATGTGAAAAGTGATTAATATTTATTACCAATTCTGATTTTACAGATACATTTGTAGAAATAATATTTTTTTTTTATCATCAAAAAATTATGTTAATAATCATTAATGTAATAATAATAATATGTGTGTAGAAGTTTCTCTCCAATCCCCCCCCCCTGCTACGCCTCTGACCATCATTGTAGACCGGTGGTTCTCAACATTTTTTTTGACTTACCCCTTGGCTTGTCAGAAATTTATTAAGCACCCCTAAAATTATAGTAGGAGAGATAAATAAGAAATTCAAAAAATAATTAGTAAAATAAAAAGTAATTGTAGATTCAGCCCTTTAGGGGTTAATAGGGCTAGGATAAAATTCTGATATACGTTTTTCGGTACTTGCATGGGTAGTCTTTATAAGTAAATAGCAAGTAATTTTATATCTCAACAAACACAGGAAATACAACGGGATGTATAATTCGCCCCAATTGTAGATTCACCCCTTTAGGGATTGATTAGGACAAAATCTTAAAACAAGTTTTTCGGCAATTGTAAGAGTAATCTTTGTAAGCAAAAATCAAGTCGATATCTCATTGGTCCTAATATTAAGGAATCCCTGAATTCACATTTCACCCCTTTTCACCCTTAATGGATGCAATTTTAAAAAACTGTCAATAACATTTCGAGATATTTTAGAAATACACATATGTGCCAAAAAGTAATTTTATAACTCAACAAACACAGGAAATACAACGGGATGTATAATTCGCCCCAATTGTTGATTCACCCCTTTATGGGTTGATTAGGACAAAATCCTGAAATAATTTTTTCGACAATTGTATGGGTAGTCTTTATAAGTAAAAAGCAAGTCGATATCTTATTAGTCCTAGGAGATATTAAGGAATGCCTGAATTCACATTTCACCCCTTTTCACCCTTAAGCGATATAATTTACAAAAACTGCCAGTATCATTTCGAGATATTTTAAAAAGACACATATGTGCCAAAAAGTAATTTTATAACTCAACAAATACAGGAAATACGGCGGAATGTATAATTCACACCGACTGTAGATCCACCCCTTTAGGGGTTGATTAGGACAAAATCCTGAAATAAGTTTTTTGGTATTTGTATGGCTAATCTTTGTAAGCAAAATGCAAGTCGATAGGTCCTAAGAGTCATTAAGGAATCCTTGAAACCACAATTCACCCCTTTTCAACCTTTAGGGGTGAAATTTTAAACATCTGTCAAAACTATTTCGAGTCATTTTAAAAAGACACCTATGTGCCAAAAAGTAATGTTGCAAATAAACGAACACAGGAAATACGACGGGATGTATAATTCACCCCGATTGTAGATCCGCCCCTTTAGGGGTTGATTAGGACAAATTCCTGAAACACGTTTTTCGAATTTTCATGGGTAGTCTTTGTAAGCAAAAACCAAGTCAATATCTTATTGGTCCTAAGAGATATTAGGAATCCTTGAAATCGCATTTCATCCCTTTTCACTCTTTAGGGGTGAAATTTAAAGAAACAGTCAAAACTATTTCGAGATATCTTAAAAAGACACCTAAGTGCCAAAAAGGAATGTTAATACCCGACAAACACAGGAAATACGACAGGATGTATAATTCGCCCCAATTGTAGATTCACCCCTTCAGGGGTTGATTAGGACAAAATTCTGAAATAAGTTTTTCGGTATTTGTACGGGTTATCTTTGTAAGCAAAAACCAATTCGATATCTTATTGGTCCTAAGAGATATTAAGGAATCTTTGAATTCACATTTCACCCCTTATCACCCTTTAGGGATGAAATAAAAAAAAACGGTCAATATGAATTTGTATTCTACCACGGAAAGAGCAAAGTCTAAAATAAAACACGTAAATTTGACATCACAAACTGTTTTATTCCAAAGATCTTCAGTTACCAATTTTTATAAAACAATAGAAAATTATTGAATAAGCATAGTCAACAGTTTATGTCTTACTAATTAAACACCAAATACAAAGATATGTGTAGAAAATTAAGGCGGAGCTTAAGACTCCCTCTACTATGACTAGATTAGTTTAAAACCACGCTACCAGATGGATACATCTCTCGATGCTTGTAAATGCCAGTATTTCATATAAATAGTGTTTCGGTGTGGGTCAAAGAATTGGTGCTAAATATTAATTAATTTTCATAAACAAGGGCTCATTTTAAAGATAAAAGTACAATCTATAGGATTTCAGCTATAGAATTTGCAATTGTTATTGATTTACGGAGTAACAGTGATGTGAAGTTACACAAAGTTTAGGACATTGTAAAACTGAAAATTAAAAATAAAACCAAATTTTAACTCTGAAATCCAACGGGGCCAATCTTTATCTTCAAATTAAAAAAAAAATCAAATTGATCCGACAACATTTGGTTCAAATTCTTTGGCCCTTCCAAATGCACGTTTCCGTTGAGCGTAACCTAGGTACATTACGCTCTTAAATACTTTAGTTGGTGAAGTTTCGGGATGTAGGTTAAAATTAATATCATAAAATTGTAGTCAGGATGTATAATCAACTTAACTACATATTTCGGCAATATTCTATGTAGAAAAGTTGATTATGCATAGTGACTACAGATTTTTTACTTAAATTTTGATCTACATTTCGTGACTTTACTATTTAAATACTCAAGGTCATTATCACAGTAGAATATACTTGCCCCTTGATATGAATGTTTTCCACATATTTCGTAAAACGACTAATTGAGTCCTAATTATGGATATTAGCGTTAAAATCAGAGAAATTTACAGGAACAATTGTTTATCGGGGACACGACTTCTAATCTGGGGAATGTCTCCGCTAAACGGGGACTTTTGGCCACCCTATCCAATACTAAAAATCGTTTGTACGAAATTCTGAATTATGTGAAAATGTATTGTTCACGTATTTTTTTAAATACTGATTTATTTTCAAATATTGAATAAACGAACTAATAATAAAATGATTATGGTAAATATATATATTTTTTTGAAAATGTATTTCTGATAAATTTATTATTTTATGTTTGTTAATAGATAAAATAACAATTATAGTAATAGACAAATTCAAGATTATTTTGAGATAATATTGTGTGTGAATAAAAAAGTAATTTAATTATTAATAATAGAGTAACCTCGAAAAGGGTCATCGGTTGTGGAATTAATTTATTTTTTATACGTCTTTAATTTACTAATTCAATTTACGTAGTTACTTAATTGCACTTTAAAATATTGTTAAAAATTAATTTGCAAAAACTGCAAATACGTATATTTTCTATCTGTTTTCCGTTATCATTTGTTACATTAAGTAATTATATTTAAAAATAGTAAAAATAAACATAAAGTCACGCAGGCACGCGTCATGTCATCCCAAAATTCATAAAAATGTTTTAATTTTTGTTAAAATTAATCCAATTATTAAAATACTATGAATATTTGCAAAGTTTGTCTCCAAGTTGGTGGTTAGTACCGCCCAAATTTTAACAGAGTGGTATCGCCCAGTTGTACTGTATCGGTTAAGTCAGTGGCGTACTTCAGTATTTTAAGGTAAAGACATTTGCTAATTTTTACCAAAACTACGATGGTTAGGACTGTTATTTCGCTGTTAGAGCTAATGTGGTTCAGAGGTTAAACGATTACCTGCGTAGCACAAGAACGAGGGTTCATTTTTGTCTGTTAATATAAGTATTATAAGCTTTTATTTAATGCCACACTTCATATTTATTAATATATTTATCATTTCATAATTACAATAGAGTCAATATTCCGAAAAATTTACTGCATTAAAAATTTCGAGCGTACTATTCTGGTTTACAATAATGTATTCCGAATTATGGTCAAATTTTCATAACGGGAGATAAAATCTGTGTAGGTACCCTACACCTAGAAGATCTCTTTTAAAGAAACAAACTACAACTGTCGCAAAGATTTCAGTGACATTCCACATTATGCTTAAAGATATTTTAATTTTTTCTTTTTGTAATTTTTTTTGGTTTTTATTTATTTATTTATAGACACGTCAGCTACTTTGCTATTGGTGTCTTCGTTGTTATCTTACAATGCTTCATTATTTACATTTATTTACATTCTAACTATATTAGCTTAAAAATATTAATGGATTGTAAAAATTGCAAAACATTGTTGGTCATTGTTGGGTCGGGTTTTAGTATGTCTTTAATGTCTTGTGGTAGGTTGTAGTTAGTACGTGTGTTAGTGTATAGTTGACAGTTGGTTAATATGTGGTTAACAGTCAGTTGTTCGTCACATGTCTCGCACATTTTGTTTTCTAGTCTGTTCATGAGGTGTTCATGTGTAAGTCTGGTGTGTCCGATTCTAGGTCTTGTCATGATTATTTGTTCACGTCTATTGGTACCTGAGGTCCAGTTGTGTATGTCGTCTTTGACTGTTCTAAGTTTATTGTTCATAGTCTCGCGCCACCTGTTCAGTCTGGCCGAGTAGAGTCTTGTCTTGATGGTCTGTCTTAAGTACGTCTTGTTTGGGGCAATACGGAATATTTCATCCTGGCTACTGTTGGGTTCTTGGGCTGCAGAATTCGCACGTTCGTTTCCCTCGATGGCCGGCGTGGGCAGGCCCCCAGATGAATTGTACTGATTTTCTTTGTTCAATCATCTGTTGTATCTGGTCCTGGATTTGTTGGATCCTCGTGTCCTTTGAGTAACTATTGTCGAGAGCTTGCAGTACGCTTAGCGAGTCGGTGGAGACGGCTATATTGCTGTTGGTGGTTACTGATGCCATTTCGAGCGCCTTCTGAATTGCTACCGCTTCTGCTTGGAATACGCTTGTGGTTGTTGGTAGACTGTGCGTTTTCACTTCTTCGCCTTGAACGACAGGTATAGAGCAGTTGTTGTCCAATTTTGATGCGTCAGTGAAATAGAATTGGTACTGGTGTAATTCGTGTTTAAGTTGTTCGAATTTTGTTTTTAAAATGTTCTGGTGCAGTCTTTTTATATGCGGTTAGGTCCGTGTTTTTAATTATTTTTCCAAACAGCCAAGGCGGAGTATGGTGGAAGGTGGTTGACTGGATTTCAGGAATTATGATGTTGTTGGTTTGTAGGATGGTGTTGATGTATTTCTGTAGGTTGGTTTTATTATGAGTAATTAGGGTATTTTGTTTTATGAAAAAATGATTATACGTCGGATGATTTGGTTTATTTGCTAAATTTGTCAAGTACATCATAGACAGTTTTTCTCGTCTCTCTTTTAGACTTGGTTCTCGTGCTTCGTTTAGAATGCTAGTCGAGGGGCTAGATCTAAATGCGCCGGTGGCTATTCTTATTGCTGTATGATGTACAGAGTTTAGTAATTTTAGAGTTGTTTTACTAGCGGTGGCGTATGCAATGCAGCCGTAATCCATTTTAGATAAAATCATGGTTTTATATATATTTAGAAGAACGTTTTTGTCTGCTCCCCAAGTTTGATTTCCTAATGTCTTAATGTTTTGTACATAATACATAGATACATCTTAAATAATAATCACCAATCAGTTTTCAATATGACCACCTCTGGCTGTTACACAGCTCTTAAGTCTCTGCGACCACTCATCAATAGAATTAAGAAGGGTTTCTTGAAAAGGTTTTAATAAAATGATTTTTAATATTGAGGCGGTTTTTAACCGCCAGAACGTCAGGGTGTATGCAATTCGTGAGCAAGCTTATGCAACCTTATCTGCGGAACCCTTCAGTTAAAATGCTATTTCTTTGGAACCTCAAGGCAAAACGTCACAATAGGCTGCCTTTTTTAAATTTTAAGGTCAAACGTTTTAATATAATAATTTAGATGTATACTATTGAATTTAATCTTGATCAAAATTAATATTTTATAACTGACTATATTTCTTTATTTTTTAAATGTAGTTATACTATTTTCTCCACGACCATTATAGAATTTACCAATTTTGACTACAGAAAGTTAATATTCTAACACAAGAGTTGGAATGTTATTCTAAAGCACTTATCTTCTTATGGATTTTGCGTGTATTTCATTCCATCACTTGTTATGGAATAACTATTCTATGCTTGTTGTCATTTGTTTTTGTACTGTTACATTAAAATACTGTTACATATATGCAATATTTACATTAAATAAATGCAACATAACTTCCTAAAAAGTACTAAAATAGTGTCCGATGTGCGGCAAATTAAATTAAAATTAAACAAATAATAAATAAAAAAATAAGTTTAATTAATTGATTAATTTGTTATGTAATATTAATGATTTGTTAAGATAAAATGTTTGTTAAAATAATTATTTGATATTTTTTTTCCTTTCTGATGGTCGCGAAGAAAGTAGGATTTGTGACTCGGTTGGTGGAGAAAATTCGATACTCGTGGTTCCTCACGCTCGCCTAGGGCTCGCGCTCTGAATGCTTTATTCGCATCGAATTTTCTTATTCCAACCTTGTTACAGAATATACTATTACTTTTTAAATAATGCAGTACTTACCTAACATAATTTTTAATGCAAATTATAAATAAAAATTGAATCGAATAATTAGCGATATGCTGTTTTGAATCTTACTTAATTATTATAAACATTTATTAGCAATCATTATAAACATAAAATCAAAGTAATATAGTAATTTATAAGCATGAAATCCAATAATACAGTACAAAGTACATGTTTAAATGGTAGGTGATATAAGAAGTAAATAATAATCATTACTCAACAAATTTGAACTTTTTGTCGATAAGTAAAAGTTTTGGAATAAATATGACCTACTGATCACGAAAATGGTGATTAAGAATTTTGTAGCACCTTCAGATTTAAAGTTATTCAATTTTCAAAATTTACCAAAATCATTTTATCCAAGCAGTCATTCACCACAGGACCGACCGCCATTATAAAGTACTTGCATAAAATACATTTTAGCAACAGAGTAGAAATAACTTGGCCTAATATTTTCTAATAGAGATAATATTTATCATGACCATGGAAACGTTACATATAGTATGAAAAAATTTCGAAAAATTTTACAGAAATTATTCGAAATTTTTCGTTTTATCAAAAAACATGTCAAATAAAAGTTATTAGTTATTGCTTTTATAGCAACTTTTGTTCATTACATTTTTTCGAAATATTTTTCTGTTGTGAAATATTCGCAAAAATCTTAAAATCGACACGAGTAAACCCATTTCTAGCTAACCGATTTTTACAAAAAGTTGATCAACTCGTGCCATTGATGTCATAAGCTTAAGGCGGCGCACAACCCTATAGTCCTCAATAGTTTCT
Organism: Liopterus haemorrhoidalis; assembly: GCA_963971575.1. Taxonomy (NCBI): domain Eukaryota; kingdom Metazoa; phylum Arthropoda; class Insecta; order Coleoptera; family Dytiscidae; genus Liopterus; species Liopterus haemorrhoidalis. Next base: position 35,968,197 of record OZ020615.1, read on the forward strand.
TATACAAAACTAATAATCGGAAATAAAATTAATAACAATCTATATATCAAAATTTGCAGCGAATTTTTATCTATCTAATAAGATATTTTTAATTGTAGAAAAAACTGTTAGGTAGTTGTAAATAAGCAAATTGCATTATAGACGACATCTTGTAAACCAATCAACGCATATTTGCGTACGATGCGGCAAATTGTACCTAAAGCTTCATTCTACAAATATGATTGTAGCTATTTTGTTGTATTGTGAAAATTACTTATAGTTATTGTACTTGGTAATCTATTTTTGCCGCCCTCTTGAATCTGCCGCGGTTTTCAAAATTGATGTTACGGGTAAAAAAGATTTATTTTTCGTGAAGAATACGTGTACCAAGTGGCATTCTATTATCTTTAAGTATAATAATTTTCGACGAAGGCTCTAAACTATAAGTTATCAAGTCATATCAATCAACATTTCTACACAAAACTATATAAATATAAAAGTTATTCGAATCCCACAAATAGATTTAAAAAATTACAGAACAATATCACTGATGTCTATTTTTAAGTTATTGAGCGATAATATTTTTACAATAAATGTTTCTATAATTAAAACTATCATATTAGATAGATACAAATTCGGTGCAAAATTTGATATATAGGTCGATACTAATTTTATTTCAGATTGTTAGTTTTGTATAAGAAACTAGTAACCTCTGGGGGTTATACGCAGCCTTAAATATGAAGTTTCATAAAAATCCTTTTAGCCGAATTTGCTCTGCACGTGTACACAGACAGACAGACGGACGGACGGACAGACAGACAGACAGACAGACAGACGGACGGACAAACAGACCTACAGACATCATGCTAAAAATAGTCAAAACGTTATGTAGGGACCTCAATTCATGGAGATCCATCGAAATCTCGAAACGTCAAAATCGGTATGATCACAATACCTCCCTTATATATGTTGGCGGTCAGTAAAAACAGAATAAAACCATTTAATTAAAGTTGCGGAACCCCTGAAAACGCTACACGGAACCCCAGGGTTCCGCGGAACACAATTTTAATACCACTGATCTAGAGGAACTATCATTTTAGGAGCTTCATTTTTACGGTAAGGGAGTAAAAACGTTAGGTGCAGATGTTCGGTTTTCTACTCTTAGTAGAGCCTTTCTAGCAGTTCTAACGCCCTCTTCCATTGCATGTTTAAATTATTCCGTCCTTTTCCTCCTCGTTGTCATAAAAATATGCAAACTAACATAACATGATGACGAATTAGCATGAAAAAAATGATGAATTTGTCGCATGTAATCATTAATTTATTTGTTTGTTTTTCGTATTTGTGGAAGGTTCAAATGCTTCGGTTATCGTCATTGTATTATTCTCCCATTGTGGAAATATTGCACCAAACCGCTTAAATTAGTTTTTTTTTTCTTCGATTCAATTTCTTTGACTGAGACAACGACTGAAAAAACTGTCCAAGCTTACATATGTACAATACAACATATAATATAATGAATTATCTGTATAATATTTTAGGAATAATCCATAATTGCTTAAAAATCTTTAGTGATTTCTTTAAATGTTTAGGAGCCCGTTATACCCCTCCCGGGGTATAACGGGCTCCCGGGGTATAACGGGCTCCCCTCTTTTTGTTTGTTACAGCATGTCGCCATGTTTGGGTGCATTCCAATCCCGTTCAGTACTTCGCTAGTGTCTTCCGAGAGTGGTTGTATGACTGAGAGCTGGCGTTTACATTTTGTAAATTGGTGAAATGTTTTTTTTTTGATATGTTGATATATTTTTCACAAATATCCAGATGTTGATTGCTCCAGTGCAGAGCATGTGGCAAGTAGGCGCATTGTTCTTGCGCTGGACAAGATAATAACCATGAGGAATGCACTCACGTGTGTTCATTCTGCTCCAGATTTTAGCTGATTGCCCATTATACCACGCTCGTGCTCATTTCTCAAGTTTTTTTACTGTCTGTAATAATTAAACAATAACTCATCTTACGAATAAAAGTATTTCGAATTTTTTTTACGATATTCCTTAAGATTTTATTAAAGATAATCCTTAAGGTGCCCGTTGGGCCCCGGCTTCCCCTAATTTTCTAGTTAACGAAAAAATATTAAGGTATTATTAATTTGTACATGTTGGAATATGGGTTATTGGAGAATTATATAATAAATCTGCATTTTAGCAATTAAATATTTTTATTCATTGATAGCAAAATAGCGACTACTTTGTTCGTTTAAGTTTTGTATTTATCTCAGAGTAAGACATCGCTGCACTAGTATTCGTTAGCGAAAAGTTTGATAATACAGATAAACAGTCGTTTGTTTTTATTTTAATTTTGCATATTGGAAAAATACTGAGAGTTCAAAAAACACATTCCCAAATGAATATAAACAAATATTTAATTTAAAAAAAATATATATATATATTTTTTTAAATTATGAGGGGGGTATGAAATAAAACCTCTTAATGCGTAGATCGACACGTAAATTTTTATTTTTGAAAAATTTTTTGATTGGATTTTCGCCAAAAATATGTAAAAAACTTTTGTCCCGAACCCTATCTTTCAGAGGGGTTGAACAAAAAATCTGAAAAAATCTTCATAATGTACATTGATGGGAACCGAAATAGTTCAACAGGAATTTTTGACCAAATTAGTTTTTCGAAAAATATCAATTTTTTGTGTGTTATCAAAAGAAAGCTCTTAAAACGTAGATTAAGGAACGAAAATTAGCTTATTTAAATTTCTTTCTTTTAACACGATTTTAATCAAAAATGTGCCAAAAAAGGTCTTTTCCCGCCCCTTTTTACCCAAGGGGGTTAAATTAAAAATCTGAAAAAATATAAGTAATGTACATTGATTGGAGCCGGAAACGTACGAGAGGAATTTTTGATCAGATTTTGGTTTTGGAAAATATTGCAGTTTTTGTGTTTTTGACAAAATGAATTATTTTTTTAATACATGGCTAAATTATGGTTAATTTAGATAAAAATAAATTGTCATAGTAGTGCAATACTTACGTTTTTGAAATTGAAAAAATATGAAGTGTAACAGAACTATATATTGCGGTGGACGAGGTCGATGTAAATAGTATCCCTCCGCCAATGTGACTTAAGTTACATTACGCGTTCATTGAGCGTTCACATACACTGTATCACTTTATAATCAAAATTGATATTTAGTTGAATCTAAATCAATATATATTTATCATTTTCTGTAATTTGTGAGTGGTCGAATAATAAAATGAATTTAAATCTTTATAGAGAACGTATATTTAATATAAACCCGCTATAGAAGTCATTTATCAATTTATTTTTTATTAATTAATTGAAGACTTGGGTAAGAAGTAAATGCAGAAAAAATCGCTAGGAAAATTGTACACAGTGCACCCAAGCCAAAAATTATCTTTTTAGGGTTTTGTAGGTATGACCAAAAAACCCTTATACCGTCATTTTGTCGTCTGTCTGTCTGTCTGTCTGTCTGTCTGTCTGTCTGTCTGTCTGTCTGTCTGTCTGTCTGTCTGTCTGTCTGTCTGTCTGTTCGGTAAAAATTGTAGCCAAACGGCTAAACCTAGAGAGTTGAAATTTGGCATGCTTATACAACTCTTTGACCCGCACATAGGAAAAATACTAAAACATCTAAAAACATATCCCTCTAAAATTATAAACAAATATGTGCTCATCAAAAAAAATATATTTTTTTAAATTCTGAGTAGGGTATCAAATGAAAGCCCTTAGTACGTTACTTTTGCTTAATAAATTATTTTGACGCGATTTTTGCACAAAAATTTGTCCCACACCCTGTAGCCCAGATGGTAATGTACATTGGTGTGAACCGGAATAGTACAACAGGAATTTTTGATCAGATTATGTTTTCGGAAAATAACGCATTTTTTGTGTTTTTAACTAAAATATGTTAACTATTTAATACGTTGTGTAACATACCACATCAGTAGCTCTCGTGGCGTGGTTGGATTTGTCGTACGCTTAATAATATAAGAAACTTGCAAACTAGGGTTTCGAATCCTGTTGATTTTATTTTTTGTTTTTTTTTTGCATTTTTATTTTGTTTAAATTATTTTGTTAAAATTCTAGTTATATTTGGTAAATGTTGCATTTAATTTTTAAAAGCGTAAATTTAATAACCAGTGGAAAGTGTTGAATTATAATTTAATTCTATGTTTGACGAAATCAAAGGGCGGGACTTATGATGTAAGCAACCAATGGAAACCATAGGTGCAATTTTCAAAATCTTAATGAACTTTGCTATATAAAAAAAATACTGCATATATTTAGAAACTTAAATAATGGTATTAGGCATTCGAATTAAAATTCATAAAAAAATATTTTGACATAAAATTTGTTTTGGCCTCCCAAATAATCATCGTTCAGTTACTAAATACCTGCAAAACCCAGAAATGTGTGAAAATTCACATTTCACTTCAACTTTTTTTTTCTTCTTGGCGCTTTCCTATGACGTAATATTCGCAATTTATTTAAATTTAGTTTAAACAAATTAAATAGAAGCTCTTAGTACTCAAATATCGAATCAAAATTATTATCAAAAATCTGTTGATTTTGATGTGACTATAGAAAAAAAATTGTCTTAGACATCCAGCATTCTATTGACTTCTTACACTTATTAAATACCTACAAAATCCTGAAATGTGTGAAAATTCACACTTCACATCAATTTTTTAATTTTTGAAAGAATTTCATACGTGCCTGGAAAGCAAACACAAATTATCAAAATATTTTATGTAAATATAAAAAATAAAAAACGTTTTCTTTGTAAAGTACTTCATCTTTTATCTAAAAGAGTGTTGTTTTTTTAACTTAAAATACTTTAGTAAAGAGACCTGTTTGGAAAACAAAGGAGGGTCTAAAACAAAGAAATTCACAGTTTTGTTATGTTTTTTCAGGAGATTATTTTTATATTAGTTATGCTTTCAAAAGAATATTTATTTTTATTATTGGCAACACTGTTTAACACAATATTGTTCTAAATTCCGGGTGTTGTTCCAATATTTAATTAAAATTAATAAATACAAACTTCCATTATTTTATAATTAAAAAATTGTTTTACAATGTTTAATTAACAATTCAATTTATGGAAAACATTTTCTTTGTTCTTTCAGAATCTTTTTATCGAAAATTGCAAGTTCGTTTCTTATTAAAATAGGACTAAACCCTTATCATAATAAAACCCGCAGGAGGAGATAGGATCTTAACATTTTGATCCTGAGCCCACAAAATAACACTGATACTCTGTCAAAAGTGATAGGAGAAAATCGAAGAAAAACATTAAAATAACACAGAATACGGATAAGGCGTTTCAGACATAAAATAACAAATTAGGCAAAAGAAAATTATTTGCACGGAAACCTAAAAAGTGTATAATTTCATTCATTCATTAAGATGAGTCTTTGCATCTTAATTCAGTGCTTTTTGTACAGATGCCCCCCTTTTTTACAACAAAAGTTGTAGTCCCCTCACTTTTCGTAGAAATCATAAACAAAACAGTTCTTTTTTATCATCTAGTACCGGCCAAAAAGTAAATCTTTTCCGGCCTTTGCCGATTCGCTTACTTTTTTGGCCGCTAGATGCTAGCGCCATCTATGTGTGATTTCTTAAGTTACAAGATCTCCATGGTTACACAGAAACAACTGACAGTCAAACATTTATAATTGTAAGAATTGTTCAATAACCATAATTTATCCAATATAAGAAGAAGAGGTACGCAATCGCAGTGGCGCAGGACATAGTACGCCAAGAAACATGCGTTGAACGGCTTAAGCCTGGAACAGAATGCACAGCGCGCTACGCCGTCAGCGCGCCGTCATTTGCGACAGCGTTGCGTTACGCCGTTAAGAATTTTCGCCTGCACACAATGCAATAATTTTTAACGCCGTCAAGTGTCACTTGACAACCTATATCTGTGTTTATACATGCGCTTTCTTTTATTAAAAGTATAATGGATGATGAAGACTTGTGTGTGATGTTATTTATGTTGTATGCAAGTTATTTATACATACAAACACTTTACCATTCAGTAAAAACTGAGGTTAGGTGTTCTGCGTCAACGTTCAACGGCGTCGAAAGTTGGAAGTTGACGAACATTCAGTATCAACGGCGTTCGAACGCCGTAGGACGTTGTCCATTCTGTGCACTTGCGTACGACAGCTTGGTTTTAACTTTCTTCTGACAGATAGCGCCGTACGAACGGCGTCAACGCGCCGTCAAACTCGTTGCATTCTGTTTCCCACTTTAGAAGTTCCTGGCGTTTGGCGCCTTTTTCCTCTACGTTTGAGGTTATGCTATGTTATTGGTTATTTTTGTATTTTAATTAAAAATATCACCACCAAGAAGCAAAGTGTGGACCTATTTTACTAAAATAGACCAAGGAGTTTCCTCGGTGCTTGCTATGAAGAAGACTGGAGTGTTTAATTCTATTTTAAACAATTACTCAGACCTATACATTAAAAATAGTGTAATAAACTCTAATAAATACGATCAATTTAGGTAATTAGGTTAAGTTTAGTTAGTAAACATCTAGGATAGCAGAATTAGGAAAACGATAATAGATAAAAAATATTTTATGAAGGGATTTCCGATCTTTCACTTGCAAAACTGGTCTGTATATGAACTCTTGCTAAGCTCGATGGCCTCGTCTACCTCTTCTCTTCATGAACGGCTCTTATTTATTAGGTCTTCCATGAACGAATCTTCCTCGCCTACGTTGTTTGTAGGTGTCCAATTTATTGTTACCTAGATCAGTGCTTCTTAAAGTGGTGGGCCGCGAAGAACCGCAAATATAACACTTAATTATTTTATTATTTAAAAATGATATGTCGCTTTAACTTTAATGCTACATAAATATTATTCTTCATTATACATAGATTATTGAATGATATGAGGGTAAAAAACTATATGTATGTATATATTTTAACTAATCTTGGTTCTAAAAAAAAAAAAAATTAGGGGGGCCGTGGGTTATTGATTTGAGTTGCAGGGGAGCCGCGACATCAAAAAGTTTAAGAAGCACTGACCTAGATCATATGTCACTTTTCAGTCGTGTATAGTACTTTAATGCTCATTCTACTTTAATCTATTTATTATTGTAAAACAATTAGATTGATATTATAAGAATAAAATCATATTTTTTACGTTTTATAGAAAATATATTTATTTTTCCTTTCGATGCTTGAAAATATCGATATTTTTTTTCGATACGATACCAGTATCGATAATTTTATTCGATATTATCGATACTGAACTATCGATACTTTCTCAATATCTCATATCCCTAGTCATACTCAGACTATGTTGTATGGAAGTTCCATGGCTTCGTATGAAAATTGTTTGCTCGGCGTGACGATTCGACCGGCTCTTATCCTTTTATAGGTAGTCTATATAGTAGTATAGGTAGTCGAGAGTGAGTCGAACCCGTATATTATCTGGAGGTGAAAATTATAATGTGGAGTCGGGGATTTAAACATGCGTTGTTAAGCTGCATTCAGAGCTCTGTAAATCAACACGTTGTACGCTATGGATAAATTTTAAACGAGGTCATTTGGTATGATCGGGCATGCTCGTGCTTTGTCGTTGCTATACTACTGTTGAGCGATATAGTACGAGCTTGTCCGATCATACCAATTGCACTCGTTTAAAAACTATCCATAACGCACAGCGTGTTAATTTACTGAGCTCTGAATGCAGCTTTAGGCTTCATAAATAATTTTACCACGTAATCACAGCAACTTTAATCGCGCTATTTGATTTATGAATATTTTCCAATATTTTACTTACAGTTAATCTTTGGTGTATGCAATTGTGAAGCTAGGTGAATGTAATTTATTGATTTTAAATTCTATAAATGTGAGTTTAAGGCACGTAGTGTGAGTTGTAGTCTAATTTATAATTTACGATATAGCGCTGCTCACTATTTGCTTCATGCCAGTATGTTCCCTGATGCGCCAGTAAAATACATGCTGACATATTTAAATAAAAAATAACATAGTAGAGTTTATGTTTAAAGTCGTAGAATAGACAGCCAATCTGTTTTATGGCATATGCTTAGTTCCCAGTATTGGAGATTTCAGTCCATAAGGCGAACCATCAAGTGCTAAATGCTGGAGATTTGGATGGATTTCTTGACCCGAACATGGAACCCAAATATCCAAGACACATAAAAAAGTAAACCCGAGCGACTGAGCGACAAAAAAGAAAAAGAAACATTCATTATTCATTTTGACGACCCTTACAATTGGCGCCTGAAGCAATCGTTTCGCCGAACCACTACATGGCTCTGGAAGCAGCAATAGACTTTTGAGTTTTGCTTAATTAGGCTTTTGGGTTTAAGTTGATATTATAGATCACGGTTGCCCAACTCATGTCCCATGAGGGTACTTGTTACCTAATATAAAATTAAAGGTGAACCGCGAACGCGAAAAAAAAAATGATAGCACATTTCTATTTATATATCAGTGGTAACGTCTCTGTCTGTCTGTCTGGCCTTTCACATGTTTTTAGTATTGTCTTTTGTCGGGTCACCTAATTACCAGTAAGCATGTTGTAAATTCCAAAAAAAGTTAGGTAATACAGAATGAGGAATTGTCCACGAGCGAAGTCGGGCGGGGCAATTAGTGATAAAAGGAACAATTTGTCACTTTAAGAATATATATGGCAAGAATTTACTACTTTTTTTGAAGCATGTAGGTACTTATGTGCACAAATATGTTCCAGAATTAAGTCAGAACTGCACAAAAATAAATTTCATCTGGAGCACTTTCTCAACCACCGGTCCACGGAAACACGGAAAAATTTAAACTGGTCTAGTTTTTTGTGGTTAGTGGAATTTGTTTATAAAATTATAAATTTTTACATATACTAATAAATAAAGTTAAAATTATTTTTAAAACAGTATTTTAAACACTCCGCTTATTTATTTATTTATTTTTGATATTATACTTTCAGACATTATACTAGACAGTATTGTCGTCATTAAGAGACGAAATTAATATTGGAAATATTAGAAATTCAAATGGAAAACCAAGATAATCTTTGCAGAAACAATAAATTTATGTGAAACCAAAAAATTACTCTTTCTTCAAAGATTATCTCATTTTTCCATTGGACTAATAAATTTTGAAATAACTAATATTAATTTGGAATCTTAATGGCGGCGATATTACATCATTGGACAGACTGTCTATTATCTAGTATACAGTGTTTGTAGTTATACTTACGCTGACCATAATTTTTTGATGCTTAAACGGGATGGACCCTTGAGAAGGTTCCCCCCCAAATGTTTTCTTAGGGGGTGTTTCTGGGTAAAAACTGGTATTAAAAAACTTAAAATATTTCATTTATAAACAGAACTATCTTAACAGAAAAAACTATACAATAAAAATTGTTTATAAGAAAACAAATCTTATTTGTTCTATGCATTTATTCAATTTGATGAATATTAGGGTAGTTTCAGGGGGACACCCTAAAACTAAAATATTGAAATATTTCACTTATTATTCTCTTCACATCAAAAATGAATGTAAGAAAATTTATTTAGAACAAAGAAACATTCCTTTCAAAGGAAAAACACATTAACACAAGTAGAAAATCAAAAAATTAAACGATATTTTTATATTTATATACAAAATTCAAACTTCACGTGCATATAACATTTATAATAAACAAAAGCTGAGTACCGTTAGCATAGAGATGACGTACATTTACCCCCACCAGTTCAAGTTATGAGACAACCTTTACTTTAATAATCTTGACGCTAGTCCACACACTGCACAAATGACTGTGGCAAAACTACAGGAATTGGAGTTGGAACTTCTTCATCATCCTCCATACTCACAAGACCTAGCCCCCACTGACTACCACTTCTTCCGCAATTTGGTCAACTTTTTAGTAGGAAAACAGTTTAATTTTAACATTGCTGTAAAACCGGCCTTCCAATAATTCATTGACTCTCGTGCGCCAGTTTTATACCACCGGCCTGAACAACCTGCCGCTTAAATAGCAAAAGTGTATAGATAATATGGGTGCATACTTTGATGTATAAAATAATTCCTTATATTTGTCAACCAACTTTTTTTCTACAAATTTCATCCTTGACGACCTAATACATACAAGATTTGGCGAAGAATATTAAAAAAAAAAAACACACAAAAAATCCATATTTTTAAAAAATATTTACTTTTATTAATTATTATCTTAAATACAAAAACTAAACTTTACTCCCATGCAGAGAAGAAATTTTCTCTCTTAAAGAGGCACTTTTATTACTGTTACAACATAATGAAGATGACATCAACATAAAGAGAAATTTTGAATTGCTAGAAACAAAAAATAATAAAATTTAAATAAAATTCAAAATTTCAGTAGATATATGTATACTGTGACCTACTCTAGCTCTTAGAATACATCTCCATCGATTATTTAATGATTATTCAATATGTGAAATCATTATGTAAATTTTGATAATATTCCTAGACCAGCGGTTCTTAAATTTGTAGAATATGAGGATCTCTTTGAGATAGAAATTTTCTTGGTAGGCCCCTAAAGTCCGTCCCATATGATTAAGAGGACTGAACAAAAATTTTATTTTCTTAATTTTTCACGAGCTCACTTTTTAACGATTGAATTGGGATTTTGTTAGACAAAATGGGCTAAAGGCCCATTCAATTGTTAAAAGTTACTATTTCAACGTCTAGTTCTATTTAAACCAAAGAAACAGACTATAGATAATACAATTTTTAAATATGGAGTATTTATTCATATACCAATTTGGCCATATAACTGAAATTTAATTAGATGTCATTAGAATTAATTTTATTTTCCGAACATTGAGGTGGTCGTTGCCCTGCTTAGTTTAAGAATCATTACCCTAGACCAGGGGTTCCCAAACTTTATCGGAAGCAAGCCACATAAAAATTTCTTATATAAATGGCGGGGCGGATAACTTGAATTTATCTGGGCTGTTGGTACTTTATTTTAAAAACAGACTTAATAATAATGGTGAAATTATTCATAAAAATATTACTTAGTTATCGGATATTATTTAGTTATAGTTATTATTTTGTGATTTTCTGATAATATTAAATTGCCGTTTACCACCAATGTTTTGCCCACGAGCCGGATAATATCTTCTTGCAGGCCGGAAATGTCCCGCGGGCCGTAGTTTGGAGACCATTGCCCCAGTGGCAGCTCGTGACATTATTTTCTGGTGGGGCAAAAAGCTTTTTTAGGGCAAATAATAATAATAATAATATATTTATTAACGGCCCAAGAGCCAAAAGAAACACATATTTACAAAAAAAAATTCACAAAATACATAACGGAAACAGAAAACAGAATATACAGTTAACAGAGAACAAGAAATTACAAATATAACAAACATGGTTTGAGTTCGTATTAAATTTAATTTTGGAAATATGGTCACTACTCGTAGTAGAGACCGCTCATTCATAAAAAGCAAAGAATGAGTTGTAGTGTCCAGTGCGTAAGAAAATTCTTATCGCTAGCCAAAAGCTTATCAAAAAGGTTTTTGAATAAAATATACTTGAAATAACTTTTTTTATTTGCTTGGGAAGTCGTTAAAATTAATTACGGTCTTGGTGCTGCTAAAGATTTAAGTCCAGTTTTTATATCATAGGTTAAATTAATTTTGGAAACCAGTTCTAAAATTGAATTCACGTTATTTTCATTCTCATTCATTTTTAAAATTTATTTATTTATTATTATTATTTTTTTTTCCAAAATTCGTCACTTACATATAACACAATCACATTAACTTAAGAAAATGTAGCTAGTAAATTATTATCAAATACACTAATAAAACACTATTTTAATAATGTAATTATTAAAACATCGAACATACATAACCTTCTAATAATACAGAAATACAAATGTCAAAATAAAGCACTCCGACTGATAATTAAAACTACGGTCAAAATATGTTTTGACCCACTTGCTTGCCTTCATCATAACTAGAAAAATCGAAGTCTCAAAAAAGTCCCACTAGGCACAAGAAATTAATCATTTTGTTTTTAATTATATTGGACCATTGGAATATCTATTAAATATTCAGTGAGGGGATAGGAATTTTCGTTCACTAGTTGATTGGATGACTTTATTTTGATAGTGGCTCTTCGGGCGGCATCGGAAATGTTCGGTTCAAATGTTAATCGGTATTAATCGGTAAACAGCACTGATCTTTATTCAGTTATTTAGTAAAACTATTATTAGTCTATGTAGAACGAGACAACATCTATATCATATTTTTTTATTTTTGCCGATATTTATGAACTTAATTATTTTGGTTTATTTATTTTTGCTTTTGACGAATCTTTTTTAAAAACAGTTTGACATATTTTAAGCCAATTTATAATAATAGAGTAAAACCAGGTTTCGAACAGAGGCCATATAGCATCTCAAAATTCTCATTCTAAGGGAGTGTTTCGGGATTAAAACTGTTAACTTAAAAACTTAAAATATCTTTTTTAATTGCACCCCGAAAGGAGTAAATTGCTATTTTTTATTCTATGAAACGTCCCTTGGACATAGTCATGAAATTCGGAAAGCATATTTTCTCCATAATGTAAGCACCCAAAAACAAGAATTTTTTTGGAATTCGATCCCTATGGGGTGAAATATGGTGAAATATGATTTCAAGGATTCCTCAATGTATCTTGGAACCAATAAGATATCGACTTAGTTTTTGCTTATAAAGGTTACAAATATTTATTAACGAATTTCAGAATTTTGCCCTAAACAACCCTTAAATCTACATTCGGGGTCAGTTGTAGAACGCTTCGCAATTCCTATGTTTATTGAGATAACATTCCGTTTTGGCATATAAGTGTCTTTTTAAAATCTTTAGAAACTTATTAAGTTTTTTTTAAAATAATTTCACCCCTTAAGGAGCAAAATGCTTTTTCACGTTTTTATTCTTTTTGTTTTGTTTTCCTTTTTTATTTATTTTTTGCCATTTTGCGCCCCCCTTCATGTGTCGCCCAGGGCACGTGCCATGCCTGCCATACTCCCAGGTACGCCTCTGCACCTCATACAAAGACAGGAGACGTTTATTCATTTACCCTGCTTGGGGTATGTCCAATTTAAAAACATTTGTTTTAGGAAGCGAAACGCGACGCGATGCGAATTTAAGTTATAAACATTTCAATATAACTATATATAATAATTTAAAATGGGTAAAATGAAAATAAAACACGTTACTATTATTATTTTTATTAAAGATTTTCTTCTTTTTCAAAAGTAAATAATTGGGAGGGCATTGCCCTGTTGCCCTCCCTGCACCAGCCGCCACTGCATTGCTCTAAAGAAATTATGTATGTGAAGATAAAATTAAGTACAATACAGCTAGATAAGTTTTGTTTAAAAAAAAATAAAAACGGAAATAAGTGAAAATTTTACTAAACCGACGGTACTGCCGGGACATAATAAAAAAGCGGTACTGTCTCTTTCATAGTGGGATCTACGTCCCACTATGTCTTAAAAAAAAAGAAAATAACAAAATGTTGTTTCCCTTTTCCGTTCTTTAAAAAATTCTAATAATATTATTTGGTTTTCGTTTTCGGTTTGTTACCAGCCTCGATAAAATTTAAATCAAAGAGTCCGGAGACGATAGTTCTTCCGACTCCCTACTCCTCCTAAAAGCTTCGACTGTTCAACACCCGAGTTCTTTCTCCGACTCCGACTCTTCATCCCTGGTGTAAACCTGCGTAAACAAGAAGTTAAGATTGTAAAACATAGAAATTATGGCTGAAAAAATTATGTTACGGGATGCAGCTAGCAACGATAAAATAAAACAAAATGTTACTGAACCATGGTGTAAAAAAGTTGCCGACCTCTGTTCTAGTATATGGTCCGTGACGTAGGATTAAATTATTTAAATTGGCCCGAGATTTAAAAATGTTGAGCACCTTTACTACAGATGATGCCGTGACGCTAAAGAGTCCTACATCCAAAGCCAACTATGCAACTCCGGTGAATGGGGGCGATTCATAATTTCCATAAATCTGAAGCACCCGAGTCGAAGAGACATAACTCAAAGTATAACTGTATCATAATGTCTAGAAAATACATATATCATAGCAATATTTGTCAAGTTTCCAACTCGGAAATCAATTCGGAAATAGTAAGATTATATAGTTCTAAAATTATTTGTAGCTGCAATAATAAAGGCTATAGCGGGATAAGATAGTGAAAACTGCACCGCACCAGAATTCCATTTTTATTTGGCCATTCGAAAGTACTTGGTCGAAAACCCCCTCAAAAAAAATTTCAGCCCCCGAAACCCACTAGGGTGTTTTTTTTGGTACTGTCAAGTTCCAAAATTCAAAAACCATGAAAAATCATTTTGCCGTTGATTTTTGAGGTTATGTGCTAAAAAAATGGGAAAATTTTTGGAAAAAAACGTTTTTATCGTAATTATGCGTACACTGTGATTCAAAAATGGTGGTTTTTGAATTTTGGAACTTGACAGTACCAAAAAAAAAGTGTGAAAAATCATTTCTCCATTGTTTTTTTGAGGTTATGTGCGAAAAAAATGGGAAAAAAGTTTAAAAAAAAAACAGTTTTTTCGATTTTTGAGCTTGTTCCGGCGTGAAACTGACAATTCTAACACCGCCATTCGAAAGAGGGGGAAAAAATACACAAAATGTATGTACATAAAAGTTGGCCAAACATTATTTACATAACCTAAAAAATCGTTGAAAATTTCAAAGATTTTTCCTGAGCTTAGTTTCAGTCGAAAAAATCTGAAAAAATTCATAGTTATTTGTAGTGCTGAAACACACGTCTGTGAATTTTTTCAGATTTTTTGGATGAAAGAAGCGCCCAGGAAAAATAAAAGTCGAAAAAACGTTGTTTTTCGCATAAAGAACACCCTAGTGGGTTTCGGGGGCTGAAAATTTTTTTGAGGGGGTTTTCGACCAAGTACTCTCGAATGGTCCAATAAAAATGGAATTCTGTAGCGGTGCAGTTTTCACTATCTTATCCCGCTATAGCCTTTGGAAATAATAAATGTTTCTTTTCATAAGCTATAAAGATTGCAATAACTCACAAGTAATGATATGTGTATAACTCTTTATGTTTTTACATTATTAATTTACCTAATATTTTAATTCATTAGTTTTTAATTTTAAGCTCCTTTTCAAAAGCACTAGATGTATTTTCCAATTAAACAGTATTAGGAGGAAGGGGATTGTTCTCTTTTACTGTTTGACGTCTCGAATTAATCGAAAAATCGAAGGAAAATAACTCAAACTACGGGCTATTGGCTTAATGCGCACGTGTAAAAAGAAGTGGTGCGAAGTAGAAACCATCTTATACAAAATTGATTTCTATTATATAAATATTTTTAAAATAATATTTACTTCTATCGGCCTAAGCCTAACCTAAAAAGCTCCGATGTGTTCATCTGGATAAATTTACTATGTAACATGACCTAATTTCCAGGGCCTGCGCGCCAAAATTGCAGCCTTAGGCGTGCCAAGTTTATGCTGCCCTATTACTCAGTTTCAGAAAGGGTAGTGCTGAGGAAAAGTGAAACAAAAACAAAAACATTATGCAAAATATGTGAATATTTATTACACGCAGAAAACGAAATAACCTCTTTTTACATAACGTGGGCTTACTGTTTAGAGTGACCAAGTCACATATCGATAAGGTTGAGAAAATCGAATCACAAGTTCAGGTACTTCTCAATAATTTTAAAATAATGCTAAAGTAACTTTGTAGGACTTGAACAGTGCTCTTTATTAGTGTCATTAAAGAAAATACAATATTAAAAGAAAAATATGCCATTTCTTGTTGTTGTTTTTTTTAAGCAAAAAATAGTACTTAGTTATTTTTTGCTGCCAAATAATATATCTACTTGCTCATAAGTTGAAAACAGTAGTGAAATACAAAATATTTATTAAAACCTACATGAAGCAATTCAAGAAGGCAAGAAAATAATAATAATGTGGATACCATCCCATGTCGGTATTGCTGTCAATGAAAAGGCAGATGGGCATGAAGAATATGATATGTCTATTACACCTACAGACATGAAGTGTTAAGTCCGAGCCAAGATCAAAGAAAAGTGGAAATCGATGAGGAAAGTTACTACATAAAACCATCTAAGGACCATAAAAGAGGACACTCGCTACTGGAATACAAGGAACAATAGAAAAGACAAAATTGTGCTTACAAGAATAAGATTAGGTCACACACTTCTTACAGACAAGCACATATTCGAGCGCGCAGAACCACCAACCTGTGAATCATGTAATACACGACTCACAATCAGCCACATATTACTAGAATGTAATAAATTCAGGTCAGAACGGAGTAAACACAACATAACAACCACAATTAAAGAAACACTATGCAACAACAATCAATCTGAAACAAATATATTAAACTTTCTGAAAGATATACACATTTACCACAAAATCTAAATTGCACAAACCCAAAATCTACACTCACACACCCATATTTATACTTAAAAATAATAATTTATTGTAACATAATTATGTATTAATAAGGTACCAAGGTGCTAAGAGCCTCAGGATCTGAGGCACCTGTAAAATATTTATTAATCACTTAAACTCACAATAACATTATTTAAAATAAACAAGCCTTAAATAAAATGAAAATGAACTACTGCACCTAATTTTCTGATTCAGTTTCTGAAGTAGCTGGTGCGGAAATAGCGTTCCTCTGCAGTTTATCTACGGGAAGTGAATTGTACCGTTCATGGTATTCTGGAGGTATCACGTCAGTTTTACATAACTTTACCAAATTTGTTTCTTTCTTTTCAGAAATAGACAAGAGTCCCTTGTATAAATTAGTTAATTCTGTAGGTATATGATTATTTAACGGTCTAAATTTTGTTTGTTTTGATGTGATAATGCACGTAAAACCGTAAAATTTGGACTTGGTTACATCGAAATGCTAACTTTAAAAAAGGGAAGAAGGATGAGTAATTTCTTCCGCTCCTGAAGCGGTCAGGAACTCGGTAGTCCTAGCTGCGGTATGTGGTCGGGCTCTATCATGATGCAGAAGAATTCTACCTTTTGGTTGTTTTTCGCGTAGTTTGTGGCATACATTTGGCAAACAAATTGTATTATATAATTCAGCAGTGACTGTATAACAATGTTCCAGAGGAACATCGGCAATATGACTCGTACGTCCGAAGAATGAAACAACCATTTTCTTGCCAGTGTCCCCTTTGATTGATTTGTCGTCGTCTTCAATGACTTCGTCTGGCAAGATCTACTGAGCTGACTGCTGTTTACTTTCTGGTTCATAATAGTAAATTCATATTTCGTCATTTGTTAGTACTAGCTTTCTTGTTACTAAGCATATTTATACAAATTTTCATCTTCGCATGGACATATCTCAAAAACGAATACGAAGACCTGCGGTTAAGGTTTTTGAAATCTTGAGGTCCTAATTGATTTAGCACCTATACACACCTTGACGTAGCAATAATATGAAACAAAAAATGTTTTTGAAGATCAAGAATTATTATTATTATCAGGGATGGGGAGTCGAAGTCGGAGTCGGGAGTCGGAGTTGGAGTTGGAAGTCGGGAGTCGAGGAGTCGAAGCTTTTTCGAGGAATCGGGAATCGGAAAAAGATATCGACTCCCGACTCTTTGATTAAATTTTTATCAAGGATGAGAACAATCCGAAAACGACAGCAAAATATCATACTACCAGAACTTTTTAAAGCACGAAAACAGGAACGACAATTTGTTTTCCGTTCATGAACGAAAATGAAATTAAAAATATTGAATACCGGTTTTACACGGTTTCCTTCATGCTTTCCAGTTAAAAAATTAATTAATATTATTAGTATTAACAGATTAATGATGTAGGATAAAGATTTTTGTTTTTAGTCATATCTTATTTTTCTTTTTCTCTATACTTTGTTTATTTTGTTTAAACGGAACTTAACTGGATATTTATTTTCTCAAGTTGTAACGAGCTTTGTGATTATTTCATGTTTCAAGTTGGCAGCTAAAATCTAAATGTCAAAAGAAAAGTGACATGTTATGAAAAATAAAGTATATAAAATACAAATCAAAATTAAAAACAAAAATAACATATTCGAAAATTTGTATTAAAAATGACTCAATAGTTAAGATAAAATGAAAATCGTTACTTTGATCGTTAAAAGAAACTCGTGATAACGTAAGAAAATAAAAATTCCATTTAGTTCCGCTTAAACATTTGGAATAGACTTTACAATTTACGAGTGAAAGGAGTCGGGAGTCAGAGTCGGAGTCGGAGTCGGTTTTCAAAAATACCGACTCCGGAGTCGAGAGTCGGGAGTCGGTAATTTTTCTGTCGACTCCCCATCCCTGATTATTACTATTTCTTTTAATATGGTTTCTTCTTGCTCCACTCCATACGCGATTTCGTTTGAACATCAGTTAACTGGTGTGGTATCCACTGAGATATTTACACAAAGCTTCCTGACGGCCAGATGGATATACCTAAGGATGCCTCAATATCTCTTTAAGTGCAGCGGTTATCCACCTCCAACATTTCTTGACAAGAGCACACGAAATGCTACTTGGTATCGGAGATTTAGAAATAAAGAATTTACTACTTAACATACTTGTAGGATGTTACAAACGTTTTAGCTACATTAAAACATTTCGTTTACAAAATATTAATCAGATTTATCTGCTTAATTACTGGACAATATTCATCATTTCATAATAATATATTTAATATCAATATCTATCAGTTTTGCAGTTATTTGGATTGGTAATATAATATAGGTCAATAATAATAGTTATATATCTAATTAACTGGTAATGTTATTTATATTTATCGAATTGTGGTGACATTTATGCGATGAAAATTATTAGGGGATCTGGGACATATTTTGTAAACAAATATATCTTGTACAGAGCGATGCGGGATACAAATCTCCTTTGGGACACTCCGTCTGCTTCAGAAAAGTGGAGAAATGGAGTCGAGTGATATTTTTCTATCCAATATGTGCCAGTTGTTTTCCAACTGCAGAAAAATAATCTTATAATGCATAATAAATTTAGTAGTAGATTATTCCTTTTAATATGAACATTTTAATTCCGTTATTTGTTATACATTTTACATATTACAATATATCATTATTCTTAAAGAAAGATGAATGAGATAGTATTAATTAATTTCGTTTCATTATTTTAACCATTGTCGTTGGCGATTTTTTAAATTTATTTTTGGAAAAAATGATATAAATTCATTTAAAAGACGCCATATTTCACATTTAAAAGCTACGCCTATGACTCTAAATACGTCCTAATACTTGTTATAATTAGAGGACGGCCAATCTAGGCGTTAATACATTTAATCCTTACAAATTAAAAAGAACAATGTGTTTTTTTTTTCAATTAAGTCTGATAGATACGTATTATGACCTAACTTTACAAACGACCACTAGATGGGAATATTGAAATGTGTCATTATTATATTCGTAAACTTTGACATTTGTTATTGTGAAATCAGTGGCAACTTATAAATTGACAAAGTAGTTTCTTGACAGTAAGTGTTAAAAAAATAAGTGTGTGGAAAAAAATGATATTACTCGTGAAGGTTTTCGTTGGATGATTTTTTACGATTTTAGTAAAGGCCTAACTCAACAACAATGCATAGATTCGCTTCGTTCAACTTTTGGTAATGAAGCACCATTAGAAAAGACTGTTTACAATTGACTGTTTGCAGAATTTCGTCATGGTCGTGCGTCCGTCAGTGATGAATCTCTTGAAGGTCGGCCAAAATCGAATGTGAATCAAAAAAATTGATGTGAAGTGTGAATATTCACACATTTCAAGGTTTCGCAGGTATATAATAAGTGAAGGCGGTATGCTGAGTGTGTAGCACAAATTTTACTTTGTAGTAATCACGGCAAAATGAACGATATTTTTAAAATAATTTATCGTCTGGTAATCATATAATAAGACTGGTTATTAAATTTACGCTCATAAAAATTAAATACAACATTTGTCAAAATATAACTAGAATTTTGACAAAATAATTTCAACATAATAAAAATGCAAAAAAAAAAACAGAAAAAATAAAATTCACTCCGTACTCGAACTCGAAACCCTTCCTTTTCCAGCCAGTTTAAGAGTGCTCTAACGCATGTAGCCATCGCACGCCATGCATGCGAGTGTCTTACATTGGTATAACTTTTGTACTTTGTGAACCAAAAACCACAAAAAATGCGTTATTTTCCAAAAACATAATCTGATCAAAAATTCCTGTTGTACTATTTCGGTTCACACCAATATACATTACTTAGAATTTTTTTAGATTTTTAGTTTAAACCATCTGGGCTACAGGGTGTGGGACAAAATTTTTTTTGCACATTTTTGGTAAAAATCGCATCAAAATAATTTATTTTGCAAAAATAAAAATTTGATCGTTAATCCACGTACTAAGGGCTTTCATTTGATACCCTACTCAGAATTTAAAAAAAATATTTTTGTTTTCGATGAGGACATATTTGTTTATATTTTTAGGGGGACATGTTTTTTAGATGTTTTAGTATGTTTCTTATGTGCGGGTCAAAGATTTGTATAAGCATGCAAAATTTCAACTCTCTAGGTTTAGCCGTTTGGCTACAATTTTTACCGAACAGACAGACAGACAGACAGACAGACAGACAGACAGACAGACAGACAGACGAAAAAATGACGGTATAAGGGTTTTTTGGTCATACCTACAAAACCCTAAAAACATCGATAATCTGCGCAAAATGATTGAATAAGATCGGCAGGTGACTTACCGTGAGATAGAGTGAGATACATTCGATTTTACATGAACATTTAGCTGTGAGAAAGATCTGTTCGTTGTTTGATCTCGTGTTGATTGGCGTAAGGGAAAGCTAAAAAAATTCAACCTAGGCACTGCAAAATCCGTATACAACATCATTACAGGTGAAGAAACTTGAATTTATTCATATGAACCGAAAACTAAACAATAATCCACTCTTTGGGTCTTCCAAGATGAACCGAAACCCACAAAAATTGTCCTGTGAAAAAGATCGCTTGTTTTTTCACTTCTGCTGAACATGTCGCAACCATTCCTTTAACACGTTCGCGGACAGTACGGCTATAGCCGTCGAATATTTTTCCTAGCTCGGGTCATGACGGTCTAAACCGTCCTACTTTTTTATTCAAATATACAAATGACGGCTGGGGCAGGTTTTAATTCCATTTAAGTATATGAAAACTAGTATAAACTGTCCTATCAGGAACATACCAAACACAGTAAATGTCCTATTATAAACAAAAATCTAAAAAAGTGACATTTTGGGTACATCTCATTGTACAAAACTGTCCGCGAACGTGTTAATGGATCGGAGAACAGTTAATGCTGAATGGTATACAACAATTTGTTTGCCAGAAGTCATCGACAAAATCAGGAAAAACAACCAAAAACGTCGCATCATTCTTCATTATGACACTGCAAGCTCCCACACAGCACATCAAACAATTGATTATTTGAAGGAGAAAAACATCGAATTTATGTCTCATGGCCCGTATTCACCTGATTTATCCCCTAACGATTTTTTTTTTTTTGTTCCCCAATGTCAAACAAAAATGCGTGGACAGCGATTTTCATCACCTCAAGAAGCTGCTGGAACCTTCGAAAACCATGTTTTTGAGATACCAATTTCAGAGTGTAAAAACTGTTTCGAGAATTTGTTTGAACGCATGCAAAAGTGTTTAAATCTTAAAAGCGAATATTTTGATAAGCAATAAAACAGTTTGATCCAAAAAAAAAAATTTTTTTTCTTTCTTAGTTTTTGTAAAAACTTAAAAGGTAGCCCTCGTATACCAGTTCTACAAACTCAAAAGAACAGTAAAAGTTTATTTATTCAAAGTATACTCCATTAGAAGTTATACATTTTTCCCATCTTTCATGCAATTTGTGAATACCTTGCCAGTAGAACTCTTCCCCTTTCCCCACAAACCATTCATCTAGCCATTCTTTTACATTTTCATATGAACAAAAGTGCTGCTCGGCAAGTGCGTGACCCATCGATGCGAACAAGTGGTAATCTGAAGGGGCCAAGTCTGGTGAGTAAGCGGCATGGGGTAGCACTTCCCACTTGAGTGCCTTCAATGTGTTGCAAACTGCTTTTGCCTTATGTGATGGAGCGTTATGGTGAAGAAAGATTACCTTGTGCTGTCTTCTTTCGTATTCTGGTCGTTTTATGAGCAGCGAATGGTTCAATTCGATCAGTTGTTGTTGGTAGCGTTGAGTATTAACTGTTTCACCAGGTTTTAACAATTCATAATAGACCACACCCTTTTGGTCCCACCAAGTACAGAGCATTGTCTTTTTGCCAAAGCGATTCGGTCTTGCAGTTGATGTGGATGGTGAGCCTGGGTTCACCCATGATTTTTTGCGTTTGGGATTTTCAAAATAAATCTATTTTTCATCGCCAGTAATGATACGATGCAAAAAAGATTTTCTTTTGTATCGTGCAATCAAAATTTCACAAGTGTTTTTGCGTTTTTCTATCTGCCTCTCATTCAATGCATGTGGCACCCATCTGCCGATTTTCTAGATCTTAACTGCTCTGCTAGTTGTTTTTGTGATTGACTATCGTCTTCCTGTAGCAATGTTTCCAATTTTGTATCTTCATATTTTTTTGGAAGTTTTCCATGTTCTTTGTCTGTAAGATCAAAGTCACCACTTTTGAAACGCCGAAACCATCGTTCACACGTATCTTGCGATGGAACATATTCACCATAAGCTTCTCGAAGCAGTCGGTATGATTCAGCAGCAGTTTTTTTAAATGAAAACAAAACAGTAGTACTGTCCGCGAATGCTCTTTATTTGGCACAAAATTTGAATTTTTTAACACAGTAAAACAAAACTATATGATCACTTTTCAAATTATAACCTATACGCATTTGACACTTAATGATAACTTAACAAAACGCCATATGTGTTGAAACTTTGAACTATACACTCTGTTTGCGCGGCAAGTTTGAAAAAAATCCGCATTTCATACTTGTAGACCTGGTATATGAATTTATAATGTGTACTTCAGTATTATTAGAGGAAATATAAGGGCTATAATAATTTAGATAAACAATTATTAAAAAATAAAAGCATATTTTCTCAATTTAGAAAATCATAAAATAATGAACGTACCCTAAATTTACTTATTATTTTTTAAGTAGGTTTATGATATTATTAAATTTAATGTTACTTGATGTTAAATTTTTTTAAATTTTATTGAGCTGTTTTCTTACGTTCGTAACAGTTTTTAATGCAACACGTAAAAAAGTATCGTAAAAATCAATGAAGTGGAAATTTTAACATAATTCTTTTCTGGAAAATTTTCTTTCTCATTTAGTATACGCCTTCTCATAGTTATGTAAGAAATTTACAATTTTCACATTATTTTGAGCACATTTAAATAATTCACTACGTATTTGAATCCCCTCAAGGAAATATACAAATACTTTGAGATGTAAATAAATATTTGATGATTTAAAAAAGAAAAATATTATCTTTGTTTGCACTGATTTGCATTTTCTTCTATTTTCTGAAATAGATTATTTTTATGGTGATTAACTCGTCAGGGGTTTCTAGTGTATTTTAAAATTGACTATGTGTGTCAGAATTTAAAGTTTTGTCCAAAATTAAACAAAACTTAAGTTATATTGTTAAATTATAAACATTAAATGAATGCGAGGATAAATAATCAAATTTTTAATTTTGAAAAATACTTTTGTGATGGGATTTTCGCCAAAAATGTGTCAAAAAATTTTTGTCCCCCAACCTATTTCCCTGTGGTTGATCTAATAACTGAAAAAGTTCTCAATAATGTAAAATGTAAAACCGGAACCAGTGGCGCACCCAGGAATTTTTGTTGGGGAGGGCCTGAATATAAAATTATTTAAATTATGAATAAAGTTCACACTTCTAAATTTCCTAGGTGCGGCACTGACCGGAACAGCTCAACAGGAATTTTTGATCAGATTAGTTTTCAAAAAAATATTTTGTGACGTTGTAAATGTAATAATTTTTTAAAGGGTTATTGAGATATCAAAAGAAAGCTCTTAATACGTAGATTAAGTAGTTTTTTAAAAATTAGTTTTTTTTTAAATTTCTCTATTTTAACACGATTTTTGCCAAAAATGTGCTGAAAAGACTCTTGTCCCTCAACCTATATTCCAGAGGGGTTAGTTAAAAAATATCTGAGTGGTGCACATTAATTTGATCCGGAATAGTATAAAAGTACAACAGGAATTTTCGATCTGGTAGATATTTCAAAAGTTATCGATTTTTTTGAAACAACCTGCTTCAGGCGTGCACCCAGAATTTCGGGGGGGGGGGGGGGCTCAGAAGACAAAATTGTTTTAAAATGGTAATATCGGGAAATTACTCGGTACATGTGTATTTTATTTTCCAAAATGCAAGCGCAGGTCCTCATTTCCGAAATACAAGTGATACAAAAAAAAGATCCATGCTTTCAAAATACAAATGCAACCTTAACAAAAGGTCCTCGGTTCTAAAATATAAGTACTAATCTAAAAAAAAAATCTTCAGCTCTAAAATTCACATATATTCCTTAAAAATGGTAAAACAACATGTTTTTTGAGCTCGTGGGGGGGGGGTATCATCAAGCCCGTGAGCCCCTCCGGGGTGCGCGTCTTCCTTGCTTACAATATTTAACCGTGCATACAATATCGTTACAAGAGCAAATAAATCCCTCTTCAGTTAAATTTTAGTCATGGCTCACTATTCTTTTTTCGACTAGGTGTATAAAAAAGTGCCCTTCATTTTACTTTTTAATAATGTAACATATAGATTATTTTACATGATTGTAAAGCAAACTTGATGTACTTTTCAAATTTGTAAAAAAATGCAGTATGTTCCGTTTGAAATTTCAAAGTTGATATTAATCACTAATAAACCGGAAATGGTATCATGAATGTACATCCGTCATCAAGTAGCTTACATGTTGCTGTATAAATCATGTTATATGAAATAAATTACTAACTTAATAAATAAGCGAGATATTTGCTGGGTCCACTAAAATATAACACCCTGTATACCTACGATTTGTTATCACTTGCTAAATAACTACAAAACCCTGAAATGTGTGAAAATTCACACTTCACATATATATTTTTTTTTAATTTGTGCCCATAAGTTCTTTTCCTGAAGTAATCCGTGGAAGTAGTTAATTTTAGAAACATTATACTAAATAATGGAGTTATTAATGCAAAAGAGATAACAAAGATTAGGTTACATTAAAGTTAACATGAAATTTAGTTAATATCATCGTTTGTAATTTGAATTTAAATTCGATCTTACACCCGGGTGTCCAGTGTATAAACGCGAAATCCACTTTGGCCACAACTCGGTGCTTTTAATGGAATATCCGCAAAATCAAAATGTTCCATATGCATAATTGAAATGATAATTTCATGGGATTTTAGCACGTAACCTTATTATGAATTTCATCAAAGCGAGCGCTATTTTATTATGCTGGTGCAATTCGTTTCACCGCAATTATCCACTGATTTATTTATGTCACATACTTTATTATGTATTTTAAACTGAATTTTAAATTTTAAGTAAGTTATTGTTTCGCGTGAAATAAGACTTGACCCAAGAGAATTTTTGGAACGATTTTTAAATGCATTTTGTAGCAAAGAGATTCCCTAAAGTTAAAATGTAATTTTCAAAATTTTTGCTGTCTTTATAATAAAAATTTCATATGTGGCCAGCATTTGTCTAAGGATGTAAATATCTTTCGTACGTATCAATACATTTTATCGGTATCGGCATACTTACCTAGTGTCGATATTGGTATTGGTATTGAAAAAAAGTATCCTTACTGTGTGGTATCGATTAATATCTAGGTACGAGGGTTACCTTTTATGTTTTTACAAACGACCACTAGATAGCTATATTGAAATGTGTCATTACTATATTCGTAAAATTTGACATTTGTTATTCTGAAATCAGTGGCAACTTATAAATTGACGAGTAGTTTGTTGAATGTGAGCGTTAAAAAAAAAGTTTGTGAAAAAATTGATATTACTCGCGAAGGTTTTCGTTGAATGATTTTTTACGATTTTAGTAAAGACCTAACTCAACAACAATGCATAGATTCGCTTCGTTCAATTTTTGGTAATGAAGCACCAGAAGGACTGCCTATAATTGATTTGCAGAATTTCGTCGTGATCTTGCGGCCGTCAGTGATGAATCTCGTGAAGGTCGACCAAAATCGGTTGTGATTCAAAAAAACATCAATGCTGTGCGCAAAATGATTGAAGAAGTTCGGCATGTGACTAACCGTGAGATAGAGGCATCCTTTGGCATATCGCAGACTGCAATATATTCGATTTTGCTTGAACATTTAGCTGTGAAAAAGATCTGTTCCCGATGGATTCCGCATAATTTGACCGAAGCTCAAAAAAAGGCTCAGTCAAAAAAAGCGTCCGTCAGTGATGATTTTCGTGAAAGTCGGCCAAAATCGGTTGTGATTCAAAAAAACGATAATCTGCGCAAAATGATTGAATAAGATCGGCATGTGACTTACCGTGAGATAGAGTGAGATACATTCGATTTTGCATGAACATATAGCTGTGAAAAAGATCTGTTCGTTGTTTGATCTCGTGTTGATTGGTGTAAGGGAATACTAAAAAAATTCAACCTAGGCACTGCAAAATCCGTATACAACAGGCGACGAAACTTGGATTTAATCATATAAACCAGAAACTAAGCAACAATCCGCTGTTTGGGTCTTCCAAGATGAAGCGAAACCCACAAAAGTTGTTCGTTCACAAAGCACAAACCACCAAGAAAATGATTGTTTGTTTCTTCGGTTGTACTGGAAATGACTCAACCATTCCTTTAGAGCAGCGGTCGGGGAACCGGGGTAAATTACCCCAAAAGGGGTAAAAATTAAATTTTTGGGGGTAATAAGGAAATTTTTCCAATTTGCTATTTTATAAACGTGTTAGTAGCGCACTAAAGAAAAGGGCGCTGAGGGGATTGACTAAGGGGCGCCATTGCGAAGGTAAGGACCTTTTTTTTCTCTTCATTTAGTTTGGGAGGTGAGGACCTTTTTTGTTTTTGCTCATCACTTAGATTTTGGGAGATGAGGACCGTTTTTTTTGCTCGTCATTTGGATTTTGAAAGGTGAGGACCTTTTTTTTTGCTCATCACTTAGATTTTGGGAGGTGAGGACCTTTTTTTTACAAGTCAATGGGGTCGTGTAAAGAAATATATCTTTGGGTAATGGGTAAAAATGTTCCCCGACCCCTGCTTTAGACATTGGTTCCCAACCTGTGCCCCGCAGCGTGCACTTACCGGGGGCTCCGCAGTTGTTCCAGGACATAAAATAAATACAAATTGAATAAAAACAAAATAATTAGAAATGAAAAACAGAATCAAAATAAGAAAATTGGAAATTACATTCTGAACGAAAATTTTCCTAATTGAATGTATGTCCGAGTGATTTCTGACTCTAGCCGGTTTATGACTCTATGACTAGCTGGAATGTGATCGGCGATATGCATTGTTGTTTGAATAATCTGCGTGTATTTTGATTATTTGCTTAATTTTATAAAAATCTGTTGAAGACATAGGGTAGGCCTAAGGGGCTCCACCATAAAAATTGATTCTGAAAAGGGCTCCGCAAGTCAAAAAGGTTGGGAAACACTGCTTTAGAGGATCGGAGAACAGTTAATGCTGCATGGTATACAACAATTTATTTGCCAGAAGTCATCGACAAAATCAGGAAAAACAACCAAAAACTTCGCATCATTCTTCATCATGACAATGTAATCTCTCACAGAGCACGTCATACAATTGATTATTTGAAGGAGAAAAACATTGAATTAATGTCTTATTGCCCGTATTCACCTGATTTATCCCTTAACGACTTTTTTTCTTCCCCAATGTCAAACAAAAAATGTGTGTCAAACAAAACAGCGATTTTCATCACCTCAAGAAGCTGTTGAACACTTCGAAAACCGAGCGTATTTGAGGTATTTTTTCTTTTGGTATTTTGAAGTCATTCTTATTTTTGGAATCATTTTTAGGCAATATAATCCGTTTTCTGAGAAAATAATAGGTTTTGTTAGTATTTTTATGTAAAATGCACCAATTAATAGAGGGAAGAGCAAAAAATATTTTACATTAGTATTAAATTTTAAAATAAATATCTACAGTATGAAAATAAACAATATCTAAGTATGAAAATTTAGAAAATGTAGAAAGTGTTCCAAGGTACAACAGTCTCCCCTACTAACAAATTCTACTAAAAAGTGTGTAGACAACACAAAACAGAAAAAGTGTTTAGTGTAACAGCTTGATTTATTTACTTGATTTAGCTACTAAACCCTTGTAAATTCGGCATTAATAACAGAGCAAAGAGAATGAGAACGAAAAAGGTAGTTGATACGAACTCATAAAGAGAGAAACGTTCTCAAGAACAGCGTTTCTCAAACATTTTGCCGCGCGACCCAACCTATTTCTTTGAAGTCATACTGCGGCCCAATTGTTTATTTTATAATTCTTAACATAAAATCAAAATATATCGACTTGATAGAACTTATAATTTTTAATTTAAAAATTTAAACCCTTTTGTTAATTGCCGAAAAAGTGTTTTCTTTTCAAGTAAGATATTTCTGTAATAAATGCAACCAAAAATTATAAAAATACAATATTTAGAATTTTATTTAAGGTATGTATGCAAAATAAAAAGAAAAAAAAAACAAACTATTTTGACATATAGAAACAGTCCAAACCTTTAGCGGAACTAAATGAAATTTTAATTTTGAAAGAAACGGGCTATATGAGTAGATATTATCTGTCTCATTTTGTAATACGTAACTATAGGTTATTCCAAACGATTAGGCGGAACTAGATTTTGCAATCTAGTTACTTTCATCGTTTGAATCGTGTTTTTTGCCAGTTTTGTTTAAGCTTAAATCATACTTACAATAAACATTTTTTAGTTAAGGTTAATATAATTTTAAAATGTCATTTTCTTTATATTTTGATTTTTGTGTCATTTTTAATACAAATTTCTATTTATTAATTTATTTTTTTTAATATTTTTTTTTTTGTTATTAAAATATTTGTAAAAATTATTTTATTTTTGACATAAGTCATCCGTTTCCATGGTTTCACTGTTGGAATTTTAAATGTTCACATACCAAACGTCAAACATGAAATAACCCAAGGAAGGTCCCTTATCGTGACAACCCAAAAGAACGAAATTCCCATTTAGTTCCGCCTAAACGTTTGGAATAGCCTGTAGCTCTGGTTACCTTCGTGACTGTTGTGGTGTAAATAGACTTTTATGGAATCATGTGACCTTGTAAATCTGGCTTTTAAATTTTTGGTTAAGTTTCATTATGTTGAAGTTATATTCACTCAAAAACTACATATGTCAGATACCAAACTATCATTTCAAAATTGTGATTGACATGTCTACATAAAAAATGAATTTTCCCTCTTAGTTACGTATTACAAAATGAGACATTATACATGCTATTTCAAACGTTTAGGTGGAGTTAAATGGGAATTTCGTTCTTTTACGTTGTCACCAGAAGGGACCTTGCTTGGGTTATTTCATTCTTCACGTTGGGATGTCAAAATTTAAAATTCCAACAGTGAAACCATGGAAACGAACATTTCACAAAAATATGCGTTTTTAAATATTTTAATGAAAAAAAAAAAAAAAAAAAAATTGGGAAATTTGTATTAAGAATGGCACAAAAAATCAAAATATAAAGAAAATGACATTTTAAAATGATAATAACCTTAACCAAAAAATGTTTATTGTAAGTATGATTTAAGCTTAAACAAAACTGGCAAAAAACACGATTCAAACGATGAAAGTAACTAGATTGCAAAATCTAGTTTCGCCTAATCGTTTGGATTCATTATACTTTGAATTTACTATAATGAATTATATTCTTATTAATATGAGTGTGTTTATTAATATTTTACCCGGCAACTATTTTTTTAAATTTCTTTGATGCCTTCGCGGCCCAATAAAAATTTAACGCGACCCAATAAAAATTTAACGCGACCCAATATCGGGTTGCGACCCAAAGATTGAGAAACGTTGCTCTCGAACAGCGTTTCTCAAATTTTTTAAAATTTCCGGCGTGGCGGGTCCTTTAAAAATTGTCTGAGAGCTTGCGGACCCCTATTAATAAAAAAAAAAAAAAAAAGGAAAAGTACAGTGAATAAAACATTTATTTTACAAACAATTATGTATTCAGAATATTACATACAATATTACATGCTATGTAATCGTTAAATAACAAATAACAATTTTAATGGGATGGATGCATTCGCTTTGCCTGAACTAATTCTTCTGTGTGGCTTCGTTTTGGCCAGTGCAACTCTCATGTCATTTGTCGCGCATAATCTATTTCGAGATTTTGTCTTGATAATAAGTAGTGTAGAAAAAGCCGACTCACTCATAGGTGGTTGCAAATGGAATGAGGACTCTTAGAGCCATCTTTGCAACATCAGGATAGGACTGTGCAGTTCAGTCAGTTATATAATATAAATAAATATGCGTTCGTTTTTCACGGACCCACCGAAATCCCTTCGCGGACCCCACTTTGAGAACCGCTGCTCTAGAATATTAATCTGGTCTGAATCATCAGTCTTGAACCCAGTCGAACATGAACCCGGTTTAAGCCGGTTACGACTGTATTTTTGCGGTAGCGAATCAGCGGATATACTACTAGTTTTTAATCATGATCTTTTACTTGTGCTATTTCAATCTAAACTAAACCTTGGCTTGAGACTTAGCTTAAATTATAATAGTTTATAATCTGACATCTTATAATTAATTTTCTAGATTTTGTATCTTATATCTACTTAGAAACTTCGTCTTTTATAACTAACATCTTTTTCTTCATTTTTCAAACTTTGTTTTAAACTTTATTTAAAATTTTTGGTGGCAGTGTTTGCTTATGCAAATGAGGAAATGTAATAGCTTTTTAAGAAATTGTGTATCACAGAATGAGTTTGTATAGAATATTCTATAGAGTTTTATATCTTTTAAAAACTTGTAGCATGATGCAGTATGTAAAGTGGATCTTTGAACTGAACTTATAATGTATGTTTCTGTAGAGCAACTGAATGAAATAATACTTTAGAAATATGCTAAAATACGGCATCTGCACACTTGACTTCTTCAATTACGAATACATTAAGTAAATAAATTTTTATGAACTTAAAATATGAAGTTCACGAGACATATAATCAAAGCGTGGAAAATTTTGATTTTCTGATATCTGGTGTTTTGAATTATATATGATTCATAAATTTTTACAGGGATATTTGTGTGTTTTGTAGAATTATAAAATATGTATAAACTAGTTGTATAATTAAGAAGATTTTTTTGCAATTTTTTCAATTTCAATTTCCACAATAGCTTCCCTTTTAAAAAAGGTAAAATTTATATATTTAGATATTTTAGTTTCCATGCTTTGGTTTAAATCCCAATGGCAATGCATGAGGAATAAATGGAACCTGACGAAGACCATTGAGAACCTTTTTAGCTGCTTTCAACACAGTTTACTTTGAGGACTTATACGGACTATAATTTACTTCTAAATTGTGTGAATCGTTTTAAATTTTTTGCGCAAAAATCTCTACCTATAATTGGTTTAGAAGGAGCCTGTTGTACAAAACCCCAAAAATTCCCCTTCTCTGTAGGATTTTAGTCTAAGGAGTTAATTTTAGAATATGCATTATTAAGTGGGCTTAATATTAAATATAATAATTATTATTACTAGCAGATCCGTTGCCAACAAGGTTGGCAAACTGATATCGAATAAAAATCAATATAAGCAGAATCATGCAAATAAAACTTGCATGATTCTGCGTATATTAACAAAACAAAGGCGTTTCTTGATTATACCTACGAAATCCTAAAAAGAAGGTCAGTGTCTGTCGTTTAAAAATTTGCATCGAGCCGGATACGGTCGCGGGCCAGTTGTCGGACATCAATGGTATAGCTATTTCTGATTATACTTAGGAAAGCCTAAAAAGCAGCTCAATGCGTGTGGTTTAAAAATTAGTATCGGGCCGAATACGGCTCGCGGGCTATTTGTTGGACATCAATGGTATAGTTGTTTCTAATTATATCTAGGAAATCCTAAACAACAGCTCAATGCGTGTCGTTTAAAAATTAATATCGGGCGGGATACGGCCCGCGGGATATATGTTGGACATCTGTGCTATAGCTGTTTTTGATTATGCCTAGGAAATCCTAAAAGCAGCTCAATGCGTGTTGTTTAAAAATTAGTATCGGACCGGACACGGCCCGCGGGCCTTAGGCTGGATATCAATGGTATAGCTGTTTCTGACTATACCTAGGAAATCCTAAAAAGCCGCTCATGACAGACAGAAACTTGGACTTTTATAAATATAATGGGGTTTGTCAGATCTTGACAAGCGTCCACTAGTTGTAAACTACAGTAACCTTTTGAGCCACATCATAGAGAATAGAGGAGATACTTACGCACGCCCGTACAATGCGGAGCAATATTGCTTTCTGCATCTTGCATATACCTCTTGAGGTGCCAGATGATCTGCAGACGGGTATGGAGTTGATTTCCCTTTGGTATGAGGCTTTCATACTATCCAAAAAGAGACTCTTTTCTTCTTCCTTGGGAGAGATATTCTTCTGAGCTGGACAAGAATTCGACCATAAACATTTCTTTGGTCTCGATATCCAGAAGGGTTATGTTCGGCTTAATGGCTATCAGTAACCTCGAGGTGGTGAAGGAGTAATTACAATAAATGCGACAGTTGGAATTTTCCACCACCGATTCTATATCAGAAGGGACGTACGGTATAAAAGGTATTGGTTCACTACCAGAGGCATGTCTAAGATGGTAGTAGAGCACGCGATGAGCAGCATTATGTCGAGATACGTAGCTCGACGCTGCAAGAGATAGACACGCAGCCATAATGTGCATAATGGTTTTAGAATGATGGTGGCACAATCTACAAAATGTGAACTCCGCTATTTGGAATATGTGACATTATTATTATTTCATACAGGTTTAACTGTTTGTTATTTTTATCGTTTATGTTATTATTCGATTACTGGGTATTTTTATTCTCTTCAATCATTAAAAGATGAGGATTGCATTATATTAAAAAGAATAATTATTACGTTTTTTATTTATTTCAGGAGAAAGAATATTAAGTTGATTAATTTTTCCTACTCCATTTATAGTGTGTTGACCAATTAGAATAAAAATGATAGCATTATTGGTGCTTGATTAAGTTAGGAAATTTCTAAAATTTCATTAAGTTGAATTTCCCAATCTATTAAAATAACCTTAAAAATAACAACATAACTGATGCACCTGCTGATTGTGTGTGTTAGGCCTGTTTCACACGTATGCGGTTCCATTCGGTTCGGTTCTTTTTCGGTCGCTGCCGACAAGTGTGAAACGGTGCTTCGGTTTCTATTCGGTACCTAATACAAACAGTAGAGTACCGAATACTCCCTCGACACGAACGGGTTTCTACAAGTTGCGAACTCGCATAATAGTTATAAAATATAGACTATTCCAAACGTTTAGGCGGAACTAGATTTTGATATCTAGTAATTTTTATCTATTAATTCGGACTTTTCTCATTTTGTTTAAGCTTTGTAAATCATACAAACATAGCAAATTCTATATTAAATTGATTGTCATTATAAAATGTCAATTTCATTGAATTTATTTTTTTTTGTTTTTCTTAATAAAAATTTCCCATTTATTAATTTTTTTTTGTCTTCAAAATATGGAAAAATGTTTTAAAATTTATAATAAATGTCATTCGTTTCCATGATTTCACTGTTGGTATTTAAAATTTTCACATACCTACGTTAAATATGAAAAGACCCAAGCAAGATCCCTTCTCGTGACAACCTAACAGAACGAAATTCCCATTGTGTTCCGCCTAAACGTTTGGAATAGCCTGTAGTATAAGTTTATTATAATAATTATTATAGTAAAAAGCTATAAGTTATTGAATTAAAAAATGGTTTTTGCTTGGCAAAATTTCACTGAAATCGTCTTGATGTCAGTGACATTTCTTGAGATAGTAACAGTTTCATGACAGTTCTTTCAGTTTATTAAGTAATAAATAAAATTACATTTGAATGGTAAAAATATTGTATGTTCGCCTAAATAAAATAACATTTCAGTATACTGACGTTTACCAGGTCTACAAGTATGAAAATATGCTTTTATTTTTTTATAATTGTTTATATAAATTATTATAGCCCTTATATTTCCTTTAATAATACTGAAGTACACATTATAGATTCATATACCAGGTCTACAAGTATGAAATGCGGATTTTTTTCAAACTTGCCGCGCAAACAATGTGTATAGTTCAAAGTTTCAACACATATGGCGTTTTGTTAAATTATCATTAAGTGTCAAATGCGTATAGGTTATAATTTGAAAAGTGATCATCTAGTTTTGTTTTACTGTGTTAAAAATGTCAAATTTTGTGCCAAATAAAGAGCATTCGCGGACAGTACTACTGTTTTGTTTTCATTTGAAAAAAACTGCTGCTGAATCATACCGACTGCTTCGAGAAGCTTATGGTGAATATGCTCCATCGCAAGATACGTGTGAACGATGGTTTCGGCGTTTCAAAAGTGGTGACTTTGATCTTACAGACAAAGAACATGGAAAACCTCCAAAAAAATATGAAGATACAAAATTGGAAACATTGCTACAGGAAGACGATAACGTCAATCACAAAAATAACTAGCAGAGCAGTTAGGCGTTAGTCAACAAGCTGTTTCCAATCGCCTACGAGAGATGGGTAAGATCCAGAAAGTCGGCAGATGGGTTCCACATGCATTGAATGAGAGGCAGATAGAAAAACGCAAAAACACTTGTGAAAGTTTGCTTGCACGATACAAAAGAAAGTCTTTTTTGTATCGTATCATATTACTGGCGATGAAAAATGGCTTCATTTTGAAAATCCCAAACGCAAAAAATCATGGGTGAACCCAGGCTCACCATCCACATCAACTGCAAGACCGAATCGCTTTGGCAAAAAGACAATGCTCTGTACTTGGTGGGACCAAAAGGGTGTGGTCTATTATGAATTGTTAAAACCTGGTGAAACAGTTAATACCCAACGCTACCAACAACAACTGATCGAATTGACCCATTCGCTGCTCATAAAACGACCAGAATACGAAAGAAGACAGCACAAGGTAATCTTTCTTCACGATAACGCTCTATCACATAAAGCAAAAGCAGTTTGCAACACATTGGAGGCACTCAAGTGGGAAGTGCTACCCCATGCCGCTTACTCACCAGACTTGGCCCCTTCAGATTACCACTTGTCCGCATCGATATGAAAATGTGAAAGAATTGTTAGATGAATGATTTGCGGGAAAAGGGGAAGAGTTCTACTGGCGAGGTATTCACAAATTGCCTGAAAGATGGGAAAAATGTATAACTTCTAATGGAGCAAACTTTGAATAAATAAACTTTTACTGTTCTTTTGAGTTTAATGTGTTTTATTAAAAAAAAAATCCGCATATCATACTTGTAGACCTGGTATTATGCAGGCAGTTAATTTTCCCGAAAAGAAATTGGTGACTTTTTTTGCTGATTTGTTGTAAATATATTGTAAATATGACTTTTGAATTTACTTGTCACTTAATTAAGTTTTCATGAGCTTTCTTTCTATGATTGAAGAGGGCTTTTGCTAAACAAAATAACAAAAAGTCTCGCTCAATTGGTAAAAATTACTATAATTTAAAATCTAGTTCTGCTTAAAACAAAGAATCAGGCTATAGATTTTAATACATACATTAAGAGACGTAAATTGATTTAAAAAATATATATTTTGTCGCTATATACCGGTGTTTATCAACGTAGGTCCCATGCCCCACAAGGGGGCAATTTGATTGTTCAGGGGGGCAAGTCTTGTGTCCTGAACAAGTTGTAATTAGGCTTCATTTAAGGAATAGTTCAATTTTTGAATATAAAGAAATATGTACATGTTACATAGGGAGGCATCAGAATTTTAGAAAGACTTAGGTGGGGCATGGTAAAAAAAAGACTGTCAAAAATTGTTGAAAAATTGTTGCATGCGACCTCAACCTTAGTATAGACAGGTGTTTGTCGCGCGACATTTTCGACAAAGTTCACATTCCTATTTATTACTAGACAACAACAATTATAGTTCGTCTAAGCAAACAAAGGTCCTGAGTTGGTGTGTACTTCACTGTATTCATTTTTCCAGTATACTTTACTTCATAAATACGGTCCACGCCGGTACCAGGTGTTCAAAAATGTGTAAAGTAAATAGTAAATAGTTATAATAAAATAACTATTATATACATTCATAATAAATATAAATACAACTCAGTTAAACTTGTACATATTATATTACACAATAAGTAAAACATAAATACTAAAACGCAAATAATACGTTTACCTTTATCTAGCAGGATACTGCTTAGATACGATGGTCGCTAATTAGGCGTTCTAAAACCCGCCTAATATTTTTTTAAATTAGTTCACATATTTTCCGGGACTTTTGTTTGCTTAAACATACTATATCGCAGAATATGTTTTAGTGTAATAATAATAATAATAATAATAATAATGATTTATTAATGTTAGTAAAATGTATACATTTCTTACATACGTCAAAAATACAAACACATATTACATTGAAAGAATCATATAAGTTTACGTTTATCATTAGATTAACTGATTAATTATTGGAAACCAATGGATGTAAAATCACAATTCCAATATTCTTCGAAATTGTAAAATGCTTATTCTTTTAGCGTTTTCTTTATTACAGAATTAAATTTATTTGTGGGCAAAGATTTGACAGATTTGGGAAGAACATTGTAGAAACGTGTCGCATAATAATTAAGTGAGTATCGTGAAGACACGAGTCGCACCTATCCAGGTCTTATCAAATCTTTACCCCTTGTATTGTAATTGTGTACATCCATTTAAAGTGTTTGGTCAGCTATATTAAAACGAACGTGGGTTAAACAATATAATATATAAAGTGAGGGTAGTGTCAATATGTTCATATATATAAAAATATTTTTACAGTCTTGCCTGTAATCTATGTCACCAATAATTCTAACAACACGCCTTTGCAGCCTAAATATTCTTGCCGCATGTGGAGAATGACCCCAAGCCAGTAATGCATATGTCATTGACTGAAATAGGGCGTAGTATGCTGTCATTAGAACATCTCGAGTAACGTTATTTTTTAAATTTAATATGCAGTAGATGGTCTTACACAGGTTATTAGCCATTTCTTCTACATGTTTTTCCCAGTTAAGATTTGGACCTATAGTTACTTACTACATAAATTTAACAGTATCGTTAGATATAGGGAGTTTCATTGAAAAACAAAGCTGTTTAGTTTTAGAATTATTAAGGCCAAGTGCGTTGGCTGTATACCAATCTTGTGCAGATTTTATAGTCCGATTGACATTATCAATAAGTTCATGAAACTTTAAGGACTGTGTTAGCAAAGTTGTATCATCTGCATAAAGAATGGTTTTTGCTTTATCTAGAAAAAGAGGTAGATCATTGACGTATATTAAAAATAGCAGAGGCCCAAGATAGACCCTTGGGGTACACCGCATTTGATAGTGAGTTCCTCAGATGTAACTTCATTAGATAATACATACTGTTTCTTGTTTGTTAAATATGATTGTAGGAAGTTGGAGCTGTTCGTACTTATGTTATAGAATTTTAATTTTTTAATTAAAATATCATGAGGCTAGCAGTCAAATGCCTTTGATAAATCAAAGAACGTTGCAATGCTATGATGTCCCTTGTCAAACCCGTTTGTTATGAATTGGAAGAATTCTAAAATTACAGTACTTGTAGACCTTCCAGCTCTAAAACCAAACTGATTATTATTTAATAATTTGTTAATCTCGAAATGTTTACATGTGTGTAATACATGCTACTTACAATAATACATAAAATACTTAAATTACTGAACAGTCAACACTTAACAGTTTTAAACATATTTCTATTGTTTATATTCTAACGTAAAACGTACGACGTTACTAATTTTTACTGCATATCCCAGTAGTAGAATTAAATATTTACAGCAACTTAATGTACTTAAAATACCCAGACAGTTGGGACCAAGACCATTTATATTTAGTAAAGAAAATTACTAGTTTATTCCACATTGAATTTTGGCATACTATTCTCGTCATAGACGTATGACCATGACAATTACTTAAAAATATATTCGGCCCTCTTCAGGTGCGCTTTGGATAAATTTAGAATAAACTATCAAGAAAGTATTACCGAATATAAAATTATTATAATACAGTAATATTTTCATATTATTTATATTAATTTTAGTTACTTTTTTCGCTGTATGTAATCTTATTGTGTATTTTCTTTGCCAAGATTGCGAAAGACTTACACGTGTTAAATTTTCTAATTTAAATGCTCATTTACAAATGTCAAAGTGCATTTGCTGTGAAATTTGTATATCCTAAAATTTCATGCTGTTATTTTCTTACATTATTTATTAATGTAAATAGTATTCTAATAATAAACAGTAGTAAATAAAGGCATATTAGTCTCACCTAGTCATAGTACTCTCTACCATAGCGTTAGAGTGCTTTTCTCACGAGAACTACCCAGTGACGTCACTTGCGCAGAAACCAGAACTCGCACTGTTGCATTGTTGCCAAACAACTGACGTAGAACCGAGTAAAAGTCGTATTTCTATTGGTTTGACGTTATTACTCTGCGCATATACTACGATATCACCGGCCAGTTCTCGTGGGAAAAATCCATTTTCAGGGTTTTGTAGGTATGACCAAAAAACCCTTATACCGTCATTTTGTCGTCTGTCTGTCTGTCTGTCTGTCTGTCTGTCTGTCTGTCTGTCTGTCTGTCTGTCTGTCTGTCTGTCTGTCTGTCTGTATGTATGTCTGTCTGTCTGTCTGTCTGTCTGTCTGTCTGTCTGTCTGTCTGTCTGTCTGTTGCACATAGGAAAAATACTAAAACATCTAAAAAACATATCCCCCTAAAAATATAAACAAATATGTACTCATCGAAAAAAAAAAAAAATTTGTTTATAATTCTGAGTAGGGTATCAAATGAAAGCCCTTGGTACGTGGATTAACGATCAAATTTTTATTTTTGCAAGCGATTTTTGCCAAAAATGTGCAAAAAATAATTGTCCCACACCCTGTAGCCCAGATGGTTTAAACTAAAAATCTGAAAAAATTCTAAGTAATGTACATTGTTGTGAACCGGAATAGTACAACAGGAATTTTTGATCAGATTACGTTTTTGGAAAAAAACGCATTTTTTGTGATTTTTTGCTAATAATGTACACAAGTTATAGCTTTGTAACACGCTACAATGGAACTTGTATGCTGGTGTATTGGTTTTGAAACTGGAGTTTCACCCAAGTAACTCGATCCGAAAGGGATCGAACCCTGCGAGAAGAGACAATATTATTTGTTGTTTTTTTTTTTTTTTAATTTTTATATTGTTTTAATTATTTTTTCAAAATTCTAGTTATATTTTGGCAAATGTTGCATTTAATTTTTAAAAGCGTAAATTTAATAACCAGTGGAAATTGTTTAAATTATAATTTAATTCTGTTTCAATGTACACTAAATCAGAGGGGCGGAACTTATAACAACCAATGGAAGCCATAGGCGCAATTTTTAAAATTCTTAATGAACCTTGCTATATATAAAAAAAATACTACATATATTTAGAAACCTAAATAATGGTATTAGGCGTTCGAATTAAAATTAACAAAAAAAATATTTTAATATAAAATTTGTTTTGGCATCTCATCATTCACTTACTAAATACCTGCAAAACCCTGAAATGTGTGAAAATTCACACTTCACATCAATTTTTTCTATTTTTTTTTAACGCATTTTCTTGAAACTATCAGTGACACTATAAATTTATTCAGTACCAAACCTGGTATATGATTTATTCGCTGATCAGAATTGAAAGATTTTTAAAATTGGTTCAGTAATTCCAAAGTTACGACAATTTTTACTGGGAAATTAATCTTAGGTCAGTTTGAATCTCTCTCCCATACTTACATGCCTAACGACACGGTTGTAAATGAGCAAGATGCCATTCACTATCCATTCACTATTAATCGGAATTGGCGGGCATGGCGAGTGCTACCTATAAACTTGACATATCTCACTTATAGTTACTTTACAGCAAAAATATATAAAAGAAAAGTAAAATAATAAAAATAGGTTCCCAACACTAATTCTCTAGATAGGCGTATAAGGGGCAGAGAAGGTAAGTGCTCCGTTTTTAGATCGCCGGCCATAGATATGAAAGCCACCTAGTTAGTTTGGCGGTTCAACCTACCTATAAATTTGAAATATCTCAGTTATCATAAGCAATTATAACAAAAATGTAAGTAATAGAAACGGTACGAGGTACGAGTACGTCAGCTAGTAAATAAATAAAAAATAATGGTTCTCAAGGTCGAAGTGATGCATAAGATTAGAGAACTCCGGACATAAATATCTTCTTCTACTTCTTCTTTGGGCACTGGTGATCAGTCAGGTTGACTTTTGGCCTCACTTGTATAAGTCATCCATCTTGATCTATTCATTGTCAGGTCTTGCCATGTGCCCTGCATACTAATACTTGTTGGATCAAAATTTTTAAAAGGAAATTTATTTTTTTTTTAGCTGGAAAATAATTTTTATTCGATCTGTGAATATCTTAATTTTGGAACATAATGTTATTTAAACTGTTGTTCTGAACTATGCTTTATCCATACAGATTTTTTATGAATGTCAATATCATGCTACTTATAGTATTGACATTTTATGTGTATCATACATTACATAGTTTCCAAGGTATTTTCATAATACGAGAATAATATTTCATGTTATATATTGTTCGCATATATTGTATATTTGAACAACGTAATGTAAGCTAATGAACAATGACTATACCTCCAGTATTTATGTACACTAATAGGTTCAATAAAATTATTTTTATTAATGTTATTATTATAGATCTTCGTTTAGCTGATCTCTCCATCTCTTGACATAAATAAGGTTTTTTTAAATAAATCATAGGTAAATTAATAAATATTCCTTGACTTAATCGGTAATTGTTTTAAAGAGGCAATATGGGCTCGTCAATTTAATCAATTAAGAAATTATACATCGTCGACGCCTGTCGTCTGACGCCCTACAGCTGTAGCCCTATTAATTTGTCAAATGATTTTAGCATACCTGCTCTAAAGCCGGACTGGGTTACCGTGGGAGTTGGTCTTGGGCCTTTGTTACTCATAGTGCAAAGGTTTGTAAAGTATTTGTATTACTCGCGCACACAAATATCATTATATCTTTGGAAGTATAGAACAGATTCTAGAAATTCTGTAGCGTATAAATCGTGCACAACACTTGCCTCTGACGAAATCTATGTTGTCGCTGATAATTTCAAAAAAATATGTTTTACTTGCGCGCACAAATTTTATTGTAACTTGGAACTATTGAACTGCTTTTAATAAAACGCAGCCTAATATCTGACCAAATGGTGTAGCTAAAGATAGAAGAAAAAAAAAAAAAACGCTTGAAAATCGGAACAGCAGTTCTCGAGCGCACATACGGACAGACAGACAGACAGACACACAGTGGGACACACAGTTGTATTTTGTATAATATTAGGAAAAAAGCCCGTCATACGATGGGGTAAAAGTAATCATGAAATTAAAAATAAAATCTCGGTATAATATTAAAACAGTGATGGCGTTTATTAGTCGTAACAACATAATTAATGCCTCTACTTTAAGTTTAATTTGTGAGATGACATGCCTGAAGGAGTAAGACTATTCAAAAATTCTATTGGATGGTTTTCTGTTCCTGAGGTGTCCTCAGTCGATTGAATCGATGCTAAGGTATGCTTTAAGAAGGGCGAGTATGCAACATATACTCGCCCTTCAAAATGTTCAGAACCTTCTCATTGATACTTGTAGTAATCTTCATTTCGGGGGAAAAGGATAGCTGTATTGGAATAATTAAGGACATCGCTGGCAGTCAAACTGTTTCCGAATGTCCGTCACTACTGATACACTGATGATGAGCTTATCTGGAATTTCAATGATATCCTCTCCTAAACACGCGGGGCTCATAGGTGGCTGCCTACTCTGCCTATTAGGTAATTCGTGACTGGTGAAAAACCACTGATACTGAAGACATGCCTGTGATACCCTAAAAACCAAATTGTATTCAGCAGTAATAAAGGTGTAAACTGATAACAAAGTTGTGTTTAGAACACACCCAGATATTGAAATTAAACGTAATCAAACAAACTTTATTTTCTTGTCCCATTTTCCGACTCTAATGAACTAAAGTGAAATAAAGGGAAATAAAGTACGAGACAAAAGTTTTTAGACACATTTTGGGCAAAAATCATGTAAAAATATTTTTTTGCAAAAATAAAATTTTATTTATTAATCTACGTGTCAATAGCTTTCATTTGATACCCCACTCATATTTTTATATAATTCACAGCCGGACAGATCTCTAGTGGCCGTGCGTGAAACATGCGCGTGAAATTTGTATTGGGGATTATAACTTTGGCGAATTGCATTATTTCCTATACACGCTATTACAGTCCAGTGCATAAGCGCAAAATTCAAAATATATCAAATATTAAAATCATGAAGACAAAAAGCAAACTAGGTGGACGTGCTATAAATAATCAATGTCGAGAAATAATTAGCAGTGTTCTTAATTTTTGTAAGCCTTTATTATTTACAATGTACTTGAAATTGTAGGAGTTTGGAAAAAGACGCGGGACGGGGGTGCTCTGGCCAATAAACAAGTCGACAAAGTGAACGTCAAATGCAGTAATCACATAAATCTAGCAGCTACGTTTCTATGGTTTTGTTGTTCGACTGTAATGGGAGGAACTTGTGTTTGTAGACGTACCTAACTGATAAATATAATGTACACGTGTAAGAATGTGAACTTGTTTCTTTGAATGTTCTCTGTATCTGACACTGTCTTTCATAGTGCTCTCTCTATGCGCACCATAAGCCACGCCCGGCCACGAGAGGTCAGTCCAGCTGGTAATTTGCGTCCAGAGGTAATACCAGTGGTTCTTAACCTTTTTTAGATGACGGCACTCTCATTTCTCTGTATGAGAGCCGTATTAATTTTTCGGAGTTCACCGTTCATATACTTACAGCAGGGTGCGGCGACATCCTGGTTGAAAATCACTGGTGCAGGCAGGTAGTCATACGAAACTCTAAAAACCGGATTGTGTTTATCAGTAAAAATCCCCAACAAAAGTAAAAACGAATTTTGAAATTTTAAGCTGT
The DNA here is from genome assembly GCA_963971575.1 of Liopterus haemorrhoidalis. Classification (NCBI taxonomy): domain Eukaryota; kingdom Metazoa; phylum Arthropoda; class Insecta; order Coleoptera; family Dytiscidae; genus Liopterus; species Liopterus haemorrhoidalis. The sequence continues at coordinate 36,011,635 of OZ020615.1, forward strand.
CATTCGAGTACCGATATGTATAACTAATACCAGAGTCGTGTTTAGGAGTGTCGCCCCAGATATTGAATTTCAACACAATCCAACAAACTCCATTTTTTGTCCCATTAAGATAACATGGGAACTTTTTTAGGTAGCAAGCTCGCCTCGTTTTTGAATTTTTGAAACTACTGTTTTCGAAATTCATGAAACTACTGTTCAGTATGAATAAACAAGTATTCTGTCGGTCATTGCCTGCACAGTTGCTATGATAAAAAATGATTCATAGAAAATTACTTGTCAGACCACCGTACTTTATATACAGTCGTAATTCATAATTACATTCATAAAATATTCATATAAAAATTATAAACTTGACCCAAAAATAGCACCCTTTAATCAACAAAAACAGGTTAGATTATGTTCCGAATAAAACTAATTCATATTCAAATATTCGATCATAAAAACATATTTTAACCCTTGAAATGTTCAATTTTTAGAAATAGGTTAATGCAGGGAAAACACTGCATAATAAACTGATAATATAAATTAGTAGGTCGGTTTAAAAGAGGTTGAAATGCGTGTTTGCGTGAGAGGTGGTGTTGAATATTGTAAGCAACATTCTGACTACGGGTTCTTTAATGGAAAAAGATACTTGAGAGTTACCGACACATATTTCTCTTTTAGAAGTTATTTTTGTATTTTATTTGTAATTTAGGATGGGACTAATCTGAAAATCAATAGATTATTTTAGGTAAGTAAAAGAAAATCGAATGAAAAGAAGGATTATATTGAAAAACTTAAAATGACATGTATTGAGATGGATGAAACACTTATAGAGAAAATTATCACTTTGCAAAAATAATTTCAAACATAAAAGTTATATTTATGTAATTATTTTATATTCTATTAATTTTATTATAAATACTACGAAATATTAATAGTTAGATATTTAATATCCTAGCACAGGGGTCGGCAACCTTTTTAAAGTTGTGGTTCACTTTCAGCAACATTTTCTTTTTATTTTTACGTCGCAGACCGCATTCAGTAACAACATTTTTTAGCGGGCCATGCTTCCTTTTGTAATTTAGATATTTTTTACGATCTCAAATTCTGTTTACACTGGTTTACAGCTATTTACGTCGGCGTATATACGTCTAGTGTGTAAGAATACTAAAGCTGCGTTCAGAGCTCGTTAAATTAGTAGACTGTGCACTGTGCATTGTGGATAAGTTTAGTAGATAGTTTTAACATTCAAGGTAGCGCTTACAGCTATAGAAATTAATACGTTACGAATAGTGCGACATAGGTGTGTCTTTAAACAAATTACGGCGTCTTCGTAAAATGTTTATTATCTATTATCGTTCTCCTAATTCTTTTGTTCTAGATTTTTATTAACTAAACTAATTACCTAAATTGATCATATTTACTGTTCGTCTTTGTAATTTTGGGCGAGATTTGTTGTTATCGGTGAGATGACATTTTGTTAGGTTCTGTAAAGGCATACAATGTAAACTTTCTCTACGATGTAGACTGAGATAGCCAATGTGTTTATATGTCTGTCTCATTAAAACAACTCTCTAACTACAAAGTTTAGAAAACAATCCACAATCGACAACATAAAACGCATTTAATTTAGAGGTCTGAACGGTTGCTCGCCTTACCATATGACAAATTGGTAGTGACAATCAACAATGTACAAGACATAGTCAATAGTCTACTAATTTAAGAGCTCTGAACGCAGCTTTAAGCAGCGCGGCTGTAATATATTTGCTACGCTGGATAAGAGAAGTATGCATTATATTTTCTTATTGGTAGGCCGCATTAAATCGTTCGGCGAGCTTCATTTTTCACACAAGCAGCCGATTGCCGACCCAAGGGTTGGTACTCTAAAAATATTGTGGGTGAAAGAAATGTGTACGGTGTTTTTGTTTTTCCTTTAGAATTTATTAATTATTTATTTATTATTTTATATTTTAAATAAAATAAAATATAGCGGTATTTCTATCTCACACATAAGTTGCGAATAAAAACCAAAATAAAAAATCGTCATAGTAAACCGTGGAAGAGAAAGAATGTTGGAGGTAATCGAATAACAATAAAAATAAAAACTAGAAAACATGAACTAAACTCGCGAATTTATTAAAGAAAAAAACTGTATTATTAAAATCATTCAATATTTTCAAACTAATTATTATTATACAGAGATTAATACAAATGTATATATTTTAAAAACCTAAGTTACAAGACTACGAATTGATCACACAAGGTTAACCCATCAGTAGAGCCCTGCGCGGATAAGCTTTTCTGTATCCGCATCCGATCCGCATCCGCACATCCATGATCCGCATCCGATCCGCATCCGCAGCTTTTGTAAATAACAAATCCGCATCCGATCCGCATCCGCAAAAATATCCGCACTATCCGCACTACAGGTTTTACTGTCAGTTTGGAAAGAACTAACATATTTCTCCTGTTTAGGTAATCTCTGCTCTAAAACGCTACTGAAAATTTTTGGATTTACCAGCTTATTTATTACTAACCTAACCTAAGGAACCCCAAAAGTTTTAAGGCCTAGATGCGCTAATAACTTATTTAAATCTAGAGAGAGATAACAATTTTGGGGGGCCTAAGTGTTCTTTTTCGTAGGGAGTAAGTGGCGTGATGCTTTTTTTAATATTGAATTTAAAAAAAAAAAAATCAGAGAAGTTACTTGATAGAAGGTGCTTCATGTTTTTAGGATCAAGTAATTCTCTTACGCCATTTCGCGCATGGCGTTGCAACTTTTTCAAATAGCAACATGTGTCATTTTTCAAATTTTTGGGATCCACAAGACTTTTTACTTCGGGTAGTATAAAAAAATTGGCAGGTTACATAATAAAATTTTCGAGAAAAAATTATGTAGGTAAGTATTTAAATAAAACTTACTAATCAGTGTTATATATAAAAAAAAAAAAACATTTATCAGATTTAAAAGCCAGAATTAGAGCAGAGGTAGGAAGAATTACGTCGAAAGAGTACCAGGAAACTTTTGTCCAAAATATTATTTTCTATAATATATTCAATAATAAAAAGAAAGTTAAGTTGATTGTCTCAACTCAGTCTTGATCATGGACAATTGTCTTAATAAAAATAACATAAAGTGAGATTGAATGCTACAAAATATCATGTATATACAGACAACCGAAGATAACCGAGGACTGCGTAATTAGAACACAATTGCTTGTTTCTCCGAAAGTAACCGAAGATTTAATGTTCACGCGGATATTGCGGATAAGCGGATATGACATTTAATCCGCATCCGATCCGCATCCGATCCGCATCCGCATGGTTTAAATGATAATTTATCCGCATCCGCTGAAAAGTTGCGGATATCCGCGGATTATCCGCGGATACCCGCGGATTTGCAGGGCTCTACCCATCAGCAGTGGAGTGGCGTGACAAGGGATTTTCTGATCAAGGACTGCACCGAAAACAAATGCATGTGGGCAAAAATTTTCTCGCGAATGTCAAGGATCGACTGTACTCCAGTTTGTTAATGACAGTTTCTAAGTTTTTAAGGTTCATGTTAAGGTCTACTTTTTTTTCACGTTTATAGCCTTTGCTACTAAGGCAGTTAACCAGGACTATACTTATTTTTCATAACGAATTCCATACCTGAACAGGATTCGAACCTGAGACCTTAGCAACTCAGGGTACATGTGTTACCACTACGCTACGCCAGTCGGCAAGGTCTACTTTTGTCAATAAGTAATTTTTTGTTTGCAAAATTTAAAGCAGCAAAAGAAGTTTTTGCTAATTCATAAATTACGTCTGAATTTATTTCTGAAGCCCCGAAATTAATAAATTCCGAGCATAAAGATAATAAATATATAAAGACTCAAAAATTACTCGTACGTGCTTAAAAAACACTTCGTAGCTACCGTAGATTGCTGCGCTGCGTAAAATGTAAAAGACAATGAGATGCACCCGGGCAGCCGTTAACACCGCCGGTAAACTCAAATAGGCTGACTTTTAGTGTGCATCCAAACTGTCTTATATCACACGCCCTGGCTTTGCTGCATACTCGACGTAACTCGTTCTAGCGCGGAAACGTACTCCTTGTCTTATTGCACAAAATAAGGCTGCATACAGCAGTTTTATATCAGCGTTTTTTCAATATTCGACATATTGTATAATTTATATATTCGACTAATTTAAGGTAATTATTATAACCATATTCTACTATAACAAATACGAAATAAATTAATATTTTTTAGCTGTAGATTTTTCACAAAAAAATATTTCCGCCTGATTGAGCAATGTATGCAGTGCATCCCTTGCTTCCATGGATGCCACGTCACTGCCCATCATTATTTTCTGCGCATTATGGAATACATATGTTAAGAATGCACTGTACAAATCACCGTACAATATATAATTATTGAATATCCAAAATAATCAAAACAGAGAAGAAAGAACAACGTCGTTGAATCCGTGGAAGAAACAATACAACTAAACTAAACAAACACGCAAATTTCTAGTAGATTCTGAAACCAGGATATACGAGGTCGACCTGGTACCCTTCGGCCATATACCTTGCCTTACAAAATTAGTTGTAGCAACCCAAACCTGTCGCTGTTTCTCATTATATGTCCGAGGTATTAGAGTTTTCTCCTCTTCACCGTAAACAGTATTTCTGGCTAATTTCCCACATTGTCGAGGATCTCTTGTTAGACACGTTTTAATTGTTTCACTTATTTTACATTAAACGGCTCTGTCAACTTCATTGTATTTTATGACATATTTGTTCTCGTGTGTTCTTCTTCCTTCCATCATTTGTAAAATTTCTTGCGTCATCCACGCTTTCATTATAAGATTAATGTAATTGTAATTAATTACACAACGGACACTAATAACTAGAGAGCTGCCAATCTGGGAGGCAATACGTTTCATCCTATTAAATAAGAAAGAACAATGGGGCTTTTTTCCAACTAAAAAGAATCAATTTGCGTTCAGAGCTCTTAAATTAGTCGACTATAGGCTATGACTTGTGAATTGTTGATTGTCACTACAAGTTTGTCATATGGTAACGCGAGCAATCGTTTAGAGCTCTAAATTTAATACGTTATACGTTGTCGATTGTCGATAGTTTTCCAAATTTAGTTAGTGGCAGGGCCGTACCTAGGGTAAATGGCACCCATGGCAAACATTAAAATTGTGCCCCTATTCAAACATGTCACATCCAATTTTTGAAAACAGGATTCGAACAGAGGTCATATAGTATCTCAAAATTCTTATTCTAAGGGAGTGTTTCGGGATTAACTGTTAACTAAAAATTTAAAATATCTTTTTAACATATTTTTTTAATTGCACCCCGAAAGGAGTAAATTGCTATTTTTTATTTTATAAAACGTCCCTTGGACAAAGTCATGAAATTCGGAAAGCATATTTTCTCCATAATGTAAGCACCCAAAAACAAGAATTTTTTTGTAATTCGATCCATATGGGGGTGAAATATGGTGAAATATGATTTCAAGGATTCCTCAATGTATCTTGGAACCAATAAGATATCGACTTAGTTTTTGCTTATAAAGGTTACAAATATTTATGAACGAAATACAGAATTTTGCCCTAAACAACCCTTAAATCTACATTCGGGGTCAATTGTAGAACGCTTCGCATTTCCTATGTTTATTGAGATAACATTCCGTTTTGGCATATAAGTGTCTTTTTAAAATCTTTAGAAACTTATTGAGTTTTTTTTTTAAAATAATTTAAGGGCTATAAAAAACTGAAATGGGATAAATGATTTTTCACTTTTTTTATTCTTTTTGTTTTGTTTTCCTTTTTTATTTATTTTTTGCCATTTTGCGCCACCGCTTCAAGTGATATATATATATATATATATATATATATATATATATATATATATATATATATATATATATATATATATATATATATATATATATATATATATATATATATTTACCTATACATATATTTCAGTTTTGAGTAATATATCCAGGAATTGTCTCAGAAAAAGTTGGCAACCCTAACAGTAAGTAATAATAGTAATAGACATGGAAACTGATAATGTACAAAAATGCTACTAGATATAGTTATGTACGTTTCATAGTAATGTAATACATTTGCACTCTTAAGTTTAAATTTTCCATCTTTGTCATTTTATTTTTCTTATCGTATATAATATATTATCTTTATTTATTTATTACTATTTTTAAAATTTTGTTCTTAATGGAAACTATTCTTTAACACCAGTAAAAATAATAAATTACAAGGTATCGAAATGAATGTGCTATAAAATTTCCTCGAGCAACTACGAATATGGTTTTCGATTTTCTACCTAGTTTTATTTACCTTATTTATAATTCCACTTTGTTTTGTAACCCTATAACTTCTATTGATATATTCCATTTCAGCAAGGCGATATATTTCGTTTCATTTTTACTGGTTACCCACATTTTATATGTAAATTTAATCCGAAAAGTTAAAATCAAAATGCAAAGTACAAAAAGTAAAAACTTTTTAAAAATTAACATATTTTATATTTTAAATATTTAGGACACATCGAAAGACAAAGTATAGTTATTAGTAGAGTGCGGCCAATCTAGGTCTTAATACGTTTGAATCCTACCTAATAAAAAAAACATTGTTCTTCCAAATTTAATATTATTCATACGCATTAAAGACTAGATTGGCCGCTCTCTAGTTATTAGTTGAGTACGGTTAGGTTAGGTCTTAATACATTTTAAAGCTGCATTCAAAGCTCTTTAAATTAGTTGCCTGTTCACTGAGCGTTGTGGATATGTTTAGTAGATAGTTTTAACAATTTATGTCTATAAACCAATGTGTTTATATGTCTGTCTCATTAAAACAACCCACTAACCAGAGGCGTACCTGGGGGTATGGCAGGCATGGCACGTGCCCTGGGCGTCACTTGAAGGGGGGCGCAAAATGGCAAAAAATAAATAAAAAAGGAAAACAAAACAAAAAGAATAAAAAAAGTGAAAAATCATTTTGCCCATTTCAGTATTTTTTAGCCCTTAAATTATTTAAAAAAAAAAATTCAATAAGTTTCTAAAGATTTTAAAAAGACACTTATGTGCCAAAACGGAATGTTATCTCAATAAACTTAGGAAATGCGAAGCGTTCTACAATTGACCCCGAATGTAGATTTAAGGGTTGTTTAGGGCAAAATTCTGTATTTCGTTCATAAATATTTGTAACCTTTATAAACAAAAACTAAGTCGATATCTTTTTGGTTCCAAGATACATTGAGGAATCCTTGAAATCATATTTCACCATATTTCACCCCATAGGGATCGAATTACAAAAAAATTCTTGTTTTTGGGTGCTTACATTATGGAGAAAATATGCTTTCCGAATTTCATGACTATGTCCAAGGGACGTTTTATATAATAAAAAATAGCAATTTACTCCTTTCGGGGTGCAATTAAAACAATATGTTAAAAAGATATTTTAAGTTTTTAAGTTAACAGTTAATCCCGAAACACTCCCTTAGAATAAGAATTTTGAGATACTATATGACCTCTGTTCGAATCCTGGTTTTAATCTATTATCATACTAAATTTGGTTACAATATGTCAAACAGTTTTTAAAAAAGATTTGTCAAAAGCAAAAATAAATAAACCAAAATAATAAAGTTCATAAATATCGGCAAAAATAAAAACATATAATATAAATGTTGTCTCATTCTACATAGACTAATCATAGTTTTGCTAAATAACTGAATAAAGATCAGTGCTGTTTACCGACAATATTTGAGCCGAACATATTCGATGTCGCCCGAAGAGCCACTATCAGAATATAGTCTTCCAATCAACTATTGAACGAAAATTCCTATCCCCTCACTACATATTTAATAGATATTCCAATGGTCCAATATAATTAAAAACAAAATTATTAATATCTCGTTTCTAGTGGAACTTTTTTGAGATTTTCGATTTTTATAGTTAATATGAAGGAATTTTTACCTGTATGCAAAATTTCAACTCGGTAGCATATCTGGAAGTGGGTTAGAATTTCCAGATATACCCACAAATATTCAGTTTTATATATAAAGATTTTCAGCCAAATTATTTTAAATTTAAATTTTCAAAAAGTGGATGTGACATTGGATAGGGGCATAATATATATATATATATATATTTTACTATAAAATAATCTTCTTCATTTTCTACTATATCTAAAAATTACACTTAAAATCAAATGTCCGCTATTTTTATCATCATAAGAACTAAGTTATTACTTATAAACACCAGCATTTGGTAGTTACTATGATAGAAACTTTTATAGAAACATGTTACTAAATATTGTAGTAACTTTTGTCTTACGGAATACGAAATACCCCAAAGTTACTATGATAGTAACTGACCTTGCTCATAGTGACAGATTTAGTTACTATGATCATAGTAACTGAGTTACAGAATTGGGCTGTGTATATTATGTACTAGATCAGCGGTTCTCAAACTTTTTGAGCTGCGGAGCCCTCCAAAGGCATACAAATTTCCACGGAACCCCACTGGTTCACTAATTATGTGTTTGTGCTACTCGACGATACCTAACATCGAAAAGTAGATATATATATATATATATATATATATATATATATATATATATATATATATATAGAGAAACCATTTAACATAACATACCTAGTATTCCGAAGAATTTTTTTTTATGTACAAAAAAATATGTAAGAAATTAATAACACAGTTTTTTCATGTTTTTTTATTTTATTATTATACGAGCCTGATGGTCCACTTTTATACATAGTAATAATAATAATAAATCTAAAATCTAATAGGAATAAATCGAAAATTACATTGTTATAAATCAGCGGTGGGTAAACCGCGGCCCGCGGGCCAAATGTGACCCTTGTAGGCATTTCATGCTGCCCGCCAGCAAACAATTGCTTTTTAAAGTGAAACCATTTGAAAATCGAGGCGAAATCGTGTTTTTTCTCTGCACTTTAAAAATAGACGTGAGACCGTTGTTTTTTCTCTTCACTTTCATATGGAGAGGGCACCAAAATATTTTGTGCGGTCCGCGCCAATCTGTTATACGGTCAATGTGGCCCACGGTCCAAAAAGTTTGCCCACCACTGTTATAAATAATCAGGAACTCAAAACAAAAATTATTGTTAAGCTGTATGTACGATCAAAAAGTATTTTTTTAAAGCTTTCTCTGAAATTTCGGGACATTTTGACATTCAACCTGAATTCTGGACAGCAACTTCAATTCCTGGACAATCCAGGCCTATCCTGGACGGTTGGTAACCCTACTTACTGTTGAAGCAATTGGATTAATGTAGCAATTTCAAACAATTTATTGTGACGAAAATGTTTTGTTTCCCTCATGGAACGCCTATGATGGAATTTCTTGGAATAATTCGGTTCTAAGTAAGGTTCTAGTAAGTCGTCTCTATGGGAACTATGGAACAATCTTGAAGTCTCTAGAAAAACATGGAACATTGTAACAATCGAACCGAGTTTACTTGGTAATATAATTTTTTTAAATGTAGTTAGTTGGTATTTTATACATGTTCCAACAAGTATACTGATAGTTTGTGCCTCCGGCCAAAAAGTATTGTTGGTATTTTACCTTCTGGAAAATTCTGCGCTTTTGTTTGAAGAATCCGAACAGGTTACAATATGTTAAGTTTATGGCGGTATTTATTGCCTTAGACCGTATCTTACAACACGTGCATCTGGTCATAGGTGTATTCAGTGGGGGGATGGGGTTGCATGGCGGTCTTCATATTCTACAAGTTTAAAAACCGCTAATCTAGAGAACTAAAATTTGACATGCGTGTGTATATAACTCTTTGACCCACATAACAAAAAATACTGGGATTTCAAAAAAACATAGCACGCGAAAAGTCAACCAAAAATATATTTATTAATAAGATGAGGAAGTAATGGTATTCGGACTGGTCAGAAATTAAAATTAAAACAATATTTTAACTTCGCTAACGTTTCGATTTAATATTAAATCTTCATCAAAACTTCATTAAAAAAGCTACTAACATGTTACTCACGAATAATTTTCCCAGAAGTATCATCAATAGAATATTTTATAATAATCCTAGTAACGCCACACTTAACAACATCCTTTCTAACAACAACAGTAACTTCTTATACTTTAAATTCCCCAACATTCAAAACATTTCTTTTAAAATTGCAAAACTTTTTAGACCATTTAATATACAACTAGCATTATATAATCTTAAGACTGTTAATGAGCTTCACTCCAGACTTAAAGACCCTACCGACAAGTTAAAATTATCATCACTAGTATATTACATCCCTTGTAAGGGGTGTGATTTGGGTTACATAGGGCAAACCAAACAATATCTTAAACAGCGGTTATATCAGCACAAAAATAGTTGTCAAGAAAAATTTAAAAATAAGAAGGAAAATACAGCTCTTAGCACCCATACATTCCAAACAGGACATACATTTAATTTTGAAGAAACTCGAATATTAGAAACAGTCAATAACTTGAGTAAAATACTTATTAGTGAAAGTATTAATATACAAAGGAATAATAAGGTAGTTAATTTTAAAACCGATTGCGATAACATGAGCGCTATCTATTGCAATATTTTTAAACAGTTCTAACCATTTTTTCTTTTATTCTCATAGATTACACTAGTTGTTTGATTTTAACTTATTAATTTTCCTATTCAAACTTGATTAGTTCACGGATTATTTTTTTCTCTAAGTTCAATGACTTCTCACAGTATGTGGCCGATCTATTTTATTTATCAGACCAATTTATTTTATTTTGTGACTTTTTAACCTAGGTATGTAAAAATCTTAATTTGTGATTTATTGCATTATTATTTTATTTATCTATTTATTTATTTATTTTCATCTTTCAATATTACCATAATTTTCACATTTAGTTGTAGTTAGATATTGATAAATTGATATTGTAAAATTAATTTCTTATACTTTATATTGTAAAACTAATTGTATCATCTTAAATTATAGCTATATTTTCATTCTAGCTCTGATGAAGATTTAATATTAAATCGAAACGTTAGCGAAGTTAAAATATTGTTTTAATTTTAATTTCTGACCAGTCCGAATACCATTACTTCCTCATCTTATTATATTTTACGGACGTAACCATCTAATTCAAGACTTATATTTATTAAAAAAAAAGTTTGTAAAATTTCGAGGGATATCAAATTAAAGCTATTGATTAACAATCAAAACTCTTTTTTTATCAATAAATAATGAAACTATTGCTTTTTTATATTTACATCAATATCCTAGAGTAGGGTTACCAAAATCTTTTGGGTGCGCCCTGTTTTTTATACAAAAGAATAATAAGCAGTGACAAAACTTCAAATATCCCAAAAGGCTTCTTAAAATTTTTTAATGAATAAACTGAAAGTTTTGTATAAGATGAAAAATAAAAAGATAGTATATTTTACTTTTTAGGGATTTGTAGGTATGACAAAAAAACTCTTTTACCTAGACTTACCATAATATTTTTTTCTGAAACCGGGACAATTTTGAGATTTTGCTAAAAACAGAAAGTAACGCCTTCTACGCTAGTATTTATGATTAAAAAGGATAAATAACGGAGTGGTTAACACATATCAAAATTTGCGTTTGTTATGTATTGTAACAAAACAAAATAAAAGTGTACATTAATTTATTGTATTATTTATTGTATTATTTGTATGTATTATTGAAAATAAATTATTATTATTATTATTTTAATTACTCTTAATTGAACATTATTATTATTATTAAATTAACTTATTATTAAAAATTTATTAATATTTATCACTAGCGTGAAATTTCTTTAAAAATGCGTAGCAAAATGCAAATTTCGTTCTTTTAGGTTGTCACGAGAAAGGACCTTGCTTGGGTTATTTCATGTTTCACGTTTGGTATGTGAAAATTAAAAATTCCAACAGTGAAACCATAAAAACGAATAACATATGTCAAAAATTTAATACATTTTTCCATATTTTGAAGACAAAAAAAAATGGGATTTTTTTTTATTAAGAATGACTAGAAATTCAAATACAATGAAAAGGACATTTTATAATGATGATCAATTTAAGTTAGAATTTGCAATGTGAGTATGATTTACAAAGCTTAAACAAAATGACTAAAAGTCCGAATTAATAGATAAAAATTACTAGATTTCAAAATCTAGTTCCGCCTAAACCTTTGGAATAGCCTATAGTTGTCTAATCACCATTTTCCGAGGCTGCACTTTTTGTACTGCATGTATATTTTGCACTTTTTAATTATTACGAAATATCCGGGACAAAATGACAAACTGGCTGGGACGCCGGGACCATACCTTCATACCGGGACAATCCTGGTTAAACCGGGACGTATGGTAAGCCTACTTATACCGTCATATTGTCGTCTGTCTGTCTGTCTAGAGAGTTGAAATTTGGCATACTTATATATATTTCTGACCCGCACATATGAAAAATACTAAAACATCTAAAAACATATACATCTAAAAAAATATAAACAAATAAGTGCTCTTCGAAAAAAAAAATATATATTTTTTTTAAATTCTGAGTAGGGTATCAAATTAAACTACGTGGATTAACAATCAAAAATTTATTTTTGCAAAATAAATTATTATGATGCGATTTTTGCCAAAACTGTGGTTTGTCCCACACCCTGTAGCCCAGATGGCTTAAATTAAAAATCTGAAAAAAATCTGAGTAATTTACATTGGTGTGAACCTGAATAGTACAACAGGAATTTTTGATCAGATTGTTTTCGGAAAATAACGCATTTTTTGTGTTTTTTTGATTGACGATGTACAAAAGTTATAGTTATGTAACTATAACTCTAACTATACTAGAAGGCGTATCCTGGTCTAATGGTTAGCTTGGTCGCTTGCAACGCAGCAAACTAAGGTTCGCTCCCGAGCAGAGGATACAATTTTACTTTTTCCCTTTTTTATTTTGTTTAAATTATTTTGTCAAAATTTTAGTTATATTTTGACAAATGTTGCATTTAATTTTTAAGAGCGTAAAATTAATAACCAGTTAGAATTGTTGGAATTATATTTTCATTCTATTTGTCATGTATACGAAACGAGAGGGGCGGAGCATATGACTTAAAACAACCAATGGAAGCCATAGGCGCAATTTTCAAAATCTTAATGTACCTTGCTATATACATGTAAAAAAAAAAAAACTGCACATATTTAGAAACCTAAATAATGGTATTAGGTATTCGAATTAAATATAACAAATAAATATTTTAACATAAAATTAGTTTTTAAAGCTCTTAGATTAACAGACGATAAATTATTTTAAAAATATCGTTCATTTTGCCGTGATTACTACATAGCATTTATATTTGACCTACACACTCAGCATGCCGCCTTCACTTATTATATACCTGCGAAATCCTGCAATGTGTGATAATTCACAGTTCACATCAATTTTTTAATTATATTTGAATCTTAAATATATGTATAGAGCTAAGATTCCATTAATTGCGTGTGAATAAATTACCAAACTAATACTGTTAGTGTTATGAGGTTTCGTATTTACAGTACAAATACTAAATGTAAAGTTTGTCCTATTTGTCTTGGTCGTAGTACCGAGAAGGCAGATTGGGCAGCACAATGTCACTGTGGAATTGGGTTTGTGTTCCGGCCACAGAGCTTTCACAGTCCCAGTTCTCTTATCAGTTGAAGTTCTCATTAGAGTCTGATGGAAATGTAACCACAGAAAAACATATTTGATAAAGATCGTCTAGCTCGAAAGTAATAAGAAAATAGAAATAAATTACTGGATTAAGATTGAAAATCAATAGTTTACTGTCCACATGTAAAAGTCCAAGTGCATCGCCGTGATAAAAAGACATTATTGATAAAGGAATAAGCATCAGTTACAGCATGTCCGATGTTAGACCACTGTCGTAAAACGAACTTAATTGTAAGCGAATCATTGACATATTCAGTTTTCGCTGCATGTACTGGAATATCTCGTATGTATTGTGATATGGAGAAAATGTGAACTACTGCAACTTATAATACAGGGGAAAACTTTTGGACAAGCGATGTGTAGATCGGCGGAAAAATTCATGGATAAAGAATCTGTATCAGTGATTCTAATATTCATCTGGAGATTTATTTCAAGCTGCTGTCTTCAAGTGAAAATAAAGTTGGAAGTGAATTAAGATTGCATTATTTTTTACAATTTTACTTCAATATTAGACTGAAGAAGATTGGATACCCAATCGAAACGTGTCTCTAATTATTTGACAATAAATTTATGATGAGTATTAAACAAGAATTTTTCTTTAAAAACCTATATATACATACATTAAATTTTCGTTTGTGTAATATACCTGCTTAACAAACTACTACTATCATGTAAAAAATATGAAGTTGAACAAAATGAACTAATAAAAACCTTAATTTCTGAACAAATATCTCAACCTACCAACATAAAAATTATATTGAGTCTTCATTAAAAAATTATGAAGCTGTAGCCACATATTTAGAGTCTACAATTATTAAACTATGAAGGACTATTATTAATAAACCATATTTGATTATTATATAAATTTGTTAATTAACTAAATTAAGAAATGTCGACCTAGGAAATCATATTCATTAAATAACATACAAATTCTATTGTTGAACCCCCGCTTCAAATAGTGCTACCAAAGTCCTGCCGTGACAGGCCTCACTGGCGAACCCCCTTTTTCCCGTCCACCCCCCCCCCATCCTTGTTTAATTCCCAAATCATACTCATCATCTCGATTAGATTAGGTTCAAAGAATATAACGTATATTACGGCCAGACTCCAGCGTTATATAGTTGGCATACGCCAGCGTCCGCTCAGCTCTCTGATCGGTCGCTAAAAACCTAAATGGGGAAAAATATGAAGTCCGTAACCACTGTGAAGTGACTCCAGTGGCTATCAGCTGTCCAGGGCAAGGTAGAAGGCCGCCAGCCCAGTCTAGAGGTAGATTTGACTATGCAGGGTGGTCCTGTAATTAACAATGTCGATGTGCGGCCTAAAATTTATACGGCGCCAGTCACTTCGCTTCTATTGCCCTAAATTCTGGAAGAAAAATAAAACCCCAGGGGAAGGAATAGAGTTCTCGTAATAGAAACACCAAAATTCTCAATAACTAAATTTATTAACAAAAAAATCAGTAACTAACAAATGGTAATAACAGAATAACTAATATTCGTTAAACGAATATTCAATTCGCAAAATCTATAAACAAAGTAAATTATTCACTAAATGAATACTCAATACGCAAAATCTATAAACAAAATAAATTATTCACTAAATGAATACTCAATACGCAAAATCTATAAACAAAATAAATATTATTATTCGCACAGCGAATACTCAATAAGCAAAATTTTATAACCAAAATATTAATAATTACAAGATCAATGACTAGTTAAACATTCCCTTTTTAGCTCGGAGTACGACAAAGTTAATACAAAAAAATAAATTATTTAATCTACGAGCAAAATATCTAAGTTAAATCCGAAATTTTAGAAACTAAGTACTCACGAGTGGCCAAAGGAAATTAAACAACTGAATCCTTAACCGGTAATTAATTACAATTTAAACTAACAACTGAATTACTTGTGCTGCGGTATAAATACCCAGTAACATGTGATTGGATTACTTATGCTACAACTGCCCTAGGGCTGCGTGAAGTTTTGCACAGGAATATTATACCACAGTGATTAATTACGTTGAAAAAAATGGTAACGGTATTCCGGTTGGCAATACCGTTAGGAAATATCCGGAAGAGTTTTAGAATCGGAAAGCCAGCGCTTGTTCAAAACCCGATTTAAATTTTTACTATACTTCTAGCTCGCCTTAACTTTAATGAAAACCCAGCCAGTCTAGTGGCCTCGAAGTCGCGGTGATAAAATATCCAAGGAGGCCAAGAGACTGACTCTCAAAATCCTCTCAAATCCCTTGAAAACCCGTAGTACGTTAACACAAAAAAAATCTCTAACGAGATGAAAAAAAAAAGTTAACGTACCACCCAACCCCACACGGCTCTACGGAAATATAACTTTAAACAAACAACTAAATTACTGAAAAATTAGGAGAGGCCTGGCCGATGATGATAAAAAAAAAGAAATGCTTGTGGCTGAGGTTCTGCCCGACTGAAGCTAACGTTAATCCACCCAAATCAAATACAAAGACCGACCCTTGATAACGTGAAAAAGCAGTTAACACGAATACCCGGCCAGGGAATATTCACAGAGAGGGGTTAAACCCATGTGTTTGAGAACTAATTCACAACCTCGAGTTATCAAGGGGATAAAAAAATGTTGACTTACGGACAGACTGAATCTACAATTAAATAAACTAATTCAACCCTGAGCGAGACTGCTCTGACTAACTACGCGCCCCAACACGATTCAGCGCGTCCAACTTATTGTAGCTTAGGGCCTTAGGACGTAGAAAATATATGCTTCACAATAGGGGTGGCACCATGTGCTCACTCAACTCAAAATACAAGTACAATACATACACATTCATAAAAATGGCCAAAATTATCAGTGTGTATCCAAAAACATCTATACGGGGACGTATTACGCCTCAACACAACCCGGAGGTCCGATACGCCACACTCATAAAGATATTTTTGTTACAAATCATCAAACAAATATCATAAATTAGTACTCATCTGAGTTGCAGACAAAAACAATCTCCCTGTTTCCACGGCTAGATACAATAAGTAGGTTATGTACTCTCTGGACGGTGATGTAGTTTTAAGGTTCCGCTACAAGGTGCTTATTCCTTTGCGACCGGTTGAATACTCGGATAACTTCAGAAATTATTCCTCCAGCCGATATATACTCTCAAATAGGCACAACTGTGCAAATTTTTTGCCTCTATCGTACCGCCACTGTATGAATAACAGTTAAAAATACAATTAGTGAAACTGGAGACCATACAACAGTTTCGCGTGCGGAAATAAAAGAAAGGTGATACCTTACCTCGTGGTCGGTGGCTTAAATGGTTTTCTTAAACTCCGAACTTTTGATCAGAAAAGAAAATTCTCATCCGGATATCTCCGTGTCTTCCCTACGAAGACAGTATAACGCCAAGCAGTCTCCGCAAAAACGAATTCCGTGTTGCCTTCAATTTCCTCTAGGCTTATACATGGAAGTTTCACTGCACGTGCCGTTAGTTTTTCTTTCTGGTCAAATTTTTCTGATAACACCACTGTTCGTAAGTTTAAGAGAGCCCAAAAAGCGGCTTCCCATCTGTTTTATAACCTTTTCTTTACCCCCCTACCGGGCTTACCACGCGCGCATCCGATATCTGCCATGAAGGTAGCCCACAATATGTACTCGTAGAAACGTTGTGATTGAATATCCCCAAGAAGTGTTTATTATTCTGGATTATAAATTCTTGTTCTCTTTTCTTTTTGTATATAAGGTAGGTGTATCATTCAAACATATTCCGCACGCTAACTATTGTACTTTCCAGGTTTCCACGACGTATATATCCCAAAACAGGTTAAATAGAAATGTCAAAAACAATTAACCTCAAAATTAAGTGACATCTCTAGTATGTTTTTGCATTCGGATGCAGATGCGGTGGTTGTTGTCATAAATGCTGTCCTCTAAGTGGGTTGACAGGACCTATTCAGTTGGTTTCGCACAAAATTACCCCATACTGTATCCTTTTATAAGCTTAGAATAAGTTTTCCGTACGAAGGTAGGTTATCGTCTAACTAGATTTTAAAGCGCTGTGTTTCGGCTAGGATAGCCCGTAACAACTCCCCCTTTGCTTAAAAGAGACGGAGTCACTCTGACTCCGTGTCTTCTGGATGGCCCCTTAGATCCTTGGCGTGCCATACGCCACAGGATTTTCCATCCTCTCTATTAAGTTCATAAGTCCATGGTGACAATTTTCTTTTTATCCAAAATGGTCCGACGTACTTCGGTGCCAAAGCAGCGCTAACATGTTTCGCCGCATTGGAGAGTATGTAATTCCGTCTCCACACACGGTCGCCTATCGCGTACTGGATGTCTCGACGTCTCAAATCATAACGCCGTTTACTATTTTCTGAAGACCTTTTCAGGCGTTCCCGCACCTGGGTGTATATCTCCCGAAATACCTTCTGACGTTCTTCCTTATTACTGGGTGTCTCCATTTCCTCTGGAACCCTGTCCACACATTCTTCTGGAAATCCAATCTCCCTTCCAAAGTTGACAAAATACGGTGTCATTCTAGTGCTTTCATGGACGGACGTTCGTATCGCACAAGATACCTTCTGCAGGTTATCTTCCCACTTCCGCTGGTCTTGGTCGAGGTAGGATCGTATTCCTTGCTTCAATGTCGAGTGTACTCGTTCGACCACATTCGCTTGCGCATGATAGTTAGCGTTGTATCGGAGGCGCACGTTATACGTCGCAGCCAAACGACGGAACTCCTTACTTCGGAATTGCGTTCCGTTGTCCAATAATATTGACTCGGGGCTTCCAAACAGCAGAAACACTCCATTCTCTAGCAGTTTAACAATGCTGGGCGCGGTGGCCTTCCGCATAGGGAAAGTCAACACGAACTTACTAAACACATCTATCACTGTGAAGATATATTGATACCCAGAGGTTGATCTGGTCATCGGACCTACGATATCCACGCTTATCTGCTGCCATGGGCGCTCTACGACTCGCCGCGGCATCATCAATCCGACTGGCGGTTTTCTCTCTACTTTACTTTCCAAACAAGTGGTACAGCGATGTATATAGCGGACTACGTCCGCTCTCATGAACGGCCAATAATAATGTTGTATTAGTCGACAATACGTTTTATAAACGCCTAAGTGTCCTGAGGTCGGTGCGTCATGCATCCGTTGAAGTATCTCTTTACGCTCCGGACGAGGAATCACGCGTTTCCAATTCTCCGCTTCGGTTAACAGGCCGGGATTAGGATGCCGGTAGTAGTGGTACAATTTACCTTCTTCCAGGCGCCATGCCGGAAACTTGCGAGGGTTTTCTTCGACTTTCCGACACATCTTTGTGTACCACGCACAAGGGGGTTGTCCTTCGGTGTTGACGTCGGCAGTAACACTGTCGAGTACTGGTACTCCTCGGCTCAAGGCGTCGGGTACATGGTGATCTCTCCCCTTACGGTGGATAATTTTAAAGTCGAATTGTTGTAGTCTCAGAGCCCATCTCGCTAGTCGTCCACACGGATCCTTTAGGTTATGAAGCCAGCACAAGCTGTGATGATCCGTGATCACTGTAAAGTGCGATCCTTCGATGTACGGACGTAATTTCTCTACTGCCCATAACACCGCCAGACACTCCCTCTCCGTGGTGGTGTACGCCCGTTCTAATCGCGTTAGCGATTTGCTGAGGTAGCATACTACCTTCTCGCCTTCAGGGGTGTTTTGCGAGAGCACGGCACCAAGTCCGTATCCAGAGGCGTCGGTCTGTATTATGAATGGTAGTGAAAAGTCCGGACAGCATAGGATCGGAGCGGTGATCAGGTGTTGTTTGATGCGGTTCCACGATTGCTTACATGCGTCGTCCCATTGAAATCGGATGCCCTTTCGGGTTAGCCGATTGAGTGGCGCACAAATGTCTGAATATGTAGGTATGAAACGTTTGTACCAACCAGCAACGCCCAGCATTCTGCGTACTTCGACTGCGGTGGTGGGTTGTGGGATTTTCAGCATGGCCGAGACCTTATCCGGGTCGACGGCCAGTCCACCTTGGTTCACCACGTAGCCTAGGTACTTCAGTTCTGGTACTACAAACGCACATTTGTCTTTGTTCAGCGTGAAACCAGCGTCTAGCAATCTTTTCAATACTTCTCCTAAAATTTCCAGGTGTTTCTCAAAGTTATCCGCGATTATGATGATGTCGTCGAGATATTTGAACACGTGCGGTTCTAACTCGGGTCCTAATACGGTATCTATTAATTTCTGAAACGTGGCGGGAGCACTGTGTAGTCCGAACGCTAACCTCTTAAACTGCCATAAACCCCTTCCGGGCACTGTGAATGCGGTATACTTCTTTGAACTCTCAGTTAACGGGATGTTCCAATACGCTGACTTTATGTCCAGGCTGGAGATGTACCTCGCGTTCTTCAATCTGTCTAAGATGCTCGTGATGTAAGGTAGTGGATAGGCGTCGCGCCTAGTGACAGCGTTTACCTTGCGGAAGTCGACGCAGAAGCGCCAAGATTGATCCTTTTTCTTCACCATCAGCACCGGCGACGACCAATCCGAATTCGATCGTTCGATAACACCTTCTTCTGCCATCTCGGTGACTTGCCTGTCAATTTCTCGCTGTATCGCCGGAGAGACCGGATAGTAGCGTTGTTTAATCGGCGGTTGGTGCGGATCCAGCAAGCTGATCTGATGTTCAATTTGGTCCGTACAGCCTATACCTTTCTTCATACTATTGAAGTGTTTAGAAACCAGTTCATCAATTCTTCCACGTTGATCCTCGTTCATCCTCATTTCGGGCATTTCCAGGGCGCTCAGGTCTATCCTGGCCGTATCTTCTAATCGGCTAAAATGCCATCTGCCGCTGCGCAGGTCTGGCACAATTCCAAACTGCCGGAAGAAATCAACCCCCAATATTAAGGTGTGTGCCATCTCAGGCACCACTATGGCTTCTATCCATGCGGTGTGTCCTTCTATCGTACATGGTAACTGGACAACACCAGCTATTTCCAGACGGTGCCCACTGGCGACCGTACATGAGGAAATATGTTTCGTTTTATCTAAATGGAAACCAGCATTCTGCAATAAAGCCCAACCGCGTTTCCCAAGAACGGTTCGGGTTGCTCCGCTGTCTAACAATCCTAAAATTCTGTAACCTAAGATCTCAATTTCTAGATAAGGTCGCTCGTCGCTCCGGGCGTTAGCTATTATGTAATCCAAAATCGGGTTTATAGAGGTTGCGTCGGACGGAGACCGATCGTTTATCCGCTACGCTGTTCTTTTCCCGGATTCTGCTTCGGGCCACTGGACCCTCTTGGATTGCATCTAGGACATGTGTACTTCGTTACGCCTGGAGTATGGCACGTATAGCACTTCCTGATTGGGCGTTGTGGGCACGCTGCCGCTCGATGTCCCGGTTCTTGGCAGTTAAAACACGTGAGAATCCGGCCTTGTGGTCGTATTTCTTGTAACTCCGCTGATTGCGGGTGCTGTGTTCCTCGGGAACTCCCGGCCACATAGGCCAAATCCGGTTCTAACGGCGTCCGATTCCTCGGGGTCGTGATGCTAGCTGGCTGCCAGTTGGTGTGTGCTCGTTCTATACGGCGGCATACTTCCAGGAGGCGACGTACAGATTCCACTTCGTCCAACAGAAACATCCCATCTTTGTATCGGGCGTGAAGGTTGCGGACAACGATCTTCAACTTACTTATCTCAGGCAAAGGTGTGCTCAATCTTTTGAACAATGACTCCATGATCGCTAAATAGATGTCAATTGACTCGTCGACTCCTTGCCGGCGGGCGCGGATCTCATCGTACAGCTGGTCGTCGTAATCGATTGGTACGAAGACGGTACGTAATTGATGTACGAGGTCGTGCCAATCTAAGAAGTTCTGGCGTTGTGCTCGGTACCATATCAATGCCTTGCCAGTGAACAGATCCAATGCTGAGTCGAATAGTTGTTGTCTCGATACGTTCCGTGCGCTGCGCAATTCTTCCACGCGCTCTAGGAATGCACTCAACGACATCTCCTTTTGATCTCCGCTGAACTTTAAGTTCCATTGAGCTGGCGGGATACTCTTGGTTCGCCACGGCTTAACTGGTGGGGTTTCTTCCTCTTCGGTCTCGAGCGAGCTCTCCTCTGATGGACTGAGGTCGGCCCTAGAGGCATCGAGGTCCCCGATAATCGTTCTCTTAGGAGTTGAGGTAATTCTTCGCGCGCGCGTCTTACGATTTATCGTCGTCCAGATGGTTACGAGACGTACTAATAACCGCGACTGTATCGACTTGTTTTCCGCTGATAATGCGGCCATACGGCCGATTCGCGTACCACAATGTGCAACGCGACTCGAGATCCTTTGGAAATCACGAGTCCTCCGGTCTCCTGAGAATGCTTCAATTACCGTTGTAAGTTCCCGAAGGGTATTTTCCACGCCAGTTTGATCCGTTTCGAAGGTGAAAGGGTACTTAGGAAGTCGAAAAGACGTTCCTGATTTCACGAGCGACATCATGTTTTGCAGCAATTCCCGTCGTAAATGAGCGTCCTCGCCGTCGCTGTCCTGTAGTCCGTAGACCGCGGTTTCATATTCTAATTCCGCTGGTGCTAGGTGTTCAACCCGAAATTTAGTAGGCAACGACATGATGCAAATACAGCGTCCAACACAAACACGATCCTTGGTTACGTTCTACTACTTCCCTATACTGGGACTTACTATTGCACAACTCCAAGTCTACTGTCTTTCTTCAATACTCTAACCGTCGAGTGATATCCTGGCTTAACCAGCTCGGTATAAACGTAATACCGTAAATATGAGGAAACTAAATTTCCGCTAAGCGAATCCCGTGTGAATTTTTCAATGGCTTGCCCTAAACCGGCTTACCAACACTAACGTCTCTACAGACGTAAAACCAATGGACGGCCGAACCAACGCCGGTCCGTCTCCAAAGATAATTCAACAAACAATTGTTGCAATTACAATTTCAATACAACTGTTGCCAACAATGCAACACCAATTTTCACCGGGAGGTACCTTAGAGTCCTCTACTCAACGTTATAAACAACTCAAAAACAGTAACTTGTTTGCTCTTTAATCCGTTAGAGACTAAATCGCCAAAATGCGACCAATACGTACAATAGGTCATCCAATATCGAGTATGTGTTAAAACACAACAATACAACACAGTATAGCAAAAGTAATCCAACACAATATCACAAAAAAAATAATCTAACTAAATTTCTTATTATGAGAACTCTTAAGGAATGGGTCTAGGGGCACAGGAATTAAGTTTGAAATAAGTATAACACAATTTTATTAACCCAATCGTAGTGTAAAATTCTTTTTAGCAAGCAACGGTCTTCTTTTCCGTCGAGCCCCACGTTGGGCGCCAGAAATATATAACGTATATTACGGCCAGACTCCAGCGTTATATAGTTGGCATACGCCAGCGTCCGCTCAGCTCTCTGATCGGTCGCTAAAAACCTAAATGGGGAAAAATATGAAGTCCGTAACCACTGTGAAGTGACTCCAGTGGCTATCAGCTGTCCAGGGCAAGGTAGAAGGCCGCCAGCCCAGTCTAGAGGTAGATTTGACTATGCAGGGTGGTCCTGTAATTAACAATGTCGATGTGCGGCCTAAAATTTATACGGCGCCAGTCACTTCGCTTCTATTGCCCTAAATTCTGGAAGAAAAATAAAACCCCAGGGGAAGGAATAGAGTTCTCGTAATAGAAACACCAAAATTCTCAATAACTAAATTTATTAACAAAAAAATCAGTAACTAACAAATGGTAATAACAGAATAACTAATATTCGTTAAACGAATATTCAATTCGCAAAATCTATAAACAAAGTAAATTATTCACTAAATGAATACTCAATACGCAAAATCTATAAACAAAATAAATTATTCACTAAATGAATACTCAATACGCAAAATCTATAAACAAAATAAATATTATTATTCGCACAGCGAATACTCAATAAGCAAAATTTTATAACCAAAATATTAATAATTACAAGATCAATGACTAGTTAAACATTCCCTTTTTAGCTCGGAGTACGACAAAGTTAATACAAAAAAATAAATTATTTAATCTACGAGCAAAATATCTAAGTTAAATCCGAAATTTTAGAAACTAAGTACTCACGAGTGGCCAAAGGAAATTAAACAACTGAATCCTTAACCGGTAATTAATTACAATTTAAACTAACAACTGAATTACTTGTGCTGCGGTATAAATACCCAGTAACATGTGATTGGATTACTTATGCTACAACTGCCCTAGGGCTGCGTGAAGTTTTGCACAGGAATATTATACCACAGTGATTAATTACGTTGAAAAAAATGGTAACGGTATTCCGGTTGGCAATACCGTTAGGAAATATCCGGAAGAGTTTTAGAATCGGAAAGCCAGCGCTTGTTCAAAACCCGATTTAAATTTTTACTATACTTCTAGCTCGCCTTAACTTTAATGAAAACCCAGCCAGTCTAGTGGCCTCGAAGTCGCGGTGATAAAATATCCAAGGAGGCCAAGAGACTGACTCTCAAAATCCTCTCAAATCCCTTGAAAACCCGTAGTACGTTAACACAAAAAAAATCTCTAACGAGATGAAAAAAAAAGTTAACGTACCACCCAACCCCACACGGCTCTACGGAAATATAACTTTAAACAAACAACTAAATTACTGAAAAATTAGGAGAGGCCTGGCCGATGATGATAAAAAAAAAGAAATGCTTGTGGCTGAGGTTCTGCCCGACTGAAGCTAACGTTAATCCACCCAAATCAAATACAAAGACCGACCCTTGATAACGTGAAAAAGCAGTTAACACGAATACCCGGCCAGGGAATATTCACAGAGAGGGGTTAAACCCATGTGTTTGAGAACTAATTCACAACCTCGAGTTATCAAGGGGATAAAAAAATGTTGACTTACGGACAGACTGAATCTACAATTAAATAAACTAATTCAACCCTGAGCGAGACTGCTCTGACTAACTACGCGCCCCAACACGATTCAGCGCGTCCAACTTATTGTAGCTTAGGGCCTTAGGACGTAGAAAATATATGCTTCACAATAGGGGTGGCACCATGTGCTCACTCAACTCAAAATACAAGTACAATACATACACATTCATAAAAATGGCCAAAATTATCAGTGTGTATCCAAAAACATCTATACGGGGACGTATTACGCCTCAACACAACCCGGAGGTCCGATACGCCACACTCATAAAGATATTTTTGTTACAAATCATCAAACAAATATCATAAATTAGTACTCATCTGAGTTGCAGACAAAAACAATCTCCCTGTTTCCACGGCTAGATACAATAAGTAGGTTATGTACTCTCTGGACGGTGATGTAGTTTTAAGGTTCCGCTACAAGGTGCTTATTCCTTTGCGACCGGTTGAATACTCGGATAACTTCAGAAATTATTCCTCCAGCCGATATATACTCTCAAATAGGCACAACTGTGCAAATTTTTTGCCTCTATCGTACCGCCACTGTATGAATAACAGTTAAAAATACAATTAGTGAAACTGGAGACCATACAACAGTTTCGCGTGCGGAAATAAAAGAAAGGTGATACCTTACCTCGTGGTCGGTGGCTTAAATGGTTTTCTTAAACTCCGAACTTTTGATCAGAAAAGAAAATTCTCATCCGGATATCTCCGTGTCTTCCCTACGAAGACAGTATAACGCCAAGCAGTCTCCGCAAAAACGAATTCCGTGTTGCCTTCAATTTCCTCTAGGCTTATACATGGAAGTTTCACTGCACGTGCCGTTAGTTTTTCTTTCTGGTCAAATTTTTCTGATAACACCACTGTTCGTAAGTTTAAGAGAGCCCAAAAAGCGGCTTCCCATCTGTTTTATAACCTTTTCTTTACCTCCCTACCGGGCTTACCACGCGCGCATCCGATATCTGCCATGAAGGTAGCCCACAATATGTACTCGTAGAAACGTTGTGATTGAATATCCCCAAGAAGTGTTTATTATTCTGGATTATAAATTCTTGTTCTCTTTTCTTTTTGTATATAAGGTAGGTGTATCATTCAAACATATTCCGCACGCTAACTATTGTACTTTCCAGGTTTCCACGACGTATATATCCCAAAACAGGTTAAATAGAAATGTCAAAAACAATTAACCTCAAAATTAAGTGACATCTCTAGTATGTTTTTGCATTCGGATGCAGATGCGGTGGTTGTTGTCATAAATGCTGTCCTCTAAGTGGGTTGACAGGACCTATTCAGTTGGTTTCGCACAAAATTACCCCATACTGTATCCTTTTATAAGCTTAGAATAAGTTTTCCGTACGAAGGTAGGTTATCGTCTAACTAGATTTTAAAGCGCTGTGTTTCGGCTAGGATAGCCCGTAACAACTCCCCCTTTGCTTAAAAGAGACGGAGTCACTCTGACTCCGTGTCTTCTGGATGGCCCCTTAGATCCTTGGCGTGCCATACGCCACAGGATTTTCCATCCTCTCTATTAAGTTCATAAGTCCATGGTGACAATTTTCTTTTTATCCAAAATGGTCCGTACATGTTTCGCCGCATTGGAGAGTATGTAATTCCGTCTCCACACACGGTCGCCTATCGCGTACTGGATGTCTCGACGTCTCAAATCATAACGCCGTTTACTATTTTCTGAAGACCTTTTCAGGCGTTCCCGCACCTGGGTGTATATCTCCCGAAATACCTTCTGACGTTCTTCCTTATTACTGGGTGTCTCCATTTCCTCTGGAACCCTGTCCACACATTCTTCTGGAAATCCAATCTCCCTTCCAAAGTTGACAAAATACGGTGTCATTCTAGTGCTTTCATGGACGGACGTTCGTATCGCACAAGATACCTTCTGCAGGTTATCTTCCCACTTCCGCTGGTCTTGGTCGAGGTAGGATCGTATTCCTTGCTTCAACGTCGAGTGTACTCGTTCGACCACATTCGCTTGCGCATGATAGTTAGCGTTGTATCGGAGGCGCACGTTATACGTCGCAGCCAAACGACGGAACTCCTTACTTCGGAATTGCGTTCCGTTGTCCAATAATATTGACTCGGGGCTTCCAAACAGCAGAAACACTCCATTCTCTAGCAGTTTAACAATGCTGGGCGCGGTGGCCTTCCGCATAGGGAAAGTCAACACGAACTTACTAAACACATCTATCACTGTGAAGATATATTGATACCCAGAGGTTGATCTGGTCATCGGACCTACGATATCCACGCTTATCTGCTGCCATGGGCGCTCTACGACTCGCCGCGGCATCATCAATCCGACTGGCGGTTTTCTCTCTACTTTACTTTCCAAACAAGTGGTACAGCGATGTATATAGCGGACCACGTCCGCTCTCATGAACGGCCAATAATAATGTTGTATTAGTCGACAATACGTTTTATAAACGCCTAAGTGTCCTGAGGTCGGTGCGTCATGCATCCGTTGAAGTATCTCTTTACGCTCCGGACGAGGAATCACGCGTTTCCAATTCTCCGCTTCGGTTAACAGGCCGGGATTAGGATGCCGGTAGTAGTGGTACAATTTACCTTCTTCCAGGCGCCATGCCGGAAACTTGCGAGGGTTTTCTTCGA
Organism: Liopterus haemorrhoidalis; assembly: GCA_963971575.1. NCBI lineage: Eukaryota > Metazoa > Arthropoda > Insecta > Coleoptera > Dytiscidae > Liopterus > Liopterus haemorrhoidalis. The sequence continues at coordinate 36,038,913 of OZ020615.1, forward strand.
CTTTCCGACACATCTTTGTGTACCACGCACAAGGGGGTTGTCCTTCGGTGTTGACGTCGGCAGTAACACTGTCGAGTACTGGTACTCCTCGGCTCAAGGCGTCGGGTACATGGTGATCTCTCCCCTTACGGTGGATAATTTTAAAGTCGAATTGTTGTAGTCTCAGAGCCCATCTCGCTAGTCGTCCACACGGATCCTTTAGGTTATGAAGCCAGCACAAGCTGTGATGATCCGTGATCACTGTAAAGTGCGATCCTTCGATGTACGGACGTAATTTCTCTACTGCCCATAACACAGCCAGACACTCCCTCTCCGTGGTGGTGTACGCCCGTTCTAATCGCGTAAGCGATTTGCTGAGGTAGCATACTACCTTCTCGCCTTCAGGGGTGTTTTGCGAGAGCACGGCACCAAGTCCGTATCCAGAGGCGTCGGTCTGTATTATGAATGGTAGTGAAAAGTCCGGACAGCATAGGATCGGAGCGGTGATCAGGTGTTGTTTGATGCGGCCCCACGTTGGGCGCCAGAAATATATAACGTATATTACGGCCAGACTCCAGCGTTATATAGTTGGCATACGCCAGCGTCCGCTCAGCTCTCTGATCGGTCGCTAAAAACCTAAATGGGGAAAAATATGAAGTCCGTAACCACTGTGAAGTGACTCCAGTGGCTATCAGCTGTCCAGGGCAAGGTAGAAGGCCGCCAGCCCAGTCTAGAGGTAGATTTGACTATGCAGGGTGGTCCTGTAATTATCAATGTCGATGTGCGGCCTAAAATTTATACGGCGCCAGTCACTTCGCTTCTATTGCCCTAAATTCTGGAAGAAAAATAAAACCCCAGGGGAAGGAATAGAGTTCTCGTAATAGAAACACCAAAATTCTCAATAACTAAATTTATTAACAAAAAAATCAGTAACTAACAAATGGTAATAACAGAATAACTAATATTCGTTAAACGAATATTCAATACGCAAAATCTATAAACAAAGTAAATTATTCACTAAATGAATACTCAATACGCAAAATCTATAAACAAAATAAATTATTCACTAAACGAATACTCAATACGCAAAATCTATAAACAAAATAAATATTATTATTCGCACAGCGAATACTCAATAAGCAAAATTTTATAACCAAAATATTAATAATTACAAGATCAATGACTAGTTAAATATTCCCTTTTTAGCTCGGAGTACGACAAAGTTAATACAAAAAAATAAATTATTTAATCTACGAGCAAAATATCTAAGTTAAATCCGAAATTTTAGAAACTAAGTACTCACGAGTGGCCAAAGGAAATTAAACAACTGAATCTTTAACCGGTAATTAATTACAATTTAAACTAACAACTGAATTACTTGTGCTGCGGTATAAATACCCAGTAACATGTGATTGGATTACTTATGCTACAACTGCCCTAGGGCTGCGTGAAGTTTTGCACAGGAATATTATACCACAGTGATTAATTACGTTGAAAAATGGTAACGGTATTCCGGTTGGCAATACCGTTAGGAAAAATCCGGAAGAATTTTAGAATCGGAAAGCCAGCGCTTGTTCAAAACCCGATTTAAATTTTTACTATACTTCTAGCTCGCCTTAACTTTAATGAAAACCCAGCCAGTCTAGTGGCCTCGAAGTCGCGGTGATAAAATATCCAAGGAGGCCAAGAGACTGACTCTCAAAATCCTCTCAAATCCCTTGAAAACCCGTAGTACGTTAACACAAAAAAAATCTCTAACGAGATGAAAAAAAAAGTTAACGTACCACCCAACCCCACACGGCTCTACGGAAATATAACTTTAAACAAACAACTAAATTACTGAAAAATTAGGTGAGGCCTGGCCGATGATGATAAAAAAAAAGAAATGCTTGTGGCTGAGGTTCTGCCCGACTGAAGCTAACGTTAATCCACCCAAATCAAATACAAAGACCGACCCTTGATAACGTGAAAAAGCAGTTAACACGAATACCCGGCCAGGGAATATTCACAAAGAGGGGTTAAACCCATGTGTTTGAGAACTAATTCACAACCTCGAGTTATCAAGGGGATAAAAAAAATGTTGACTTACGGACAGACTGAATCTACAATTAAATAAACTAATTCAACCCCGAGCGAGACTGCTCTGACTAACTACGCGCCCCAACACGATTCAGCGCGTCCAACTTATTGTAGCTTAGGGCCTTAGGACGTAGAAAATATATGCTTCACAATAGGGGTGGCACCATGTGCTCACTCAACTCAAAATACAAGTACAATACATACACATTCATAAAAATGGCCAAAATTATCAGTGTGTATCCAAAAACATCTATACGGGGACGTATTACGCCTCAACACAACCCGGAGGTCCGATACGCCACACTCATAAAGATATTTTTGTTACAAATCATCAAACAAATATCATAAATTAGTACTCATCTGAGTTGCAGACAAAAACAATCTCCCTGTTTCCACGGCTAGATACAATAAGTAGGTTATGTACTCTCTGGACGGTGATGTAGTTTTAAGGTTCCGCTACAAGATGCTTATTCCTTTGCGACCGGTTGAATACTCGGATAACTTCAGAAATTATTCCTCCAGCCGATATATACTCTCAAATAGGCACAACTGTGCAAATTTTTTGCCTCTATCGTACCGCCACTCGTGGTCGGTGGCTTAAATGGTTTTCTTAAACTCCGAACTTTTGATCAGAAAAGAAAATTCTCATCCGGATATCTCCGTGTCTTCCCTACGAAGACAGTATAACGCCAAGCAGTCTCCGCAAAAACGAATTCCGTGTTGCCTTCAATTTCCTCTAGGCTTATACATGGAAGTTTCACTGCACGTGCCGTTAGTTTTTCTTTCTGGTCAAATTTTTCTGATAACACCACTGTTCGTAAGTTTAAGAGAGCCAAAACGTGGCTTCCCATCTCTTTTATAACCTTTTTTTTTTTTCCTCACCCCTCTACCGGGTTTACCACTCGCGCATGTCAGTGCAGAAATACGTCTAGTTACGTTATTACGACCAAATATTCCCAGAAATTTATTTACTATTGAGGATTATAATTTCTTGTTCTTTTTTTTTTTTATATATAAGGTAGGTGTATCATTCAAACATATTCCGCACGCTAACTGTTGTACTTTCCAGGTTTCCACGACGTATATATCCCAAAACAGGTTAAATAGAAATGTCAAAAACAATTAACCTCAAAATTAAGTGACATCTCTAGTATGTTTTTGCATTCGGAAGCAGATGCGGTGCTTGTTGTCATAAATGCTGTCCTCTAAGTGGGTTGACAGGACCTATTCAGTTGGTTTTGCACCAAATTACCCCATACTGTATCCTTTTATAAGCTTAGAATAAGTTTTCCGTACGAAGGTAGGTTATCGTCTAACTAGATTTTAAAGCGCTGTGTTTCGGCTAGGATAGCCCGTAACAACTCCCCCTTTGCTTAAAAGAGACGGAGTCACTCTGACTCCGTGTCTTCTGGATGGCCCCTTAGATCCTTGGCGTGCCATACGCCACAGGATTTTCCATCCTCTCTGTTAAGTTCATAAGTCCATGGTGACAATTTTCTTTTTATCCAAAATGGTCCGACGTACTTCGGTGCCAAAGCAGCGCTAACATGTTTCGCCGCATTGGAGAGTATGTAATTCCGTCTCCACACACGGTCGCCTATCGCGTACTGGATGTCTCGACGTCTCAAATCATAACGCCGTTTACTATTTTCTGAAGACCTTTTCAGGCGTTCCCGCACCTGGGTGTATATCTCCCGAAATACCTTCTGACGTTCTTCCTTATTACTGGGTGTCTCCATTTCCTCTGGAACCCTGTCCACACATTCTTCTGGAAATCCAATCTCCCTTCCAAAGTTGACAAAATACGGTGTCATTCTAGTGCTTTCATGGACGGACGTTCGTATCGCACAAGATACCTTCTGCAGGTTATCTTCCCACTTCCGCTGGTCTTGGTCGAGGTAGGATCGTATTCCTTGCTTCAACGTCGAGTGTACTCGTTCGACCACATTCGCTTGCGCATGATAGTTAGCGTTGTATCGGAGGCGCACGTTATACGTCGCAGCCAAACGACGGAACTCCTTACTTCGGAATTGCGTTCCGTTGTCCAATAATATTGACTCGGGGCTTCCAAACAGCAGAAACACTCCATTCTCTAGCAGTTTAACAATGCTGGGCGCGGTGGCCTTCCGCATAGGGAAAGTCAACACGAACTTACTAAACACATCTATCACTGTGAAGATATATTGATACCCAGAGGTTGATCTGGTCATCGGACCTACGATATCCACGCTTATCTGCTGCCATGGGCGCTCTACGACTCGCCGCGGCATCATCAATCCGACTGGCGGTTTTCTCTCTACTTTACTTTCCAAACAAGTGGTACAGCGATGTATATAGCGGACCACGTCCGCTCTCATGAACGGCCAATAATAATGTTGTATTAGTCGACAATACGTTTTATAAACGCCTAAGTGTCCTGAGGTCGGTGCGTCATGCATCCGTTGAAGTATCTCTTTACGCTCCGGACGAGGAATCACGCGTTTCCAATTCTCCGCTTCGGTTAACAGGCCGGGATTAGGATGCCGGTAGTAGTGGTACAATTTACCTTCTTCCAGGCGCCATGCCGGAAACTTGCGAGGGTTTTCTTCGACTTTCCGACACATCTTTGTGTACCACGCACAAGGGGGTTGTCCTTCGGTGTTGACGTCGGCAGTAACACTGTCGAGTACTGGTACTCCTCGGCTCAAGGCGTCGGGTACATGGTGATCTCTCCCCTTACGGTGGATAATTTTAAAGTCGAATTGTTGTAGTCTCAGAGCCCATCTCGCTAGTCGTCCACACGGATCCTTTAGGTTATGAAGCCAGCACAAGCTGTGATGATCCGTGATCACTGTAAAGTGCGATCCTTCGATGTACGGACGTAATTTCTCTACTGCCCATAACACAGCCAGACACTCCCTCTCCGTGGTGGTGTACGCCCGTTCTAATCGCGTAAGCGATTTGCTGAGGTAGCATACTACCTTCTCGCCTTCAGGGGTGTTTTGCGAGAGCACGGCACCAAGTCCGTATCCAGAGGCGTCGGTCTGTATTATGAATGGTAGTGAAAAGTCCGGACAGCATAGGATCGGAGCGGTGATCAGGTGTTGTTTGATGCGGTTCCACGATTGCTTACATGCGTCGTCCCATTGAAATCGGATGCCCTTTCGGGTTAGCCGATTGAGTGGCGCACAAATGTCTGAATATGTAGGTATGAAACGTTTGTACCAACCAGCAACGCCCAGCATTCTGCGTACTTCGACTGCGGTGGTGGGTTGTGGGATTTTCAGCATGGCCGAGACCTTATCCGGGTCGACGGCCAGTCCACCTTGGTTCACCACGTAGCCTAGGTACTTCAGTTCTGGTACTACAAACGCACATTTGTCTTTGTTCAGCGTGAAACCAGCGTCTAGCAATCTTTTCAATACTTCTCCTAAAATTTCCAGGTGTTTCTCAAAGTTATCCGCGATTATGATGATGTCGTCGAGATATTTGAACACGTGCGGTTCTAACTCGGGTCCTAATACGGTATCTATTAATTTCTGAAACGTGGCGGGAGCACTGTGTAGTCCGAACGCTAACCTCTTAAACTGCCATAAACCCCTTCCGGGCACTGTGAATGCGGTATACTTCTTTGAACTCTCAGTTAACGGGATGTTCCAATACGCTGACTTTATGTCCAGGCTGGAGATGTACCTCGCGTTCTTCAATCTGTCTAAGATGCTCGTGATGTAAGGTAGTGGGTAGGCATCGCGCCTTGTGACAGCGTTTACCTTGCGGAAGTCGACGCAGAAGCGCCAAGATTGATCCTTTTTCTTCACCATCAGCACCGGCGACGACCAATCCGAATTCGATCGTTCGATAACGCCTTCTTCTGCCATCTCGGTGACTTGCCTGTCAATTTCTCGCTGTATCGCCGGAGAGACCGGATAGTAGCGTTGTTTAATCGGCGGTTGGTGCGGATCCAGCAAGCTGATCTGATGTTCTATTTGGTCCGTACAGCCTATACCTTTCTTCATACTATTGAAGTGTTTAGAAACCAGTTCATCAATTCTTCCACGTTGATCCTCGCTCATCCTCATTTCGGGCATTTCCAGGGCGCTCAGGTCTATCCTGGCCGTATCTTCTAATCGGCTAAAATGCCATCTGCCGCTGCGCAGGTCTGGCACAATTCCAAACTGCCGGAAGAAATCAACCCCCAATATTAAGGTGTGTGCCATCTCAGGCACCACTATGGCTTCTATCCATGCGGTGTGTCCTTCTATCGTACATGGTAACTGGACAACACCAGCTATTTCCAGACGGTGCCCACTGGCGACCGTACATGAGGAAATATGTTTCGTTTTATCTAAATGGAAACCAGCATTCTGCAATAAAGCCCAACCGCGTTTCCCAAGAACGGTTCGGGTTGCTCCGCTGTCTAACAATCCTAAAATTCTGTAACCTAAGATCTCAATTTCTAGATAAGGTCGCTCGTCGCTCCGGGCGTTAGCTATTATGTAATCCAAAATCGGGTTTATAGAGGTTGCGTCGGACGGAGACCGATCGTTTATCCGCCACGCTGTTCTTTTCCCGGATTCTGCTTCGGGCCACTGGACCCTCTTGGATTGCATCTAGGACATGTGTACTTCGTTACGCCTGGAGTATGACACGTATAGCACTTCCTGATTGGGCGTTGTGGGCACGCTGCCGCTCGATGTCCCGGTTCTTGGCAGTTAAAACACGTGAGAATCCGGCCTTGTGGTCGTATTTCTTGTAACTCCGCTGATTGCGGGTGTTGTGTTCCTCGGGAACTCCCGGCCACATAGGCCAAATCCGGTTCTAACGGCGTCCGATTCCTCGGGGTCGTGATGCTAGCTGGCTGCCAGTTGGTGTGTGCTCGTTCTATACGGCGGCATACTTCCAGGAGGCGACGTACAGATTCCACTTCGTCCAACAGAAACATCCCATCTTTGTATCGGGCGTGAAGGTTGCGGACAACGATCTTCAACTTACTTATCTCAGGCAAAGGTGTGCTCAATCTTTTGAACAACGACTCCATGATCGCTAAATAGATGTCAATTGACTCGTCGACTCCTTGCCGGCGGGCGCGGATCTCATCGTACAGCTGGTCGTCGTAATCGATTGGTACGAAGACGGTACGTAATTGATGTACGAGGTCGTGCCAATCTAAGAAGTTCTGGCGTTGTGCTCGGTACCATATCAATGCCTTGCCAGTGAACAGATCCAATGCTGAGGCGAATAGTTGTTGTCTCGATACGTTCCGTGCGCTGCGCAATTCTTTTCAAACAGTAAAAATATATAACGTATATTACGGCCAGACTCCAGCGTTATATAGTTGGCATACGCCAGCGTCCGCTCAGCTCTCTGATCGGTCGCTAAAAACCTAAATGGGGAAAAATATGAAGTCCGTAACCACTGTGAAGTGACTCCAGTGGCTATCAGCTGTCCAGGGCAAGGTAGAAGGCCGCCAGCCCAGTCTAGAGGTAGATTTGACTATGCAGGGTGGTCCTGTAATTATCAATGTCGATGTGCGGCCTAAAATTTATACGGCGCCAGTCACTTCGCTTCTATTGCCCTAAATTCTGGAAGAAAAATAAAACCCCAGGGGAAGGAATAGAGTTCTCGTAATAGAAACACCAAAATTCTCAATAACTAAATTTATTAACAAAAAAATCAGTAACTAACAAATGGTAATAACAGAATAACTAATATTCGTTAAACGAATATTCAATTCGCAAAATCTATAAACAAAGTAAATTATTCACTAAATGAATACTCAATACGCAAAATCTATAAACAAAATAAATTATTCACTAAATGAATACTCAATACGCAAAATCTATAAACAAAATAAATATTATTATTCGCACAGCGAATACTCAATAAGCAAAATTTTATAACCAAAATATTAATAATTACAAGATCAATGACTAGTTAAATATTCCCTTTTTAGCTCGGAGTACGACAAAGTTAATACAAAAAAATAAATTATTTAATCTACGAGCAAAATATCTAAGTTAAATCCAAAATTTTAGAAACTAAGTACTCACGAGTGGCCAAAGGAAATTAAACAACTGAATCTTTAACCGGTAATTAATTACAATTTAAACTAACAACTGAATTACTTGTGATGCGGTATAAATACCCAGTAACATGTGATTGGATTACTTATGCTACAACTGCCCTAGGGCTGCGTGAAGTTTTGCACAGGAATATTATACCACAGTGATTAATTACGTTGAAAAATGGTAACGGTATTCCGGTTGGCAATACCGTTAGGAAAAATCCGGAAGAATTTTAGAATCGGAAAGCCAGCGCTTGTTCAAAACCCGATTTAAATTTTTACTATACTTCTAGCTCGCCTTAACTTTAATGAAAACCCAGCCAGTCTAGTGGCCTCGAAGTCGCGGTGATAAAATATCCAAGGAGGCCAAGAGACTGACTCTCAAAATCCTCTCAAATCCCTTGAAAACCCGTAGTACGTTAACACAAAAAAATCTCTAACGAGATAAAAAAAAAAGTTAACGTACCACCCAACCCCACACGGCTCTACGGAAATATAACTTTAAACAAACAACTAAATTACTGAAAAATTAGGTGAGGCCTGGCCGATGATGATAAAAAAAAAGAAATGCTTGTGGCTGAGGTTCTGCCCGACTGAAGCTAACGTTAATCCACCCAAATCAAATACAAAGACCGACCCTTGATAACGTGAAAAAGCAGTTAACACGAATACCCGGCCAGGGAATATTCACAGAGAGGGGTTAAACCCATGTGTTTGAGAACTAATTCACAACCTCGAGTTATCAAGGGGATAAAAAAAATGTTGACTTACGGACAGACTGAATCTACAATTAAATAAACTAATTCAACCCTGAGCGAGACTGCTCTGACTAACTACGCGCCCCAACACGATTCAGCGCGTCCAACTTATTGTAGCTTAGGGCCTTAGGACGTAGAAAATATATGCTTCACAATAGGGGTGGCACCATGTGCTCACTCAACTCGAAATACAAGTACAATACATACACATTCATAAAAATGGCCAAAATTATCAGTGTGTATCCAAAAACATCTATACGGGGACGTATTACGCCTCAACACAACCCGGAGGTCCGATACGCCACACTCATAAAGATATTTTTGTTACAAATCATCAAACAAATATCATAAATTAGTACTCATCTGAGTTGCAGACAAAAACAATCTCCCTGTTTCCACGGCTAGATACAATAAGTAGGTTATGTACTCTCTGGACGGTGATGTAGTTTCAAGGTTCCGCTACAAGATGCTTATTCCTTTGCGACCGGTTGAATACTCGGATAACTTCAGAAATTATTCCTCCAGCCGATATATACCCTCAAATAGGCACAACTGTGCAAATTTTTTGCCTCTATCGTACCGCCACTGTATCGACTTGTTTTCCGCTGATAATGCGGCCATACGGCCGATTCGCGTACCACAATGTGCAACGCGACTCGAGATCCTTTGGAAATCACGAGTCCTCCGGTCTCCTGAGAATGCTTCAATTACCGCTGTAAGTTCCCGAAGGGTATTTTCCACGCCAGTTTGATCCGTTTCGAAGGTGAAAGGGTACTTAGGAAGTCGAAAAGACGTTCCTGATTTCACGAGCGACATCATGTTTTGCAGCAATTCCCGTCTGGCGCCCAATTTCTGGCGCCCAACGTGGGGCCCAACGGAAAAGAAGACCGTTGCTTGCTAAAAAGAATTTTACACTACGATTGGGTTAATAAAATTGTGTTATACTTATTTCAAACTTAATTCCTGTGCCCCTAGACCCATTCCTTAAGAGTTCTCATAATAAGAAATTTAGTTAGATTATTTTTTTTGTGATATTGTGTTGGATTACTTTTGCTATACTGTGTTGTATTGTTGTGTTTTAACACATACTCGATATTGGATGACCTATTGTACGTATTGGTCGCATTTTGGCGATTTAGTCTCTAACGGATTAAAGAGCAAACAAGCTACTGTTTTTGAGTTGTTTATAACGTTGAGTAGAGGACTCTAAGGTACCTCCCGGTGAAAATTGGTGTTGCATTGTTGGCAACAGTTGTATTGAAATTGTAATTGCAACAATTGTTTGTTGAATTATATTTGGAGACGGACCGGCGTTGGTTCGGCCGTCCATTGGTTTTACGTCTGTAGAGACGTTAGTGTTGGTAAGCCGGTTTAGGGCAAGCCATTGAAAAATTCACACGGGATTCGCTTAGCGGAAATTTAGTTTCCTCATACTTACGGTATTACGTTATACCGAGCTGGTTAAACCAGGATATCACTCGACGGTTAGAGTATTGAAGAAAGACAGTAGACTTGGAGTTGTGCAATAGTAAGTCCCAGTATAGGGAAGTAGTAGAACGTAACCAAGGATCGTGTTTGTGTTGGACGCTGTATTTGCATCATGTCGTTGCCTACTAAATTTCGGGTTGAACACCTAGCACCAGCGGAATTAGAATATGAAACCGCGGTCTACGGACTACAGGACAGCGACGGCGAGGACGCTCATTTACGACGGGTATTCGTGTTAACTGCTTTTTCACGTTATCAAGGGTCGGTCTTTGTATTTGATTTGGGTGGATTAACGTTAGCTTCAGTCGGGCAGAACCTCAGCCACAAGCATTTCTTTTTTTTTATCATCATCGGCCAGGTTATATATTTCTGGTTATATATTTCTGCAATTTCTGGTTATATATTTCTGCAATAAAGCCCAACCGCGTTTCCCAAGAACGGTTCGGGTTGCTCCGCTGTCTAACAATCCTAAAATTCTGTAACCTAAGATCTCAATTTCTAGATAAGGTCGCTCGTCGCTCCGGGCGTTAGCTATTATGTAATCCAAAATCGGGTTTATAGAGGTTGCGTCGGACGGAGACCGATCGTTTATCCGCCACGCTGTTCTTTTCCCGGATTCTGCTTCGGGCCACTGGACCCTCTTGGATTGCATCTAGGACATGTGTACTTCGTTACGCCTGGAGTATGGCACGTGTTCAAATATCTCGACGACATCATCATAATCGCGGATAACTTTGAGAAACACCTGGAAATTTTAGGAGAAGTATTGAAAAGATTGCTAGACGCTGGTTTCACGCTGAACAAAGACAAATGTGCGTTTGTAGTACCAGAACTGAAGTACCTAGGCTACGTGGTGAACCAAGGTGGACTGGCCGTCGACCCGGATAAGGTCTCGGCCATGCTGAAAATCCCACAACCCACCACCGCAGTCGAAGTACGCAGAATGCTGGGCGTTGCTGGTTGGTACAAACGTTTCATACCTACATATTCAGACATTTGTGCGCCACTCAATCGGCTAACCCGAAAGGGCATCCGATTTCAATGGGACGACGCATGTAAGCAATCGTGGAACCGCATCAAACAACACCTGATCACCGCTCCGATCCTATGCTGTCCGGACTTTTCACTACCATTCATAATACAGACCGACGCCTCTGGATACGGACTTGGTGCCGTGCTCTCGCAAAACACCCCTGAAGGCGAGAAGGTAGTATGCTACCTCAGCAAATCGCTTACGCGATTAGAACGGGCGTACACCACCACGGAGAGGGAGTGTCTGGCTGTGTTATGGGCAGTAGAGAAATTACGTCCGTACATCGAAGGATCGCACTTTACAGTGATCACGGATCATCACAGCTTGTGCTGGCTTCATAACCTAAAGGATCCGTGTGGACGACTAGCGAGATGGGCTCTGAGACTACAACAATTCGACTTTAAAATTATCCACCGTAAGGGGAGAGATCACCATGTACCCGACGCCTTGAGCCGAGGAGTACCAGTACTCGACAGTGTTACTGCCGACGTCAACACCGAAGGACAACCCCCTTGTGCGTGGTACACAAAGATGTGTCGGAAAGTCGAAGAAAACCCTCGCAAGTTTCCGGCATGGCGCCTGGAAGAAGGTAAATTGTACCACTACTACCGGCATCCTAATCCCGGCCTGTTAACCGAAGCGGAGAATTGGAAACGCGTGATTCCTCGTCCGGAGCGTAAAGAGATACTTCAACGGATGCATGACGCACCGACCTCAGGACACTTAGGCGTTTATAAAACGTATTGTCGACTAATACAACATTATTATTGGCCGTTCATGAGAGCGGACGTGGTCCGCTATATACATCGCTGTACCACTTGTTTGGAAAGTAAAGTAGAGAGAAAACCGCCAGTCGGATTGATGATGCCGCGGCGAGTCGTAGAGCGCCCATGGCAGCAGATAAGCGTGGATATCGTAGGTCCGATGACCAGATCAACCTCTGGGTATCAATATATCTTCACAGTGATAGATGTGTTTAGTAAGTTCGTGTTGACTTTCCCTATGCGGAAGGCCACCGCGCCCAGCATTGTTAAACTGCTAGAGAATGGAGTGTTTCTGCTGTTTGGAAGCCCCGAGTCAATATTATTGGACAACGGAACGCAATTCCGAAGTAAGGAGTTCCGTCGTTTGGCTGCGACGTATAACGTGCGCCTCCGATACAACGCTAACTATCATGCGCAAGCGAATGTGGTCGAACGAGTACACTCGACGTTGAAGCAAGGAATACGATCCTACATCGACCAAGACCAGCGGAAGTGGGAAGATAACCTGCAGAAGGTATCTTGTGCGATACGAACGTCCGTCCATGAAAGCACTAGAATGACACCGTATTTTGTCAACTTTGGAAGGGAGATTGGATTTCCAGAAGAATGTGTGGACAGGGTTCCAGAGGAAATGGAGACACCCAGTAATAAGGAAGAACGTCAGAAGGTATTTCGGGAGATATACACCCAGGTGCGGGAACGCCTGAAAAGGTCTTCAGAAAATAGTAAACGGCGTTATGATTTGAGACGTCGAGACATCCAGTACGCGATAGGCGACCGTGTGTGGAGACGGAATTACATACTCTCCAATGCGGCGAAACATGTTAGCGCTGCTTTGGCACCGAAGTACGTCGGACCATTTTGGATAAAAAGAAAATTGTCACCATGGACTTATGAACTTAATAGAGAGGATGGAAAATCCTGTGGCGTATGGCACGCCAAGGATCTAAGGGGCCATCCAGAAGACACGGAGTCAGAGTGACTCCGTCTCTTTTAAGCAAAGGGGGAGTTGTTACGGGCTATCCTAGCCGAAACACAGCGCTTTAAAATCTAGTTAGACGATAACCTACCTTCGTACGGAAAACTTATTCTAAGCTTATAAAAGGATACAGTATGGGGTAATTTTGTGCAAAACCAACTGAATAGGTCCTGTCAACCCACTTAGAGGACAGCATTTATGACAACAAGCACCGCATCTGCTTCCGAATGCAAAAACATACTAGAGATGTCACTTAATTTTGAGGTTAATTGTTTTTGACATTTCTATTTAACCTGTTTTGGGATATATACGTCGTGGAAACCTGGAAAGTACAACAGTTAGCGTGCGGAATATGTTTGAATGATACACCTACCTTATATAAAAAAAAAAAAGAACAAGAAATTATAATCCAGAATAATAAACACTTCTTGGGGATATTCAATCACAACGTTTCTACGAGTACATATTGTGGGCTACCTTCATGGCAGATATCGGATGCGCGCGTGGTAAGCCCGGTAGGGGGGTAAAGAAAAGGTTATAAAACAGATGGGAAGCCGCTTTTTGGGCTCTCTTAAACTTTCGAACAGTGGTGTTATCAGAAAAATTTGACCAGAAAGAAAAACTAACGGCACGTGCAGTGAAACTTCCATGTATAAGCCTAGAGGAAATTGAAGGCAACACGGAATTCGTTTTTGCGGAGACTGCTTGGCGTTATACTGTCTTCGTAGGGAAGACACGGAGATATCCGGATGAGAATTTTCTTTTCTGATCAAAAGTTCGGAGTTTAAGAAAACCATTTAAGCCACCGACCACGAGGTAAGGTATCACCTTTCTTTTATTTCCGCACGCGAAACTGTTGTATGGTCTCCAGTTTCACTAATTGTATTTTTAACTGTTATTCATACAGTGGCGGTACGATAGAGGCAAAAAATTTGCACAGTTGTGCCTATTTGAGAGTATATATCGGCTGGAGGAATAATTTCTGAAGTTATCCGAGTATTCAACCGGTCGCAAAGGAATAAGCACCTTGTAGCGGAACCTTAAAACTACATCACCGTCCAGAGAGTACATAACCTACTTATTGTATCTAGCCGTGGAAACAGGGAGATTGTTTTTGTCTGCAACTCAGATGAGTACTAATTTATGATATTTGTTTGATGATTTGTAACAAAAATATCTTTATGAGTGTGGCGTATCGGACCTCCAGGTTGTGTTGAGGCGTAATACGTCCCCGTATAGATGTTTTTGGATACACACTGATAATTTTGGCCATTTTTATGAATGTGTATGTATTGTACTTGTATTTTGAGTTGAGTGAGCACATGGTGCCACCCCTATTGTGAAGCATATATTTTCTACGTCCTAAGGCCCTAAGCTACAATAAGTTGGACGCGCTGAATCGTGTTGGGGCGCGTAGTTAGTCAGAGCAGTCTCGCTCAGGGTTGAATTAGTTTATTTAATTGTAGATTCAGTCTGTCCGTAAGTCAACATTTTTTTTATCCCCTTGATAACTCGAGGTTGTGAATTAGTTCTCAAACACATGGGTTTAACCCCTCTCTGTGAATATTCCCTGGCCGGGTATTCGTGTTAACTGCTTTTTCACGTTATCAAGGGTCGGTCTTTGTATTTGATTTGGGTGGATTAACGTTAGCTTCAGTCGGGCAGAACCTCAGCCACAAGCATTTCTTTTTTTTTATTATCATCATCGGCCAGGCCTCACCTAATTTTTCTGTAATTTAGTAGTTTGTTTAAAGTTATATTTCCGTAGAGCCGTGTGGGTTGGGTGGTACGTTAACTTTTTTTTTATCTCGTTAGAGATTTTTTTGTGTTAACGTACTACGGGTTTTCAAGGGATTTGAGAGGATTTTGAGAGTCAGTCTCTTGGCCTCCTTGGATATTTTATCACCGCGACTTCGAGGCCACTAGACTGGCTGGGTTTTCATTAAAGTTAAGGCGAGCTAGAAGTATAGTAAAAATTTAAATCGGGTTTTGAACAAGCGCTGGCTTTCCGATTCTAAAACTCTTCCGGATATTTCCTAACGGTATTGCCAACCGGAATACCGTTACCATTTTTTTCAACGTAATTAATCACTGTGGTATAATATTCCTGTGCAAAACTTCACGCAGCCCTAGGGCAGTTGTAGCATAAGTAATCCAATCACATGTTACTGGGTATTTATACCGCAGCACAAGTAATTCAGTTGTTAGTTTAAATTGTAATTAATTACCGGTTAAGGATTCAGTTGTTTAATTTCCTTTGGCCACTCGTGAGTACTTAGTTTCTAAAATTTTGAATTTAACTTAGATATTTTGCTCGTAGATTAAATGATTTTTTTTTTGTATTAACTTTGTCGTACTCCGAGCTAAAAAGGGAATATTTAACTAGTCATTGATCTTGTAATTATTAATATTTTGGTTATAAAATTTTGCTTATTGAGTATTCGCTGTGCGAATAATAATATTTATTTTGTTTATAGATTTTGCGTATTGAGTATTCATTTAGTGAATAATTTATTTTGTTTATAGATTTTGCGTATTGAGTATTCATTTAGTGAATAATTTACTTTGTTTATAGATTTTGCGTATTGAATATTCGTTTAACGAATATTAGTTATTCTGTTATTACCATTTGTTAGTTACTGATTTTTTTGTTAATAAATTTAGTTATTGAGAATTTTGGTGTTTCTATTACGAGAACTCTATTCCTTCCCCTGGGGTTTTATTTTTCTTCCAGAATTTAGGGCAATAGAAGCGAAGTGACTGGCGCCGTATAAATTTTAGGCCGCACATCGACATTGATAATTACAGGACCACCCTGCATAGTCAAATCTACCTCTAGACTGGGCTGGCGGCCTTCTACCTTGCCCTGGACAGCTGATAGCCACTGGAGTCACTTCACAGTGGTTACGGACTTCATATTTTTCCCCATTTAGGTTTTTAGCGACCGATCAGAGAGCTGAGCGGACGCTGGCGTATGCCAACTATATAACGCTGGAGTCTGGCCGTAATATACGTTATATGAGTGGCCCCACGTTGGGCGCCAGAAATATATAACGTATATTACGGCCAGACTCCAGCGTTATATAGTTGGCATACGCCAGCGTCCGCTCAGCTCTCTGATCGGTCGCTAAAAACCTAAATGGGGAAAAATATGAAGTCCGTAACCACTGTGAAGTGACTCCAGTGGCTATCAGCTGTCCAGGGCAAGGTAGAAGGCCGCCAGCCCAGTCTAGAGGTAGATTTGACTATGCAGGGTGGTCCTGTAATTATCAATGTCGATGTGCGGCCTAAAATTTATACGGCGCCAGTCACTTCGCTTCTATTGCCCTAAATTCTGGAAGAAAAATAAAACCCCAGGGGAAGGAATAGAGTTCTCGTAATAGAAACACCAAAATTCTCAATAACTAAATTTATTAACAAAAAAATCAGTAACTAACAAATGGTAATAACAGAATAACTAATATTCGTTAAACGAATATTCAATACGCAAAATCTATAAACAAAGTAAATTATTCACTAAATGAATACTCAATACGCAAAATCTATAAACAAAATAAATTATTCACTAAATGAATACTCAATACGCAAAATCTATAAACAAAATAAATATTATTATTCGCACAGCGAATACTCAATAAGCAAAATTTTATAACCAAAATATTAATAATTACAAGATCAATGACTAGTTAAATATTCCCTTTTTAGCTCGGAGTACGACAAAGTTAATACAAAAAAAAAATCATTTAATCTACGAGCAAAATATCTAAGTTAAATTCAAAATTTTAGAAACTAAGTACTCACGAGTGGCCAAAGGAAATTAAACAACTGAATCCTTAACCGGTAATTAATTACAATTTAAACTAACAACTGAATTACTTGTGCTGCGGTATAAATACCCAGTAACATGTGATTGGATTACTTATGCTACAACTGCCCTAGGGCTGCGTGAAGTTTTGCACAGGAATATTATACCACAGTGATTAATTACGTTGAAAAAAATGGTAACGGTATTCCGGTTGGCAATACCGTTAGGAAATATCCGGAAGAGTTTTAGAATCGGAAAGCCAGCGCTTGTTCAAAACCCGATTTAAATTTTTACTATACTTCTAGCTCGCCTTAACTTTAATGAAAACCCAGCCAGTCTAGTGGCCTCGAAGTCGCGGTGATAAAATATCCAAGGAGGCCAAGAGACTGACTCTCAAAATCCTCTCAAATCCCTTGAAAACCCGTAGTACGTTAACACAAAAAAATCTCTAACGAGATAAAAAAAAAGTTAACGTACCACCCAACCCACACGGCTCTACGGAAATATAACTTTAAACAAACTACTAAATTACAGAAAAATTAGGTGAGGCCTGGCCGATGATGATAATAAAAAAAAAGAAATGCTTGTGGCTGAGGTTCTGCCCGACTGAAGCTAACGTTAATCCACCCAAATCAAATACAAAGACCGACCCTTGATAACGTGAAAAAGCAGTTAACACGAATACCCGGCCAGGGAATATTCACAGAGAGGGGTTAAACCCATGTGTTTGAGAACTAATTCACAACCTCGAGTTATCAAGGGGATAAAAAAAATGTTGACTTACGGACAGACTGAATCTACAATTAAATAAACTAATTCAACCCTGAGCGAGACTGCTCTGACTAACTACGCGCCCCAACACGATTCAGCGCGTCCAACTTATTGTAGCTTAGGGCCTTAGGACGTAGAAAATATATGCTTCACAATAGGGGTGGCACCATGTGCTCACTCAACTCAAAATACAAGTACAATACATACACATTCATAAAAATGGCCAAAATTATCAGTGTGTATCCAAAAACATCTATACGGGGACGTATTACGCCTCAACACAACCTGGAGGTCCGATACGCCACACTCATAAAGATATTTTTGTTACAAATCATCAAACAAATATCATAAATTAGTACTCATCTGAGTTGCAGACAAAAACAATCTCCCTGTTTCCACGGCTAGATACAATAAGTAGGTTATGTACTCTCTGGACGGTGATGTAGTTTTAAGGTTCCGCTACAAGGTGCTTATTCCTTTGCGACCGGTTGAATACTCGGATAACTTCAGAAATTATTCCTCCAGCCGATATATACTCTCAAATAGGCACAACTGTGCAAATTTTTTGCCTCTATCGTACCGCCACTGTATGAATAACAGTTAAAAATACAATTAGTGAAACTGGAGACCATACAACAGTTTCGCGTGCGGAAATAAAAGAAAGGTGATACCTTACCTCGTGGTCGGTGGCTTAAATGGTTTTCTTAAACTCCGAACTTTTGATCAGAAAAGAAAATTCTCATCCGGATATCTCCGTGTCTTCCCTACGAAGACAGTATAACGCCAAGCAGTCTCCGCAAAAACGAATTCCGTGTTGCCTTCAATTTCCTCTAGGCTTATACATGGAAGTTTCACTGCACGTGCCGTTAGTTTTTCTTTCTGGTCAAATTTTTCTGATAACACCACTGTTCGAAAGTTTAAGAGAGCCCAAAAAGCGGCTTCCCATCTGTTTTATAACCTTTTCTTTACCCCCCTACCGGGCTTACCACGCGCGCATCCGATATCTGCCATGAAGGTAGCCCACAATATGTACTCGTAGAAACGTTGTGATTGAATATCCCCAAGAAGTGTTTATTATTCTGGATTATAATTTCTTGTTCTTTTTTTTTTTTATATAAGGTAGGTGTATCATTCAAACATATTCCGCACGCTAACTGTTGTACTTTCCAGGTTTCCACGACGTATATATCCCAAAACAGGTTAAATAGAAATGTCAAAAACAATTAACCTCAAAATTAAGTGACATCTCTAGTATGTTTTTGCATTCGGAAGCAGATGCGGTGCTTGTTGTCATAAATGCTGTCCTCTAAGTGGGTTGACAGGACCTATTCAGTTGGTTTTGCACAAAATTACCCCATACTGTATCCTTTTATAAGCTTAGAATAAGTTTTCCGTACGAAGGTAGGTTATCGTCTAACTAGATTTTAAAGCGCTGTGTTTCGGCTAGGATAGCCCGTAACATAGCTGATAGCCACTGGAGTCACTTCACAGTGGTTACGGACTTCATATTTTTCCCCATTTAGGTTTTTAGCGACCGATCAGAGAGCTGAGCGGACGCTGGCGTATGCCAACTATATAACGCTGGAGTCTGGCCGTAATATACGTTATATATTTAACGTATAACGTATTGTACGTATTGTACTTGTGTTTCTGCTGTTTGGAAGCCCCGAGTCAATATTATTGGACAACGGAACGCAATTCCGAAGTAAGGAGTTCCGTCGTTTGGCTGCGACGTATAACGTGCGCCTCCGATACAACGCTAACTATCATGCGCAAGCGAATGTGGTCGAACGAGTACACTCGACGTTGAAGCAAGGAATACGATCCTACCTCGACCAAGACCAGCGGAAGTGGGAAGATAACCTGCAGAAGGTATCTTGTGCGATACGAACGTCCGTCCAGAAACAGAAATATATAACGTACCGACGAGGAATCACGCGTTTCCAATTCTCCGCTTCGGTTAACAGGCCGGGATTAGGATGCCGGTAGTAGTGGTACAATTTACCTTCTTCCAGGCGCCATGCCGGAAACTTGCGAGGGTTTTCTTCGACTTTCCGACACATCTTTGTGTACCACGCACAAGGGGGTTGTCCTTCGGTGTTGACGTCGGCAGTAACACTGTCGAGTACTGGTACTCCTCGGCTCAAGGCGTCGGGTACATGGTGATCTCTCCCCTTACGGTGGATAATTTTAAAGTCGAATTGTTGTAGTCTCAGAGCCCATCTCGCTAGTCGTCCACACGGATCCTTTAGGTTATGAAGCCAGCACAAGCTGTGATGATCCGTGATCACTGTAAAGTGCGATCCTTCGATGTACGGACGTAATTTCTCTACTGCCCATAACACAGCCAGACACTCCCTCTCCGTGGTGGTGTACGCCCGTTCTAATCGCGTAAGCGATTTGCTGAGGTAGCATACTACCTTCTCGCCTTCAGGGGTGTTTTGCGAGAGCACGGCACCAAGTCCGTATCCAGAGGCGTCGGTCTGTATTATGAATGGTAGTGAAAAGTCCGGACAGCATAGGATCGGAGCGGTGATCAGGTGTTGTTTGATGCGGTTCCACGATTGCTTACATGCGTCGTCCCATTGAAATCGGATGCCCTTTCGGGTTAGCCGATTGAGTGGCGCACAAATGTCTGAATATGTAGGTATGAAACGTTTGTACCAACCAGCAACGCCCAGCATTCTGCGTACTTCGACTGCGGTGGTGGGTTGTGGGATTTTCAGCATGGCCGAGACCTTATCCGGGTCGACGGCCAGTCCACCTTGGTTCACCACGTAGCCTAGGTACTTCAGTTCTGGTACTACAAACGCACATTTGTCTTTGTTCAGCGTGAAACCAGCGTCTAGCAATCTTTTCAATACTTCTCCTAAAATTTCCAGGTGTTTCTCAAAGTTATCCGCGATTATGATGATGTCGTCGAGATATTTGAACACGTGCGGTTCTAACTCGGGTCCTAATACGGTATCTATTAATTTCTGAAACGTGGCGGGAGCACTGTGTAGTCCGAACGCTAACCTCTTAAACTGCCATAAACCCCTTCCGGGCACTGTGAATGCGGTATACTTCTTTGAACTCTCAGTTAACGGGATGTTCCAATACGCTGACTTTATGTCCAGGCTGGAGATGTACCTCGCGTTCTTCAATCTGTCTAAGATGCTCGTGATGTAAGGTAGTGGGTAGGCATCGCGCCTTGTGACAGCGTTTACCTTGCGGAAGTCGACGCAGAAGCGCCAAGATTGATCCTTTTTCTTCACCATCAGCACCGGCGACGACCAATCCGAATTCGATCGTTCGATAACGCCTTCTTCTGCCATCTCGGTGACTTGCCTGTCAATTTCTCGCTGTATCGCCGGAGAGACCGGATAGTAGCGTTGTTTAATCGGCGGTTGGTGCGGATCCAGCAAGCTGATCTGATGTTCTATTTGGTCCGTACAGCCTATACCTTTCTTCATACTATTGAAGTGTTTAGAAACCAGTTCATCAATTCTTCCACGTTGATCCTCGCTCATCCTCATTTCGGGCATTTCCAGGGCGCTCAGGTCTATCCTGGCCGTATCTTCTAATCGGCTAAAATGCCATCTGCCGCTGCGCAGGTCTGGCACAATTCCAAACTGCCGGAAGAAATCAACCCCCAATATTAAGGTGTGTGCCATCTCAGGCACCACTATGGCTTCTATCCATGCGGTGTGTCCTTCTATCGTACATGGTAACTGGACAACACCAGCTATTTCCAGACGGTGCCCACTGGCGACCGTACATGAGGAAATATGTTTCGTTTTATCTAAATGGAAACCAGCATTCTGCAATAAAGCCCAACCGCGTTTCCCAAGAACGGTTCGGGTTGCTCCGCTGTCTAACAATCCTAAAATTCTGTAACCTAAGATCTCAATTTCTAGATAAGGTCGCTCGTCGCTCCGGGCGTTAGCTATTATGTAATCCAAAATCGGGTTTATAGAGGTTGCGTCGGACGGAGACCGATCGTTTATCCGCCACGCTGTTCTTTTCCCGGATTCTGCTTCGGGCCACTGGACCCTCTTGGATTGCATCTAGGACATGTGTACTTCGTTACGCCTGGAGTATGACACGTATAGCACTTCCTGATTGGGCGTTGTGGGCACGCTGCCGCTCGATGTCCCGGTTCTTGGCAGTTAAAACACGTGAGAATCCGGCCTTGTGGTCGTATTTCTTGTAACTCCGCTGATTGCGGGTGTTGTGTTCCTCGGGAACTCCCGGCCACATAGGCCAAATCCGGTTCTAACGGCGTCCGATTCCTCGGGGTCGTGATGCTAGCTGGCTGCCAGTTGGTGTGTGCTCGTTCTATACGGCGGCATACTTCCAGGAGGCGACGTACAGATTCCACTTCGTCCAACAGAAACATCCCATCTTTGTATCGGGCGTGAAGGTTGCGGACAACGATCTTCAACTTACTTATCTCAGGCAAAGGTGTGCTCAATCTTTTGAACAACGACTCCATGATCGCTAAATAGATGTCAATTGACTCGTCGACTCCTTGCCGGCGGGCGCGGATCTCATCGTACAGCTGGTCGTCGTAATCGATTGGTACGAAGACGGTACGTAATTGATGTACGAGGTCGTGCCAATCTAAGAAGTTCTGGCGTTGTGCTCGGTACCATATCAATGCCTTGCCAGTGAACAGATCCAATGCTGAGGCGAATAGTTGTTGTCTCGATACGTTCCGTGCGCTGCGCAATTCTTTTCAAACAGTAAAAATATATAACGTATATTACGGCCAGACTCCAGCGTTATATAGTTGGCATACGCCAGCGTCCGCTCAGCTCTCTGATCGGTCGCTAAAAACCTAAATGGGGAAAAATATGAAGTCCGTAACCACTGTGAAGTGACTCCAGTGGCTATCAGCTGTCCAGGGCAAGGTAGAAGGCCGCCAGCCCAGTCTAGAGGTAGATTTGACTATGCAGGGTGGTCCTGTAATTATCAATGTCGATGTGCGGCCTAAAATTTATACGGCGCCAGTCACTTCGCTTCTATTGCCCTAAATTCTGGAAGAAAAATAAAACCCCAGGGGAAGGAATAGAGTTCTCGTAATAGAAACACCAAAATTCTCAATAACTAAATTTATTAACAAAAAAATCAGTAACTAACAAATGGTAATAACAGAATAACTAATATTCGTTAAACGAATATTCAATTCGCAAAATCTATAAACAAAGTAAATTATTCACTAAATGAATACTCAATACGCAAAATCTATAAACAAAATAAATTATTCACTAAATGAATACTCAATACGCAAAATCTATAAACAAAATAAATATTATTATTCGCACAGCGAATACTCAATAAGCAAAATTTTATAACCAAAATATTAATAATTACAAGATCAATGACTAGTTAAATATTCCCTTTTTAGCTCGGAGTACGACAAAGTTAATACAAAAAAATAAATTATTTAATCTACGAGCAAAATATCTAAGTTAAATCCAAAATTTTAGAAACTAAGTACTCACGAGTGGCCAAAGGAAATTAAACAACTGAATCTTTAACCGGTAATTAATTACAATTTAAACTAACAACTGAATTACTTGTGATGCGGTATAAATACCCAGTAACATGTGATTGGATTACTTATGCTACAACTGCCCTAGGGCTGCGTGAAGTTTTGCACAGGAATATTATACCACAGTGATTAATTACGTTGAAAAATGGTAACGGTATTCCGGTTGGCAATACCGTTAGGAAAAATCCGGAAGAATTTTAGAATCGGAAAGCCAGCGCTTGTTCAAAACCCGATTTAAATTTTTACTATACTTCTAGCTCGCCTTAACTTTAATGAAAACCCAGCCAGTCTAGTGGCCTCGAAGTCGCGGTGATAAAATATCCAAGGAGGCCAAGAGACTGACTCTCAAAATCCTCTCAAATCCCTTGAAAACCCGTAGTACGTTAACACAAAAAAATCTCTAACGAGATAAAAAAAAAAGTTAACGTACCACCCAACCCCACACGGCTCTACGGAAATATAACTTTAAACAAACAACTAAATTACTGAAAAATTAGGTGAGGCCTGGCCGATGATGATAAAAAAAAAGAAATGCTTGTGGCTGAGGTTCTGCCCGACTGAAGCTAACGTTAATCCACCCAAATCAAATACAAAGACCGACCCTTGATAACGTGAAAAAGCAGTTAACACGAATACCCGGCCAGGGAATATTCACAGAGAGGGGTTAAACCCATGTGTTTGAGAACTAATTCACAACCTCGAGTTATCAAGGGGATAAAAAAAATGTTGACTTACGGACAGACTGAATCTACAATTAAATAAACTAATTCAACCCTGAGCGAGACTGCTCTGACTAACTACGCGCCCCAACACGATTCAGCGCGTCCAACTTATTGTAGCTTAGGGCCTTAGGACGTAGAAAATATATGCTTCACAATAGGGGTGGCACCATGTGCTCACTCAACTCGAAATACAAGTACAATACATACACATTCATAAAAATGGCCAAAATTATCAGTGTGTATCCAAAAACATCTATACGGGGACGTATTACGCCTCAACACAACCCGGAGGTCCGATACGCCACACTCATAAAGATATTTTTGTTACAAATCATCAAACAAATATCATAAATTAGTACTCATCTGAGTTGCAGACAAAAACAATCTCCCTGTTTCCACGGCTAGATACAATAAGTAGGTTATGTACTCTCTGGACGGTGATGTAGTTTCAAGGTTCCGCTACAAGATGCTTATTCCTTTGCGACCGGTTGAATACTCGGATAACTTCAGAAATTATTCCTCCAGCCGATATATACCCTCAAATAGGCACAACTGTGCAAATTTTTTGCCTCTATCGTACCGCCACTGTATCGACTTGTTTTCCGCTGATAATGCGGCCATACGGCCGATTCGCGTACCACAATGTGCAACGCGACTCGAGATCCTTTGGAAATCACGAGTCCTCCGGTCTCCTGAGAATGCTTCAATTACCGCTGTAAGTTCCCGAAGGGTATTTTCCACGCCAGTTTGATCCGTTTCGAAGGTGAAAGGGTACTTAGGAAGTCGAAAAGACGTTCCTGATTTCACGAGCGACATCATGTTTTGCAGCAATTCCCGTCTGGCGCCCAATTTCTGGCGCCCAACGTGGGGCCCAACGGAAAAGAAGACCGTTGCTTGCTAAAAAGAATTTTACACTACGATTGGGTTAATAAAATTGTGTTATACTTATTTCAAACTTAATTCCTGTGCCCCTAGACCCATTCCTTAAGAGTTCTCATAATAAGAAATTTAGTTAGATTATTTTTTTTGTGATATTGTGTTGGATTACTTTTGCTATACTGTGTTGTATTGTTGTGTTTTAACACATACTCGATATTGGATGACCTATTGTACGTATTGGTCGCATTTTGGCGATTTAGTCTCTAACGGATTAAAGAGCAAACAAGCTACTGTTTTTGAGTTGTTTATAACGTTGAGTAGAGGACTCTAAGGTACCTCCCGGTGAAAATTGGTGTTGCATTGTTGGCAACAGTTGTATTGAAATTGTAATTGCAACAATTGTTTGTTGAATTATATTTGGAGACGGACCGGCGTTGGTTCGGCCGTCCATTGGTTTTACGTCTGTAGAGACGTTAGTGTTGGTAAGCCGGTTTAGGGCAAGCCATTGAAAAATTCACACGGGATTCGCTTAGCGGAAATTTAGTTTCCTCATACTTACGGTATTACGTTATACCGAGCTGGTTAAACCAGGATATCACTCGACGGTTAGAGTATTGAAGAAAGACAGTAGACTTGGAGTTGTGCAATAGTAAGTCCCAGTATAGGGAAGTAGTAGAACGTAACCAAGGATCGTGTTTGTGTTGGACGCTGTATTTGCATCATGTCGTTGCCTACTAAATTTCGGGTTGAACACCTAGCACCAGCGGAATTAGAATATGAAACCGCGGTCTACGGACTACAGGACAGCGACGGCGAGGACGCTCATTTACGACGGGTATTCGTGTTAACTGCTTTTTCACGTTATCAAGGGTCGGTCTTTGTATTTGATTTGGGTGGATTAACGTTAGCTTCAGTCGGGCAGAACCTCAGCCACAAGCATTTCTTTTTTTTTATCATCATCGGCCAGGTTATATATTTCTGGTTATATATTTCTGCAATTTCTGGTTATATATTTCTGCAATAAAGCCCAACCGCGTTTCCCAAGAACGGTTCGGGTTGCTCCGTTGTCTAACAATCCTAAAATTCTGTAACCTAAGATCTCAATTTCTAGATAAGGTCGCTCGTCGCTCCGGGCGTTAGCTATTATGTAATCCAAAATCGGGTTTATAGAGGTTGCGTCGGACGGAGACCGATCGTTTATCCGCCACGCTGTTCTTTTCCCGGATTCTGCTTCGGGCCACTGGACCCTCTTGGATTGCATCTAGGACATGTGTACTTCGTTACGCCTGGAGTATGGCACGTGTTCAAATATCTCGACGACATCATCATAATCGCGGATAACTTTGAGAAACACCTGGAAATTTTAGGAGAAGTATTGAAAAGATTGCTAGACGCTGGTTTCACGCTGAACAAAGACAAATGTGCGTTTGTAGTACCAGAACTGAAGTACCTAGGCTACGTGGTGAACCAAGGTGGACTGGCCGTCGACCCGGATAAGGTCTCGGCCATGCTGAAAATCCCACAACCCACCACCGCAGTCGAAGTACGCAGAATGCTGGGCGTTGCTGGTTGGTACAAACGTTTCATACCTACATATTCAGACATTTGTGCGCCACTCAATCGGCTAACCCGAAAGGGCATCCGATTTCAATGGGACGACGCATGTAAGCAATCGTGGAACCGCATCAAACAACACCTGATCACCGCTCCGATCCTATGCTGTCCGGACTTTTCACTACCATTCATAATACAGACCGACGCCTCTGGATACGGACTTGGTGCCGTGCTCTCGCAAAACACCCCTGAAGGCGAGAAGGTAGTATGCTACCTCAGCAAATCGCTTACGCGATTAGAACGGGCGTACACCACCACGGAGAGGGAGTGTCTGGCTGTGTTATGGGCAGTAGAGAAATTACGTCCGTACATCGAAGGATCGCACTTTACAGTGATCACGGATCATCACAGCTTGTGCTGGCTTCATAACCTAAAGGATCCGTGTGGACGACTAGCGAGATGGGCTCTGAGACTACAACAATTCGACTTTAAAATTATCCACCGTAAGGGGAGAGATCACCATGTACCCGACGCCTTGAGCCGAGGAGTACCAGTACTCGACAGTGTTACTGCCGACGTCAACACCGAAGGACAACCCCCTTGTGCGTGGTACACAAAGATGTGTCGGAAAGTCGAAGAAAACCCTCGCAAGTTTCCGGCATGGCGCCTGGAAGAAGGTAAATTGTACCACTACTACCGGCATCCTAATCCCGGCCTGTTAACCGAAGCGGAGAATTGGAAACGCGTGATTCCTCGTCCGGAGCGTAAAGAGATACTTCAACGGATGCATGACGCACCGACCTCAGGACACTTAGGCGTTTATAAAACGTATTGTCGACTAATACAACATTATTATTGGCCGTTCATGAGAGCGGACGTGGTCCGCTATATACATCGCTGTACCACTTGTTTGGAAAGTAAAGTAGAGAGAAAACCGCCAGTCGGATTGATGATGCCGCGGCGAGTCGTAGAGCGCCCATGGCAGCAGATAAGCGTGGATATCGTAGGTCCGATGACCAGATCAACCTCTGGGTATCAATATATCTTCACAGTGATAGATGTGTTTAGTAAGTTCGTGTTGACTTTCCCTATGCGGAAGGCCACCGCGCCCAGCATTGTTAAACTGCTAGAGAATGGAGTGTTTCTGCTGTTTGGAAGCCCCGAGTCAATATTATTGGACAACGGAACGCAATTCCGAAGTAAGGAGTTCCGTCGTTTGGCTGCGACGTATAACGTGCGCCTCCGATACAACGCTAACTATCATGCGCAAGCGAATGTGGTCGAACGAGTACACTCGACGTTGAAGCAAGGAATACGATCCTACATCGACCAAGACCAGCGGAAGTGGGAAGATAACCTGCAGAAGGTATCTTGTGCGATACGAACGTCCGTCCATGAAAGCACTAGAATGACACCGTATTTTGTCAACTTTGGAAGGGAGATTGGATTTCCAGAAGAATGTGTGGACAGGGTTCCAGAGGAAATGGAGACACCCAGTAATAAGGAAGAACGTCAGAAGGTATTTCGGGAGATATACACCCAGGTGCGGGAACGCCTGAAAAGGTCTTCAGAAAATAGTAAACGGCGTTATGATTTGAGACGTCGAGACATCCAGTACGCGATAGGCGACCGTGTGTGGAGACGGAATTACATACTCTCCAATGCGGCGAAACATGTTAGCGCTGCTTTGGCACCGAAGTACGTCGGACCATTTTGGATAAAAAGAAAATTGTCACCATGGACTTATGAACTTAATAGAGAGGATGGAAAATCCTGTGGCGTATGGCACGCCAAGGATCTAAGGGGCCATCCAGAAGACACGGAGTCAGAGTGACTCCGTCTCTTTTAAGCAAAGGGGGAGTTGTTACGGGCTATCCTAGCCGAAACACAGCGCTTTAAAATCTAGTTAGACGATAACCTACCTTCGTACGGAAAACTTATTCTAAGCTTATAAAAGGATACAGTATGGGGTAATTTTGTGCAAAACCAACTGAATAGGTCCTGTCAACCCACTTAGAGGACAGCATTTATGACAACAAGCACCGCATCTGCTTCCGAATGCAAAAACATACTAGAGATGTCACTTAATTTTGAGGTTAATTGTTTTTGACATTTCTATTTAACCTGTTTTGGGATATATACGTCGTGGAAACCTGGAAAGTACAACAGTTAGCGTGCGGAATATGTTTGAATGATACACCTACCTTATATAAAAAAAAAAAAGAACAAGAAATTATAATCCAGAATAATAAACACTTCTTGGGGATATTCAATCACAACGTTTCTACGAGTACATATTGTGGGCTACCTTCATGGCAGATATCGGATGCGCGCGTGGTAAGCCCGGTAGGGGGGTAAAGAAAAGGTTATAAAACAGATGGGAAGCCGCTTTTTGGGCTCTCTTAAACTTTCGAACAGTGGTGTTATCAGAAAAATTTGACCAGAAAGAAAAACTAACGGCACGTGCAGTGAAACTTCCATGTATAAGCCTAGAGGAAATTGAAGGCAACACGGAATTCGTTTTTGCGGAGACTGCTTGGCGTTATACTGTCTTCGTAGGGAAGACACGGAGATATCCGGATGAGAATTTTCTTTTCTGATCAAAAGTTCGGAGTTTAAGAAAACCATTTAAGCCACCGACCACGAGGTAAGGTATCACCTTTCTTTTATTTCCGCACGCGAAACTGTTGTATGGTCTCCAGTTTCACTAATTGTATTTTTAACTGTTATTCATACAGTGGCGGTACGATAGAGGCAAAAAATTTGCACAGTTGTGCCTATTTGAGAGTATATATCGGCTGGAGGAATAATTTCTGAAGTTATCCGAGTATTCAACCGGTCGCAAAGGAATAAGCACCTTGTAGCGGAACCTTAAAACTACATCACCGTCCAGAGAGTACATAACCTACTTATTGTATCTAGCCGTGGAAACAGGGAGATTGTTTTTGTCTGCAACTCAGATGAGTACTAATTTATGATATTTGTTTGATGATTTGTAACAAAAATATCTTTATGAGTGTGGCGTATCGGACCTCCAGGTTGTGTTGAGGCGTAATACGTCCCCGTATAGATGTTTTTGGATACACACTGATAATTTTGGCCATTTTTATGAATGTGTATGTATTGTACTTGTATTTTGAGTTGAGTGAGCACATGGTGCCACCCCTATTGTGAAGCATATATTTTCTACGTCCTAAGGCCCTAAGCTACAATAAGTTGGACGCGCTGAATCGTGTTGGGGCGCGTAGTTAGTCAGAGCAGTCTCGCTCAGGGTTGAATTAGTTTATTTAATTGTAGATTCAGTCTGTCCGTAAGTCAACATTTTTTTTATCCCCTTGATAACTCGAGGTTGTGAATTAGTTCTCAAACACATGGGTTTAACCCCTCTCTGTGAATATTCCCTGGCCGGGTATTCGTGTTAACTGCTTTTTCACGTTATCAAGGGTCGGTCTTTGTATTTGATTTGGGTGGATTAACGTTAGCTTCAGTCGGGCAGAACCTCAGCCACAAGCATTTCTTTTTTTTTATTATCATCATCGGCCAGGCCTCACCTAATTTTTCTGTAATTTAGTAGTTTGTTTAAAGTTATATTTCCGTAGAGCCGTGTGGGTTGGGTGGTACGTTAACTTTTTTTTTATCTCGTTAGAGATTTTTTTGTGTTAACGTACTACGGGTTTTCAAGGGATTTGAGAGGATTTTGAGAGTCAGTCTCTTGGCCTCCTTGGATATTTTATCACCGCGACTTCGAGGCCACTAGACTGGCTGGGTTTTCATTAAAGTTAAGGCGAGCTAGAAGTATAGTAAAAATTTAAATCGGGTTTTGAACAAGCGCTGGCTTTCCGATTCTAAAACTCTTCCGGATATTTCCTAACGGTATTGCCAACCGGAATACCGTTACCATTTTTTTCAACGTAATTAATCACTGTGGTATAATATTCCTGTGCAAAACTTCACGCAGCCCTAGGGCAGTTGTAGCATAAGTAATCCAATCACATGTTACTGGGTATTTATACCGCAGCACAAGTAATTCAGTTGTTAGTTTAAATTGTAATTAATTACCGGTTAAGGATTCAGTTGTTTAATTTCCTTTGGCCACTCGTGAGTACTTAGTTTCTAAAATTTTGAATTTAACTTAGATATTTTGCTCGTAGATTAAATGATTTTTTTTTTGTATTAACTTTGTCGTACTCCGAGCTAAAAAGGGAATATTTAACTAGTCATTGATCTTGTAATTATTAATATTTTGGTTATAAAATTTTGCTTATTGAGTATTCGCTGTGCGAATAATAATATTTATTTTGTTTATAGATTTTGCGTATTGAGTATTCATTTAGTGAATAATTTATTTTGTTTATAGATTTTGCGTATTGAGTATTCATTTAGTGAATAATTTACTTTGTTTATAGATTTTGCGTATTGAATATTCGTTTAACGAATATTAGTTATTCTGTTATTACCATTTGTTAGTTACTGATTTTTTTGTTAATAAATTTAGTTATTGAGAATTTTGGTGTTTCTATTACGAGAACTCTATTCCTTCCCCTGGGGTTTTATTTTTCTTCCAGAATTTAGGGCAATAGAAGCGAAGTGACTGGCGCCGTATAAATTTTAGGCCGCACATCGACATTGATAATTACAGGACCACCCTGCATAGTCAAATCTACCTCTAGACTGGGCTGGCGGCCTTCTACCTTGCCCTGGACAGCTGATAGCCACTGGAGTCACTTCACAGTGGTTACGGACTTCATATTTTTCCCCATTTAGGTTTTTAGCGACCGATCAGAGAGCTGAGCGGACGCTGGCGTATGCCAACTATATAACGCTGGAGTCTGGCCGTAATATACGTTATATGAGTGGCCCCACGTTGGGCGCCAGAAATATATAACGTATATTACGGCCAGACTCCAGCGTTATATAGTTGGCATACGCCAGCGTCCGCTCAGCTCTCTGATCGGTCGCTAAAAACCTAAATGGGGAAAAATATGAAGTCCGTAACCACTGTGAAGTGACTCCAGTGGCTATCAGCTGTCCAGGGCAAGGTAGAAGGCCGCCAGCCCAGTCTAGAGGTAGATTTGACTATGCAGGGTGGTCCTGTAATTATCAATGTCGATGTGCGGCCTAAAATTTATACGGCGCCAGTCACTTCGCTTCTATTGCCCTAAATTCTGGAAGAAAAATAAAACCCCAGGGGAAGGAATAGAGTTCTCGTAATAGAAACACCAAAATTCTCAATAACTAAATTTATTAACAAAAAAATCAGTAACTAACAAATGGTAATAACAGAATAACTAATATTCGTTAAACGAATATTCAATACGCAAAATCTATAAA
This sequence comes from Liopterus haemorrhoidalis, assembly GCA_963971575.1. Classification (NCBI taxonomy): domain Eukaryota; kingdom Metazoa; phylum Arthropoda; class Insecta; order Coleoptera; family Dytiscidae; genus Liopterus; species Liopterus haemorrhoidalis. The sequence continues at coordinate 36,070,637 of OZ020615.1, forward strand.
CAAAGTAAATTATTCACTAAATGAATACTCAATACGCAAAATCTATAAACAAAATAAATTATTCACTAAATGAATACTCAATACGCAAAATCTATAAACAAAATAAATATTATTATTCGCACAGCGAATACTCAATAAGCAAAATTTTATAACCAAAATATTAATAATTACAAGATCAATGACTAGTTAAATATTCCCTTTTTAGCTCGGAGTACGACAAAGTTAATACAAAAAAAAAATCATTTAATCTACGAGCAAAATATCTAAGTTAAATTCAAAATTTTAGAAACTAAGTACTCACGAGTGGCCAAAGGAAATTAAACAACTGAATCCTTAACCGGTAATTAATTACAATTTAAACTAACAACTGAATTACTTGTGCTGCGGTATAAATACCCAGTAACATGTGATTGGATTACTTATGCTACAACTGCCCTAGGGCTGCGTGAAGTTTTGCACAGGAATATTATACCACAGTGATTAATTACGTTGAAAAAAATGGTAACGGTATTCCGGTTGGCAATACCGTTAGGAAATATCCGGAAGAGTTTTAGAATCGGAAAGCCAGCGCTTGTTCAAAACCCGATTTAAATTTTTACTATACTTCTAGCTCGCCTTAACTTTAATGAAAACCCAGCCAGTCTAGTGGCCTCGAAGTCGCGGTGATAAAATATCCAAGGAGGCCAAGAGACTGACTCTCAAAATCCTCTCAAATCCCTTGAAAACCCGTAGTACGTTAACACAAAAAAATCTCTAACGAGATAAAAAAAAAGTTAACGTACCACCCAACCCACACGGCTCTACGGAAATATAACTTTAAACAAACTACTAAATTACAGAAAAATTAGGTGAGGCCTGGCCGATGATGATAATAAAAAAAAAGAAATGCTTGTGGCTGAGGTTCTGCCCGACTGAAGCTAACGTTAATCCACCCAAATCAAATACAAAGACCGACCCTTGATAACGTGAAAAAGCAGTTAACACGAATACCCGGCCAGGGAATATTCACAGAGAGGGGTTAAACCCATGTGTTTGAGAACTAATTCACAACCTCGAGTTATCAAGGGGATAAAAAAAATGTTGACTTACGGACAGACTGAATCTACAATTAAATAAACTAATTCAACCCTGAGCGAGACTGCTCTGACTAACTACGCGCCCCAACACGATTCAGCGCGTCCAACTTATTGTAGCTTAGGGCCTTAGGACGTAGAAAATATATGCTTCACAATAGGGGTGGCACCATGTGCTCACTCAACTCAAAATACAAGTACAATACATACACATTCATAAAAATGGCCAAAATTATCAGTGTGTATCCAAAAACATCTATACGGGGACGTATTACGCCTCAACACAACCTGGAGGTCCGATACGCCACACTCATAAAGATATTTTTGTTACAAATCATCAAACAAATATCATAAATTAGTACTCATCTGAGTTGCAGACAAAAACAATCTCCCTGTTTCCACGGCTAGATACAATAAGTAGGTTATGTACTCTCTGGACGGTGATGTAGTTTTAAGGTTCCGCTACAAGGTGCTTATTCCTTTGCGACCGGTTGAATACTCGGATAACTTCAGAAATTATTCCTCCAGCCGATATATACTCTCAAATAGGCACAACTGTGCAAATTTTTTGCCTCTATCGTACCGCCACTGTATGAATAACAGTTAAAAATACAATTAGTGAAACTGGAGACCATACAACAGTTTCGCGTGCGGAAATAAAAGAAAGGTGATACCTTACCTCGTGGTCGGTGGCTTAAATGGTTTTCTTAAACTCCGAACTTTTGATCAGAAAAGAAAATTCTCATCCGGATATCTCCGTGTCTTCCCTACGAAGACAGTATAACGCCAAGCAGTCTCCGCAAAAACGAATTCCGTGTTGCCTTCAATTTCCTCTAGGCTTATACATGGAAGTTTCACTGCACGTGCCGTTAGTTTTTCTTTCTGGTCAAATTTTTCTGATAACACCACTGTTCGAAAGTTTAAGAGAGCCCAAAAAGCGGCTTCCCATCTGTTTTATAACCTTTTCTTTACCCCCCTACCGGGCTTACCACGCGCGCATCCGATATCTGCCATGAAGGTAGCCCACAATATGTACTCGTAGAAACGTTGTGATTGAATATCCCCAAGAAGTGTTTATTATTCTGGATTATAATTTCTTGTTCTTTTTTTTTTTTATATAAGGTAGGTGTATCATTCAAACATATTCCGCACGCTAACTGTTGTACTTTCCAGGTTTCCACGACGTATATATCCCAAAACAGGTTAAATAGAAATGTCAAAAACAATTAACCTCAAAATTAAGTGACATCTCTAGTATGTTTTTGCATTCGGAAGCAGATGCGGTGCTTGTTGTCATAAATGCTGTCCTCTAAGTGGGTTGACAGGACCTATTCAGTTGGTTTTGCACAAAATTACCCCATACTGTATCCTTTTATAAGCTTAGAATAAGTTTTCCGTACGAAGGTAGGTTATCGTCTAACTAGATTTTAAAGCGCTGTGTTTCGGCTAGGATAGCCCGTAACATAGCTGATAGCCACTGGAGTCACTTCACAGTGGTTACGGACTTCATATTTTTCCCCATTTAGGTTTTTAGCGACCGATCAGAGAGCTGAGCGGACGCTGGCGTATGCCAACTATATAACGCTGGAGTCTGGCCGTAATATACGTTATATATTTAACGTATAACGTATTGTACGTATTGTACTTGTGTTTCTGCTGTTTGGAAGCCCCGAGTCAATATTATTGGACAACGGAACGCAATTCCGAAGTAAGGAGTTCCGTCGTTTGGCTGCGACGTATAACGTGCGCCTCCGATACAACGCTAACTATCATGCGCAAGCGAATGTGGTCGAACGAGTACACTCGACGTTGAAGCAAGGAATACGATCCTACCTCGACCAAGACCAGCGGAAGTGGGAAGATAACCTGCAGAAGGTATCTTGTGCGATACGAACGTCCGTCCAGAAACAGAAATATATAACGTATATTACGGCCAGACTCCAGCGTTATATAGTTGGCATACGCCAGCGTCCGCTCAGCTCTCTGATCGGTCGCTAAAAACCTAAATGGGGAAAAATATGAAGTCCGTAACCACTGTGAAGTGACTCCAGTGGCTATCAGCTGTCCAGGGCAAGGTAGAAGGCCGCCAGCCCAGTCTAGAGGTAGATTTGACTATGCAGGGTGGTCCTGTAATTATCAATGTCGATGTGCGGCCTAAAATTTATACGGCGCCAGTCACTTCGCTTCTATTGCCCTAAATTCTGGAAGAAAAATAAAACCCCAGGGGAAGGAATAGAGTTCTCGTAATAGAAACACCAAAATTCTCAATAACTAAATTTATTAACAAAAAAATCAGTAACTAACAAATGGTAATAACAGAATAACTAATATTCGTTAAACGAATATTCAATACGCAAAATCTATAAACAAAGTAAATTATTCACTAAATGAATACTCAATACGCAAAATTTTATAACCAAAATATTAATAATTACAAGATCAATGACTAGTTAAATATTCCCTTTTTAGCTCGGAGTACGACAAAGTTAATACAAAAAAATAAATTATTTAATCTACGAGCAAAATATCTAAGTTAAATCCGAAATTTTAGAAACTAAGTACTCACGAGTGGCCAAAGGAAATTAAACAACTGAATCTTTAACCGGTAATTAATTACAATTTAAACTAACAACTGAATTACTTGTGCTGCGGTATAAATACCCAGTAACATGTGATTGGATTACTTATGCTACAACTGCCCTAGGGCTGCGTGAAGTTTTGCACAGGAATATTATACCACAGTGATTAATTACGTTGAAAAATGGTAACGGTATTCCGGTTGGCAATACCGTTAGGAAAAATCCGGAAGAATTTTAGAATCGGAAAGCCAGCGCTTGTTCAAAACCCGATTTAAATTTTTACTATACTTCTAGCTCGCCTTAACTTTAATGAAAACCCAGCCAGTCTAGTGGCCTCGAAGTCGCGGTGATAAAATATCCAAGGAGGCCAAGAGACTGACTCTCAAAATCCTCTCAAATCCCTTGAAAACCCGTAGTACGTTAACACAAAAAAATCTCTAACGAGATAAAAAAAAAGTTAACGTACCACCCAACCCCACACGGCTCTACGGAAATATAACTTTAAACAAACAACTAAATTACTGAAAAATTAGGTGAAGCCTGGCCGATGATGATAAAAAAAAAGAAATGCTTGTGGCTGAGGTTCTGCCCGACTGAAGCTAACGTTAATCCACCCAAATCAAATACAAAGACCGACCCTTGATAACGTGAAAAAGCAGTTAACACGAATACCCGGCCAGGAACAAATATAAATAATCGTAGCTGGCTATGGAGAAATCTGAAAGCTAATTCCATAACGAAAAAAAAAAAAAAAAACGTTTGTCCAAGTAATATTAAAAAACATATTCACTCAGGGTGCATTCGAGTTGTACAGGGTAGAGCGAGCACTGAGCGAACAGTTGATGGTGACGTCATGAATAGAGCACTAACGGAGCGCAGCAACTCGAACACGGAGCGACCGCTGTTGTGACGTAGTGTTTATAAAATCTAACCCTACAATTTTAGGCGGCGTTTTTACTGTCAGATTAGTTCACGTCAGTCATGAATCAAAATTATACACCTCGGTTTTTCCTTGATTTTTTTTCAATGATGAAGAAATAAAGTTAATTAAAAATTAATTAATAATTAATTAATTAATTTAATGATTTATTTTTTATTTTAATTTTATGCACGGTGTATTTTAATAATTTTTCTGTTTACAGAACGTCACAAATACATAAAATGGCCGTACTCTGTAGCCATAGACAAATAACAATATTATTTGTCTATTGCTATTTGTCTAAGGCTATTATTTTTATTTTATTTATAATTTAATTTTAAACTTTCATTTCTTTCCCGCCGTTCCCCCACTTTTTTACGTCATACTCCATATGCTCGGTCTTAAAACCCCGAACACATAGAGCGCACTCTAAATGCTCGCTCGATCGCAAAACGAATGCAATTGAGTGTACTCCGAGCGTCAAATCGAACACGTTTGAGTGTACAAAACGTGCTCGGAACACTCGGAGCGTCAAATCGAATGTACCCTCAAATAAATTCAGTTGACAATTGAACATATCATTTCTCTTATAAAATTTTAATGAGCTAAAGTTATCCAGTTATGTAAGGTAATTGATACGTATAACACTTCAAATTGATTGTAAGTTGTAGTTCCAATGGGCCACTATAGGTAGTATCAGTTCGATTTGTTTGAATTGCGGATAATTAAATCCAACACAGATGTGTTAAGTTTATGGCGATGTTTATTGCCCTTATAAATCGGACACCTGGGATTTGGGCAATATTTTTAATATTTTTATATAGTATGGTTGTAAGACAGACTAAGCCTACTAGTTTCAAATAAACTGCCCTTTAAATTGATGACAATAAATAATACACTTTATGATAATACATTACACGCAGAGTTCTCGCGAAGTTCAACATGACATCGATCCAGATCCGGATCACTCCGGTCACTGCTCACAATCGCCCGACCACTCGTATCCTTGAAACTTGAAACTATACCACTGTATAGTTTCACTAGCCGTGAGGCGGCTCATTTCAATTTGGTGAACTGTGTCACTTCGGTCAGTGTACTGAGTCGGCTCAGTGAGCCGGTTCGTTCATGAACGACCCATCTCTAGTTGTTAGTGAACGTATACACTTTGACCAACGACTTTAGGTAAATCTACACATTTTTCAGAAACGATTTGTATATTAAGTTTTTTTTTGCCATTTAGTGGTATAGGGGAAGATGGGTAAATGCCGGTCAGGGGTAATGCCGGTCACCCAAATAACTCAGAAACTACACTTTATGCGTAATTGTTTACAGAACTGAAGGAAAGAGGATAGATTTTTAGACATATCAACAGCGTGTCTTGTCAGTTTGAGCTAAGCCGTAGGAAGAATTACGTAATTCTGTACGTATTTCTGTACATAAATCTGTACGTAAATTGTTTTTTCAACGTTTCGATCTAATTTTTCTTTTTTTCTTTTTTAAAGATAAATACTTATTCTCAATTATTTTGTTTTGGATTCTATACTTACTTATGCTTTTAATTCTAAACTGTTTTTCTACGTTTATATTTTATTTTAATTATTTCTATTTTCCCAGAAATTGGTATTTTTTTCACATTAATACGCTTTGGGGTAATGACAGTCAGATGAAATTTAATAGCTCAAGAAGAAATTGTAGTAACAGACGTTTAATCTTTCACTAAGATTAGCCAAAATTTGCCAAATGAAAAGCAAATTGACCCTTATTTAAACATGAGCACCATTACTGACGTAGTTTTGTTACCTGTTTTGAAGGTCCAGGTAGAAAAGGATAAAGGGAGAAACAACATGTTACTGTACATACAGAAAGGCCATTGAAACAAATTAGTTTTAATAAAAAAAATTAAAATTAAATAATTTAAAAGACTGATGCTAAAAGAAGACTGAATAACAAAAAAGAATAACAATAGGAAGTCTGGATTTAATAAATGTAAGCGCAAACTGAGGTATTTAGATTATGAGGAATCTGTGAAAAATATATATGATGACAGCAGTGAATATGTGACCGAGACATGAAAATAAATATTCGATATGTAAGGAATTCTGCAAAAATGACGAATTATGGTATTGATGCACGATCTGTAGACTTTGGGCCCAGGCTGAATATTCTGGTAAATAATCTGCAGAGAGTTAGGTTTCTGATATTTGTGCAGTTTAGAGGCACTTTAAAATCTTCTCCAGTTATTATATATTCGGAAACTTCTAAGTTTTCTTTTGTTGTTTACAAATTGTACTGAAAATGGAGCTCTTAAATGTGACCGGAATATCTCACCATATTGACCGTTATGACCCACCTAGGTGGACAATACCGGTCATTTATATATTTTAAAAAATATATACATTAATGAATTAGCATAATCTTTAAGAGAAATTTTACTACAATTGATTCTCTATTGAAGTCTTTAAATGCTACTGCTTTAATAAAAAAAATTGTATGAAAATTGTAATTATTATTGCAATTTTCTCTTAGGTGACCGCCATTTACCCATCGTCCCTTACGTGTACATTTATCGGTAAATGTATATATTAATCGTACGTTTCCATTTGATACGTACATTTCCCGTAATATATATGTGTATAATCGACGTAACTGGATAATAGGTGATCAAGATAAATACTATATCTGCACTCATACTCAGTTGTAATGTATCTAGATAAAGTAACTAGATACTTTTTCAAGTATCTAAATACAAATTAGATACTTTTTGAAATATGTATATGTCTCTGTATAGATATTTTTATGTATCTTGTATCTTTTTTCAGATACTTTGCTCGTTACTATATTTTTGTACCGTGATACAGAGCTGATATAATATAACTAGCAGACCCCGTTGCCAACAACGTTGGCAAACTGATATCGAATAAAAATCAATATAAGCAGGAATTAATTATTAAAATTTGCATGATTCTGCGTATATTAACAATACAAAAAACGTCTCTTGATTATACCTAGGAAATCCTAAAAACCGCATAATGCGTGTCGTTTAAAAATTAGTATCGGGCTGGATACGGTCCTCGGCCTATTTGCTGGATATCAATGTTATAGCTGTTTCTGATTATACCTAGGAAATCCTAAAAACCGCTTAATGCGTGTCGTTTAAAAATTAGTATCGGGCTGGATATGGCCCGCGGCCCATATACTGGACATCAATGGTATATCTGTTTCTGATTATACCTAGGAAATCCTAAAAAGCCGCTCAATGCATGTCGTTTAAAGTTTAAAAATTAGTATTGGACTGGGTACGGCCCGCGGGCCATATGCTGGACAACAGTGGTATAGCTGTTTCTGATTATACCTAGGAAATCGTAAAAAACGCTCAATGCATGTTGTTAAAAGTTTAAAAATTAGTATCGGGCTGGATACGGCCCGCGGGCCATATGCTGGACAGCAATAGTATAGCTGTTTCTGATTATACCTAGGAAATCCAAAAAAGCCGCTCAATGCATGTCGTTTAAAGTTTAAAAATTAGTATCGGGCTGGATACGGCCCGCGGGCCATATGCTGGACATCAATGGTATAGCTGTTTCTGATTATACCTAGGAAATCCAAAAAATCCGCTCAATGCATGTCGTTTAAAGTTTAAAAATTTAGTATCAGGCTGGAGACGGCCCGGGGGTCATTATACGTTGCGTAACATCAATTCAAAACCTGTCCCTGACACAAAAACCTTCCCTCGAGTCACAGTATGTACTGCAATGCTCTGCTCTAGTGTCTGGTAAGCTATCTGTTTCGTCGTATACGTCCGCCCCCTACTACTAACTTCGTTACCGCCCACACCTCGCAAAACCCATTCACACCACGCAACTTAGCGTTACGATGACACACAGAAATTAGGGCTTTTATATATATAATTAAGCCAAGGTATAAAAAAGAGAGCAAAGCGGCGAAATTAAATAAATTAATTCCTGTTAACACGCGCATAGTGGAGCGTACTGCAGCGAGGTTATATCGTTGTTATAGTCGAGCAAGGCGACGCGTTCAAACAATTTTGATTTCTCTGCTATCATCGTTGCTGAAATAGTTGTTTAAAATGGATATTGAGGCATTTACAAGTAGTTCTCATTTATAAGAGGTATTTATTGTAGGTTCCGATTGAAATTTGTCCATTTTTTACCAATTTATGTTGAATTTTTTCCAAAATATAATCAAACGTTGAAATACTCATGCGAAAATAAGAATGAAGCTTATCTGGATGTTCGCGGAGTTGCATATAGAAATGATGAAATTCACCATGTATATGTCTACTTTTATTTATTCTGTGAACATTGCACCTTCTAGTGTGTTTATTTTTATTTTTTAGTAAATACCAAATTTTCAAGGAAATGTTAGCAAGAAATCCATTATAATTTTGTGAACTTTCTGCTCGATTTTAAATGCGTCACTATGTGTAGACACTCTTTTATAAGCGCTACATTCTTTCGCTGTTTTACTCTCCGCTTTCATCGCTGCTTTGCTCTATGCTTCTCTATGTGCTTAGCCTAAGTGAGCTGTTGTTTGTCGGAGAACGTCGCTCTCACTGATGGGGAGTGACCGACCACACACCTCAAGCCCCGCTAGAACCAAGGAACTTAGCGTTACGAACACACAGAAATTAGGACTTTTATATACATAATAATAATAGTTTAATTATAAATTGTCATTTCGATTATTTTATTTTTGCTATTCAAACAAAATTCAGAAAACAATTGAAATTCTGACGTTTGCAAATTAAATTTACATGGAACGTCAAAAAAAATATGATTCTCTTTTCATAACTTTTGCACGGCCGTAAAAATAGTAGGTATTATATGCAACACTTAAGGGAAATGGCTCATTATTAATGAAAACTAAGTTTTTGAATAAATATTGTTGTTATTTTGATCACCAATTTACTAAACATATTTGAAAAATTATATCCACACAGGTGGTTTGGGAGTGGACCGTTGATTTATGAGGCCTTGGGCAAGACAAATTAAGGCTCTTCAAAAGTATTCAGTGATTTAAAGTACACTCTAATATTTTTTTGAGGCATTTCATCGCGAAGTCTGGCTCTAGTCCGCCTCACCCAAGGTGCGGCCATGCTAGTGTGGATATTAAGTTCATTTTCTAATTGAAATTAGTAAGGTAAGTAGGTATGTTTCCTAAAGAACGTAGAAAAACATTACATTTTGGATATTTCATATAAATTTAATTTGTAAGCGTCAGAATGTTAACTGAAATTTTGTTTATAAATTATCAGTAATTTTTTATTAGTGATCAACAATGGTCATGACATTACACGAATTGATTAATAGGCACATCCCCTTAAGAAGAACATAGCTGCGTATGTACTAACATTAGTCTTATACGTTAACATAGCGATTCCCAAACTGTGCGCCGCAGCTGGGCTACAGGGCCGCCGCGAAAATATTCCAATATTCCTCCAACTGCGTTAGTTGGACCAATGTTTTGACTTGGGGCGCCGCGGAAAAATTCTGATATTTTAAGAGCGCCGGGAACCTAAAAGTTTAGTAACCACTGTGTTAGCACATATGAATTCTGTATCTGTATCTGTATCTAAATACATTTTTTCTTAGGTATCTGTATCTGTATCTAGATATATTTTTTTAAATGTATCTAGCTACACGTAGTCACAATTTAAGACTGCCGTATGAACCCCGCGGCGGAAAGTGAATTATCGCAAAGCGGAGTACACCTGTAAATTCATTATCCTTTTCTTGTCACTAAAATTTATCTAACTCTCCCTAGATAATCTAAATCAGCGTTTCTCAACAGGGGGGCCGTGAAGGCTTCGTCGGGGGCCGCGAAGTCATACAAGATCGAAACATGAAAATATAATAAAAATGCACATAATCATACAAGATATAAATTTTATTCATATTTATAAATTCGAGTATGTTATATTGATATTCATAAAAATATACCATTCACAACATAAATAAAATAAATATTCTATTTATTTTTATACTTAATATACCTATTTTGACAACTAATTTAAACTACAGGCTATTTCAAATGTTTAAGTTGTCACTAGCTAACTTTATAATCAGTAAATGGGCTTTAACTAAACAAAATGATCAAAAGCTTCAATTAATCGATAAAAATTACTAGATTTGAAAATCTAGTTCCGCTTTAACAAAAGAAACAGACTATAAGTAGACTATATCAAGGTCAAATAAATTGTATGTGTCGGTTAATGGGTTTCTCTGACAATAGTTCGCGTTGGAGGTACTTCAAGTATTTTTAAGTTGTGCTTTGAAGTACGATTTGAAAGTGCAATATTTGTTATTATATATTTTTTGTAATTGCTCTCCGAACTACAGGTAACTCAAGAGTAAGGATACGAATGTGTTTAAATTAAAATGGAAGGCACTTTGAACACTTGTAAATAAAAATACTTTACTTTCAAGTCGTTATAGGGAATATAATTGTCATTTAAAAATATCACAGTTTTTTTGTCAACCGTAAAAGGTATTCAAAAAATGTTTAAGAAAAAGTTGTTGAAAAGCTCCATCCAAAGATATCCAATATGACATGCGATCCCATTTAAAAATTCGAAATTGTCCGTGATATCCTGTAATTCCGGTTTTTTCCGGAAAATTTCAATACTACCATTCAATTTTGTGCATAAATTTTAGTTCAAAATTTTCGACGTGTGAGCGACGTGTGAGCAACGTCGCCTCTTCGAAAAAACTCGTGTTCCCATTATCTTGATACACCCTACATATATATATATATATATATATATATAGGGGGGCCGCAGACAATATTTATATAATTTGGGGGGTCCCAGGCCATAAAAGGTTGAGAAGCACTGATCTAAATAATCATAAAACAATTAACTGTTTGATGTCTGTATCTCTTGTTTTATTACAGAACTAGTCTTTATAACTCTTACCTTATTCTTCCTACTCTTTATTTTACCTTATTCTACCTACTCTTTATCTTATTCTCATTTTTTATTATAATTATTTTCTTTATCTTCAGTATAGTAGATTAGATCTTTAAGGAGAATTTTGTTATGTTTTTGGGTCGACAACCTCTTTTTTAAATCCTAAGGGTTGTCTGGGCGGAACTGTCATCCTTCTTTCAGAGATGTTTTAATCGTGTTCTACAAGATGCATGGGAAGAGGGTTATTCCCCTCTTGGGATTTGAACCTTTTATACCCATACACTGACCCGATAATATCGAAATCTAGAAAGCTATTTTCTTTCATCTGTATAGTAATGGACTTTTGGGACTAGCAGTAGACTAACCACTGGCGTACGAAACAAGGTTTTAAGGTACAATTATAATGTTGTAACACATCCATACATACATATTTTCTTGACAGTAACTTATGGCAACGTCTTGATACTAAATAACTTGTCAAAAACATTTCATACTTTGGCTGCATCCAAGTAATTTAAGAATAGATGTTGGTATCCGTATTATGTTACTAAAAGGAAAGAAAATTTGTTTTATAAAAATTTAAAGGAAGTGTTGAAAATTTTATTTTAAATTAAATTATTTCTACCTGGGAACTTTTGATACAATTTTCTTAAATATAATTAAGTTCAATTTACTTTTTAAAAGAAGACGTGCGTTTCACAAAACTCACGTACAGGTAAAAAATGAATGAGAACAGTCATTTTCAACAAGCGCTCCATAATTTACCTTATTTAATTATTAACATGTTAAATTTACATTTTATATATCATTAATATAACTTATCACAAGTAGGTAATTATTTACAATTCATAGTAATTTGGTTGCACGTAATTGGTTGATTTTTTTCATCCATTTAATTGTTAAAAATATTTGATAGTAAATAAACAAATTGCATTATAGACGCCATTTTGTAAATCAATCGACGCATATATGCGTACAATGTAGCAAATTGTAGCTACAGCTTTGATCTACAAACATGTTTGTACAATTCAGTTTTTTAATGAAGATTGTTCAGTGATAAATGATCGAAACAACAACCAATTTATTTATATATTTCTGCCTCGCACATACCTTGCAAGCACGAGCGAGAAAGAAATATGTAAATAATTTGATTGTTGATTCGTTCATTTGTCATTGAACAGACTTCTTGTCTTGAAAAACTGGACTATACCTATTTTGTTCTATGGTGAAAATTACTTAGTTTTTCTACTTAATGTTTTATTTTTGCTGCCATATTGATTCTGCTGCAGTTCTAGAAGCTGCGGGTAATATTGATTTTATTTTCGTAAGGAACACGTGTACCAAGTGGCATTCCATTATCATCAAGTATAATAGTGTCCGACAAAGATTATAAACTATAAACTATCATGTCGAAAAAATGTTCACGTATTATTTGAACATTTCTAGGCACAAAACTGTATAAATTTAAAAGTTATGTGTTGTCCGATATCAATCATTAATTAAGCAATAAAACTTTTACAACAAGTTTTTCTACAATTAAAAATATTTTATTACAAAAATAAAATATAATTTAAAATTTGAAACATAGATTGTTACTTATTTTATTTCAGATCGCTAGTTTTGTATAAGAAACCTGTAATTTCTGGGGGTTACACCTAGCGTTTAGTTGAATAATACACTACGGAGCCAAAAGTCAATTACGGGGTGTGTAAATTAAATAACCGGACTGGCAACATAGCGTTTGATCTGGCAACATTTGGGATGCGGGACTTAGAGGGGCGACAGGTGAACATGTGATACGCCTTCAGTACGGGTTTGAACTCGCTAGAGTAATTTTGTTGTCTGTAGAGATTTTTTTCGTGAAACAGTTTTTTTTAGTGCCAATTACGGGGTGTGTAAATTAAATAACCGGACTGGCAACATAGCGTTTGATCTGGCAACATTTGGGATGCGAGACTTAGAGGGGCGGCAGGTGAACATGTGATACGTCTTCAGTACGGGTTTGAACTCGCTAGAGTAATTTTGTTTTCCGTAGAGATTTTTTTCGTGAAACAGTTTTTTTTAGTGCGTTCTAAAAATGAGTGACATTCATTTCAAACAAGGGTGTGCTACCAGTTTTTGCTTTAGACTTGGACACAGTCAACGGAAAATTTTTGCAAAACTTCAGCAGACCTACGGAGACAGTGTTTTGTCAAGGACCCGGGTTTTTTGGTGGTTTAATGCATTTTCAGAAGGAATAGAGTTTATTGAAGATGAATACTAATAAGTCACGCAGCGGAAGGCCTTCATGTTCCAGAACCAATGAAAATGTTGACAGAATCCGAGATCTTGTGCGTTCAGATCGTCGGTTGATAGTTAGGATGATCGGGGAAGAGTTGAATTTGACTAACACTACCGTTCACCAGATTTTGACCAATGAATTGAGGATGAGACAATGCGCCTTGTCACATAGCAATTTCAATAAACGAGCTTTTGGCCAGTAAAAACATTCCTGTGGCTCCTCAGCCTCCTTATTCGCGTGACTTAAGTCCTTGTGACTTTTTCCTCTTCCCAAGATTGAAAAATCACCTCAATGGACATCATTTTGGGACACTCGAAAACATTCAAATATCCGTAATCGACCAGCTGAACGCTATTCCAGTATCCGAGTTCCAGCACTGCTATGAGGATTGGAAGAACCGTCTCCAGCACTGTGTGGCTTCTCAATGAAGTTATTTTGAGGGAGACAATATTGAATTGTAATTCTATTCGAATAAAAAAAAAAGAAAAGAAAAATCAGTCCGGTTATTTAATTTACACACCTCGTAAATGCATGAATGAAAACTGATGAATTACACAGCTTGAATTCTGTGGAAAATTAAAAACTAGTCTCACCTACTACAACCTTGGGTAAGTCTCCAAAGGGATTTTATTTGAATATTTTAAATATTGGTACTTTAAAAATAAAATTGTTTAAATTTACAGCACTTTGTGCTTTTGTTACTCTTTATTTATGGATATCTTTATTTTTGCAGCTTCGCCGTAAACTAGGTCGTAAGATACGGCGTAATACATATTTTGTTTTAAAAACTCTGTGGTGTAGTCGATCACGCTTTGTTAAGGTCCATTTTCTGCACATATGTAAACATAATTACAGATTTTAAATATAGTGCCCATTTAAACATTTCTTCTTTTACGCCATTTCCTTTCAAAAGACAATCATCACGAGCATCCTTCGAAAAACCCACTCGCACATTCGTATTTGGTGAATGATTCACTTTTATCATCAGTATACAAATTAGATCAGTATTCTGTCTTCTGATTTAGTAGCTTGGATCTTAGTGATTACTCATACCCTTTTCACACTAGATCTTTAAGACGAGTGAATTTAAAGTTCACCGATGTTTAAGATCGGTATGCTTTCACACTTGATGTTTAAATCTCTGGTGCTGTCATCAGCTACAGTAATTTTGTACTTAAGTTACCGTCATGAAATTACCAGTTTTGAACTGTCTGCGCAGACGCACATTTTGAATTATTATAAACAAATAAGGATATTTCATTTCATTCTACAAGAAAGAATATATCACACCTGTATTAACATGTAAGTCGATACATTTTATCTCAATTATTATAGCTCTGTATTTTATTAAACACATTATTAAAATAAATAATTTTATTATAACAATAAGTATAAACTTCTTATAACTTCGATATAATACAGTATTCTTGTTTATGATAATATAAAATGTTGACAGCACAAATTCAAGGAGAATTTTTTTATAATAGAATTTAAGTTGGCAATGCGGACGAAGTTTAAGACGCAGATCTCTGTCTTAAACATCGGTTGTGTTTAGACGAGGCCGTCCGGTTTCACATCAGCGTTTAAAGATACATTCACTTTAACATCCGATCTTAAAGATCTAGTGTGAAAAGGGTATCAGCTATGAAGTTCTACGCTACACGCTTCTCTTGCCTAGGATTTTAAAAAGTGAGTAAAAAGTGATAAGTTATCGCAACTCATGTGCTTTCTTTTCATTATTAGACTCAGATATTCCAGTTTGATAGTGTCATTATTAGACTTGTCTTGATAGTGTCAAGCCGTTTTCTATTTTTTTCCATTCTCTGCAGGACTTATTTATTACTCGATATGTCCATCAGATCAGTGGCGGCTCCTGAGTACGCGCTGCGGAGCTGCAGCTCTTACTTGAAAATAATAAAAACAAAAAATCTTTTTTTGATTTCAAAATGCATTTAACATAGTAATTGTGGTGTGATAATGCTTTTTTTTAAATATATTTTGAACATTGAATGCGATTGTTTCATAAATATTTACAAGTTTCCTTTGAATAAGTCTACGTAGCGCTGCTTATATCCTAGCGTCAAGGAAAGTGCAAATGTAGACTTGTAAAGGGTAAAGGGGTAGCGGTGCGTGGGCAGTAGTGATAAAGTGGTGGGGATCGGAGCTAGAATGCTTTCAGCGTCACAATAACAGTGATCACAGATTATGAAATTATTGAATGTATTTATTTAAGTCGTAACGAAATCACTATACCTATATTATCTCTAAAAATTTATTGTTTAGGTAGGTATTAATAATTAGTATTTTTTAACTTTTTCTTTTAAATTTATATAAGTATCTTAGCTTAACAAATACGTTTCGTATTTTAGATTATAAAACAATAGGTTTAAAAAATGAATACTGTCAAATCATTTTTGGAAATTCCATTTAACAGACATTAAATATACAAAGATATTATTAACAGATATTAAAAAATTGGGGCGACACACACCAAATTTAAATATTTCGGAAAGTGCAAAGAGCAAAAATTATAATTATAAGAGGCAATTCAACAGAGTCTTATATGATAAAACGTCGTGGTTAAACACCTAAACCTATCCTTGTATTCTAATTTGCAGCTATGAGTCCCAAAAAGTCACGAGCCGCCACTGCAAGAGATTCTCAATAAACATTTGCACATTTAAACAAATCTAATTTAATTTATTTCTTTTATAAAAATTCTATTTTGTGTTTAAGATGTGAAAGATGAGTCCATATATCTCTTATGTGTTATATAATGTCGATTATAATGCTTTTGTATTTCATCTGTCAAGTCAACAATTGTATCGAATTAATATTAATTATAATTAAAAACATTTATCATTTATAATTTATGAGTATTTGTAGTGACATTTTGTGTTAATCCTAAATTATTGTTGTAATATTAACATTAATTCTCCAATTGATTTCTCATTAGGAAAGTAGCAATATCTGCTGAGCTAGATTAATTATCTTTTTTCTTTCATTTCTCTTTTCGTTGACTCATACAAAATGGAGCAGAAATTATACCAAATTTATTTAATTTGGAAAGAAATATTAAGACGTTGAAATAATTAAATATCAAAATGGTATAATATTCATTTCAGGTGTAGAGCACTACGTGAGTCATGGAAAGTAGCAAATCAGTAGTAATTTATAGTATCTGTATACATAGAAACCAAAGTCTTGACAAACTCATCATCGCCCAGCCCAAACCACTGGACCTAGAATTATGAAATTTGGGGAGTAGATTCCATCCATGATGTAAGCACTCACTAAGAAGGAATTCGATCTCTAAGGGTTGAGAAGGGATGAAATACGATTTCTCTGTTTCCTTAATATCACTTAGGATATAGACTTGGTATTTGCTTACAAAGGTTACCCATGCAAATGTTTAAAAGAAAAATTCAGGATTGTGTCACCCCTAAAATGACAAATCTACATTGGGGATGAATTATAGAACCCTTAGTATTTCCTGTGTTTGTTGAGTTATAACATTCATTTTTTGGCATATAGGTGTCTTTTTGAAATCTTTAAAAAGTTTTTAACAGTTTTTTTAAAATTTATCCCTGAAGAAGAAATTGGTATTTTTTACTCCATAGAGCGTCCCCTGTACATAGAAACATGAAATTCATGAAGGAGGGAATATTCCTACCATGTAAGCACCCATTAAGACAGATTTTTATTGAAATTCGACCTTTACGGGGTGAGAATGGGGGATTTTTTTTCACGGACTCCTCAATATGTCTTAGGCATAATGACATATCGACTTGGTTTTTGCTTACAAGGTTTCATGTAAAAAACGTAATTCAGGATTTTGCCCTAATCAACTCATAAAGTACATTCCTCTGTATGTCATCAGAACCCACCAAGAAGGTTTTTTCCAAGTTCGACCCATAAGGGGTAAAATGTTTTTTCACGGATTTCTCAATATTTCTTAGGCAGGATGAGATACCGACTAGGTTTTTATATGACAATAACATACCACTAATATTTAATGTTAATAGATCATTTAAATAAATTATAAAAAATGATGTCCACAAAACTGTCCCCTGAGGTATGCCACAAGATACAATACCCTTAATAGATGTATGTGTTTTATGTAGCACAAAAAAACTTTGACTACCCGTAGAAAAATCCCACAAAAACCATAACATTCTAAATAAAAACAAATAAGGTCAAACATTGTTGAATAAAATCGAAAAACTTTTATTAAATTATTTTATTGTTGGAAGTGGTATTTAGGACAACTTAACTATCAATTTAACATAAAAGTTTAATACAAACATGCTGAAGTTTTGTGAAATTAAACTTAAAATGTTATTATATGTATTGGTACAGTACACTTCTGAAGCACATCGTAAATATTTGATGTATTATGGATTTTTTTTTCTAAAAATAAGTACAAAATTTTTCATTTATATTACACAGCACATTATTTTTCATTACAGACATTATTACACGTTACAGTATATTGCACAGTGGGTAGTAAATCGGTACTTATGTTGTCTTTCATAACGCTCACTGTCAGAAATTGGAATAGGACATAAATCCAGAAAATATTAGTTTTGCATTTTAAGATGAGTTATAATAAAGATTTGGCAGAAGTGCAGACCGCAAATGCATTGTGGCATAAAATTATTGGAATAATCTGTTAAATCAACTGTAATGCGTCATTTTAAAGCTTCGATATTCTTTACTTCTCCTTTTTAGGGTTTTGTAGGTATGACCAAAAAAACCTTATACCGTCATTTTGTCATCTGTCTGTCTGTCTGTCTGTTCGGTAAAGATTGTAGCCAAACGGCTAAACCTAGAGAGTTGAAATTTAGCATACTTATAACTCTTTGACCCGCACATAGGAAAAATACTAAAACATTTAAAAAACGTGTAGTACGTGTATTAACTATCAAAATTTAATTTTTGCCGAAGGGGGTTTGCTCCTGGGCAGAGGAGACAATTTTTTTTTGAGAGATTATTTTTTGTTGTTTTCCATTTTTATTTTGTTTAAATAATTTTGTCAAAATTCTAGTTTTGGCAAATGTTGCATTTAATTTTTAAGTGCCTAAATTTAATAACCAGTTGGAATTGTGGAAATTATATTTCATTCTATGTGTCATGTATACGAAACCAGAGGGGCGGAGCATATGACTTAAAACAACCAATGGAAGCCATAGGCGCAATTTTGAAAATTTTAATGAACCTTGCTACATAAAAAAATACAGCACATATTTAGAAACCTAAATAGTGGTATTAGGTATTCGAATTAAAATTAACAAAAAATATTTTAACATAAAATTTGTTTTTAAAGCTTTAAGATTAACAGACGATAAATTATTTTAAAAATATCGTTTATTTTGTCGTGATTACTACAAAGCAAAATTTGTCCTACACACTCAGCATGCCGCCTTCACTTATTATATACCTGCGAAAATCTGCAATGTGTGAAAATTCACACTTCACATCAATTTTTTTAATAGTTCAGAGTTGGACATAGGTAGGTCTAATTTACTTTCTTCCACCTATCTGTATTTGATATACTTTGCCAAGGGAAACTACCATGATTTAACCCTTGAATATCACACTAATTTTTCCCTAAATAGCTAATTGAGGAAATTAACATTTTTTTTATTATGTCATTACTTTACTAGAATATCTAATCAATGTAGAATGAGCAGGACAGATAAAAACTTTTTTTTTTATTTAAGTTATTTTAAGTATACATTTGATATGAAACAAAAAATAACATTTTTGGTGAACTTTAAGAAAAACATTATTGTAACAAAAATTAAACATACTGTACGAACTACAAACGTGTAATACAATAATTAAATAATACTCCCTCCGTCCAAAAATATAGAATACATTTCTTAAAAAATGTGGGATTAACGAAAGATATTATCTTGATCTTTTTTTGTTTTTATTTCTAAATAAGTGGTTGCTAGACTAGAAATGTTTTGCATATGTCAAAAGCAGTTCACAGAAAAATAAAAAAAAAAGGAAGGAGGCAAAAGGAGGAAATTCCTATAAGGTTCCGCAATTTATTAGGCAAAACTTTATCGTTTTTTTAAATAATTTCTTTTCTACGCGCTTCGGCTTCGTACACGATTTTTTACACAAATATTATGGTTTATGTCCCATATGACGATAGTTATCAAATATTGATCAAAAGTCTTAATTCTGAACTGTTGTGGAATGCTCAAGTTCTTAAGAATGTAACCAAATTTGCCAAATGCTATCCATCCCAATTTCCTTCTACGTAGTATTTCAGCTTCCTGTTTTTTTACGGCACTATAGAGGTCGGCGATTTATTCGTAAATTACCGCTAACGATATAATATAATGTGCAAATTTGAGTGCGTCGATTACACACTAGATTATTATCTGTTTATAGTTTAATAAATTTTCTTAGTTTGCTCGGTATTGGACATTTCCTATATTAAATTACTGGAGGAAGGCAGGGATATTAACAATGAAATATTATATAATAAGCTGAGATTAAGCTTTAAGTTCCTAGATTTTACAGCGTGTAATAATTTACATGTAATAAAATGGCTAATTTTATAACGCCGAAAAAAAATATTGAAATTGTTTTTATATTTTAACTTTAAGTTCCCTATTGTGGATGAAATATGTTGTTACCACCATTCACGGAGAGTTTCTACATTACAAGATGTTTTTGAACATTCGGGAATCGGGAACAGCAAATACTATTTTTCGGGAATTCTCGAAGTCATAGGTTTTAGGATTTTGTAGGTATAACCAAAAAAATCTTATAACGTCACTCATGTGTCTGTCTGTACAGTAAAAATTGTTACCAAACGACTGGACTTAGAAAGTTGAAATTTGGCCTGCTTATATAATCCTTTGACCCACATATAGGAAAAGGAGAGTTCAAATCGCGGGAAAATATAAACAAATATGTAATTAATAAAAAAAAAAATATTTAAATTTTTTTAATATATTTTTTGTTTTTTTCGTTTCGTCAAAAATGTGTCAAAAAACTTTTGTTCCGCACCCTATTTATTAGCGAGGTTGATTTAAAAATCTGAAAATTTGTTATCAGATTTATGTTTGGAAAAATATCGGATTTTGTCATTGGGGAAAGTAGTACAGTGGAACTCCACTATTCGTCATTAATCCGTTCCTGAGGGTAGAACGAATATTAAAAAGGACGAATATCAAACGAATTTTTTTCATACGAATTAACTAAAAATAGTTAAATCCGTCCTAAGCCCTGAATTTTGCCTATTCTTTAAAAAAAAAAATCCCTCGAAAATCGATCACGGAAATCATTGCAAATATTTTCTAATTAGATAAATACATACATACCGTATTTTTCGGATCATAAGACGCACCTTTTTACCCAGAAAAATCGACTCACAATTGGGGTGCGTCTTATGGTCTGCAGATGCAGGTGCGTTGTTTCAAAAGTGTGCGATATTAGTATGGAATCAATTTGGAGCGCATAAAACAGAATCAACCAAGAAAATATAATAGAAATGAACACAGAATTAGTAATTTCTGGAGGCCCTACAAGTAAACGACAACCCTTGGGTTGATTAATAAACCATTTAATAATTTTATGCGGGAAGAGTGGAACAAACGAATGATAAAGCCAAATCGCTATGTGACAGCAACGGATGAAACGGACGACAATTTCAAAAACACCTGGGTAAAAAATTCATGGGAAACTGTAAAAGAAAAAACGATTATAAAGATTTTTAAGAAATTCAGTATAAGCAATGCATTGGATAGTATCGAAGACGACTTGGATTTTGAAGAGATTGACTACAATAGTTCAGACGAAAATAATACGAACAGTGACATTAACGAGACGAGTGATAGTACAGAGAGTGAAAATGAACAGGATGTTGCTGGTACAAGTTATAATAATAATAAATATTCTTTCTAAAAATTGTCTCATAAATTTGGAGTGCGTCTTATGGTCCGAAAAATACGGCAAATAACATTTTGAAAAGAATTGTATCTTTTGGATTAAAAAAACAATGATTGTTGTTAAGAGTTTATAATATTTTAGAGGAGTAAGGCTATTGTTTGGAAAGGGATTCACCTTCCATTATGATATCAGGTAATGTCAGTTCTGGTGATTTATGTCCTGATGATTCAATAGCATTTCGACGATTCACCAGCACTCGTTTTTTTTTTAAAAGATATCCAATTTTTTTTGTTTTGCTCTGTTATTTTAAATTTTTCGAAAGTGTCCAAATACATCGTCGTCAAATGAATTGATACGCTCATTAACTACAGCGATGTTTGGATGCCATTTCTCGATGAATACCTGCATTTTTGCCCAAGTGGACAGCCATTCCTTAATTTCAGCACTTGGAACCGGCCCATCATCAGCTTGTCCCTCATCTGATATTTTACGATCTATGTTGACTTACAGTACTGTATTTATTAAATCGCTATATCCAATATAAGTCGTTATATCCAATACAATGTTGAAAAATATGTACATTTTATTTATGTTAGAAAAGAGTATATTTACATGAGTGCAGGAAACTTAAGCAACAAATACAATATGCAAGTGTTACAAAAACTTAACACTTACATAATTTTACATACGTACATATGTAGTTATGTATGTATGCATATTTAAATTTTAACATAAAAATCATTCATTTTTGTTTGTTTTTGTAATTTTTGGTTTTTCTAAAAAGTTTTTTTCAATAATTTTTTTCAAATGTAGCCATGCAAAATCTGTTTTAACCTCTTTTGTATTTTGATTAAACGTGAAAAAATGCTGAATTGTTTCAACTGCTGAAAATGCATCCTTTATAGTAGGTGTTTGGAACTCGGTTGTTTCCACTTCCATTTCCAATTCGTCGTTATTTCTGACTCCAAATTCGGATCTGACCCAGCTAATATTTCATCTTCCTTCATATCATCCTCCATTTCGAGTTCTTCATCAATATTTTAAAAATTTACATTAATGCTTTTCGTTTCGGCATATCGACGTCGATGTCAACTCGTAGTTAACCACTAAATGAATTTGATTATCTGTCGCGTTTCGCCTTGCCTTTTCATAACTCTCTAATTCCCCTGGCCAATTTGGTACTTCCCCGGCGTTTTCGCGTTAGGCAGTGGTAATCCGTCGTTATAAAAGATAATTTGACTCAAATTTTAAGCCATTTTTCGTCATTATATTAATTTCGTCGTAATATCCGATGTCGTTATAAGCGATAACTCTTACGTATAAAAAGATATGTTTCTGGCCAGGATCAGATGTCGTTATAAATGATATCCACTGAACATATATATAAATGCTAAAAATATTCGTTTGAAATATGAAATAATTCTTTTATAATAGAATTTTTAAAATGAAACTGTAACAGGTATAGAACATTATTTGCCCTATCAGAGAATCGTGACCTTTATTTTGTAACAAATTTACCAGATGTTCAAAAGTTTCTTTCATTTTGTGTTGACATTGGCCGAATTGCTATTAGTATTGTGATGTGCCCAATTAGTAGCGATATATTTGTATGAAACAACTCGCTCAGTACAGATGTTACTAATCTTCTGCATTTTATGTTTTCATGTTGAATAATATAAAGAGGGCGCATGTCCAATATTAAACCAAATAATACTGATGTTGATGAATAATGGAAGTTCTGTGTTTGTCTATACTTACATTCTATGTATTGTTAATGAATTTCTATGTAGTTCGCTTTTGAAGTTCTATTTTCTATTCCATTATTTTTAGAAAAATTACGTCATGTTTTCTGATCGAAAATCGTATCTCTAATTAAAAAATCTTTTGCCAACAACACTTAAGATATGTAAGTATTTGTATGTTAAATTTTTGGCAAGGTTACTTTGCATACTTAACGCTAGTTTCACATTCTAACATGGTTAAAAATAAATTCGTCGCACTTCGTATTCGTCGTGTCAATAAACACTTCTTAGGACATTAAAAGATATTAAATTAAATAAATAATTTAAATGAAAACACTGTAGTACCAATTTGTCAATGTTGACTTAAATTTGACAATTATGATTATTTTTAACTTTTACTGCCCATAATGTTTGTAAATAATGACAAGTTATACTTAAGTAGCATTTATATTAGCTAACGCTTGAAGACAATTTTAAGAAATAAATGCTTAGTTAAAGTATTAGGTATTTAGTGACTCCTTGAGTGCCATTATTTCCATTCAAGAAATCTACTCAGGCAACACCACTGTACAGAAAATCCCAGACAACATCCACGAGGCCCTAATTAACGGAAAGAACATAACTATAATCTGGATCCCTTCTCACGTTGGTATAATAGGAAACGAGACAGATCTCCCGACTACAGATACACCAGTTCCTGTTGACGACTTCAAATGCCTCATAAAAACAAACTTAAGAGATAAATGGAAGGAATATTGGAACTCTATAACAAACAACCACGTACGAACTATAAAAATGGACACCAAACCATGGGCACCTAGTACAAACAGGCATGACCAAGTTGTGTTCACGAGGTTGAGAATTGGCCATACAAATACCACCCATAAACATATATTTGCACATTCTGATCCCCCCATTTGTGACACATGCAACTCACGTATCACTGTAAGTCACATCTTAATCGAGTGCCGCAAATATACAACAGAGCGTTACAACAACAAGATCCCCGAAACTCTCGTAAGAGTCCTTGCCCACAATAAAGACTTGGAAACAAATTTGATAAAGTTCCTAAAAGACATTAACATAAACCTCCTAATATATATTTATGTTTATGTTTATGTTTATTCACAAAATAATTGTACATATACATACAGTGACAGAAATATATAATGCCACGATATGCACATTAAAAAATTAATTTAAAAAAAAATACAATAATAATACAAAACAAACAGTCGCGAGGAATCACAAAAAGCTAAGACAGACAATCTTGTTGCTCCTTGTGAAACCTTGAGAAAAAAATAAAATAATAATATATAGACCAAAAAAAAAAAGTATTAATAAATATAGGAACATAAATATTTGTTTTCATTTAAATTACAAAACTATTAGGTAAAAAGACATTATTGCGTTTATTATTTATTGCTCAGAATATTCATCTCTCAGCACTTTTTTCCAGAGCTTACATATTCGTATTAGGATATTTCATATGTAATAACCGTTTCCGTGTAGGATTTCTTTGAGGCAGTCTTCCGAAACACCATGCAAAAATTTCTTGACTTTAACAATATATTGATTATGATTACGAGAAAGCATATTCATAAAATTATCTACCGACTCCTTATTAACAAAGAAATTAAACAAAACAGGAATGAAGTAACGAAAATTAAATTGACCAACTTTCTTTTTAATACCAGCGGAATAAGATAACTGCGATTTTTTTAATCTAGTTGAATATGCGTGAAGAGGCATAGATAGTAAGTCATGGAGATACTGTTTATTTTTATAAATATATCTATAAATAGATAAACAATATAAGTGATTTATGGTGAAAATATTAAGTTCCATAAATAGTTCTCTACTTGGATACCGCCGACATTTTCCATACATAATTTTTAAAATCATTTTTTGTGCGGTTTCTATTTTTTTAATTAACATCTTGCCAGCTCCTCCCCACACAAGAATACCGTAACTAACTATCGATTGTATAAATGAGAAGTATATGATTTTGAGATTATTTAATTTCATTTTCTTTTTTAAATTAATAAATATATAAATGAATTTTCTAATTTTATTGATTAAAGCAGTAATATGACAGTTCCAATTTAACTTCGAATCTATCTGAACTCCTAAATATTTAATATCATTAACCTTTTTTATAGTGGTAGAACAATTGCAATCATTTTTTGAACAGTTAAATTTATGAATGATGAGTTCATTGATAGGAAAGGTATTAGAATTATACCTAGAAAAAGCGATAAAGTGCGTTTTTTTATAATTTAATGTTAGAATATTTTTATCTAACCAGTTCTGAATATAAGCTAAAATATCTACTATTTTACTTGACACTTCTTCCCAAGTAGTTCCGGAAGCATATAGAACTGTATCATCCGCATAGGAAATTAAACAACCTTCTAAAAAATTATATTTTAATAAGTCATTTATGTAGACCAGAAATAAAATGGGACCCAGAATCGAACCCTGAGGGACCCCACAGGACACTAATCTGGAGTTACTAAATTCACCACCTATTTCAACCATTTGATGTCTATCTCTAAGATAGTTTTCAAATAAAGAAAGAACAACTCCTCTAACACCATATTTTTCTAGCTTTCTAATTAAAATTGGATGACTTACTGTATCGAATGCCTTTGCGAGATCTAAAAAAACAGCAATAGAGGGACGAGACTCATCTAAATTTTTGTACACCTTTGATATCAGTGACGCTAGAGCATCTTCTGTACTTTTCCCTTCGCAGAAACCAAACTGATTATCAGCAATAATTTTATTGTTATTCAAAAAAGTAACTAGTTGTTTTTTGATAATTTTTTCGAAAACTTTAGAAAAGCTTGATAACAAGGAGATAGGTCTGTAATTACAAACATCGTCCAATGAACCACTCTTGTGTAAGGGTTTAACAACAGAAACCTTTAGAATTTTGGGAAAAATTCCGTCCAGGAAACAACGATTCACAAGGTCGGACAGAGGAAGCGCGATGACTGTTGAAATTTTTTTTAGTTGAATCGAAGAAATTTTATCAATACCAACTGAATTCTTTGATTTGAGGGAGTGAATGCTAGATATAATGTCCTCAGGTAAGATAGGATTCCAAAACATCGAATTCGCTGAAGGCGTGATATTATCGTCAAATTCGTCATCCATATGAACTATCTTCTCTGAAAGATTACGTGGCACATTAATAAAATAATCATTGAACTTATTTGCAATATTGACATTTTCCGTAATAATGATATTATTTTCAGATTTAAGTTTTGAGATTGTCTTTTTCGATGTATTTATATTCAGTGCCTCTTTGGTAACATTCCACATGTCTTTAATGTCGTGGCAATTTTCAAATTTATTTTTATAATAATTGTTTTTCTCTATTTTTATAAGATTATTAACGCGATTTCTAATGAATTTATAATTTTCAAATAGATTATTATCTGATTTGTCTTTCAGATGTTGCTTGAATAATTTATCTCTAATATTAATTTGATTTACTAAGTCATCAGTTATCCATGGTTTCTTCTTTTTAATTGTTTTCAATTTCAAAATTTTATAATAAGAGCACTCTTCAAATAAAGTTTGAATAGTGTCGATAAATTTTTTAAAAGCAGATTCTACATTTAACTTGTTTAAAAAAGACCAGTTCCTATTAGCAAGCAGATCATGTAGTTTATCATAATTGACTACTTTAATTGTTATATTTTTATTGCATAAAATGTTCTCGGAATTATTATTTGTTTTAAAATTAAGCTTGAGAATAACTGGAAAATGGTCAGAAATTTTTGAGGCCAAAATTAAAGGCAAAATATGAATATCGTTGAAATTACGCTTAATGTAGAAATGATCTATACATGATTTTGAAGTTTTATCTATTCTAGTTGGTTTTGTTATGCATGGATAAAATCCGAATTCGCACATTAAATCTTTATAAGAGTCTACTATATTATCATCAGTTAATAGTGTATTGATATTAATATCTCCAGCAACCAATTCAATATCACTGTCACAGTTTTCAGAAAAATAAATTTTTAAATTATTTAGAAAATCCAAAGAATTATAAGCAGGAAACTTATATACTGAAGTTACTGATATTGTTTTATTAGTAAACAAGTTACATCTTATGAAAATGAAATCATTTATTCTTATAATTTTAACAGAATGATTAATAGATTTTTTTATATATGTAATGACCCCATCACATTTATTAAAATTACTCTTGTTATAGTAAATATCGTAACCATCTATATTGAAACAGTCAAAAGCTCTGCATAAGTGGGTTTCAGTAAGAATTATTACATCAAAATTATCCTTCAACATTTGTAACGATACTTCCAAGGCATCAAAGTTTTTTTGAATACTGCGAATATTTGTTTGAAAAATACTAATATTTTTATTACCTGTAACATTGAAATCCGTGATGTGAGATGAATACTCTGCAATATTTTCAATAAATACATCATTTACAGTTGGGATTTCCTGCAAAATGTCATCCATTTTGGAAATTAAAAATTTCTAGATGTTAGATTACTACAATAAAAAATAAATAAAATAAATAAATAAAAACAAATTAATAAAATATACTAAATAAATAAAGATGTTATAATATATAACTAACAACGTGGTCTTTAAACGCTGCAGTATATTTATAAGAATAACAATAAATGAGTTATATGAAAACAATAAAAAAGGGGAAAAAAATACATATAGTATTAACAGAAGCATGTACATTACACGAACATTAAAGTATAATAAAATATAATATTTGTACTGACTGTACTCACAAAAAGATAAATAGATTGGTAAGAACCTGCAATAAGAAACATGTAAAATTCTTGGACATATTGACAGCGTCCTTGAAAGGTGAATGACCACTATATTAAAATGAATACGATTTTTACATAATTTAGAACAAATATATCATGTGGGAATAACAATTATATCTGTCAAAACAGCCCAAAAATTCTAACAAACTAAATCAAATATGTAGCGCACACTGCACACATATTAAAATTAACAGTTACAGAAGAAAAAAAAATACATAAATAAATAAGGAAAATGTTTACTTATCATGTGCAGTGTGATACATCATACTTCATTCATATCAGTTATGCGAGCAATTTTATTTTCCAATTTACAATACACGGTTCCATCTCTTGTCCATACATTGCGAAAACCGTATTTGTTAATGGCAGCATGCATTATTTCTAAATTCTTTTTTGTTAGATCTTCCTTAAGAGAAACCGAACTTCCTTTGAAATTTTTTTTATTATTAAAAACTTTAGCACGATCATTATAGCGCACAAATTTAACAATTATCGGGCGAATTTTGTCTCTAGATTTTTTATCAATGCGGTGGGATCTATCTATATCACATTTATTTATGTTCACATTTAACACACTTGTACACAGATCACTTATCACCCGATCTGTATCTTCCTCTTCCTTCTCTTGAATCCCGAAGAACCTCAAGCAATTTCGTCTCGAGTATTGTTGTAGATTTTGGGTGCCCTTAACGGCTTCAGAAAGTTGCGCCTCCTTTTCTACCAGTCGTAATTCCATTATCTGAATTTTGTTCTCCATTTCCTTATACTTCTCTTCAAATTTTTTAGTTAAGTTATCACTTATAGTAATAACAATTTTATTTAATATTTCTGGAGAACACAAGACATCTTTGACCATGTCATTTAACTCTTCTTTAGAGATAAA
This sequence comes from Liopterus haemorrhoidalis, assembly GCA_963971575.1. Classification (NCBI taxonomy): domain Eukaryota; kingdom Metazoa; phylum Arthropoda; class Insecta; order Coleoptera; family Dytiscidae; genus Liopterus; species Liopterus haemorrhoidalis. The sequence goes on from OZ020615.1 coordinate 36,099,788, forward strand.
ACCCACTGGTACGGCATCCTCACTACTAGCACCACTTTTGGATCTTGTACTAATTTTTTTATTGGAATTATACATCGTAAAGTTTTTTTTTTCTTTTTTAAAAATTTCTCAACCAAAAATTACACGATCTTTACTAATTACTGCAGCGTTTCAAAACACGTCTACTCTAGCTGACTGTTCATCACTATTCTATATATGTAGATCTAATTAGTTATTACATCTCTTAAATCATGTATCTATTATTATATTACTTAGTTTATTACATTATGATATATTATTATCATTACTATAAGTATTGTATATTATATTTGTTACCGTAATGTACCGGGGCGCTAATAACCTAAGCTGTTGAAGCGCCCGAAAATTTATGTAAATTAAAAAAAAAGTACTAGGAGGTTGCATTGAAAGTTTTTAATTTCAGCTGCACTATTTTTCAAATCAAAGTAGTGTAGAAGTATACATCGGGAAAACAACTTACCGCGTTCCATTTTAATTCGGTTATAGAAAAGCACTTGTGTAAACAATGGATGCCGTATAATGACTGAATTTTAGTAGTAAATGTTCACACTTCAAAATAACATAAGAGACATCTCTTATTGACTACAATACGCACCTACAACACGGAGCAAATATTGTATATACAAAAACACACATCCGTTTCTGTATCTTCCAAAAAGCTACAGAAGCCCACTTCAAATTTTAAAATCAGAGCTCATGAGAACTTATAAAAATGAAAATTCCAGTTAGTTTGGAATAGCCTATATGTATTGCGTGGCCCTGTGTTTTGTTTCATCACAGCAAAGTAGGTTAAGTGTTGTCTTGACGAACTCGCTGAGAGCTCAAATATAACAAACGAAAATAAAAACTACGTTATACGTTATTGATAGTTATATAGAATTGTGTGGAATAGATATATATTTGTTTATCGGATCTTAGTTGATCGATCGGTATGAAAATTCTCGTGAACTATGCATATGCTGTTTGTTTCGAAACTCAATACGACGAATAAGGCAACTTCGTATTCTACTAATCTACTGTTTATTTCACTATTGTACCACTTTTATAAACATTTTACTATAACTAAATGAAAGCCTATTATATAAAACGCTTGTGCGAAGTCAAATGGAATTTGGGAGCGTATGCTGGTCTCCGCAGTACTTTACTTATATTAACAGATTAGAAAAGGTACAAAATAAATTTGTGAAATTTATGAACTATAAATTTCCAGTTTTTAATCCAAATCTAACATCCATGGAAAAAAGACGGGTCTTAAACGACTTGTCAATTGTTTATAAAATTTTTAATAATATCATTGACTGTTCCCCATTGCTCCATTTCTTTTCCATCAGAATTCCTTCCTACCACATTAGAAATAATAATTTCCTCCTAGTTTCCTACGAAAGCACAAACTATGCCTCGAATTCACCCGTTTCTCGTTTATCCGAATTATATAACTCATATCATTGCAACCCCAACTTTCCTGACCTATTCAGTACTAATATATCAACATTTAAAAAATTGGCTCTTCGTTGTTTGTAACGTCTACCAAGCTCTCTTTTTCTTTTTTCTTTATTTACTACTGTAAGGATTCACTTATAACTGCCCTTTGGGCAAGAATATTGTAAAAAGTTTTGTATTACTATACATACGTATTTACTATTTATGTTAGTTAAATTTATTTAATAATTGTAATTTATGTAAATAGTGCCACCCTATTATTGGGAACTTATGTCCTGTTGGTGTGGCCAAATAAATATAAATAAATAAATAAATAAATAAAATAAATATTATTACAATATTTCGATAATTAAGTACGTTGCGAAATTATATGTCTGCTCAAGTGGGTAATAAATATCTTAATGGAACGTAAGGCCTAACTAAATTTAATTATTATTGTAATTAGTAACGTAATTACTAATTAGTAATGTGATCGAGATCACTGATTGCTGATCATTAATCAATATAACAACAAGTACTGCATGCATATTAAAATACAAATTTTATCTATTGCAGGCTGTGTCTATCCTTAAGGTGCTTTTCCCAATAGACAGAGTGTTTCAAACAGAGATAATTATAAAAATATGTACTTAATACTGTTAAGGAAAATAATATGATTTTATTTGAAATATTAAAACAACATATAATTAATAATTAATTATTAATCAAGGGGTCCCGTAATCATGGATCAATGGTTATATTTCTAATATACACTCGTCGACAAAAAAATGGGACAGTTTTAGTATTGTACTTTATAGGGTGATTAAAAATTATTTAACCGTTTTAATAAGAAACTATAAGCATCGAGAGATAATACAATATTTATATAACAAGTTTTCATAAACAAACATTTTTTGTTGCTAACCTCATAGAGTTTAAAGCTGTAACACAAATAATGTCCGCTTGAACGAAGACTCTGTAATATAGCATAGTAAGTACCATGAGTTCAAAAAGAAATTACATAAGGGTTGGCTGTAGAAAAATAAAATAATATCTATTGCAAGCTTTATATAACAATTGCCTAACGTTCAGGCACAGCCTTTGTAATCATTAAAATTGGAAATTATTTTTTATTTTTTTTAATTATGAACCATGCCTCGTCAGAAAAAAACGTTAAATTTCACAAATCATCATCATTAATTAAATTTTGTTGGAAACAGTGGCAATACACAATTCGCCTATTGTGGTCTGCTAGTGATGTAGTGGGTTGCTCGTTCATATGTTGACGAACATCATCAACTGTATTTTAAGTACGAACTCTTGGCCTTCCAGTTCTATCTCTATGAGTAATGCTCCCTGTATCTTGAAATAAATCAACACATTTTCTAAGTGCCCTGTAAAACTCTCCTTCAAGAAAAGATATATCTGGAAATTGTAGCCGAAATTCCTCTAAACATGACACCGCACTGTAAATACATTCGCCGTTCACTCGAACACCATTTCGAAAATATGATTCAATCAAATTTTTTTGTATTCTATTGTAAAAACCATTATAATTGTAGCTTAATTGAATTTTCAATAGAAACTTATGACAACAACAGTGATGACTGTTAATTAATTGACAGTTGGCTTGCAATACACATTCCACAGCCAACCCTTATGTAATGTTTTTTTGAACACATGGTATAATAATTCAAATAACACATTGGTATAATAAAATTTTGGGCATTTTAGGAATTTCTAAATTCCTGCAAGCGTGTTTTTTTTTCATTAAATTTAAAAAGTGACCCGAAAACAATGTACGAGCTTTGTCATTATTTGAACACGGCTCTGGGGCCCGATATTCCAATTCTACTATTGGAATATCGCTGGCATTTTGAATGCAGATAAAAATACTTTTAATTGCGGTATAAAGCGTTTTTGGCGAACTACTCTATACACAAAAAAAAAAAAAAACTGGTTCAAGTCATCCACGGAACATAACTGCTCGGGGTGACCGATAACTTGCTATAATTGTTCTGTACGATCGTGACTGGCCCTCAACTTTATTCGCACGTCGTCTCGCAGTTGATCGAAGTTTGATAATTTCATAACTAACTGTTGAAAGAAGGTTGAGTAAACAAGAGATTGTATCCAGAAGACCTGTAACTTGTCCGGCTTTGCTCGTAAATCATCGAGTTGAAAGGCTACGGTTTGCTCGTAAGCCTTTGAACTAACTGGACGCAGACCACAGCAGTATATTGTGCACAAATGAGTCGCGGTTGAGATAAAATCTCCAGGTGCCTTTAGAAAACTCGTTCTCGCCCATCTGGACGTTTTAAACTCAACCGCTACTCATTTGTTCACAATATACTGCTCTAGATAGACAAAATTATTTATTATTAATTTTTACATTTTCCTGTGACCTAGATTTTTTTTGCATTTGTATTTGTATCGTGGTTCACTAGTGGATCACCACAACATGGTTAAGACTAAGGTTTAGCCTACATTATTAAGGCTTAGTATTTCCAACCGTATTTAACTTAAGCTATACTGGGTATTGTTAACTATCTATGGGTTAAGCCATTTTGTCCGTATTTCCATGCACAGTTGACAAACTATTGTAGGTATAGCTTAGAAAAAAAAGCTTTCCAGTATTATCTAACACAGGGAAGAACTAAAGTTAGAGTCAATGGAACGGAATCGAATTCCTTTTTCCCTACATCTGGCGTACCCCAAGGAACAATTCTAGGCTTCTTTCTGTTCCTCCTACTCATTAACGATTTAACTGTGGAAATAGGAACCAGAGAGTCACTTCTTTATGCAGACCATCTTAAGCTGTTTCGGGTAATCAATAAGTCGGAGGACTGCCTGCTGTTGCAAAAAGACTTAAATAGTGTAGTGAACTGGTGCGAAAAAAATAAACTTAAGATGAACATCAACAAATGCAAAGTAATATCCTTTACACGTAATATAAACAAAATATCCCACGATTACCACATTGACAATATAGTGCTGCTTACAGATAGTAAAGTGAAAGACTTAGGAGTACTATTTAGAAACGATTTTAATTTTAGTGACCACATAGACAATATAGTGAATAGTACCCTCAAAACTTAAGGATTTGTACTAAGAAACAGTGGTAGTTTGAAGATATCTACTACTTGGTAACTGTACTGTGCACTAGTTCGACCTAAATTAGAGTACACAAATATAATCTGGAGTCCAAAAACAATGTCCCACAAAAATCAAATAGAAAAAGTACAAAAGATATTTGTAAAAAACCTGACCCTGAAATTAACAGGAACATATTCTTTTCGTATCTTTTATGCAAACCAGTTAAAAAACCTAGCTGTCAATAATAGCAAGAAATTTCAAACATTAGAATGGAGACCCGATATCCACACTTCGAATTTCGCGTTTAAATTATTTAATAATAAACTAGATGCCCCAGAACTTCTTCAAAATTTAAATATTCGAGTTCCTGACATAAGACTGAGAATTAAAAATGATCACTTTTTTAAAATTTCAGAATCTATGTCACCACTGAACAAAATGCTCAGTCTAGTAAACAAGCCAGTCTCTGATAGAGATGTAGATATATTTTAGGACAAATACAGAAAGTTTGTTAATATAAAAATAAATTAGACTAGTTAACATCTGTATAGTTACTGGTTAAATAAATAAATAAATAGACTAAGCTGGCCTAAGACCCTTGCAAAGATATTATAGGGTTTGGATGATTATTACACATGCTTTTGAAGTGAACACTGTCTTTTTCATGTTTTATTGAGTTCAAGTCAATATTTTAAATTATATTACAACTAAAAAACTTGAACTCAATGTGGCAGAAAGACGTCAAATTGTACTGCTCCATTCACAATGACAGTCGCAAGTGAAAAAAAAAAAAAAATGGAGTGTTTAAGAAAAGCCGTGCAAATTATCATAAAAAAATTCCAAAAGACTGATACTTATGAAAACAGAAAGAAAACCGGAAGAAAACGTGGAACGACTTCCAGAGATGATCGTTTTATAAAGAGAAGTGCTCTTCGTAAACGCTCAATATCGTCAAAAGAGCTGGCTGGTGATCTGTGGGAGCATAGAGAACTTATAGGCCGGGAACTCATGACATTTTTGGTCTCCGATTTCATACAGCATGCCTTTTGGAGGAGAGAATATTTACCCTGTGACAACAAAAAAGGGATGGTACTAAACCCCTGCACGCTTTCCGGTCATAGGGAAAATTGCATATCCACTTGCACAAAATTTTTGTGTTTTTCTCTGACTTAATATTGCTTGCCCTTTTGTCAAAAGAAATTTATAACAAATTTAAAGTCTTTTAATTATAGGCATGCTGTATGAAAACGCGGAAAATCATATTTTTTTATTACAAGATCACATGACCGTTTGAGCCCTTTGGGACCCTCTGAATCGCATGCATATATTTAAAAGACTTTAAATTTGTTATAACTTTCTTTTGACAAAAGGGCAAGCAATATTAAATCAGAGAAAAGCACAAAAGTTTTGTGTTTATGTGAAAAAGCAATTCTCTCTATGACCGGAAAGCGTGCAGGGGTTTAGTACCATCCCTTTTTTGTTGTCACAGGGTAAATATTCTCTCCTCCAAAAGGCTTGCTGTATGAAATCGGAGACCAAAAACTGTCATGAGCTCCCGGTCTATTAAAGTTTCTTTTGGAACAATTAGAAGACTTCTAGTGGAATCTAATTTGCATGGAAGAAGAGCTCGCCGAAAACAACTGTTGACCGAGCGACACAAAAAACTTCACCTTGAGTGGGCTAAAAGACATTTAATTTGGACACCTGATGAATGAGCGAAAATCGTTTGATCTGATGAGTCTAATATAGAAGTAAGCATTGTAATAGTTTAATGTACTTATGAATTTAAAATTAATTTCTAAACAATTATTGCACTAACAATATAAAATTTAATTTACTGTACATTTACGAAATTAAGGTTTGTTTTTTTCTTTTGTGGATCAGTATTTTGGACAACCTGGAGCCATCTTTGTAAGGCGTATGCCGGGTGAAGCGTGTCATTTTGACAGCATCATCCTTACGATTAAATTTGGTGGTGGTAGCATCATGATTTGGGGGTGTGAGTCCGCCAGTGGCTTAGGCGAAATCTTTTTGTACGAGGGACGCATTATTCTGCTCGTTATATTACCATGCTTAATGAAGTTTTGGAGCCATTAATATTAAAATTATTTGATGCAGACAACCCAGAATATATTTTTCAAAAATAATGCCCCTATCACAAAGCTAAAGCAACAAATGAATGGTTTTCCAAAAACAATGTGTTACTTTTTGCATGGTCCCCCAGTCACCAGATTTATCGCAAATTGAAAATGTATGTTCGATTCTGATAAACAAGGTGTGTCTTTACAAATGCAAATCAAAAGAAGAATTGAAAAAAAATATTGTGGACGAATGGTTCAATGTACAATCCGATGTACGTAAAAAACTTGTGGACAGTATGCCTAAAATGGTACGTGCGGTAATTAAACCACGAAGAGGTACCACAAAATATTAATAATTTTGATTAAAGTTGTCATTAAAAGCTGTATGTATTTTTCATTTACCATTTTCCCTGCAATAATCCTAAAATTCAGTAAAACGTAGGGTGCTTTATACATTTGTCCAAGGCTGTATATCTCACTTTGGCTAGAGTCAGTAATATTAACTACATAAATAAAACACCTGTCCGTGTCGAGTCACAGTTTGTAAGCTAGCGGGTTAAGCGTATTGGAAATATACAATGTTATGTGCCTTGGTATTTAACCCAAAGAAGTTAACGAACTAGAGTTAGTAATTCTTATATTTAACTACAAGTTGGAATACCAAGCCTTAGTCAAGTCTATCTCAAGTTAAAATTTCTATTAAAATATCAAATGTTTACATAGATATTTTGTCATCAATTTACTAAATATATTTCTAAATGACTAATATATATGTGAAAATAAAAACTTCTGGATATTTTTAAAGTATTTATATTTTTTTGCATCTCTGCCAAATTTTTGAGTGTTGAAAACTTAAATTTTACATAATTTCTGGGTCACTATTTTTAATCATCAACTTGCTTTACACAAAGTAAGTAGGTCTTAATTTAATTCAACTTATTACTGAGTAAAAAATAATAACAAATGCCAAACAACGATGGCGTGGATCCAAGTAGCTTAATTAGTTAAAGTAAACAATCTTTAATTTTTTATGTCTACAAGTAAACATAAATAACTGTGGTTAAATACTATTTTCAAATGTTTAGATAAAAAATTATATTTATGTTGTAATAATTGTGTCTATTTTTTGTGAGTTATGTTGAAGTTTATGCGCTAATAAAAATACAGCGTGTAATAGTTAGAAATTAAAAATATATGTTGCTAATTTGAAAATATTTAGTGAGTTTTTTAAAATTCCACACCCAAGAGGTGAAATTTGATTTCACTGATTCCTAAATATCTCTTAGGACGAATGAGATATCGATTTGGTTTTTGTTTACAAAGGTTACCCATACAAATGTTGAGAAACTTATTTCAGAATTTTGTCCTAATCAACTAAATATTTTTTATAATATATCGCTCGAAATTTGATCGCTCAGCCGATGAAAAGTGGTAAAATGTTTCTTCACGCATACTTCAATATCTTTTAGGTCCGATGAGATACCGACTTGGTTTTTGCTTATAAAGTTCACCTGTACATATGTATTTGAACATAATTCAAGATTTTGCACTAATCAATCCCTAAAAGGGCAAATCTAGATTTAGAGTGAATTATAATAACTCTTCGTATCTCCTGTGCTTCTTAAGTTTTAACATTCCTTTCTGGCATATACGAGTCTTTTTCAAATCTTTCGAAAGTGTTTTCACAGTTTTTTAAATTTCACCCCTAAAGGGTAAATTAGTATTTTTATTATAAATAAGAAATTCTGGGACTAAATTGCTCTGTATGCACTCATTGCACTAGGAAGGGATTTTACCAAATTCGACCCCGGATTCTTAATGTCTCTTAGGACAGATCAGATATCGAGTAGAAGAGACTAAGACTAGTTTTTACTTACAAAGTTTAAACATACACATGTTTAGAAACATAACTGAGGATTTTACACTAATCAGCCCCTAACGAGGTGAATCTAGGTTCGGGATACAGAATACTGCGTGGCCTGCTCCAGAGTGAGCACTCAGCAGCCTAGCAACTAGAGGTGATCCTAGCACTTAAGGAGAGAATCGCCAATGTGATCTACAAAGAATCATGACTTTTAATCCGAGGGATATTTCCAAAGTTCTGAGAATTTAGCTATAATTTTTATTATTTTGTTAATTTTCGTCAATATTACAATGTAGTTTTTCAACATAATCTCCATTTAACTGAATACATTTATCCCCGATAAACTAATTTTAATTTTTTAAAGTATCAGATCTATTGAGTTTCTGTTCTAGTCCCAACAGCCTTGGCACCCAGCGCGGCGAAACTTTGCTAACGCCCAAACAATCATGCAAGATGTCATGAACTTGTCGTGTACCTATCCTTAGGCGCACACTAATTTGACGAATAGTCATTCGCCTGTCCTCTTTCAGTAGGTCTTCGACGGCAGTAATGTTTATTTCATTTACCGACGTGTTTGGGCGCCCACTGCGTGGATCGTCTTCTAGTGATGTTCTACCGGTTTTAAAATGATCGATCCACCGATAAACAGTACTTTTGGATTCTGGAGACTCACCAAATACTCCTTGCAGACGCTGAATAATTTCTGATGTTTTCACACTTTCTTTCCACAAAAAGAAAATTATTGTTTCTTTCCACAAAAAGAAAATTATTCCTTTTTGAGATTTTGCTGCGTCTTTCATGGTTACAAAAACAGTGCTATGAAAACGCGTCTATATCAGTCTAACACCTAAATCAGACTGAACAATATTGCACTAGATAGTTGCATAAACATGTCAAGACTTGTCTGGCACCAATAACATTGCCTATAAGTTCTGCGTAATTTAATTAAAGCACAATTCCCAGAATTTAGGAAACATCCCTCGTAATTGCAGGATGATGGCAGACCGTCAATGTACCGTAGCAAATCACGGTTACTCAGATAGTTATTGAATATGCATAAAAAAAAATTAACACAAATACCATTGAAGGTAAACAATTTGAAACAAACACGAACAAGAAAAATGAACAGAAATGAACATAATTGTCAAGGTATAAAATGAAATATTAAGATCCAAGAACAATGTTTTCCAGTTTTTAGGGTTTTGTAGGTATGACCACCAAAAAACCCTTATAACGTTACCCATATGTCTGTCTGTCTGTACGGTAGAAATTGTAGCCAAACGGCTGAACATAGAAAGTTGAAATTTGGCATACTTGTACAACTTTTTGACACACATATAGGAAAACTATAGAGAGTTCAAAAAAATACAGCGCGGGATAAATATAAACAAATATGTATTTAAGGAAGAAAAAATATATTTTTTTAAAATTTTGAGTGTGATATCAAATTAAACCTCTTAATGCACGGATACACAAACGAATTTTTATTTTTGAAAAATCTTTAGAAAGTTTTTTGTCATTATAATGGCAAAAAAATTTGTCCCCCACCCTATCTCCCAGAGGGGTTGAACTTAAAATCTGAAAAAAATCTATGTAATGTACATTGATGGGAACCGGAAGAGTTCAACAGGAAGTTTTGATCAAATTGGTTTTTCCTAAATATTGATTTTTTCGTGTCGTCGAAAAAAATATATTTTTTAAATTTATTGTGGTGTATCAAAACAAAGCTCTTAAGACGTAGATAAAGGAACGGGAAGTAGTTTTTATTTTTTATATTTTAATACGATTTTTTCCAAAAAAGTGCTACATAACCAGTGTCCCAAACCTTTTAACCCTAAGGGCTTAAATTAAAAATCTGAAAAAATTCTAAGCAATGAATATTGCTATGAACCGGAAACCTACGACAGGAATTTTTTATCCAATTTCGTTTTTGTGAAAATATTAGTTTTAATGTTATTGAAAAAAAATGTTTTTTTTTTTTAATTTAAATTATTGTGGGGATATAAAATGGAAGCTCTTTAAGTGCAGATTAAGGAAAGGTAATTGATTTTTGAAATACATGTCATTTTGACTAAATTTTGCCAGGTATTAAGATTTTCGTTTAAGAACTTAGCTAAAATTAAAAAAATATATTTGTATATACATGGATACATTTTTTTTATGGATAGAGAAGAGGTACGGAAAGTTATTTTGCAAATATCGACTAGGAAAATAAATAAATAACTGGCCGGTTGCTGGAATTTCATTTCTACTAGAGAATCTATTAGTATTTCATATAGCCGCTATATAAACAATGTCTCTGTAGGCGTTATGCTCTTGTGTGACAAAAGATCGCCCGTAGTGTTGCCAGGTCTGGATTTGAATGATATTTTTGCAATTACTAAAAAATTCTCCTATTAATTGGAAAGAACCCTATTGTTTTTTATGAAAATTCAAAACCGGAAACGGTTAAAGTTATTAAACTTTTTGAAGATTTATCTTAAACTTTTTTTATTTATTTATTTTTTTTAATTTGTTTTTAAATTTTATTATTATTATTTTTTTTTATGGGAGGGAGGTCTCTCTTCGCCACTGGTTTTTTAGTTAAAAACCCTAAAATAAAATATAAAAAATTTAGGGCATCGTACCCTCTATTCGGGTGAAGATCGTGACACTTCTTTCATTTACCTACGACACCCTAAGGCCCTAAGGTATCGAGAAATTTTGACCAAAAAACAACTACTCTAGTTAAATTGACGAACTATATTTTTTGAAATTATATTTATTATTTATAAAATTTAGAAATTATATTAATAAATTAATTAGATAATAAACACATTATTTTTGTGAAGATTTTTCCATACAATGAGATTAAGACATTAAATTTTTGTTCTTATTTCTTTGCGAAATCGAAAAGCGCACTGTAATCTAGGAAAACGTATAGCATCTGTCGTTCCAGCTTATTTTTATGGCACAACTATTTCGTTTTGTTTGGATGCTCTTAAGTAAATGTTTGGCTATCGAGTAAAAATAAAAGAATATTTAGAGACGATTTTATTTATATAGAAAAACATCCAATTTGAAAACAAATGAATTAAAATTTAATATCGTAAATAATTTTATTTTAAAATGTTTACCATGGGTCTTTAATCACAAGAAGAACTTTAACGCAAGAAACACGTGGCAGAATAATGATCTGGAGCTATGGATTTACTGTAGGCATACATTTCAGCATATCATAGACGAAGTTAATAACCAGGAGATACTTCGGAAAATGAGTATTGAAACTTAGTTGTTATATTTAATTAAAAAAATGCATATTGGGATATGTAGTCTGTAAAAGACCTTTATTCGAAAATTCATGGCTTCTTTTGACTATATTTTTTTGTTGATCGCACGGAATACAGGTAGGACTCGATATACGCTGATTCGATGTACGCCGATTCACTTTTACGCCTGCGTTGAATAAACTATCGTACGCCTGGGATTCCCTGATTTGATCGGGAAAGTACCACGACAACTGAACTGGACGGAACTTCAGTATCATCGCGTTTAAGTATCCCTCTACACGTCTGGCGTATATCTAGTTTAGTTATTCGTACTTAAATTAGTTTATTTTTTTTCTATAAAATAGGTGTTGGACACGGCACCGTAGTCCACCAGGCGCTTAAAAAGGATTTTAAGATGAGTTATGTGTTCTTCTGCAGAACGAGATGAGATCAAAATGTTAACGATGTAGGTAAAACAAAAGTCAAGACCTCGGGTTACCTCGTCCATAAACCTCTGAAAAGTCTGGCCAGCATTCCTAAGTCAGAAGGTCATGAGTGGGAATTCGAACAATCCAAAGTAAGTCGAAATCGCGGTCTTGCATATGTCGTCTGGATGCACTGGAATCTGTTGGTACGCTTTTACTAGATCGAACGTCACGGCCGACGCCACGAAATACAGCCACGTAGTTGCACAACTGGACTCTTCCTACGCAGCTTCTGTGGCGTATTTCGAGTTCTACCTGTATATTACACAATATATAAAACGTAAATATTAAAACGCAAATACTGCATGAACTTTCATTTAAAAGTATACTGGTAAGGTAAAATGGTCGAGGACTGGTCTGACTGCAACACCCTAAAATGTTACTAATTCCAATTAGTTCACATATTTTCTGAAAATTATTAGTTTGTTGCTACTTAAATATAAAGCTTGCTGCGCCTGTAAGTAATGGTGGCCCTAAATACAGGTCTACAATGCACTCCCCACGACAACAGGCCAGTGACGTTACATGAGCAGAACCTAGAATTCGTACAGTCGCTTCATTGCTAAGCAACGGACGTAGAACCACTTACAAATCGTATTGTCATTAGTTTTACGTCAATACTAAACGCATATACGATGATATATCTGGCCTGGTCTTATGGGAAAAACACTCTACAACTTCTACGGCGACCCGTTTGGTTGCGGGAATAAATGGACATGAGACATTTCACTTGAAACGTTTCCTTTTAATTTGTTCATTTAAATCAGTGGTGCACAACCTTCATACACCGAGTGCCTTTTCTCCAAAGGAAAAATATGTGCCTCAAATCATATCAAGTTTCAATTCCCAACGGACCATGGTGCTTTTGTATAGTAAACGCATACTTTTTACTTACTTACTTACTTGCCTGGTTTATAATAAGCATAACATAATCGCATTGCAAAATTCCACAAAATAATAATGGACTATCGTTGTTTTGTTTACAATATGAACAGTTTGTAATAAACTTAACAACGATAGTCCATTCATTCATCTTGATTATGTTACGAAGCCATGCAATGCGCTTATGTTATGTGTTATTATAAACCAGACTTTAATGAGCAATGATGCACTAGAAGGATGAAATGAACCAGACGAAAACAAAGTGATTAACAGAAATTTTCATAAGATCGTTATGACGAAGTCATTTTTAGAGTTTTGTAGATATGACCACCAAAAAACTCTTATAACGTTACTCATGTGTCTGTCTGTCTGTGCGGTAGAAATTGTAGCCAAACGCCGTAACATAGAAAGTTGAAATTTGGCATGCCTATACAACTCTTTGACCCACATATAGGAAAAGTACTGAGAGTTCAAAACAACAGATCCTGAGATAAATATAAACAATTATATATTTAATAAATAAAAAACATTCTTTTAAATTTTGAGTGGCATACCAAATAAAAACTCTTAATGCTTGGATCAAAAAACACATTTTTATTTTTGAAAAATCATTTTTTATGGGATCTTTATCAAAAAGCTTTTTTCCCCCACCCTATATCCCAGAGGGGTTAATCTAAAAATCTGAGAAAATTTTCCGTAATGAACATCGAAATAGTTCAACAGGAATTTTTGGTCAGATTAGTTTTTCGAAAAATGTCGATTTCTTTGTATCGTCGATAAAAAAAATATTTTTAAAAAATTTATCGTGTGGTATCAAAAGAAGGCTCTTAGGACGTAGATTAAGGAACAAAGAAGTTTTTTTTTCAATTCTTTTTTTTTAACACAATTTTATTCTAAAGTCTGTTATAAAAGTTCTTGTCCCGCCCGTTTTACCCAAAGGGGTTAAACTAAAAATCTGAAAAAATAATAGGTTATGTACATTGGTCTGAGCCGGAAACCTACGAGAGGATTTTTTGATCCGATAGCGTTTTTGAAAAATATTGCAGCTTTTGTGTTTTTGATAAAATTAATTATTTTTTTAATTCATGGACAAATTATGGCTAATAATGTTATGGATTTTTTATATTTATGGCTAAGATAGTGTGTGTCTTTTTATGAATAAAAAAAAAAAAAAAAAAAAAGCTGAAGAGTTTTCAACACCACGCCAACACATTGTTAATAGAACAAATATTCGTAGACATCCAGTATCATGTTGGCTTCTTACACTTATCAATACCAAGAAAACCCTGAAATGTGTGAAAATTCACACTTCACATCAATTTTTTTATGTAGTCAATTTCCACTAAAGAACGCTCTAAGTGCCATTTTGGCACTGGGGCCACAACTTGCGCACCACTGATTTTATTGAACATAACGTGACAACAATGAATACAAGCATCTATGCTCTGGCATTTAAAACGAGACCCTTGATAGGCAGAGCTGGTTTTTTTTATAGCATTACTAGAGAAAAATATGAAACGTATATTCCATCTATACTTATAAAAACAAGGTTGTAAGAAGACGGATAGAGTTGGTTTGACAGTCTATCAATCAAAATGGTTGTTTGACATATTGCAAAAACACACGTGTTTCTTATTATTCCACGTGTCATTCCACTTAATTGCCAATAACATGACACCCTGTAGCTTTCTTATTCATAAGAAAATAAATAAAAATATAGTAGCGAAAATAAGAATGTTTTTCAAGTGTTCAAGGTTATACAATATTGTGTAATATTTTGCTTAAACGATTTGTTTTGCTTTCTACCTAAAATTAGACAATTTCCAACTAGCCTAATTCAATGTGTAGGGAGTCAAAAGACGTGTTGAATGGAGTTGATAAATTGCGACCAGTCTGACGTAAAAATCAACCTTATCGATATTTTATAAAAGACCTATAAAAACCATCATTTATTTCCAGCCAATTTAATATAAGCATTGTTATTTCGTACGATACATGAATCATAAGGATCAACGAGATTCTTTTCTAATTTTAGGTGGTGTTTTATTTACTGCTTATAAGACAACGCTAAAAAAAGTGGGATTGATTAAACACCATGTAATTTATAGATGAGCTTGCTTCTTAATTCTTTGTTTACTGTAGCATATTTACGATTTGTTTACACAGAATCTGGTAACAAGCATTAGATTGAACACTTTTAAAATAATAACATGGAAAAGCAATTGCTAAGAAAATATTTGATAGTATTTGAGTATTATTTTCTGGATACTAAAGCTCCCTAGTTAATAGTCCACTTATTTTTCCAAAACTTGTTCTTGCTTTTTCGATTCTGGTTTTAATTTTTCTAGAATTTTTATCCTTTTTATACGGTATTCGGTGAATCAGTGCAGTTGCCTCTCTGGAAACGTCACACGTTTTTGTGACGTCATATTTAGTACGTCTGTATTACATCCACTGAACGAATGTAATATTCGTACGCTGTCACTTGTATCGAAATGAAATGAAAATATAAGAATAGAATAGATACAAATAAACTATTCTAATAGGCTAAATAGTACTAAAAAGAGCTGATGTGATCCAAAAATATGACCAAAGAAAAGAAAATAGAAATACGTTGAATTTAACCTAAAAAGTTATGCACTACACATAATATCAAATGGATACTTATAAGATATTTATAAGAAAATATATAACAAAACACAAAACTGTTAAATAAACAACAAACTAAATAAAAAAGGTTTTTAGAAATTACTATAAGTTAGATATGTGAAAACAAGTAATCAAATATGTACATCAGAACGTATTATAAAATGTCAAATGTAAACATCGTTTTATTTAGCGATACCAATACAAATGTTCCTATATAAAATAAACACTTTTAAAAATTGTAAATCTTCAAAATGACTATCGAATACAAACTAAATATCTTCAAAAGGTATATTTTAGTAAAATAAAAGAGTGAAGAGCAAAATTAGTCTATAATTCCCATGCAAAAAAAAATTTAATGAAACATTGGTAATCGTAGAAAATGCAAAGTGTGTAACACGTGTAGAGTAAACCTTTTTCCACCTTCTTACAAAACTGCAACATTTGAACAAAGCTTCTCATTTGACATTTGCGCTAAATACAATATTATTCTTGATAACCTTAAATCTTTTAGCTTAATGTCTTTTAAAAAACATATAAAGAAGCTCATCTGGGATTAAAGTTTATAAAAACGTATAAAAGTTTATAAAAGTTTTAAAAAAAGTCTTAGCTTATAATAGAGAGATATTGCAACCTCTGTTTTACTGATCTTTTAATAAAGTTTTCCTTTATTTGACATGTGCGCATGCGCAGTTGATATATCCTTAATTTCTTTCTTTTATTAAAATACAGGCTACCTTTATTTAATTTAAATAACGGCAAAGTATTTTTATTTAAAGCGCCTGAATCTTGACAGTTCTTTAATTTACCTCAAAATTAACAACGGAGTAAATTCGAACATAAAATTTGTTGAGTTTTCTTGTGAGTTCTTGTGAGTAATGATGCAAGTTAAAAATAAAAAACGTTTACGATTTAAATACGAGGACGATGTTATTTTTCTCCGAGAAATTGTGTCACGAAACACTTTTGCGAATGGTTGTGCAGTGTGGGAAGAAGTTAAAAATAGTCTGCTGCAGTTAACTCATATAAGGGTTGCAGTTAACTTCTATATTCATTACGATTTCGATCTATCAATTTGGCATATTTGTCAAAATAAAGTATGAAGCAAGAGCACCGTTGCAATAACACTCTTTAAAACATTATGAAAAATTTTAATACAGGATACTTTATTAGAGGTTTCTTTTAATAAAGTCAGATTTTTTTCACTTTGCAATATCTCTCTAATATGTTCATATTGCCCTTTTAATTTTATGTTCTTTTTAATGTTCTTTTCAGACTTAATTCTGCCCAAGTTAGGGAACGTTATATGCCTACATGCTTCAATGTTGGTCATGACAATTGTGGAATTGTCAATAGCAAAGAACCCTGGTTCTTTATGTTAATATGTGCTATATTTTCATACTTGAGGGCTCATGTGGGAGAACAGTCTTAATGTTCTTACAATGACTGACCATGGGCCTTTATCCACTGTACAAATTATTATTATTATTATTATTATTATTATGGGGTTTGTCAGGTCTTGACAAGCGCTCACTAATCTCAAACTTCAGCAACCTTTTGAGCCGCGTCAAACTAGAGACTAGTGGAGCTAAATACAAAATATATGTAAAAATCTACTTGTTTTATTTTGTACTTTGGATATAAATAAAGAAATTAAAATTAAAATTAAAATTTAATATTTGGGTCTAGTTGCACTATATCCTAATTTCATATATTTTTTTACTTGAGAAATCCAGAAAGACCAGCCCTGCAATATATATATTTTTTATTTTTTTTATTACGTTTTCAAGGAATTATTATGGAAAATTGTATTTCGGTTTGCGTTGGGATTTTCAAGACCTCATATACGACACAAGTAAAGTCTGGATATATTTGTATGTGGAAACCTTTTCAATATTTTCAGTCCCTTTATATACGTTGTCGTCTTTATATAAGTATCCATCCTGATACTGCAAGAACTTGTGTGGATTACAAAACAATCAGCTTGATGAGCCACTTGCTGAAAGCTTTCCTTAAGAAGCCACGTGCGAAAATATATCGTGCATGCAAGAAGATAATGGGCGAAAATCAGTTCGTCTCAAGGAACAACTTAAGAACAAGAGGGGAATAATTTTCTTTGTTTCTTAGAAAATAACAAAACGTTCATTAAAGTACAATATGAATAATGGATATCATGGATATATCAATATAGAAGATAATATACAAGATACTAGAATTATATAAACAAGGTTTCTTGCAGTAATAGAAATCAAATAGCCAGAGTATAGGTAGAAGACCAATTGCTATAAAATACGCCAGGTTGTATCTTATCATCAATACTTTTCATTATGTATTCACAGTAGAGATGGGAATTTCGGCTCAGTTTGCGGAACCGGATCAGTGCAGGTCGTTCAGTTTGCTGAGCCGGCTCTTTGATCCGGCTTTGGTCTTATTCACAAGTTCTTCTCTCTCTCTCTCAAACAATTCACCAGATGTGTTAAGTGTAGTTGTAAGAAAGTACAGACTAGAGATGGGAATTTCGGTTCAGTTTGCGGAACCGGATCAGTGGAGGTTGTTCAGTTTCCGAGACACAGGTCGGTCGTTCGTTCGTTCGTAGGTAGTACGTCGCTTAGAGCTGGGTAAACACTTTCCCGAGACACAGGTCGGTCGTTCGTTCGTTCGTAGGTAGTACGTCGCTTAGAGCTGGGTAAACACTTTCCCGAGACACAGGTCGGTCGTTCGTTTGTAGGTAGAACGTCGCTAAGAGCCGGTTCTTGCAATATATGAACTGAACACAGGTCAGTCAGTTGTCGAACGGGCGGTCGTTCGTTCGTAGGTAGAACGTCGCTTAGCCCCGGATCTTATCTAACATTTTTGAAACAAACAATTCACTTTATGTAGCTACTGTATTTTAAACCAGATGTGTTAAGTTTATGGCGATGTTTATTACCCTTATAAATCGGACATCTGGGATTTGGGTAATATTTTTATATAGTACGGTTGTAAGAATACAGACTAAGCGTATTAGTTTCAAATAAACTGCCCTACAAATTGATGACAAAATACACTTTATGATAATACATTACAAGCCGGGTTCTCGCGAAGTTCAACATGACATCGATCCAGATCCGGATCACTCCGGTCACTTCTCACAATCGCCCGACCAATCGTATCCTTGAAACTTGAAACTATAGAGTGAGCCGTGAGCCGGCTCATTTCAATTTGGTGAACCGTGTCACTTCGGTCAGTGTACTGAGCCGGCTCAGGGAGCCGGTTCGTTCATGAACGACCCATCTCTAATTCACAGCAGTAGCATGCGGTGAAATTTTGAACAGTATGCGCTGTATTTTTAAACGTGACGGGTTAATTTACCTCGCGCTGCACGGCTAATTGTTTAGATGTGATATGCTATTGTCACTGGTAAGGATCAGAGGCGTAGAAAGCGGCGTCCTCG